>BTPI01000012.1:1200000-1787606 GCA_036584455.1 Tetratostichococcus sp. P1
TTGCGCAGGTACCACACCTGATGACACTTCTGCCCAGCCATCGTCCGACTCACACATGCACTCGACCACTTCGCTTTCAGAACAGGACACACACCATGCAGCTGTCGATGGAGGATGGGTCTGGCCCGATCTTGTACTGGATGGGGTGGTTGTGCTTGGTCTTGTGGGCGGCCAGGATGCGGTTGACCTCGCCACCAATCAGGCCCGGCTCCACCGTGATCTGGCTGCCGTCACCCTGCAGCCATGCATACGCACGTCAGTTACAACTCTGGCGTTGAAGCAGTGAGGGACCGATTGGCAGACTTTGGCAGCCGATTTGAGCATCAAAATCCATGGACATGTACGCTTCAGCATCGGCAGCGGCACCAGAGGATACTTTCAAAGGCCAACTCACGTGGATGGTGTAGTTGCGGAAGTTCTTGCCGGTGTGGCTGAGCTTCAGCAGCACGCTGTCCGTGATGGCCTGGCCCGAGAGGCTGGTGCCGGCGGCGCGGAAGGTGACGGGAACCTGCATCTTGCGCGCAATGGGCAGGATGCGAGCCACCTCCTCCTCGCTGTGCACCTTCACCACCATCTTGGGGTTCAACCGGTAGAAGCTGGCGTCTGTGCCGTAGGCGAACGTGCGCACGGGATCCGTGAACTGCCGCTCCTTGGGGATGAAGCCGCTGATGGCCTTGCTGAAGGCGGCGTAGCGGCCGTCCTCGATGCGCTTGCCATCCTTGTTCTGCCATTCGCTGACGCGCTGCGCAAAGAATGCAGGACAGGCATTCGAGCCACACACATAAAGGGTGTTCACTGCAGTGCTGCTCACTACGATGGTTGCTATGCACAGAGAGCCCCTTGCTGTGCCAATCCGACTGTGTAGGAAGCTGAAGCCGAGGGAGAGTAATGCATCACGGTCAGGTCAGGCCACGCCCAAAAATCCTGTGGTATTGCCAGTGTCTATCCATCCAGCAAAGCGAGTCTGTGACCTCAGACCCACCTGGGCCGAGCCGTCGTCGCACAGCATGCTGATGGCGCCAAAGTGGTCCGTCACGACCTCTGGTGACGAGCCTGAGCCGCCCGCAACGCGCATGGTCTCCTCATCGGAGGCCTCCTCCTCCTGCCGTGCTGGCAGGGCGCTGACGATCGAGCGCGGTGCTGACAGGGCATCCCGCGTGGCTGGGGTGCTGCGATCGACTGCGCTGCGGATGCTGGAGCCGCGGGAGCCGAGCAGGCCGGCGTGGGAGCCCGAGTTGAGGCCCCTCACCGACTGGCCTGCGACGTTGGCGGTGGTCCCGCTGCCCAGCAGGGCCGCGGAACGTTGTGCGAGGCGGGCCAGGTCACGGCGGCCCATGATTGCTTATCAACTGGAGGTCTGCGGGGCCGTGAGCTTCACAATGAGCGCTGCCTGGCTGGGGAATGCGCCTCAGGCTGGACACGTTAAATCTACGTGGTCGTCGATATCTCCCCCCCTGAGTTTCTGTGGGGTTCTGAGCCTCAAGATGATCAGGCACCGAGAACAACCTCGGTGACAACGCTGCATCTGCATCGCCAAGGTTGGTGTGCTGGTGGCCCGCATTCCAGGATGCTCAGGCAGGCCGCAGCCCGCCGAAGGGGCCTGCTGAGCTCGCTGCTTGCCAGGGCCTCATGCACAAGTGACCTGCCAGCATGCAGCGCGGCGCAGCTGCCCAAGCTGCAGGTGCAGGCCATCAGCAAACATGAAGGCTTGGTGTGCATGGCGTACGATCACGGTGCCGTGCGAAGCATGGCCACGTTATCCTGCTGCCCCGTGTGAGGCCAGAGATCGCTTCCGGAGGGTTTGGCGCCCTCATCGCCTGCCGTTGCGCCTGCAGGACTGGTGCAGCAGTGGCGTGCAGCTCAGGACAGCCACAACGTACGCGGACTCGGCAGATTTCAAGTATGACCCGCCCGGCCGCAACCACCTGTATGTGCCAGGTGCGCGCGGGCATGCGCATGCATGAATTGCTGTGCCAGCGACCACCTGCCAGTCATGTCCGAAGTGGCAATGAGCATGCTGGACAGCCTCTGCCGCTGAGTGCTCAATACTTGCCCAGGCCCGGTCAACATGCATGAGCGGGTGCGCCGGGCGATGGCGGTGCCGTCATTCAACCACCGAGACCCCTGGTTCGCCGACTTCCACATCAAGATCCTGGAGGACGTGAAGGTCATCTTCAACACGGCAGACGTGGCGCCCAGCTCCAAGATCACGCCCTTCATCTTCCCGGGCACCGGCACCGGTGGCTGGGAGTCTGCGCTCCAAAACACCCTGTCGCCGGGCGACAAGATCGTCACCTTCCGCTACGGGATGTTTTCGAAGCTCTGGGTGCGCAGCATGTCTGCTTGCGGTCCGACCTTCCTCCAAAAAGCAGCACTCCGTCTCGAGTGTGTCAACATGCAGTGGTGTGGCCCCATGCAGTTTTGGGTCAATGTCCTCTATTGACCCCTGCTCGCCCACTGTTGCAGGTGGACATGATGGAGGAGCTGGGCCTGGACGTCAAAGTTATTGAGTCGCGCTGGGGTTCAGGCGCCGACGAGGAGAAGCTCGCTGCAGCTTTGAAGGTGACTGCACGCCGCGCATGGAACACCTCTCCTGTGTCAGCCTGCTGTGACATCCCACTGCTGTGGTAGTCTCCCAATTTCTAATCAGATGCTGACGCATATGGCCTTCAATCATGCAGGCAGACCCGTCCATCAAGGCGGTCGCAGTGGTGCACAATGAGACAGCCACGGGCGTCACCAGTGACGTCCCCCGCATCAGGCAGACCATGAATGATGCTGGGTCGGACGCCCTACTGCTGGTGCGTCCGGACCACCCTGTACTGACATGCTGCGCTGCATGTTGCAGCAGCCTCAACTCTTGTACTGAAGCACATGTCCAAAAGTGGATGTCATGAGCAACTTTCCGGCGGTCTGTGGGTTGAGCCTTGGTGCTCACTCTGCAGGTGGATGGTGTGTCATCCATTGGTGCGCTGCCGTTTGAGATGGACAAGTGGGGCGTGGATGTGGCTGTCACCGGCTCCCAGAAGGCGCTGTCACTGCCGACAGGACTGGCTGTCATGGCCGTGTCAGAGAAGGTGTGCCCCTGCAAGCTGACACAACAGCAATTTGGAGTTGCCTCTTATGTGGCATATCTTGGCCCACAACACAGCTGGTCGCCGTGCTTCCCCGTCATGGCCGAAGTTTGTGCGAGGTCATGGCACTGTAGGCGCTGGCGGCACGCAAGAGCGCGAAGATGGTGCGGAAGTACTACGACTGGGACTGGCAGTTGGGCCAGAACCCCACAGGCGGCACGCCCTACACGCCCTCTATCCCGCTGCTGTACGGCCTGCGTGAGACACTGGACTTGCTGATGGATGAGGGCATCGACAATGTCGTGAAGCGGCACCAGCGGTGAGCACTGACACAATCGAGTAGTCATCCTTGCATCCTGTTGTGTACACAAAGCACCAAGCCTGATTATATGCCGCTGTCAAATCGCATGTGTGAGTGACAATGGACACTCACAAGCGGCCCAAATTCTTGTGGACTCACCACTCCAGTGGCTGTCATTCAATCCGTTGCAGGCTGGCAGAGGGCACACGCCGTGCGGTGGCTGGCTGGGGCCTGGAGCTGCTGTGCAAGGAGCAGCGGTGGCGGAGCGACAGCCTGACGGTGGTGGAGGTGCCTTCGTCTATCAACGCCGATGACGTCGTCATCAACGCGTACTCGCGCTACAACCTGTCGCTGGGCGTCGGCCTCGCCAAGGTGCCTGGATACACACTGACATGCCATGCACAGTCTGCGATCCAGTACATTGAGCAAGGGCCTGGAACCTGGGTGCTGCACAGGTGACAGACGCTTCAGCGTTGGTTTGTGTACAGCTTTCGGGGGATTTAGACGCGTCCACAAACTCCCTTGTCTCTGTGCACAGGTGGCGGGCAAGGTGTTTCGCATTGGGCACCTGGGCAACATGGACGAGGTGATGATGCTGTCGGCGATTGCGGGCACTGAGATGGCGCTGCTGGACGCTGGCTACACCAACTTCACCCCCGGCGCCGGCGTCGGCGAGGCCGTGAAGTACTGGCAGGTGAAAGATCGCTTGCTCCTCAAACTTCGAGGTGGTGACATAGCAACTTTGTGTTTCACCAGCTGCAAGTATAAATATTACATGCTGGCTGTGGATCTCGCTGTGAAGCTGCTCAGTCTATGGACGTCAGATCACATTCATCAGATGGCACATTGCTGATCAAACTTGGTAACGCTGTGCTTGCAGTCGACCAGCAAGCCCATCCGTGGTCGGGAGCTGGCATGATTGATTGATTGGTGAGCGGCAAGTGCGGCACTTCAAACCAGCCCGGCATGCCACGCAGGCGTACGGGACGTTGTGTTTGCAGCAATGCACGACAGCAATGCACGACGACAACACTGCCTTTCTTTGGATGTCTGAGAGTGCTCTGCACGTCATGGTTGGCAGGCTGCCAGGTTGCGTCGTGCTGTCTTGGGTGCGCTGATAGCTAGCTGCAGTTGCACATTCTGCGATATCGTTTTTGAGGCTACACCAAATTCAGCAATGTGTAATGTCTACGAGTCTGCAAACTAATAGAACTGCCACGCAGCTTCTGGATCAGAGCGCCGGCACCAGGGGCCGAGGCCCGACACCCAAGGGTCATAACCTGCTCCAGTTCACGATTGGCCTTATTTCATCGCTCGATCGCAGGACTCCAAATTCGACAAGAACTCAACAAGAACACAAAGTCTCTTGCTAACATCCGAGAACTGAACGTTGAAATCGCTGGCTGCCTAGCAACTGTCGCACTTCACCCCAGTTGGCTGAGGGATCTGCCTGCATGGCCCTCAGGAGTGCCCTACTGGGACTCCGCAGCAGAGCTGCACCAGCTCAAGTGTTCAGCGGCATTCGTGCAATGTCTTCTGGAGCTGGCGATCTGCCCGTTGACGTGAGCATGTTCCCATCTTCCTGCAGCAGATCATCCGCTCCTGCAGATGCGCAATGTGCATGCACTGAATGGTGTCATCATGTTTGTGAATACACAGGTGCACAACGAGGGCGGATCCAAGCGGGTGCTGGTCACCAAGAACCTGCCAGGCGAGCGGTGGCTGCAGCTGCTGACTTCCAACGACTGCCGCGTCGAGGTCTGCACCTCCCCGAAAACCATCCTCAGCAACGACGACATCAAGCGGCTCATTGGCGACAAGTGCGACGGCGTCATCGGACAGCTGACAGAGGTGTGTGTTCCCAGGGTGCATGCAAGTGTGAACCTGCAAGCAGGTGCCGCTCATGAGTACTGCATGCCGTACGCAGCCTGCTATGCAAGCCTGTTTCCTCTGAACGCAGGGCTGGAACGCAGACCTGTTCGAGCCGCTCAAGGCAGCAGGAGGCCATGCATACAGCAACTACGCGGTGGGCTACAACAATGTCGACGTGCCATCTGCCACAGAACGGGGCATCGCAGTCGGCAACACGCCAGGTGTGATTGCACAGCTGGGTGGGCATGTGCTGACATCCAGGTGTACATGCTTGCGGTGAAGCGGTTCATGCAGACGTTGCTGTGGTCACAGGAGACCAAGTTGCTCGCACTTTGGGTGTGTTGATATCGAGCCGATTTGTTCCAAAATGTATGTGTATGGCCGCAGGTGTTCTGACAGAGACGACTGCAGAGCTGGCCTTGGCGCTGACGTTTGCTGCGGCACGGCGAGTGGTGGAGGGGGACAAGTTCATGCGGGCAGGGCAGTACAAGGGCTGGCTGCCGGACCTCTTCGTCGGTGAGGCAATGCCGGTGACACCCCATCCTGATCACAATCTTGCACTGGGCTGGGCATCCCAAGGTCAGGAAGCGCATGCATCGTCTGAGACCGGTTGCTCACCGCCAACTGCGATCTTGAATCTTTCATGCTGCAGGCAACCTGCTGCAGCGCAAGACGGTCGGCATCATCGGCGCCGGCCGCATCGGCACGGCATACGCTCGCATGATGCTGGAGGCAAGCTTTTATGCATCTACTTGAGAACGCTTGCCCTGTTCCTTACACATTGTTGTGTACTGGTTTGCGTGCAGCTCGTCGCTGTCTTGCGGGGTACTGGACAGGTGTCGGGGTGGAACCCGAGCTTGCTGAAAGCAATCTTGCATCTTGACCTCAGGGGCACAAGTGCAACGTGGTGTACTACGATGTGTACCCCAACTCGCGGCTGGAGGAGTATGCAAAGGAGTACAGCCGGCTGCTGGAGTCGCACGGCGAGGAGCCCATCTCCGCCAAGCGCCTGGACGCCGTGGAGGACGTGCTGAAGGCGTCGGACGTGCGTGAGCCCGCAACTCTCAGCCCCCTCGCCTGCTGTGCGTGGGCACATTACAGATAGCCAATCTCTGAGTATCAAGTCACATTGGCAGCCATGCATGCAGTGCCATCATGAACTGGATGCAGTCTGCAGCCTGCGACGTGTCCTGGACGCTCACCACAGCAATGCGATGTCACACTGGAGCCCGTGCAACAGGGGTTGGCTGTCCTGCCATGAAACGGCTCAGCGCTTGAGAGCACACTTGCGAGAGCATGCAGGTGGTCAGCCTGCACTGCGCGCCGAACACCATAGCAGTTGGACATCACAACAAAGCCTCTGCAACAAGGTGTGGCTGTCCTACCACGAAACTGGTTCGACCTGAGAGAGCACGCTTGCGAGGGCATGCAGGTGGTCAGCCTGCACTGTGCGCTGGACGACAAGACCAAGCACCTCATCAACAAGGAGCGACTGGCGCTCATGAAGCCGGACGCGGTGCTGGTTAATGCCGCGCGCGGACCCGTCATCGATGAGGTCGCCCTCGTTGAGCACCTCAAAGCCAACCCCAGCTTCAGGTGCGACAGAGGATGTGCCTGCCTGTCAACTGCTGGCGTTGTGGGTCAAGTGGGGACCCAGCTTGATCAGGTCGCCGGTCTTGCATGGACCCTCTGTCGGGGGTGCTCAGAGAACCTGCATGCTGGCACATGTGCGCCTCACAGCCACCCACCCGTCACAATAATGCCATCGGCACAGGGTGGGGCTGGACGTGTTCGAGGATGAGCCGGACACCAAGCCGGGGCTGCTAGACTGCGACAATGCGGTGGTGGTGCCCCACATCGCGTCTGCCTCGTTCTGGACGCGCGCCGGCATGGTGGGACCCCGGACGTCGCGCCACTCCATTCTGACGCGCACTTGAGCGGCACAAACATTCACCATCTACAGTGCATACTGAGCCCACCACCTCATGACACCAGCCCACACTGTTGCTTGACTTTGGCATACTTGAATGGAACGCTGAACTCAAGAGTTTTCATGTTTAACAATTGGACCCATATTTTCGGCAGGCCACACTGGCGGCCGCCAATGTGGCGAGTGTGCTGCAGAAGTACCCGGTGGCCGACAGCCCGGATGTGCTGGCGTGGGTTGATGGCGAGTTCAGTGCCATCCCCAAGGCAGCGCCCAGCATTGTCAACGCCAAGGACCTGGGCCTGGAAGTCCAATCTGGTGGCGGAAGTGCATACTGAACGACGTTGAATTGAATGGGCAGTAGTTTGGAGTGGGCGAGATGCACTGAAGAAGGTTAGCATTGGAGACACGAATGCAGACACATTGTCAATGTGGTCTCACACATGTGCAAACTCATTCATAGGCAAGTTGCCGGCAACTTGCCTATAAGAATACAGACATTGTACTGTTGCCTGCTTACTGGGGCTATGGCCTTACTATGCATTCCAGGCATCTGCTGATCTTCCTGCCACCAAGCAGAACCATGGCGCTTGCAAATCATGCACGTCAGCTGGCGCGCTTGTGCTACATGCCTTCAGTCATTGATACAATTTGAAGTACAATCAAAGGACGCCACGTTTCTCAGTCACAGCAGCCCGATGTCTGCTCGAAGCTGACGCCACCAAGCCGCCCACTCTGCTGGCTGCGTGCCCACTGGGTGCTGCACGGTGGCGGTGTCCAGGATTTGACGGCGCGCTGCAGGGTGGCCAGCCGCCAGGGTCGCGAGGCACTTGCGCGCTGCGTCCTGACACGGCCCCGTGTACTCCAGGCTCTGCATCTGCATCAGCGCTTGCACCGCGCCCGCCGCCACCACCTGTACACACAGCTGACGGGTCGAGTTTGTGTGCCGCCGCTGTATGACAGGGTGGTGGCAGCTCCATGTCTGGTCGATGTCAAACAGGTTTGAACATGTACGCGCAGCAGCAGCCATCACTTTGTGAGGTTGGACAGGTGATGCGCTCACGATCTCACCTGCTGCTGCATGGCTGCGCTGTCGGTGTCGCACATGTTGACGATCGCCATGGAGATGTCGACCAGCGGGCCGTGCGACGGCAGCGTGGCATGGCAGTCGACAAGTGACGGCAGCAGTGTGGTCTCCGCTAGCAGCGCGGCCCTGTAGCGCCCTCGGAATCGGCTGAGCAGCCCCAGCGTCGTGCTGGCCTGGTGCATTGGCTCCTGCAAAGCACGGATCAGCAATCTTTCAGGGCTGCAACACGGACAGCAAGCGAGAGCATCAGCGACTCTGCCAGCAGACCCGAGCGGGAACAGGGCAGGCCTTGCTGAGGAGCAGGAACATCCAGGCAGGCTTGGGCCGAGTGGGCGTTTCAGACACTGGAGACCAGTGAGATCAGCACCTTGCTGTTGCTGCGCAGCAGGCGGGTGAGGGAGGTGATGCCGCCCCCATGCAGCAGTTCCCACCGCACCCCGTGTCGCATCGTGTCCTGCGCTGGGTCCTGCGCAAGCAGTGAGTCTGTGCTGATCACCCTCTGCCACCGATCGGTCATAGCACGCCATTGCTGGAAAGCTCCATGCCGCTGCGACATCCCTGCTTGAACACGGTACAACACGCCTGACAGTGGGCCAGGGCATGAACAGCTGGGCCGTGCTGCGCGGCGCAGCCGGGCACAGCAGCGCATCAGGCAGCCGCCTCACTCACGTGTCTGCGGAGCTCCTGGCGTATCAGCAGCGTCAGCACGCCGCAGCAGCGGCCCTGTATCACCCAGCTGCTGCCGGGCGCCAGCAGCGGCAGCAGCGCCTGCGTGATGCCCGACTTCGAGGCCGCCTCCGCACCTCTATGCGGCATCACAACCAGCCTGGAATGTGAGTCCCATCGACAGTGGTGCAGCAGCGATGGACTATGCATTTGACATCAAGGTGAGAGTGTATGAGGCAATGCGAGCACATCATCATGATCTTAGTTGCAGCGCCGGCATGAGATTGGCCAGAGGGGGCCACGGATGGTCACCGGTCTGCAGCACTAGCGCAGGACACGGTCTGGGTCCAGGTGCCCAGAAGCGAAACCAGTGCAGACATGGCCAGGTATTGCAGCTCCGGGTGCGGCAGCAGCCGCAGGACCACCTCCACACCGCCCTCCTCGCAAAAGCTGCGGGGACGACGCAGCACCCAGTCTCAGTGCAGCGGCATGTCGGACCAACAGCCGTGCCGCAACAGGAATCGTAATGTATCGGATGTTTGCGCGACATCACGCCATGTGATGTCAAGACCAGCTACGCATCACGCCAGTGTAGACAGAGCAGAATGTTGTGCTGCATCAGCGTGACAGTGAACATGCTTTGCTTGTCAACAACTCATTTGAGGGCTCACAACACTCAACGCACCTGTCACGAACGCCTGACCCCAGGGGGATGCTGTACCCCAGCGTCATCAGCGTCTGCTTGGCCAGGTTTACCGCAGTGGCGGCCTCGTGCTGGTCCCATGACGCAGCAGCTTGCGGGTCAAACCTGCCAGGCATTTACATACGGTGATGCCAGATGCAGCACGGCTGTCAGTGCTCGCAGTGAAATAGCAAGATTGCTTGGTCGTCAAATCAGCAGCAGCAGCGTACACAGTAGTGCCATACCGCTCGGCATTCTGCAGGCTGGTCAGCATGTCGCCAACCGTCCAGCTGCTAGAGGGCGTGGCTGCTGCGGCTGTAGCTGCGGAATTTGCGGTCGCCTGCGCAATAGTAGCAGACATCGGGTCTAAGTAGCTAACTCTTATTTCCTGACAGCATCTGCATGCAAGTACCGGCCTTCTTGAATGCCCTAATGACTGCCCGCGTGACAGCTTCGTTTCAAGTACCGCAAGTCGGACCATAGATGAGTTCACCTGCACATTCCTGCCGCGTGACCGAGGCTGTGTGCTCTGCGATGCAGGGGCGCCGCTGCTGGCCGCATGGCGCGCATGACAGCAGCTGGGAGGCTGCACTCTGTGACACGCCTGACGTGCAGCCAGCGCCCTGCCATGAGCCACACTCGAGCCTGCCATGCTGCTTGTGAGCTGTCAGGCGGCTTGCTGCTCACGACAAATCACAGTCAAAGCTGGAAAACCTGCTGCATCTCCGGCAAGCCTGGAGACATCTTGGCGTGAGCGTGCAGCGACCTTCGAGGAATAGCTTTTTTGAGATCGGCGATGCATGCAACAGTGATATGCGAGCCTCAGTTGCGCACGGCTGCCGCTGCTTGCAGTGCATTCAGGAAGCAGTGCCACGTGCACGTCATCATGGGCACAAGATCTCAGGTGCAGGCGCCGCTCTCGCCCAGAGAGTCAGTCGCAGCTGCCCAACCAGCAAAAGAGCAGGGTTATGGTTCACCAAGCGGGTGCGCAGCTCATGTCTGGCTGGCTGCAGGGCTCAGCTGGCCTCTGCAGTGCGGCGCCGCATCGGCAGCACGCCGCCTTTGCACCATCATGCCAGGGCATAGATGCAGGCCTTTTCAGCAGGCGCCTTTGCTTTGATGCAACTGAGCACAGTGGCTGTCAGCAGAAGCAAATGCAGCGTCAGCGCAGATCCGCTGGCTGCTGTGCGGCGCTGGTGAACAGCGATGGCAAAACAACGACCTGTGCATCAGATATTGCATATTCAGCATGCTGCATGCGTCTGAATTGCAACTGTATGCAGCAAGTTCTCAGCAATCCGATGACCGCAGCATGCAGCGGCACCGAGAGGCCGGCTGCCATGCTTATGTCACATGCTGCGGTCCCCCAGCTGCGGCTGACCTTTCCGCTGATCAGCTGATTATCCTATATTCACGCCGCCGCAGGGCTCAAAGGCACTCACAGAATGGTCGGACCTTGCTACAGCCGCCAGTGACGACTACGTGTCGGAAGAGGATCCACTGTTTCAGGAGGATATCAACAGGCTCTGCAACGTGGGCCTGAAGGCGATGCTGCGGGATGAGCGGCGGGAGGTCAGCGAATGGCAAGACGAGCTTGACCAGGTGACCACCCTGCACAGTTGCTGGGCCTTCAACATGCGGGTGTATTTCATTGCGGGTGCATTCCATCACTGGTAACTGAAGGGTCAGGCTGTGGCCATGGTGTCATGCACCTCAAGCCCCATAGTGTGCGCTCCTCCTTTGCTGACCTTGGCAACTCCCAATGCCTGCAGTACGGCTCGCACTTTGGGGAGGAGGGCAACCGTGATGCAGCAATTTTCATCTACACGCTGTACCAGATGTCAGAGCACAAGCTCCCAACAGGTGGGTGTGACATGCTTGTGCTGGTGCGTTACAATAGCTGATCACAATGAAACCAACACTGAGTCACGGCCAGGAATGCTGCACGTGGTCATTTTCCTCATTTGATTGTGACATGCGATGCAGAGTCGCTCCAGCTGAAGGGTATATACCTTCGCGCCTTTGAGAAGCTGTTCAACATGCTCGAAGATAGTGGTTGGGAGCTCAAACGTGGAGACGATGAAGATGGTTCTGGCGAGAGTGATGATGAGCTGCCGCCGCTGCCCGGCATGTGAACATAACGTGACATTGTGAACATAAGAGAGTCGGGCACCAGGCAGCCATGTGTGCAGTTTCAGCATTGGCATGATTGAACTTGAACTGCCGCATGCTGACAAGCTCAAGTGATTGTCTGTGGTGTCGATGCAACTTCGATTCCATACTGAGGTGACTTGCCACCCAAGTGACTGCCGTTGACTGTCCTGTGCGCTCACACGCACTGCGTGAAGCCTTTTGGAGTGGCCACACAGCTCGCTGCACCAGCCGCATCTGCTGGCGGCAAAACTCTTCGCAAATCAAGATCATAGGCGAACACAGCAGTTGGCTGACGCCCCACCACCACGCCTGCATTGCAGACTCAGCAGCACATGCATCCGACCACATGAGAGGAAGCGAAATGCTTGGTGCAGAGCAGGTCTTGAATCTGCTTTGAAATGCGCCAAGCTGCGATTGCGCTCCTACTTCAGAAATTCATGTGGCCCATTGTGTTTTCATGTCTGAATAAGCAAGCCCACCTGCAAGGCCATCAGCTGGGCCATAGTAGACCTCCCGCTGCCGGGCGGTGACATGGTTGTCCGAAACCCTGGTGTACGTGGTGAGGAACTCGTAGTCGCTCTGCAGACCCGCTTGCTCCTGCACATGCACGCTGCGGTGTCAGCCTCAGATACCACCACCGAGGGCACCCCAACTGTGTTGATTTAATGCTGGTGCGCTTGCACACCTCGCCAGCACACCTGTGAGTATGCTTCGCGGGCGCAGAAGCGGCCGGGGTCTGCTGCAACACCTTCGTCGCTGTCAGCAGCGGGGGCGCTGCCCTTGAGGGCGGCCAGCTGCAGCTGCACCAGCTGCGGGGCACCGCCGGCGGGCCCCGTGAACAGCATGCGCTGTGTGCCTGGCTCCCTTGTGTCATACGCCGACTCCGTCACCACCTCGTACCTGGTTTCATGTAGAGTTCGAGCTCGAAACATTGAACCATTCGTTTGTTGATGGCACATGTGGAGTGCGGCGCCATGAAGGCAGTGGCATTGCAAGCAGCTGCATAGTGCTGCACTTTGCAACTGTGACAGCATCAAGCTAATGCAGATGTCTCCGCACCCGCCATGCGCATTGGCGGCCTGCGCTACATTGTAGGCACGGTCCGCGATGATGGCGTCCTCTGGCATCTGCCCCACGTTCATGCGGAAGCTGTTCTGGAAGGTGTCAGGCAGTGTGGAGTAGAAGCGCTGCGTGAAGGAGACACTGTCACCCGGCTTCACGAGCCTCCCAGACGCCTGTGATTGCAGCAGACTTAGGTTCAGCAGCATCGTGTGCAGCAACGCTGTTTCAATCTGACAGGGCACACGTCAGGTGCATCATGATAAGCACGCGATGACAGCCATGCATGCCAACGACTCGAGTTCCGTTGACCTGCATGCTGTGCACCGCCAGGATGGGTGCTCCCGCCATCAGCGGGTTCCCAACATAGGTCTCTGTGACCTGCCACTCTCCGAAGAGCCACTGCATGCAGCAGCCAGCAACAGCATCAGCCGCACAGCCACACTGCACGGTCGCAACCCATACAGCCGAACAACCACGATCGCAACCCATACAGCCAAACAACCACCGAAAAGTCGCTCAATACGATGTATGACTCCATGACAAGTCTCACTTCTTACCTTTGGGTAGTAGATTTGTTGCTTCAGAAGCCGCGGGCCGCTCAGCTCCTCCCTCAACTTGCCAGCGCTCACCGCCGCTCGCTCACACACGTCCTCTGCCGCCCCTGCTGGCCGCGCTGTAGACAAGACGCACTCACAGCTCACGCGCATGACCCCCAAGGCTGGGGAAGCAGGCTGGCGACCCACATGCGCATGGCACCCAGGCGGAGGGTGATAGGCTTTGAGCGCTTGCGATGCGAGGCACCACCAGCACTCCTGGCACCTGTGCGCAGCCACCAGTACTGCAGGCCGATGGCCGTGCCGGCGGCAACTGCCCCCTGCAGCACCACTGCGCGCCTGCTCTGCGGCGCGCCACCAGTCCCTGGCAACCCCTCTTCGCTGCTACGTTGCGGCTCTGGGCTGCCGCCCGAGGCGCCGTCCGCTGTGTTGTCCTGCCGTACATCGTCGTCTTCTGCTGCTTTCGCAGTAACTCGGGACCGCAGCTGCCCGCTGCACTGATACCCTGGGCGTGGCTTGCCATGGGTGGGTGCGGCCATGCAGCATGGCTGCTTGCTGAGCTGCACTCGGAGGCTGCTGGCCGCAGTCAGCATGGTCTGGCGGCTGACGGGTCGTGGCCTCTCAGCGCATCTCCCGCTGTTGCGCCTTCCAGGCTGCCAGGGCGCGCTGCACTGTCCGCTCAGCGGCCTGCTGCTTGTCAGCATCCCACCGCTCTTCGCCCTGCAGGTGAACAAAGTCGAGTGCGAGTAAGCTATACTGGAACTGGTGCTCTGCCAAGCGTCCGGCGCTGCAAGTCCCAGTCTCTGCCAGCACTCCGGCCCACATGCAGCAGGCGTCATGAATTTCCATGCATGCCGGCCTACCTGGATGGCGCCGGGCGAAATGATCTCCACGACACGCTGAACGCCCTGGTCGAGCTGCCTGTGCGTCACAAGCATACAAAGGTGTTCTGTGTGCAGATGTCAGGATGGTTTCAGTGCCGTGGTCGCGCTCATGCACCAGATGCGCACCTTGCTTGCTGCTTCACGCGTCTCAGCACAGGGCCTGCACGCAGGACAGCAGCTGTGATTGATTGCAATAAGATTGATCCGAACGATGCTGCCACCTTGTTTGAGCATAGGTCTTACCCACAAGTGCCTTCAGTTCAGTTGCCATTCAACGGAGGCATGCACGTTGCTGCTGCTTTGCTGCCGTGATCCTGTAATCCGCCGAGAACAAACTGGCATGTGAATATGCAATATCACGATGCAGCAGATTGAAGATAGTGTTGATAGGCCTTGAACAGCGATGAGTGCTGGACGTCATGGATGCTGACGGCGGCGTGAAGCACCCACCAATGTGTCAGGCAGAACCAGCTTTGTGCTCAGCACATACACGGCAACGGTCAATGCGATGCTATACGGCGAGTGATACGGTATGACCGAGCGAGCAGGTGATGGAAAGGTGCACAGCTTTCACAGTTGGGACAGGCGGCATGGTCTGCGCATGCAATGCACATTGGAGCAGACCAGATCACTGCTACTGCAAGACGTGTCAGGTGAACGACCCCGCATCAATCCAGGCTGTGGTATGCAACAGAGTGCCATGCGCTATATGAGATCGCGCATTGCCTATTGTGCCAAATTAAACGGTGTATGAGCTGCATTGTCGTAGCAATCAAGTCAGTTGCTCGGCCGCCTTTGGTTGCTGTGCCATCTCCGGCTGCTGGTCTGCCCCTCTCAGCTGGTCTGCAGGCTGCGGCTCCACTGAAAGCTCTGGCGGCATCTCTGGCAGCGGCACGATTTGAGTACGCCTGGATGCTGGAGGGTATGGGATCGCAATCTCACGCGGCGGCAGATCGAGCTGCGCCTCTGACCATTGGCGCCAATTTACCTTCTTCTTGGGTCTCGCCTGCAGGTTCACAGATTGCGCGGCTTGTCCCCTGACGATCACAACATCTCCTCATCTGCATTCTGCATGTAGCTGTTGGCGGCAGCATGCATACAAGCATTGCGGAGGAGCCGTCAGGCCGTCACCTTGCCATACGACCCCTTGAAGATCTGCAATTTAGCAAGGAGTCCTCTCAGCAGCAGAGGGACTGGAGCTGGACATATGCAGCATGTGGCTAGGAAAAATGATGTGCGACACGACACAAAAATGACGGCGCTCACTTTGCCCCGCCTGGTCCTCGGATCACCCCGCCCCATCAGCAGCCGCGCATCAGCAGACGACTGTGCAGCTGCAGTCTCGGGCAGCACAGTGGTACTGGCAGTTGACTGCCGCCGCCATGCTGGCGGCATGCTGAATGTGGGTGACCCTGTCGGGCCGTGCCACTGCACGATGCCCTCACTGACGATGCCCGCGATAACCGGCAAAGCCGAAGACCATAGGTACACCCGACCATTCCGCAGCAGGTGCAGCATGATGTAGCCCAGTGGGTGGGAGGGATGGCTACCGGAGCAGTGCGTTTGGCGGTGTTAGAGTCGCCGCAGGATTCGATCAGGTTTCATGAGATCCTCATCGAGCTTCACAGCAACGCGCATGACATTTGTGACAGCAAATTGAATTTTACGCTACTCTGAAGTAGGAAGGTCTGAGTGGGGGAATAGTCTGAAAGGGGAATATTATCGCGAATGGGGGAATCCAGAGGGCTATCTCGAGCGAAAGGCAGAAAGCTAATTGTGCCAGGCTTGCAAGTATATGAAGTTTGAACGAACACTTGCTTTGGCGTTGGACCAGCATTTGCACATCAGACGCAGGCAGCACCGCCAAGCTTGCCGGATAGTTTCTGGACCGCACTTTGACGGTGTGCATGCCGTCATCGAGAGATGTCCTTCAGCATGCTGCCAATGAATTTCTGCTTCTGCGCGGCTGGCCAGAAGGGGTTGCGCTTGACCTCTGCCAGGCTGTTGGCCACGTGCGTGTACATGGGGTGGTCCCGCGGCAGCGCATTGTTGACCATCTCATCCAGCGTCAGCTCCTCCCGCTGCATGTGAGGAAGGCATTGCACGCATCACTCTGTGTGTGTCCCCACACTCTTATTGAGCAGACTTACATGCAAGTGCCTGTGCGCGACTGGATCCAGGCACCAGCTGCCAAGGGCGAGGTGTTGTTGGCGACTCTGTGCGCGAGACTTGGTGTACCATCGCCATTCATGGCATTGAGTGCATGCACGGCAGCACCCACTGACGCACCTGGGAGTTGCGGCCTTCCAGGAGGGGCAGCACTCTGTCGAAACCTTGAAGCACTGCCTCCGCATGCTGCGCCCATTCGACCTCACTGCGAATGCCTAGCTGCTCCATCAGCATTGGCTTGAATGCCTCCAGCACCTGTAGCACAGATGCAGCACATGTTTTGATGAGCTCCTTCCAACCCCAGCATGTGCAAGTTGCGCCTGCCGGACTGCTTGGCACAGTGTGTCAGAGCTGCTCGCTGGCAGTCAGGACATATGCAGGCACAGGACGACCATGGTGCGACTGGACACTATGCAGTGAGCTGGAAACCCTAAAACCTGGACCTCACATTTGCAGGGTCGCGTTCCTCTTCGGTGGCTCGCCGCGGCGTCGTGCCAATCATCATGTTGTACTCCTGGTCGTAGTCCATCTGCAGGCAGGTATTATAATGGTTTTCTCGCCAAGCGTACGACATGTACAGCCATGCTGCACGCAGACAGCGGGCAGAGCAATGCTGACACACGCATCGGTGCATCAGCACTGACTGTAGGCAACGGTAGAGCAGCATGCATGCTTGCATGTCTGCCTGCCTGCCTGCCTGCGCAAAAAATAAGCAAACATTTAGGCAAGCACGAACGCACTTCGGAAACCCGCACACCTCCAGGGCTCGGTGGTAGTCGCGGATCTCATTGGTGTCCCACCGGAAATCCGCCTGCTCTGGGTCTGGCGGCGGCAGCTGGTCATCCGCCGTCAGCTCCTGGAACTGCTTTACCTGCAACACCATGATGCAGTCCGCCTGAGGCACTTGAACCACATGCTCACTGCTGACCGTTGATGGTGCCTTGGGTCATCCTGCTGATGATGCGGCGGCGGCTGCTGCTCGACGGTCACCAGTTGCTGTCACTGCCTGTTGCCACACAGGCTGGCGAATGGCAGTCGAAGCTCCGTGAGCATCCTGAATAAAACTGTATGCAAACGAAAAATGCCCAGCTGAACTCTACAGCCGTCGGCAAGGTGTATGCGGATTGTGGTGGCACATGATAAACAACAGCCTCTCGATTCGCCACACCTGCTCCTCCGAAGGTATGAGGCCCGCCTTCTCCATTTCGGTGATCTGGTCGTTCATCTCCTTCAGCTGCTCCCAGTCCTCCTCCGTGAGTGCATCGATGGTCTCCTCTGTGACCTCTGCACGCTCATACTCGGCCGCCAACTCTTCTGCGGCTGCGCGGTGGCGCCGCTGCTCCTCAAATGCCTGCGGTACGATTGCGCACATCAGGTTTCAGAGCAGCAAGCATCTCAAAGGGGCCGCCGATAGTTCCCTGCTTCACAAGATCCATTGACTTGCAAATTGATTTGGGGCAGCATCTGCATGCTGAGAGGACGCAGCAGAGTATAGTCTCAATGTTGGCGATGGGCTCAATGTCATCATGACCCACCTCAAGTGTGGCATCATTGGACGGGAAGTCCATGTACTCAGCACGGATGGCCGCCAGCTCTGCCTCAGACGGCTCATCATCATCCTCATCGTAGAAGCTGGGCCGCCGCGGTGGCCGGTACCCATCCCCATCGCCAAAGCGCCTGCAGATGCGCAGCACATGGGCATGTGCATGAGTGGAGAAGTGGTCACAAGCATGCCACTGCAGCAACTTTGAGTTTCCACACCGCATGTGTGAGCCAGTCACTGTGTTGGGCAGAGCCCGAAACCCTCACGGTCCTCTTGCAGGTGTTTGCAGCCAGCAACATGTCATCTGCATCCAAACGCATCGGCATGCATGGCCCAGCGCTTGGTACAGGCACACGGGTTGTTTGACCCGACGACAATGACACTTGATGCAGAGCGCGAAAGCCTCACTGCATCCTGCCCGCCTCGCCAGCATCTGGGCCCGGGCGCTGGCCGGGTGCACCGCCCTCCCGGCGCGGCCCCGCAGGCAGCGGCCGCCGCGCCGACGACGGGGGTCGCCGCCGTGGCTGGGGCCGCTCTGACATGTCTGCCGGCGCGCCGTCCGGGCGCTGCTGCCCCGGCGGCCCCCGTGGGCGGCCCTGTTGCCGCGGCCGCTGCCCACGGACGCCACCGTCCCCTGCTGGGAAGGAGAACACCACGGTCAGGGCACTGAGCGCCGCATGGCACGGCTTGCTGCTCAGCAGCTCCGGGATGCAGCCTTTGCACAGACTGAGCACAGCAAGCACTGACGCCAGGAGTGCCAGCGACAATGAGTGGCGCCATTTCCTAGCTGTGAACATTGTGCTGTGCACCCATCGCTTGTAACTTGGCGACATGCTGACCGCCGTCCTGCTGCGAGGGTCGCGGGGCAGCCCAGGAAGGCAGGCGCTCCGGCAGGCGGCGCCCGTCCATCGGACGCCGCGGCGGCGGCCCGCGCTCGTACGGGTGCCTGTCAGTCGCCTGCGGCAGGGTGCGCTGCCGCGTCCCCCTCGGCGCCTCCCTCAGCCCTGCAGCATTGCAAAAGACAATTCAGTTCTGTTGAGGACACTGTATCTGCTACTGCTCATTTGCTTGCTACTGCTCATTCGCTTTGAAAGGCAGCCTGGCGGTGGCGAGCATCGGCCATGAGCCGCACCGAGGTTGTCCGCCAGCCGGGTGGATGTGCGGCCGCGGCCTGCCTGCGGTGGCCGTGAAGGAGCGCCCGCCCCCGGCGCCGCGTCGCGACCCTGCTGCGGCTGCTGTGGCGGCGCGCCCGGCGCCTGAGCCGCCCGCTGCTGCTGCGGGGCCTGGTGCTCCGGTCCGCCGCGGCCGCGCCCTGCCCCACCTGCGCAGCATGTTGACGTTGCGTAGTTAAGCTGCTGAGCCGCATCAAGATGAGCGCGACGTTAGGCCACTGTCATGCCACTGCGTCCAGTGTTGGCGCCGATAGGAACACAGGCCTGCAGTGGCGCCACTGGCTGTCGTGCCAGGACGTGAGCAAGCTTTGTTCGGGCACGACAATATTTATCGCCGTCCGTCATGTTCGCTGGTGGCAAAAGCATGGAGATATCGATGAGGACCGGATGCGCGTGCAAGAAGCGAGAATGTGCCTGAGGGTGCAGGTGTGGATGCGTCTGTGTCTGAGGGTGAGGCCGGTGACTGTGCAGAACTCTCCCTTGAACCATCGTCCGTGGCATAGCGCGCATCCTGCAGCGCCTGCCAGGCTGAGCTGGTCTGGGCTAGTGGCGACTGCCATCGTCCCAGTGGACCACCTTCTCTGCTGGCCAGCAACAGCGCCCGCCGCATGATGAAACACACGCGATCAATAAGTGAAGACAGAATTTTGTCAGAAATGTTGCGGACGCCAAGTCTTGCTGGCATGTCGATGGGAAGCAGCATGCACTCTGACAGGTTCAAGCGAATGCCTGGTTGACGATCACAGCTGCACGTGGAGTTTCAAGAGTCGTGGGAATCAACACGGATCCGCACGGTGCATTTGCCAAGGCTCTGCCACTGTTGCTATTGCCTATATCCCCCGGCTGCGCCACCGCCTGCCCTGAGCCATCACCAGGATTGAGCTGCTGCCTGGAGCTCTGCAGTCGCGTCGAGGATACATGAATACGTGAGTCACACCCAAAGCTCTGCACATGTCAAAACCTGGTGGCAGCCGTGGCGGCATGCACTCGCACGGCAAGGGCGGCAGGCCCAGGCCGAGCTTGAACGCGCTCAGCGGCTTCGCGTCGGCCAAGGCGTCGACGTACGACAAGCAGGCGCGCAAGCGCAAGGAGCGGGCGCTGAACAGCAAAGTCGTCAACAAATACCGCAAGCTCAAGGCACGGCTGCAGGCTTCGGGTGGTGCCGTCCCGCACCTGGATGCCGCTCTGCAAACAGGCAGCGAGCAGTCAGAGGAGCGACAACTCTCGCTGCCAGGCCAGCAAGAGACAGCGCAGCCGCCGCAGCATCAGCAACAGCAACAGCAGGCACAATCCGCTGGCAGCAAATTGGCAGGTGTGACCGCTCAGTGGATGCCACATCATCAGTGACACTCTAGGCAGCGGGTCGCCCGGAATTTTGTGTATGGCGTTTGTAAAATGGAACACTACAACTCAGTTCGTGCGACTATGCTCTGCAGACAAGCGGCCCAAGCATGGCAGAAAGCCAAAGCCGGCGTCACAGCTGCAGCGGATAGCACAGGAGAAGGAGGCTGAGCAGGTGAGTTGTCGCCTGCGACCGCAACACTTTGCTTACAGCCAGAGCTCACTCCTGCAATTTGGAGCTGTGCTGCTGTTACGCACTGCTGCGCAGCAATGTGAAAGCGCCTCTGGTTGTGTGATGTCAGTCATGTGCCTGCTGCATCAAGAGGTATGTTGATGCTGCTCGCATGGACCATCTGGAGATTGTGAGCTGCACATGCCTCTCCCACTCTTCGGCAGGAGGAGCAGCGACGCCAAAAGGAGGAACAGCGACTGGCGGCGGAGAAACGGCGAGAGGAGGTGGCGCAAGCCCGCCAGCGGCGCAAGCAGCAGACGACGCAGTTCCGGAAGCGCACCCGCACTGGGCAGCCGGTGATGAAATATCGTATTGGGAAAGTGCTCGAGAAGCTGCAGGTCGGCAAGGCATAGCCGCGTCTGATAAGCTCTAGTCCGAAGACCGAAGCAGAAAGTGCGAAGTTCATTGGGTATAGAAATGAGCAATGTAGATGACAAACGTGGTTCTGCTGTGCTCGGGAGTGTTGTTTTGAGGGTTTTGGTGCTGTGCATTGACGCCCGGTGTGATCGTGGCAAGGCCTGTCAACCTGAGCACATCATTGCATGTTGGTAAGCATCATAAGAGCAGGCCAACACCGCTTCAGAAACCAGGCCCCACCCTCCCCAATACCACTCATGGTAGACCCCCATTGCCATACGCAGTGCCGCTGGAGCCCATCTGGGTGGGCAGCAGGTCGTTGAAGCCACCGAGCTTCATGCTGAGCACTGCGAGCGCCGCCGCTGTGAACGGCACCGCCACCAACCACTTGAGCAGCCGGTAGTAGTGCATGTGGAACGACAGCGAAAAGTCGTCCACGAACACCGTCTTGGCCTGCATCCATGATACACGGTGCCTGTTCAATCGGCAGCCATTCCCAGAAACTGGTAGCATCCTCTGAAACTCCCATGTCAGATGTTCGGTAGACGACGGCAGTGCAACTTCGGTTTGCGACGGCAGTGCAGGTCGCTGCAGTGCGCCTCGTCAACAAGCACTCCTCAAGCCACATCGGGTGCTTGCCTCATCCGTCATCTCGATGTGGATGGTGGCGGTCGAGCGGGTGCGGGGGCACGGGATCTCCAGCGTGTACACCCCCGGCTGCGTGTAGGTGTCTGTCAGCCCGATGACGGGCTGCTCGCCCGCATTCATGGCGTCCAGGCCCACTCCCTGCGGACCACGTCGCATCAGCTCTCGTGAAGATGGTCAGCAGAGCAAGATTGTGGGCCAGGATGCTCATGCTACCATGGTGCAACCATGTTTCAGGCGTGCAACCTCTTTGCAAGTATGAACGTCCGACAGCAGGGGGAATGACAGTGGCGAATCAGCTCTCTCAGCTTTCGAGAAGCTCACCTGCAGGCTGACTGACACTGTGTATGGCCCATGTGCGGGCTTCTCTGCCAGCGCCCGGCCTGCTGCCGTGGCCTCTGCATCTGTCGCGGGCACACGGCTGTCTACAATCTCGAAGCGCACCTACACATAGCATGGGACACTTCAGCTTGCTTCTGACTGCGGGTCCCGCATATGCAATCCTATGCATGCCACTGCTGGCATGTGACTGGGAAAGCATGCTGATGGAATGTGATGCACAAGCGTGTGCACTATGACGCAGGTGCACACCGGCAGCGTCTTGCCGCGCACATCCCGCGGCGCTCGCGACGCAGGCGTGGCAAACACGCCGCGCATGTTGAGGCGCGCCATGTTGTTGTTCCGCCCGTGCACCTGCAGCATGATTTCCAGCCCTAAGTTCTCAGTTGTCCAAAACAGGTGCCTAGGTGAGCTGTCCAGACAAACACACTGCACCAGCAGCCTTGTGTAAACAGGGGCAATATTATTGATCCCGAAGCCACCTGGAACCGCACAGCATGTTCTGGTATGCAGCACACGGCGGAGGGCAGTCTGCGCCTTGTACCTGAGAGGTCCAGGAGCCCAGGGGGTGGTGCTTGGCCGGCGTCTCGAACACGTACACATTGCCGTTCATGGTGGTGACCAGCAGGTCGGTGCGGCCGTCGTTGTTTAGGTCGTCCGCTAGCACCATGCTGTAGCTGGTCTCGCCGATGTCGACCACATCGGCGCAGCCTGGTGGCCATTTTCCATCATCGTGCGTAGGGGACGGATGGCAATCACGACCAAGTGATGGCAGTTCAATGATGCAGACAGCGCTGGCTGTTCGCCACTGCAGAATGCAAAAGTGTTGAGTGAGCAGGACGAAGGTATGATGTGCCCCACACCTGTTATGCCGTCGACGAGGTATAGGAAACCGTCGAATGACAGCACCACCAAGTGCAGGCTGTTGTCTGTGCTGCCTGCCAGACGTGTAATCAACACCTGCACAACACAGTTGCCGAATGCTCGTGAGCAGTTCACATGAATTAGCACGGCTTTTCAACATCGTAAAATCGTCTTGTCGCAGTGCCATGATCAGCCATTCCAGCAGACAGATGTCAGATGTCATGCATGTGATGTGTGTCAGCTGGGGTAGCTGTAACAATCAAGAAAGCCAGCGCACCGGCGCCATGACGCGTCCTCGAGTCTCGAAGGGAAACGCTCCAACGTCCTGCCCCATCTTGCCGCTGAGCGCATAGATCTTCCCCGATGTGGTGCCAATCACCACCTCCAGCTCGCCATCCGCATCGATGTCGCCTACTGTTGCACCCTGCAAAGAGGCAGTACGCACGCGTTGCCAGCGGGGCTGGCACAGGCACACCTGATCTGCATTGCTGCCCCTGATGCAGCGCATTTGAACTTTGCGACCAGGCTTGCATGACAGCGCAGCACCAGCAGGCTGATGCATGAGTTATGAATGCTGACGACCATGCCAGTGCCATAGTCTCTGCACAATGACGTGCATGGCTGCTTTTGTCAGGTGAAATCTTAGGTCGAACTGGTATGCGCAGCACAATCACACCTGGGCGATGAGGGAGGCCAGGTGGCGCTCCCACACCTCCTTGCCCCGGGGCGTAAAAGCTGCCACGGTGCCCCGCGTGTCCGCCGCCAGGATCTCCGTTTCCCCGTCGCCGTTGATGTCCGCCGCAATCACCTGCGCCTGTCGTGCATGCAGCCGCATGGTCAGTGGCAGGCAGCCCGCATGCGGCCACACACAGGGCAGCAACCTCGACTGCTTGCACTCATGTGGAATGCATCTGCAGCACTTCACTACGCACTGACCTGGATTTCGCCCATCTGGATGGGCCACCCCTCGCGCGCTGTGCCCTTGCTGTCCAGCACGTACAGGAAGCCCTGCATGGTCAGATCAGGGTTGGCTGCTGAAATTGTCATGCACTCAGCATCAGAGGAGGCGCCTGGCGAGCTTGCCATCTGGCAGGCCTTTGCTGCTGCACACCAGCACGACATCCGACTGTATGGCAAGGACACTTACGATGGCCAACAGACATGGAACGAGGCACCATCGACAACATGGTGGCATGGGCTGCGCACCACACTGGTGCCGGCGATGACCTCCAGCTTGCCGTCACGGTCGATGTCGGCGAGCGTGGGCGCGGAGTACGCGTACGCCCGGAAGGTGGTGGAGTCGGTGGACAGGTCCAGGTGGGTGGACCACTTGACGGCGCGCGTGCGCAGGTCGAAGGCCACCAGCCCGCTGGCGATGTACTTGCTGAGGTCCAGCCCCTCCGGCAGCTCTTTCGCGTGCGCCTGCGCCAGCACAGGCAGGTCAAGATGAGGCGGGAGATTGCCAAGATCGGAGGTGCTGGGATGTCAAGAATGGTCGATATCGCTGGTGCGTTGGTGAGCATCTGCGATTGCAGCTGTTTGTCGCAAAGCAGTGGAACTCATCCGGAATTTGCGCTGCAACGTCACGCTCGGCAAGATGATGGCAGGCGAGGGTTGTCCTGACTTGAAGCATGCGATTGAGACAGGCTTCAGAGCCCCCGGGCACCAGTCACAATGCACCATGGTTGGTGCCTCGGCCACAACAACTCTCAGTAAGATGACACACCGGGTCGCCGTAGTAGTCCCGGTCGAAGAAGTAGGACACTGCAACGACCAGCTCGTCGTGCCCGTCGCCGTCAATGTCGCCGATGGCTGGGTTGCACAGGATGTGGGGATCGATGAACACGAAGCCCTCCTCGCGCTGGTGCGGCGCCTCCCAGAAGTTCTCGTCCTCCCAGAGATCGTCCTCGCTGAGCGGCTGCAAGTGGAAGATTTGCGAGTCAGCGGGCTATGCGACACAAACTTGAGGAAGCTACACACTCATGTGCTTTTGCCCTGCAGGTCTGGCTCCATCAAGAATCCATCAAGAATGGCTCCATCAAGCGATTCTTGAATATCCGGATAATGCATTGCCAAGCAGCCGCATACCCACCGCGCCATCTGAAGAGTGCTGCAATTCAGATGGTCTCGGACCGCCAAGCTGCCATTTCTGCACGACAATCCATCTGCCAAGCTGCTGCCCGCTTGTGCAAATATGAACACGCCCCATTCAGCTCTGAAAATGCATGATGGCTTGAGGTTTCAGTGCGGACGCACCTTTGGCCGGTAGGCAGGCCCCAGCTTGCCCTGCTGCTGCGTGAGGTTGCCGCCAAACAGCGTGCCGTCAGCCATCATCTCCTCCGCTTGCGCCTGCCTGTCCTCCGCTTCAAATCGCGCCTTTGCGATCTCCTCGTAGTCGGCATTGCTGCACGCCAAAAGATCTCGGTCTGGGTGAACACGATCGGTTTCCCACGGTCAAGTGCCTTCCAACTGGGTGGATACGATGCACTGCAACATTGCGTAGGAACATGGCGCTGCCCGAAATACTGCCACTGACACATGAGGTGGCAAATGTGCATCATTTGCAGGGTTTGGACGAATGTACAGCAGCAGCACCTGTGGAGGTCGTGGAGGTCGCTGTCGCCGGCACCAAAGTCGGAATCGTACTGCCCCTGCCCCTCCTCGCCGTGCTTGTCCAGCTCCTCGTCCAGGTGGTCGCCATGCTCCTCGTTGCCGTGAACATCCTCCTCGAACAGCTCACCAAACGTCTCCGTTGCCTGTGTGCAACATACACCTCTGTCTCAAATCTGTACCACAGTCGCTGCCAATGTACCACCCTTGCCACCTGAGCAGGTCTGCAGTGCCTGCTTGCCGCCTCTAGAAGAACTTTGTCAGGGTACAGGTCACCGTGCACAGACACGGCGGCATTTCAAGAGAAAAGTCAGCAGGAATCAGGGAAATTGACCGCGCGGCACCTCGTCAGTGAGCTCGTTGCTCGCGGCGTTCTCGGCGCCCAGCTGCATGCCCGCCGGCTTGCCGTCGCGCTGCACCTGCCCCGCCTCCTCGGCAAAGACGCCGTCCGCCCGCTGCCGGCCCTGCGGCTGCTGCCCCGGGCCGCCGTCCTGGCCGCCGCTCTGCTGCCCTGAGGCGGCGCCCACCTGGTGCAGCTGCCGCTGCTCCTGCAGCTCCCGCTGCTCCAGCCGCTGCGCCGTCTGCTGCTGGTCCGGCGTCAGCACCTGCTGCTGCGGCGGCGGCGGCGGCGCCTGCGCCTCCGCGTGCTGCTGCTGCTGCTGCTGCGCCTGGCCCGCCTGCGCCGCCGCCAGCCGCTCCTTGTGCTCCTCGGCCAGCTTGAGCAGCGCGGCCTGCTCCTCGGCAGGGTCCGCCAGCAGCCGCCGCCGGCTGCCGCTACTGGTGCTGTCATGGTCGCTGCCGTCGACCCTGCTGTCCCCGGGCGCCATGAGCAGCCGCCGCCCTGCCTGGCCCTGCTTTGGAGTAGTGCAGCTGGTTGGAAGCCTTGACATCATATCTCACTTTGACTTGCTTGAGCAAGCGACATGTGGTTGCTTTGAGCGCCGCAGCAGCGCTGGGAGGATTGAACCCGGATGCCTTGACAATGTGCCTGTGCCCAGACCCAAGAACGCACAGCTGACCTGTGCTGCTGGCGTGGGCGCAGCGTTTGCGTCTGCCCCCACATCTGGATGCGAGTGGTCCACGTGGTCTGCCGCCAGGCCCTTGAACCAGTCCCGCCGCACCCTCAGCTTTGGCACCTGCAGCCGCTCAGCCATTTGCTCCCCCTGCACCAAAAGTTTTAATTTGTGTACGCTTCGGCCAGATATGCCAGCATCCATGAGCAGCTTCAGGTATCGAAATCTGTGATGGGAACCTCGTATGCAGACTCATGCCATCGTCTCAGTGACAGATGATAACAATGGGCACGCACATTGTCACGAAAGGCAAGGATTTCGCCGTCGTAGGTCGCCAGCAGGATATCCTGAATGCCGTCAAAGTCCAGGTCGTACAGCAGCGGCGAGGTGTGCACGGTGGACTTGTGGAATGCGGGCCAGCCTGCCGCCTGCGCACCGTCGTTCGCCTCCAGCACCTGTTGATTTTGCCAGCAAATCTCAAAGATAGGTGTGGCAATCAAACTGCAGGAGCATGGCGTTGCAGACGTGATGGCAGAATGCATTGCTGTGGATTCACACATCATTGTACATCGATTCACACGTTGCAACCAACCTCGAGGTGGTGCACGAAGGATGGCACAACGATGTCCTTGTGGCCGTCCGAAAACAGATCGGTGATGAGCGGCGTCGCATACACGCTGCTTGCCACCTCGCTCATCCACCGCAGCTCCAAGTTTTGAGGGCATTCCCCTTCAGGCTCCACCTCGTCGGTCCTGCATGAGTACAGGAGTTCATATGGCTGGCACAAAACTTCTATTGCAATGGACCATGACATCAGCAAATATCACGCCATCACTGCAGAAACCCAGTGCAACAGCTGGATTCACTTTGAATCCTGCTTGCTGGTGTCCTCGTAGGCCTTCCGCAGCAGGAACTTGTTGCCCTTGGTGTCAACGCTGTGGTCCCCCACGATGCCCTTGCTGAGCTGCGCCCTGGCGCCCGGCATGCCTGCCGCCAGCAGCACAAGCACGAGCAGCAGCGCGCTGCATGGCGCAGCAGTCCTCTTAGGCGGACGAACCCTTCCGTTCCGATCCGCGGCCAGCATCGCACTGCCAAACCAGCGCCTCAATCAGGTGGAGCGCCGGCGCATTGGCATGCTGATGCGAAGCATTTCAGCTGCCTCAGGCCCGGCACCCTGGTCAGGATGACTGCTGTGTGTATGCAAACTCAAAGATTTTATCGCAAGAGACTATTAAGTCAGCTCGAGGCGAGACTGCCTCGCAGTTCAGGATCACCGATCAGTTGCCAGATTGTAGCAGCCTGTGTTCATGGAACGCTGCGGCGCTCAGAGCATGCCAGACTTGACCGTAACCACAGCAACGCAAATGGCTAGGAATGGTGATACTCGGTGCATCTGACGACAACATGCACTGCATTTGGTGATCTCTGCTGCACCCCTGCATCTCACTTCTCACATTGAACATCCTGCATCGTCTTCCCATCCGGTTGCTGTGCACATTCGACCGCAGGACCGTCATACACTGTCATGCGCACCGCTTGATCAAGTGACAGAGCGCCTGGAGCTCTAACAACTCTGCCTGCGACGCAGCGCGGCCCGGCACATCACCCTGCAGTCGGAGCTTCCTGTATGGAAGCTGGGCTCCTACCCAGCCTTCAGTACACAGCGCCTCTTGAGGCAGTGCTCAAAGTCCAGCAAGCGTACAGCGGTGCGTCTGCTCACGGTTCAGCACACATGCATGGCCAGCGCCGCCATGCCTTGGCCGTGCATATGTGCTTCGCCAACATACAACGCTGGTTGGAGTCTGCATATTTCGCATGCAGATTCTGCATCGTTGTGCCCACACAGCAACTTCCTGAAGGGTGAGCTCCTGCTGCACTTTGTTGACGTTTGAGTACGCTGCATGACACGCCAATTCGACCATCAACAGTGGCTCTTCGTGGCATGACGCCTCATTGCACATCCAGGCGTGGCTTGGTCGCCCGATGGGACATGCTTCCTGACCGCCAGTGATGATAACAGGTGAAGATGTCTGCATCCTCAGCCTTGTTTGCAAAGACGCGGACAGCCACTATGCCCAGGTCATGTCACAAATGCCCAAACACTGTCGGTGCACATCCCTTGCAGGCTGCGCGTTTATGATTTGCCGCCGGATGTGCTGGAGGCACGCAGTCTCGGAAATGCGACAGAGTCTTCGCTTGACAGCATCGCCGCCGCTGCTGACACATGCGCCCCACCGCTCGCTGTGCAGGTGGCGCTCCTGTTGCTTGCAATATGCAGCAGGCTCTGTTCCTAGCTGGTGACTTGAAGATTTCACCAATGTGCATATTTTGACCGATCTCGATTGTCCTGTGCAATCTGCAGGAGGGCGAGCTGGTGTATGACTATGCATGGTACTCGGGCATGTCAGCAGCGGACCCAGCATCATGCTGCTTTGCAACCACCTGCCGTGCGCATCCTATCCACCTGTGGGACGCCTGCACTGGCGAGTTGCGCTGCTCGTATCGCGCCTTCGATGACAACGACGAGGTACTCATGCTGGACTCTCATGACTGGTGGTACACACTTTCAATTGATGTCTGGTGTTCAAGAGTGAGCATAACGGATGCTCAGCCAGCAAACTTTCCTGCACTGCCGTTGCAGGTGACAGCAGCGAACAGCCTAGCATTCAGCCCGGATGGTGCGAACCTGGCGGCAGGGTTCAACAAGGGCCTGCGCGTGTTCGACACCACAACACCCGGCCGCGTCTGCCGCTCCGTGAAGACCTTTGCCCGTAAACAGGGCGGTCAGCCTGGTGCGCTTCTGCACATGCCCGCACCGACTACATAAAGTGTGTCTATCCGTCAGCATATCATGCAAAGCCCTGTGGTTGTGTTTGTCAGCACCATGTGTCAACAGATTGGACGAATGCCAATGACGGCGCTCGTAGTGGTGCATGTTACACCTGCACAGGCATTGTCGCATGCCTGGCCTACAATCCCGACCGCTCTGGCATGCTGGCGGCCGGCGCCTACTCCGGCGTGGCGGCGCTGTACGATGCAGCCAGCCTCGCCCCAATGGCCCTGCTCCCGGATGGCCACCGCGCGGGCATCACACAGGCAAGCACCAACTGCTTCCTTCAATTGCAATGTCAAACGCAGCTGGTTCAAGTGCAGTTGCCATTGTCGAATATCAGTGCTTGGAAATGCTGTGGCGTCCTTCAACTCAGTAGGTACAAATGAGCGTGAGCCGCTGACCTCACTCGCGAGCAACGGCATCTTGCAGGTGCAGTTCTCACCGGACGGCAACTTCCTGTACACGGGCGCACGGCAGGACGGCGCCATCCTGTGCTGGGACATCCGCAACACGGGGGAGGTGCTGTACACCATGCAGCGCGACACGCGGTCGACCAACCAGCGCGTGCAGTTCAGCATCGAGCCCACTGGCCGCCACCTCGCCACAGGTACAGTCTTCGCCTGCCATGGCAAGCATGTGATCATCATGGATGTAGCTGAACTGGCGCAGCTGATCTGCGATGTTGCCGAAGTCTGCTTTCGATCGTGCTCGAGGTCGATTACGCCATTTGGTGCTGCCGCAGGGGGCAGCGACGGCTGCGTCAGGGTATTTGACCTTGTGGATGGCTCGCACGTCGTCACCTTTACAGCAGGGCACGACACCATCAATGGCTGCGCCTATCACCCCTTCCTGCCGCTGCTCAGCACAGCCTCGGGTAAGTTTCTGGGAAGCTCCGTTTGGCATCACTTTATGCCCGCGTTGACCCGTCTTGCTACACGCCACGAGCGCGACATGTGCTTCTCGCAGGGCACAGGCGATTTGCAGCGGCGTCGGGTGAGTCTTCCGACGACGAGGGAGCAGTGTCCACACAGCAGGATGCGGCAAGGCATTGGCTGCAGAATGCGCTGCTGGTGTGGAGGGTGCAGTGTGAGTGGCTGCCAACGAATGGCGGTTTGCCAGAAGACATGGACGCCGAGCCAACTGCGGACGCATTTGTGGACGCACAAACCATTGAGACTGCTGCATGAGGTTGAGCGAGTGGTTGGCAGTCGTGCCACGGCCATGCTGACGGTGACAGATTTACTGTTGATACTGTTGATATTGTTACTTCCCAGTCAGCACGAGTGTCCTTGTCGGCCAATGATGTGAAACCTACTCACACTGGGCGCACTGCTGACGACAGCGTCCCTGTCAGACGAGACCGCCAGTTTCTCTTTGCGGCAGAAAGAGTTTGCGCCGCGGCGGTTCCCCACGCTTGCACAGCGATCACCACACTGCTCTGCAAGCAGACAGCATGCTATCATGGACCGTGCTGCAGCACAGTGGCCTGTTGCCCCTGCAGCGTCGTGACAGCCGAGCCCTGCCCTGGACTGCAGTCGCGCCTCAGCGCCGCCTGTGCGTCACAGCCGCAGCAGTCGCTCCCTCAGAGCCCAGCACTGCGCAAAAACAGAGGGAGGCGGTCAAGCGCATCCCTGTCACGCAGCGGCCCGAGCAGCAGCAGCAGCAGCAGCAGCAGCAGCAGAGGGATGGCGAAGGCCACAACCCTGTGCTGGGCTACCTGTCCTCGGCCATATCAGGCATCACGCAGATGTGGATGCACCAGAGCAAGCAGCCGAACAGCGTTGAGCTGCTGGAGGAGACAGCACAGCGGGCCGCCGAGGTGAGCTTCGAGACTCCTTCACCTCTCTTGGCCGACAGCCCTTAGGCTGCCTTCGGCCGGAACGGGCTGCCTGCCCGCCGTGTAGCATGACGTCGCACCTGCCAATTCAAGCATGGACCCACATTTGATCCCGATACGCTCTGCAAGCGCGTTCGCTTTGTAGTGCGTCTGACGAGGATGTCAGCTTCGAGAGTCTTGCTGCCAGCCCTGCTGCGGTCGCCATGCGCACAGTGACGTACAATACGCATATCCCGTGCTGATTCGAGGTGCTGCGGGCGTGGGGCAACCCCTGGGGAGGCCGTCCAGTGTTTCTACCTGCGTGATCTTGGTTGCGTGCCGGCATGCAGGCCAAGAGGGAGCAGAATCAGCGGAAGGACGACAAGAAGGCGCTGCCGGACATCAGGCAGCTCATCAGGCCGGCAGGCATGATGGAGACGCGCTATGTGCGGCTGCTATCCAGCCTGTGCGCGCAGACCTATGTCATGCACCAGATGACGGTACGCATAGCTTTCCCCAGCAGCTGGATCAGCAAGATATCTTGCGCAGACCCGTCTGCCATTTGCACGTATGACAGCACACGCCTGCTGCACGCCACAGCCACACGGTGTTGCTGACCAACAAATGTGAGCGATTGCCCTGCAGCCTCGGTCGCTCTTCCGCCGCTTCCGGCTGAAGCTGATCACCTCGTCGCACGCGTGCGAGCGCGGCGCGGCGGAGGTGCCCCGCACAGCCAACCAGATCTTCGGCGAGTCAGATGCGATGGCGGTCAGCACCAACACAGCAGAGGTGCGTCTTCCGACTGCTTGTGCATTCCTTTAGTGCGCTTTCCTGCTTACACTGCATGTATGCAACCTGGATACCCGATCCAAAAGGGTTATAGCTGTATCAAGTGGGTTGATCATGCGCCAGGACGAGGAGCATGCGGGCCCGGCTGTCCCACCGCCCCTGGAATCCCAAACAGCACAGCAGACGGACGCCCCGCAGCCCGAGCCCGAGCTGCAGGAGCGGCCGGCCAGCCTTGAGGAGGAGGAGATTGCGGCGGCGCTGGCGGCGCTGTCCAATATGAACCACGTTCAGGCCGCGGCCGGCACCGCGCACCAGGCGCCGCTGCCGGCGGGCGGCCCTGCAGCGGCGGCTGACCCGCGTGAGAGGCTCGCGCAGGGCTTCACGGCGGCGGTGCAGAGGGAGCAGCAGCTGCAGCGCCAGGAGCCGCAGCTCAGCGGCGCGCACCTGGTGGCCAGCAAGCTGGCGGCGGCCGCCGCAGCCGCCTCGGCGGCGGCCGCAGCGGCGGCGGCGCCGCTGGCCAGCAGCGTCAGCAGCTTTGCCAGCGCCGGCGGCGCCACCATCGCCAGCCAGCTGCAGTCGGCCGCCAGCCAGGGCACCACCACCGCGGTGGCCACCTTTGCCACCGTGTCAGCAGGTGCAGGCCCGCATTTGATCTGACATGTTGCTTTTTAGCACATTTGCTGCACTGCTGAGCAATTCTTCTCAATGCAACTACAGCTGCTGACTGTCCTTCGTGATTGTATGCAGCCATCACAGCGTCTCTGGGGCGTGGCGAGCCGCCCAAGATCAAGGTCAGCCCGGTGGAGTGGTTTGTTGCAGACGAGCCGGAGACGCACACACGCTACTTCGTGATTCAGGGCTCCGACACCTTCGACCACTGGAAGGTCAACCTCACGTTCGACCCGATGGTGTTTGAGGACCCAGCCCTGGGCGTGAAGGTGAGGTTTTTGGGCGTATTCTGTAGAGTTGAGTGACTGGCATTCGTCATCAGATAGGCTCATTGGCACTGCATCTACAATGGCAGCAGGACTGCATTGTTCTTTGGAGAGGATGACGCAGCAGCCAGCCTCTGTATAATAAAGAAGCAAAAAACGAAGGTGCGTCTTGTGGGTTGCAGGTGCACCGAGGTGTATACCAGACGGCGCTGGCGCTGTATGAGCGCTTCCTGCCGCTGGTGGAGGAGCACCTGGCCACCTCCCCCTTTGCCAAAATTGCCTTCACGGTGCACACATTGCCTCCGAAGTCTTGATCGGCTGATAGCTGTGCTATTTGCAGTCCACGATTGATTGCCAATGTGGATCTGCTGTTGATGGCGTGATGTATGCTCACCCTGCTGTATCTGTGTTGTGAACAGGGGCACAGCCTGGGCGGCAGCCTGGCGACGCTGCTGCTGGTGATGTACCTGCGGCGTGGTGTGCTGCCGGCGGTGAATACCAGCCCCGTGTACACGTTTGGCGCGCCAGCAGTCTTCTGCGAGGGCAACTGCAGCCCCGACGGCTGCCGCGTGCCCGACACAGCCGACCTCGACGAGGTGAGGCCACAGTGGTGGCTCCTCTGTTGTGGCATACGCTGGTATTGCAGAGAGCTCAGGGAATGTCAGCAACATCATCTGCCCGACCAAGAACTTTTGGAGGACTTAAAGTTGGACATTGCCCTGACGAAACATGTCTCCTGTTCCTCGCATCGTCACCTCTTGTGCTCACCCTTGATTGACATTCATGTAGCCGGGTGCGGGGCTGCTCGAGAAGGTCGGCCTGCCGGAGGGCGCAGTGCGCAATGTGCTATTGGCGCGCGACATCGTGCCGCGTGCATTTGCGTGCGACTACACCCTGGTCGCCGACATCCTGAAGCGCGTCAGCCCCTCCTTCCGGGAACACCGCTGCCTGTCCAACGGCAAGCGTGTGGTGAGTCTTATGCTCCTGTCTGGCTCACCGTGTTCTTGAGATAATTCGCCAATGCCATCGCCCTGAAGCGTGCCTGCTCCATGCGTAAGTGACAGTCTACATACTGTGACGCTCACGACACCTGCAACCACCCGCAGGTGCTGTACTATGCCATCGGGCGATCACTGATCCTGCAGCCGGGCAACCAGCACTGGTTCTCGAAGGACGACCCGTTCCACCCAATGCTGCCGCCGCAGCCGGGGCTCTACATCCTCCAGGTACCCCTTGGTTTCATCATGTACTGGCGGCCACCCAATTGGCATACAGTATTTCAGTCGTTATGCCCTTAAAAGAAATGTACTGCTGCTGTGGTCGGCCGACTGAGGTTTGCAGTACATGTCATGAGCGCTTGCATCGCTTGTCACAGGACACGTCGCCACTGACGCCGCCGCCAGGCGCGGCGCCGCCGCTGCCAGAGTGGCCGGAGCTGACGCCAGCCGCCCAGGCCGTCGGGTCCGGAGACGTGTCACATGCACAGTCCCCGACCGGGCCCCCCGTGAGCTCCGGCGCCGCGGCCGACAAAATCACCATGGACCAGATCTTCGGCGACCCGGTGCAGATGCTGAGCAGGACAGAGGAGCCGGCTGCCGCGGCGGCCAACGCTGCCGCCAAGCGCGCCGCGCCCGAGGTCAGCACCCCTGCCGCTGCAATCGTCATTGCGGTTGCCTGTGCACCTTGATCACATCAACCCTCATTGCGGCATGCGCTGTGCACACTGCCTCCACATCGAGAGGAGATACATCCTCTGCATGTAGTTCATGTATTGCGGGTTTTGTAGAGCAGTTGTCCTTGCAACTCTGCAGGTGCGCCATTTACCATGTCGCCACTGCATCCAAAGGACTCAAATTCTCTGCATGTGCTATGTGTCTTGCGATTTTGTGGAGCATTTAGTTTGGCAACTCTGCAGGTGCGCAATGCGCGGGCGGCGCTGAGCGCGCTGATGGACAACCCGCACCCGCTGGACATCCTGGGGGAGCCGGCGGCGTACGGCCCGGAGGGCGCCATCTCCCGCTACCACAACCCCGACAACTACACCGCCTCCCTTGGCGGTGGGTGGCTTGATTCGCCACCTGCACTGACCACCTCGTGTCGACAGGCGTTGCCGTGGTTGCAATGGAAACATCACCATGTAGAGCATCGAGTGGCAATTCCAATCCCAATCCCTGCACACTGTACCGTTGTGGGTCCATGCTGCGTGCGTCCTCTGCATCAACACATCAGCAGCTCGTTCCACCTCAGCTGCTCCACACATCTACTATCGCCTTGTTGCAGGCGTGCTGCGGGCGCAGCCGTGGTGGCACCAGGTGGTGGCGGCGGGCCCCGCGGTGTCGCCGCCCGCCTGCTCCGGGCCGCGCACCTTCTCCTCCGCCACGCCGGCGCAGCGGGCCGCCGAGCGGCGGGAGCTCGCCCTGTCGCCCGACCGGCCCCTGCCGCCGGACGTGCCCGTCAATCAGGCGAGCTGTTACTGTCAGCCATGCAACAGCAGCGGGTATCAACACATGACAAAACCTCCGCTGCCCAATGTGCCTCCCAACCGCACGTCGGTGCCTCCCAACCGCACATCGGGCGGCAGGGGCCTTCGTATGTGATTGTGGCCACAAGAACTCAACTTTGAGTGATTGACTCCGAGTCAAGAACCCAATGGGTGGTCTACAGTTTCTAAATTGCCTCAAAGGTGTCCAGACCTCGAAACCCTAAAGTTCTGAGCCTTTTTCTGACCTGCGAAGTCAATCCTCCTGCAGGTGCTGCCATACGTGAAGCCACTGCACACGGGAGCCGGCGCCGGCAACAGTGGCGGCCACGAGCTGCAGCCCGCAGCTTGATGGCCTCTGCTCGCTGCCGTGACGTTGCCGCACCTCGTGCGCCCGTGACATGCACCACCAGAAGTGCGCGGCACTGTCAGCAAGCCGCCGCGAGCAAAGCGACCAAACTGCACTGAGCCGCAGCGTGGGTGCCGCCGAGGGCGGCAGTGGACGCAGCCGTTGCAACACAAACGAATCCTGTTGGAATAGCAGAGAGAGCACGGGAGGACACAGAGACAGACCATTAGCGAGCTGCCGCCAGCTATGGCACTGGGCGCCGCATGTGTGGGAGTAGCATTTCTGAGGGAGCACCGCAGAGACATACAAGGTGCTGTGAGTATGAGTTCTCCGAGAGCAGAGTGGCAGGAGGGCGAGACGAATGGGGCACCCCATCTATTGCTACCTGACCTTCCGGGCGGGCAGGCACTATGCAAGCCTGCCCCACCGCCCGCTGATGCAACAGGTTTTGTCAGGGTCTACAGCCAGCCTGAAAATTTCAGGAGCTGCTAACGTATCAGGTTTGCTTCTGTGGCATCGATCATCGTCATCAGGTCTTGGGTATGAACGATAGTGGTCACTCTTTTGAAAGCTGGATCTATCACTGGCCTCGTCAGCCAACCTGAGCCGCTCTTCAACATCTGTTCTTCTCAAACACCTCTTTGCAGCAACGTGTGCCATCATAATGTACAAACAATAAACCACTGCTGCTGCAAACGCTTTGGGTAGTCGAGCAAATGCACGCAAATGGTCCCCTCCAATCATGCCAGTGCGCACAGCTGGCCAGATGTCAGTGCCCTGTTCCCCGTATCATGCTTGTTCGCAAGAAGAATCGACAACGCCTGATGCTGCATCACACAGCGGCATCGCCATGGTTGGCAGTATCCTCTGTGGAAGTGCCGCTGTCCTGGTCGTTTTTATCATGCCTCCGCACCGCAGCTTCCACCGGGTAATGCTGCATCTGCATGACAGCGGCGTCGAAATTGCTGTGGCACTGCGGCTGCATGATGGATTAGCATGATGTATTGCCCGACAGCTTGCTGCAATACAGCCCGAAGCCATGCAGCTGAAGTTTCACTCTTCTGCCACATTGCAAAGTGCACAATGTACCTGCTTGTCGCGGTTCAGGAACACGATGTTGAAAATCTCCTTGGATACCGCAAGCGCCAGAATGGCCCCCAGCAGCACGCTGTAGGTGATGTACCAATTCTTGCGGTGGCTGGCCTTGATGTTGTTGGACATGTGGACGCCGACATAGAAGTTTGCCTGCAGTGGTGGCAGGCGATGGATGGCAGATCAGACTCCGGGCCCATGTGCTGCCACAGGTGCTGACACACAGGTGACAGATTGCGGCGGTAGACAGCCAGCACTGATGTGCAGGGGCTCAGCAGGGCAGGCGCGCACCACCACGATGGCGATCAGCAGCCGCCCCACATTGGTGTGGTACAATGCCCAGTACTTGCGGTACTTGTGGTCCTACAGACAGGAAACCGTCAAAGGCGCGGAGCAAAATTGGGCCACACAGCAGCAGTGCCCTGCTGCGACATTGCAAAGCGGTGGGCGCAGCCCTCTGCATGCAAGCGGCCTAGATGCGCATCAGCAGAGACAGGGCTGTGGGGATGCCATCGACCCATGAAGTCATCGCGAATGCCGCATCAAGTCACAACGCACCGGAGCAGGGCGGCCCAGGATGGCCAGGACCTGGACAGTCAGACATACAATCAGCGCTCAGCCGCGATGCATTGCAAGGGCTGTCAGCCGCAGCACACGCATCAACTGACGCCGCAGACTGTCGCCATGGCATGGGCATCAATACAGCTCCTGCATTCCCAGACATGATCATTCCTGGTCCTCCACGCTGCCAACCCTGCTTTGAGCGTGCATGCATCGTGCTGCTCAGAGCATGCTGCATGATCAGCATGTGCATCCGGGCAAACTCACCTGCAAGAAGCCGAGGCCCAGTGCGGCGCTGCCCAACCCCACATGCGCCTTTTCCTCGACCCCCTCGAACGGCTTCATGTAGGACCCAATCGCTGCGGCAGCACCACAGTCACTCCATTGAACGAAGAGGCAAATTATCAGCAGCACCCACACGATGGCAGCGACGAGTGAGCAACATGATGCAACACCCAGTTGCAGCGGCTCCATGCTTGATGCAGCAATTCTGTCTGCCTGCGACGCTGAAGGCTGCAGCAGGAAGCGCACCGATGCCGGCAATGCCCAGGGCGTAGCCTATCAGCGCTATGAAGCGGTGCAGATTGAACCACACCTGCGCACACGACATGATCAGCTTCATGAATCACTGCGCTGCAGCTACCTCCTGCAGCTCGATGCTCGGCATGCAGTATGGCCACCACACGACCAGGCAGAGGAAGGTGAAGGAACCCATACTGAGACACTGGTTAAGACTCTATTGCTGCCACCTTTGGGTACTCGCGCAGGGTGCGGGCGATGGACGCCGCCAGGGGCAGCAGCAGCCCCAGCCCCGCCGCGTTGAGCCATCCGTGCACCTGGCCAAAGGTTTGGCATGTGACAGGTCAGCGCCTTGCAGAAGCTTTCCCACATCCGAGGCTGAACTGACACCCATCGCTAGGACTTGGCGCGTGCATAGGCTCAGAAATCGAACATTGGTCCAGTGCCCGCTTGCATTTCCCACACCCACCGCAGGCAGGTCGCCATTGCGGCGGTCGTTGCCACTGGACACGCCACTCAGCGATGCCGTCGACAGGTCCAGCGATGCCGAGTTGCCATTGGACGGCTGCAGATGCACAAGCAGGGCCTCAGAGAGCCCATCATGAAAATCAGTTATAGATGTGTTTGGGAACCTTGAAGACTGTTGCTGGCCCACTCGTGAATGCAGTGCACAACATCTGGGCCTGGCCCTCACGAGGATGCATTGCAGGCCATGTGGACAACCATGAATGTGCAGCCAAGCAAAGGCCAGCCATGATGCACATGTAATTAGCATAGAGTCTCACATCGTGGGGCTGCAGGACGCCTCCAGAGACGGGGCCCATGGTGTAGATGATTGGGAAATTGTCGATATCCTCGTTGGCGTCCAGCTGCAGCGTGAACACGGCCAGCAAGCGGCCACCGCTCACCGCTGCTGCCTGAACCAGCCAACATGGTGCCAGCAATTAAACAATTGCACATCGTCACGAGTGGCACTGACTTCACTGCTGGACCTCTTGAAGTGTTTGCCAGCATGTGTGTGGTGCGCTCAGCTGCGGACACCAGGGTCTGACCTTCATATCGGTGACATTCCAGGCTGACGGGTGTGAAACCGCTGATGTCGTGTAGCCCTTCAGAGCATAGTCTGACACAGATGCGCCGCTGGCTGCCGTCGAGTCGGCCTTGACGATGATGCCATTGCCAGGCACCATTTTCCGTCCGCCTGGCCCCTGTCCCCACCCTGCAGTGGACACAGCAATGATTCAGCTTCCAGACTGCACAGCCACCTTACAAAATGGATGCCCAGTCCTGCGAGGGCACATGGTCAAGACCAAGGCCCTCAACTTGTGCATTCTGCGGAAAAGATGCACCGCCAACACAATCGCTTGCAGGCTCAGATGCTGAGCACACGCACCGACGTAGCCACCGGGGTTGACGCCGTCAATGCCGCCGCGCAGCTTGTTGCCCGGGAGCAGGGACCAGTGGAAGGTGCACGCGCCCGGCGTGCCCGTCAGCGTGGTGCACGCCTCGAATGCCTCCTGAGTTCCGCCCACCGTCAGCAGGCAGTTGCCGGTGCCGTTCTGCAGCGATTGAAACAAGTATCTGTCATGCACGTTGAACGAGGCGTCAAATGTAGCAAAACTGGAACGCCTTCAATCTCCGCCCGCCATCAGCAGGCAGCTCCCTAAGGCAATCTGCAGGCGACATCAGATCGCCGAGATTGGATATGATCGTGATTCAGCGTGATAGTGCACACGTATGATGCCATTCTGGGTGCCATCCATGATGAGCAGGCAACTTGTTGAAGCGTGCCACGGTGGATGTGTTCAGCAAATGTGATCCAGTGCTGATGAAACTGTTAGCTGCCATGCTGCAGACAGCACGGCAGCAGAGCAGTGCAAGTTCACGAGGCAAACAGCTGCAGAGAGCATGCTGCAGGGTCGCAATGTTGCAGATGGCATAGCAGGACGGCGTCGCCGCATGTCAGGCAGGGTTGTGCAAAGTCACGGTCATTTGTGCAGGCACAAACGACATCTTGGCTGCACATACCGAGGCTGTGGTCGACGCAGCGCTGGCCGATGCAGCAGGTGACGCAGCGTCTGCCTCATCGCCGCCGCTCTTCGAAGACTCCGGCTCTGGCGCTCCACCGCGAGCAGCGGCCGCTGCATCGTCATCAGACGGCGCTGTCCCTGGTGCAGCAACTGCTGTTGCTGGCGCGAGTGCTGTTGCCGCTGCTTCGGCTGGAGCCCGGGCTGCCATGACTGCAGAGTCACACTTGCACATTCACGTGGCAGGAGGACGACGTGTATGAGGGACTCAATCTGGAGGGAATACTCATTGCTTGGGCCAAACTCTTGCATTGCTTTCAGTTAAAGCGCAGGAGGCATGCCTGGGGCTGGGGCGGCGGCAGAGGCAGCGCCGGCTGGGGCGGTGGCAGTCGTCAAGTCCAGTACGTCTGACAGTCCATACTGAACCTGCATGCAGCCAGCTGCATCGTCATCTGTACACTCGATTCAGCGCATGCAGGTGCCGTTTCTGGTCTTCCATTTGACAAGGGGTACGGCATGGCAGCAGCAGTGGCCCCACGGCGTCACTGTGTACGCAGAGCGAGCTTACCTCATGCTGCATCAGCTGGTCAGTGGGCGACAGCGGTCCAAACACATACAGGAAGTTGAAGGCAGAGGGCTCCGTGCCAGCGGGCAGCGCCATGCTAAAAGCTCCCACAATGTCACCATCTGCTTTTGCGGCTCTCAGGTCCGACACCGTGATGCGCCCCGGCGGCTGCACCTGGCTTGCTGTGTACCCGCCTAGGAAATAGCTGTCGATGCTCGCGCCTGCAGAGACATCCTGAAGTATGAGCATATGGTTTAGGATGGGGACACCACAGCAGCGTGTTGCAACTCAGATGCAGAGTCTGTGTCTCACACCGCTTGGCACCGTTTGCTGTGACGGATATGCAGCTCGCAATCTCTCCAAACTTTACAATGAACCACCAACAGCATCACCTATGGCAAGGATAGACACAACTCACCGCTGGGCGCACTGGCATCGGACTTGGCGACCAGTGCGCTGCCACCCAGCATGCTCCCCGGGGAGCTGGGGTTTACCCCGAATGCTACCCAGCCGCTGGGGTTGGGGTATGCAAACGCGCCGCTCATGGCCTTGGCAGATGCATTGTACGTGTAGTACAGCTTGTACGGCGATGGCAGCCCCTGCAGTGTCGCGCAGCCAACGTAGGAGGTGCTGACCCCTCCCATCGACACCGCGCAGTTGCCCGCCTGCCGGGGCACACGACGGTGACATGTTTGCCGGGGAACTTGCCAATGCCAGCGTCAGGCACCACATGGCAGCTGAAAGGTGCTACACAGGGAACTTGGCTGTGCACAGATCTGTGTTGCACTGCGTGCTGTATATGTTGTGCAGTGCGAAACCTGCTGCAGGCTGCGCCGTAGGATATGAAGAGCATGCGCAGCAGCTGCATCGCCGACAGCATGCACATCTGCGCTGCCGATGAGCTCGACACTGCCTGCTGTGCGGATCTCCACGCGGCTGATGGCGTGCCATGTCAGATCGGGATTCAGGTGCACCCTGATTTCCTGCGGCAGCATGAGCAGCATGTGAGCAGACTACCGAATACGCCGAACAGACTTATGCGCACAAGATGGCAAGGTCTCAGAGCAAACCCATACTTCAACTTTTCAAATCCTCAACTGCGATCCACACATCCTGTTGATTCTATCAGGAACAAGCTCGACGTAGACACGGCAAGGGATGTTCATGAACGATGTCGCCGCACCCTTGCTGCGCCAATGGCATGTTCTGCTGCGAGCTTCCTGCAGAGACCTACGCCAGGAGTGAGCAGATGGCCCACCCGGCCTACCCAATCGGCTTGCAGTGCCGTGCAGCTGCGTTGAGTTACGTGGGAAGATGCGACCTTGTACTGCTTGCACAAGCTGCAAGTCATCAATTCCAGGCTCGCCTGTCATGAGTGCCTTCTGACACTGCCCAGTACTCCAGATCAGCATCTGCACTTCCCCTGCACAGCACCAATCGAGTCGCTTGCACGACAGCATGCAGGCTGTCAGCCGGTGACTCGAAGTACGGCAAAGGCAGTCAGCTTGCCAGAATGCACCTGTCGAAGGCGATCAACGCGCTGCTGCCATTCAGAATCTGGATCCAGCCTAATAGGCCCTGCACCACGGCACACAGCTCGGTTTGGCAGCCCGCCAGGTGGTAGTGAGGCTCGCTGCACCTTCATCTTGGAAATGCACAATTGTACGTGCGGAGCTTCTGGTCGCACCTGGTTAGGAGCGGGCCCCGTCACAATTATCCGCTGCGCTGCTGGCAGTAGTGATGCATCATTGGAACACCCTGATTTTGGTGCCGCGACCACTGACGCGAGGAGAACCGCCCACAGACAGCTATGCCCTTGCCACCTCCACATCGCTGACAGCAATGCTGCCAGTTTTTTTGTTAACCTCAGAAATGAATCGCTCGGTCAAATGGCGTTGCGAATCAAGCACTGCGTGCTGGCAGACCGCAACGAAGGTGGCTGTGTGTACGTAAGGTCTGACTGTCTGGAGTTGCAAGCGATGCAATCAACGGTGGCGGCACCTCAGCGGTCCAGGTACAGCTCATCGATCAACTGCCACAGTAATTTGGATGGAGCACTGCCATGACGGCGTGACGACTTGCCTGATGGCGGTTTCCCGAATTGCCAGCTGTCGCTGAAATGGCGAGTGGGAGCCCTGGGCCCTGCCTGGGCCCTGAAGTCAGGAAGGCGGAAGAAGTTGGGGCTGGCGCTGTAGCCGCGGGTGGCTAAGGCGGTTTCAGTGCAGATAGCACTAGGACGCGGTGGGGGAGTTGGAGCCAAGACAGTTCTGAAAGATGTTGGATTGAACGGGTATGTGGGTATAATGTTTGCTTGTGGTGCGGCAGTATTGAGTTGCCTGTGTTGCAATTCCTCACGAACATCCAAAGGCTTTAATTTACAGTTCACTAATAGCAAATGAGCACGCTCTCTCTGGCAACACAAGCAAACTTGCCAGATGATCATGATGCTGACGCTGCACACACCCCTCCGCTACTTTCCCCTGTTACACTCAACATTTCACACGCACAAGCATGTGGCAAGAGGCAGCAGTCCAAAACACAATCGACTTGCAGCGAAACAGCACAGCGTGCGTGCCTACCGGGCGCAGTGTGCGGTGTCACCTGGGCGCAGCTCAATCTCGATAGACACCCCCGCGTCATGGCACGCGCCTCTGGTCACCATATGGTAGCAAGGTGTGAGCCCCTTGAAGCGTGCACAGCATCTCAGTGGTGCAAGTGGTGCAGCACAGCATGCACGGCAGTGGCGCTGCTGCAGACGCTCACCCAGAGGCAGTGCACAGCGCAGCTTGAAACAGCCTCGGGACGCCGAGTCACGGCCTCGCCCGGTGCTGAGCTCCCACACACCGTGAGCCTGCCTGCGACTTCAGCACAGCCCCAAGAACAGCATCCCAGCATGCGCCTGGGTGGGTGCTTTGGTGCATGAAGTGGCAGAGATGATCAGTTACTTCCTGGGTGCTGTCTATTTTGTGGACGCCATTTGTGTCTTCCTCATGTTGTATCTGCTGCTGCTGCTGTGGCGGCTTCCGACATGATTGCTGCTGCTGCCGGTGTTGATGCAGCCGCTGCAGTGGTCCGCGCCGCCTTCAGCTCCTGCAGCTCGTGCTGCAGCAGCGAATACCTCTGCAGAAAAGCATAAGTGCACCACTTGCTGGCTGTGTGCCAATTGCTAGTTTTAGGAAACCTTGCAGATGTTTTGCACAAATGCCAGTATGTGCAACAATGGAACTCCTGAGGCACCACACTCGACACACTGCAAACCTTGCTGGCAAAATGCTGCATGGACGCTTGAGCAGGTCACCATGCAAGGCAGGTTTGCACACCTCCTGCAGGTTCAGATTCTGCGCCTCCAGCTTGGAGATGTAGGCGGCCTGGTCGGACAGGCGCTCCCGCACATAGGAGGGCAGCGCGCCCTCTGCCTCGTCGGCAGACCGCAGCCGCCAGCCGTGGTGCAGCTCCCCCTCCATCTCGCTGCCATCGCCCTCGCCGTCCGACGAGTCGTCCTCGCTGCTGTAGCGTGCCACCAGGCCCTCGTTGGTGCCTGCATTTGAGTGCAAGGAATGTATGAGTTGACAGATGTACGCAGCAGATGCTGAGTGATGACCTTTGCCACGATGTGTGTCAAACACTGCCATTCTGCAAATATTTCCCAAGACAATAGTCAAGTGTTTGCAGCAGATGTACGTATCTACAACAGGTTTGCAAGCAAGGCAGCTCACCAAAGAAGTCCAGCTGGGCGCCAAGGTCCGCCGCGTCCTTGTCCAGGGACGAGTAGTCTGCAGCAGCACTGTTGTGAGCCGGCGTCCACTGCACGTTGCCACTGGGCTCCGCCGGCGTCATGTCGCCTGCGTGGTGAAAGGGCACATCAGGGTCAGATATGATGTGCCCATCGTTTGTCACTTTCAAAGTGCAACCGCAGCGCAAGGTCAGCAACCACTTGCAGGGACCCACCTGAAAAGCTGCCGCGGCCGTGCTGGCTGAGAATGAAGCTGTTGTCGTTGTGGGGCGCGTGTGGCACCGTGCGTGGGGCTTCACTCATGGGTGTCTCTGCAGCATGAGCAAAGGCGTCAGCCCAACGGGCCTTCAGGGAGGGGTGACAGACCATCCCGGCATCACGGCGCCCTGGGCCACGAGCCTTACCGTTGCCAAAGTGCTGCTGCGCCCGCCGTCGGTTTTGGGCTGACAGGGCTGCCAGGGACTGCAGCCCGCTGTCTTTCTGACCTTGCTTGTTGTGCCACCTGTGCTTCCGCTTCTTGCCCCTGCTGGTTCGCGGGCCCAGGCCCTTCTGCTGTGTCTGTTGTTGTTGGTGCTGCTGCTGCTGCTGAGGCCGGCCGCGCGGGCCGGAGCCCGGCAGCTGCTGACGATGCTGGTGCTGAATCTGCTGGAAGCCGCTATTGGGCACGGGGCCGCGGGGCTGGTTGAAGTCTTGCGGCGGCATGGGCGCAGGCATCGCGAAGCTGCCAGGCGGCATGCCGTATGCTGGGGGCGGCCCGAGGCCGTGCTGGGGTTCCATCGGGCGAAGAATCGCCACACTCATGAACGCTCAGGAGTCGCTCGCACAGCTGAACTGCTGTCTCGCGAGGTACTGTGAGCGGGAGGTGTCTCTGCGAATGTCCTGAAGTGCCTACAAGGTATGTTCAGTGAACGTAGACGAGTAACGCGCAGAGGGAAATGAGCTGGGTCTGTCTTTGGGGGTAGTTAACCATATAGTTATTTACCCCTACTGTCTTGTGTCAGGGGTAGTTAAAGAAAGTTCTTTGCAAAACCCTAAAAGAAGGGGCCGAGTGACCCCCGCAACGGGGGTCATCATGACCGAGATCATGATGCCAGCTGCAGCACTTCCTTGGTGAGTGTGGGTGGTGTTGTGTGCTGACACACACAGTCTGAATACGGTAGGCTGGTGAGCAGCACTTTGCTTGCGTTCTGCTCAATCTCACCCATGCCATGAGCGCTCCCGCACGCGCATCATTCTTGCATCGAGCAGCTGCACAGCTGTGCTGTTCTCAGCCCGGAGCTCGTTACAGCAGCTCGAGAACCAGTGCCCGCAGCGGTCGTTTCGCGCCTCGTAGTGTGCCAGCCATGGGCAGCTTTACCGCAGCGGCGCCGGCTGAAGTGGACAGTATGGCTGCACTGCGGCCTTCAGACGTGGAGCGCGCATCAGCTTGGCTTGCGGTGGACGACATCACGCAGCGTGCGCTCGACATACCACCTACAGTGAGGGCGGGTCCCCGCGTGGAGCATGTTGATATGCCGCGGGACGGGAGCATTGCTGAGGTTCTATCAGAGGCACTGGCACTGCCGCAGGTGTGTTGCCTCCCTTGCACAGCTGTCGCCATTTCTGCTCTTCTTCGTCCCAGGTCATGATGCCGACATTACCAGTCAATGCACACCCTTAGCACCTGATGCGCAGGACTATGTGAGAAGGCTGATTGAGTTTGGGGCGGTGCACTACAGCCCGATCCACCCGCTGCCGCCGCGGAAGATCGCCAGAGACAGTCCCGAAGGCCAGCAGCAGCTCGATGCTGCTCGAGCAGCACGCTTGGCGGGCCTCGCGCGACACGGCAGGAATGTGAGCCTCGTATCGCCTGCAGACAAACCATAATGAGTGTGACATCTGTCAGCGCACTCTCAGCAGTACACGCCATGCTCGACTTGCTGACTGACGTGCTGCATCCGCCACTGCGCAGCCAAAGCTGTCAGTCCCGCGCAGGGTGACAGACGACATCGCCATACATCAGAATGGCTATTGCCGGGTGCATGTTCACCCCAGGCGCTTCCCATTGGCATATGCGGTGGACTGGCGGGTGAGCTCAGCTGCCAATGTGCCTTCACTGGTGGTGCAGTTGCCTGCTGCAATTCCTGCCGCTGCGGCAGACGCCGCTCTGATGCTGACTTCGATGATTCTCCTCCCATCCCCTTCTGCAGGAACGCATCATAGCTGAGGGAGACGCCTTTCTTGTATTGAACAAGCCGCCAGGCGTTCAGGTGACGCCGACAGTGGACAACTGCCTGGAATCTTGCCTCAGATTGGGCGCCAAGGTACATTGCTCACAGCCCCTCAGTCAGGCTTGACATACAAGCATGCGTGGCCCGCATTTTGCTGCGGTTGTGGCGGTCCTGGGTCATACGCCAGAGTGTGGCGCAAGACTTCGACTTTCTTGGGGATCACTTCAATCATTACATAGTCTGACATCGGATGTCTGGTGGCAGGCCATTGGCAGAGAGGAGCCGCTGCACATCACGCACCGGCTGGACACGTGCACCGAGGGCGTTCTCATCACTGCGAAGACCAAGGAGTTCGTGCAGCGCTTCAATGCTTCTTTGTTGATGCCAGGGGCGCTGCAGAAGATCTACCGAGCAGTGACCAGGAGACCAGTCTCCACAGGTGAGATGCGCCTGTGTATCGTCGAGCGCTTGCATACACATGGTGCCTCTGGAATACAAGACCAGTTATGTATACCTAGCATGCCCTGTTTCACAGCATCATGCATTCGCAGCAGAGATTCAATGGAAGCGGTGCCTGAGCGTGCAGGCTTGCTGGTCAACCATGTGGTCATCAAGCAGCGGCAGAAGGGCGGCGCAGCACACACGGTGGTGCTCGACTCCGAGAAGCCAGGCAGCCTGCGCTGCGAGCTGAAGATCACTTCAGTTGAGCAGGTCTGTTTCAGTCTCTGCGCTGCCGCACCACGACTGCAATTTACTATCCAATCGGCTGGAACTTGTGCTGGACCTTTGACTTGCGCAGCCTGATCAAAATCTTGTCAAACGGTGCAGGTCTCGCTCACGGGCGAAGCTGCGGCGCGGTGGGGCGACACCGCCTACGAGCACACCATCGAGCTGCTCACCGGGCGCACGCACCAGATCAGGGCGCAGCTGGCGGCCGCTGGCGCGCCGCTGCTGGGCGACCACCTGTACGGCAGCAACGAGTCGGCGCCCCCAGACGTATCCAGATACGTATGTATCGTGCATCTTCGCGTGATCTGCTGGTTTGCTTCTTCGTTGTCCTCACCCGGCAGGCGGTGCTGTTCCGAAGCCCCAATGCTAATGTGATCTGTGCAAGTGCCATGCCCTGCCACCTGGATTGCGTATCTCGTCAGTGACATGACATGGCCACCCATGCTGCAGGGCGAATCGCCTGCGGCGGTGCAGGGCAAGCGGGACGTCATCGAGCCAATAGGGCTGCAGGCCTACCAGTTGCGGGTCAGTGATGAGGTTGATCTTATGGGATCGCCGCCGGTATGCTTTACGGCGCCGGATCCTTGGTGGCGGTCCTGAGGTCTAGATTTGAATTGATTGCCAGATGAGTTCCTCCACTCTAGATTTCTGATGGAGCTTCTGTTTAGACCACGCCGCAGAACCCAGGGCGCTGCCGAAAATGTAGATTCGAGGCATATGCGCCCCACACTGCTTACTTCAACACTTTCGACCGCGTAAACTGAATGGAAAACAGCACAGCTCAGCCTGCGCGCCCAGAGACCGGCGCAACCTGCAATGTATGGCGTTCAGAAGGCACAGTTTTCCACGGCAGTTTGTCATCGGCTACAGGGCCTCCTGCCTGCCAATTGCATGTTGAGTTGCCAGCGCAGCCGGCCCAGCAGTCTCGCACTCGCGTTGCCCGATGTGTTGGCACATGGGCAGCGGGGCCGGTGAGATGGCCCTGCTTATTGAGTATGACCAGGCGCTGGTGCCTGACGGCGGGGTGGATGTGTGCTGCTCATTCGCGTTGACGACGCACAGCAACAAGGATGCAGCGGGGCATGCCTTCCATGAATATGCGCTGCTGCAGGCCGGTCTGGCAGGTGATTCAGCAATTTCACATACTGCCACTTCAGAAACGTTGGGATGGTCTCGGAAATGCACGGCACGGTCGTGCAGCAGAGCGACCGCATCGAGTGCATGGCCGGCTGAGTGAAGCTCTGCGACTGCTCGCCTGATTGCCACATGTTGCACCCTTAAGTACAGCACTCTCCAGCGCCGCCTGCTGGCGCAACACATCTGGCGGCTGCACTGTATTGCCAGATGTTAGACGCAGTCGTAGAGACAACGAGCGGCTGACATAGAGCCGACGGCTGCAACACACCGCATATGCAGGGTCAGATTCGGTGGCAGAGGATGACGCCTCCACCGCAGAGGTCAGGAGCAGCGCCAGCCGGGCCAGTCTACTGGACGACACCATTCCAGAGGGGTGAGGAGTCTGTGAGGAATGTGCTGGTCTGCAGGACTGTATGGCAATCTGTTACCAGCTCCCAATGCCTGCGCGACCAGCTGCGGCACCGTCATTGACTGGTGGTCACAGAGTCAGCTGGACTGGCAAAAAGAAGAAGAAGAAGAAGGACGGCTCAAAGCTGGACTACTACAAGCTGCTGGGGCTGCAGAACGAGCGCTGGATGGCCACAGAGAATGACATCAAGCTCGGTGGGTTGCTGCACCCTGCGTTGCAGGTGCATGTTTTCAGCAAACAGGGCGCCAAACCTGCAAACACCTGCGTACACCTGGCTGATTGCCATGGCGCCTTTTTGGTATGCAGCCTACCGCAAAGTGGCGCTGGAGCATCACCCAGACAAAGCAAGCGCTGGCGTCACTGATGAGGCCGCAAAGGCCAAGATCGATGAGTACTTTGTGCAGGTGTGCTCGCAGCAGCTGGCCTGGCTTGCTGTTGGGGCTGTTGTGCATGTATTTTGGCAGGTCTGACTCGTCTGAACCAGCAACAGTGGATGGCCAAGCTGATTGGGGGCATCATGCACATTGCGCAGATCCAGGAGGCCTACGCCAACCTGTCAGATCCGGCAAAGCGGCGGGAGTTTGACTCGATTGACGAGTTTGATGACTCGTTGCCAGAGTCATGCTCGCCAGCCGATTTCTACCAGGTACCTTTGGCTATCGGCATGTTGTACGCAGCAGCGTGTGAACTCGCAAGGGCGCCTGCTTGCGTCGCAAGAGACAGTGCCATTGACCCTGGAAGCATCGAAAGAGTGTTGGTCTGCCTTGAGCTGGCGGCCAAGTTGTGGAGCTGGTCATTCGGCATGTAGCAGTTCACATGAGAGTCACTGAAACTGTCGACTCGTGCTCCAGGTATTTGGGCCGGCGTTCAGGCGGCAGGCGCGGTGGAGTGTGCAGCAGCCGGCGCCGGAGCTGGGGGAGGACGACGCGGCGGACCGGGAGGTGGACCGCTTCTACAAGTTCTGGTTCGCCTTCAAGTCGTGGCGCGAGTTCCCACACCCGGACGAGGAGGACGTCGAGCAGGCCGAGTGCCGTGAGGACAGGTGGGACCCGGGGCCACTGCAAGGACATGTTGGAGGTCGCAGCGAATGAATGCATGTGCACGCCAGCTGGACATTGAGCTCGTGTGGGGTAAGGTGTCATTGCTGAGATGCAACACAGCCAGGTGGCAGACAGCTCCCGGTCACAGCCATTGGCGATTGGTGTGCTGCCAATTTATGACAGCAAGCAGCGGGCAAGGCAGTTGGTGTGCTGCACGACAGGCGGTACATCGAGCGCTTCAATGCGAAGTTGCGGGAGAAGGCGAAGAAGGAGGAGGTCAAGCGGCTGAAGGCGTTTGTGGAGAACGCCTTCAACCAGGACCCGCGCATGGTGCGGCGGCGGCAGGCCGAGAAGGCCGCAAAGTGAGTGTTCTGCATGTTTCGCTTCCCTCCAATTCAGATCGTATCACCTTGTGCTAACAAGACGAACGATCAAACATCTGCAGTGAGATGACGCTCACCTAAGGAGCGGACCCTGCAATGTGATTCACTGTCCTCGTGTGTTGCAGCCAGTGGCTTGTTCTGAAGCAGAACGCATCACTGCAGGGACGCGAGGAAGAAGGCAAAGGACGACGCGCGGCAGAAGGAGCAGAAGGAGGCAGAGGCCAAGGCGGCGGCGGAGGCCAAAGCCAAGGCTGAGGCAGAGGCGTCGGCGGCGGCGTCTGCGGCGGAGGCCAAGAAGGCGCGCCAGGCGGAGCGCAAGGCCATGCAGAAGGAGCGCAGCCGGCTGCGCGCATTGATCAGCGGCGCAGGTGAGGAGGAGCGCCCTCTTGGGACCACTTGCAACCCGTCATTCTACCATGTTCCTGATAACAGCACCGCCATGCAGCAGGAGCGCGGCGGCTGCGCACCCTCATGGGCGGCACTCATGAGCACTGCCCAGCCCTGCAATCTCATGCACCAAGTCAAGTCTCCTGCACTTGACCCACGGTCGGCTAGCACAGGTTTCTGATGCTACGCAACCTGCAAAGGAATGTCACCCTGGGTGTGGCAGTGTGCCTGCGGTCTGATGGCTGGAAGGCCACCCGCCATGAGACATGCCAATTGCATGTTGTACGCTGCAAATGCACCAGAGCCGGCGTCTGGCTCATTTGGTCTGCAGCCTCCAATCATTGCTCGTGTCGGCGCTGCACAGAGGGCGGGCGGCTGCTGGACGACTGGAACATGGAGCAGCTGTGCGAGAAGCTCAACCTGGGGCAGCTGCGGGCGCTGCGGGAGGGCTTGGAGCAGCGGCAGGGCGACCGCCCCGCCTTGCTCGCCCTTTGCCAGGCGAGCTTTTGACATTCGCAATTGCTGTGCCAAGCAGTCCTCGGTGCTTCTGGAGCCCCTTGACATGACATTCACTGGCACCCTGTAGCCCTGCGGGAGGCAAGCCTTCCCTTAATGTGAAGCTGCGGCTTGTTCATCAAGCTACATTCGAACGTGTGCTGCCTCTCGCCGCTCTGGGCACCTGCATCACGACACAGTGTGAGCGAATTGGCAGGATGCGCTTCTTGGCAGACATCAACGGTGCATCCTCGGTTCGGACCTGCAATCTGTCAAGGGTATCATCCTCTACCTGCAGGAGAACCAGGTGCTCATCGGGCAGAAAGTGTCGGAGGAGGAGACGGCGAAGCAGCAGGCGGCGGCGGCGGCGGAGGCACAGGCAGCGGCCGCACGGAAGCAGGATGAGGCAGACCGGATGGCGCGGCTGTCCACCTGGAGTGAGGAGGAAATCCGCCTCCTGGAGAAGGCACTCGCCAAGTACCCTGTGGTGGGCTGCCGACCTCTGCCTGTGAACAATGCCTCTGCCCGGGATTGTTGATGCTGCATGATGGGTCAGAGTGCAAGCCCAGAAGCAGGCGGGCGCCAGCTGCCTGCCCCGCTGGAGGAGGCAGTGCCCCACCAGGTGAAGGAATAACAGTCGGCACCCACATCCTGCCACATAAGCATGATGATGAGCGCGGGACTGAAAATGTCGGTTCGACTGGTGATGCCACAGCAGCTTGAGAGTTGTGCACACGGGAGGAGCTTCGCCTCAATGGTGCAGCTGCACGCTTGCAGGGCACGGCGAAGCGGTGGGACCAGGTGGCGGCGTTTGTGCGGACGCGCACAGTAGCGGAGGTCATCGACATGGCCAAGCACGGGCTCAAGGCGGGGCTCGGCGCCCAGAAGAAGGCCAGCTTCACCCCCACGGGCAAGCGCAGCGGCACCGACATCAACTCCGAGGCCACCGCCCGCCATGAGGTGAGAGGTCCAGTTTCATTGGCACAAGACGATTGTGCAAAATCCCATCTGATGCGCGCAAGTGCCTTTGGGCCCAACCAATTTCCGCATATGCAGGCTCGTTGATAGCATCAGGAGTACTATTGCATGCTTGCGGCCCCAAGCACTCTGAGCGGCCGTCATCACTGTGACGTGCACATGTGACAGCAACATTCCGAAAGCAGAAGCACCACGGGGGGCGGGTCCTTCTGCAGGTGTTCACGGATGTGAACGTCAACCTGGCGCCCTCAGCGGAGCTGGCCAATGGCTCAGCAGTCAACGGCTCTGGCGCACCTGCAGCAAATGGCGCTACTGTAAATGGTGCAGTCTCTGCAGCAGACAACAGCAGCAGCGCGAGCCCAGCACCAGCCCCTGCAACACCGCCGCAGGTGAGAAGCCATCCACATCTGGGCAACTCTTGATGCGACTCCTGAAGATGCTGACCTACGCACAAGATGAGGTTCTATGATCTCATCTTCTTCCTTGCAGCGACCCTTGCGGCATATTGCTGAGCTGCACCAGGATTGCATGCAGACCGCCGCCGGAACCAGCAGCGAGTGGAGCGATGTGCAGCAGCTGGCGCTCGTCGCCGCCATGAAGAAGCACGGCAAGGTGTGTGCGAGGCTGTTGCCCCTGATTCGAAACGTTCGTGGAGTTTGCGCAATGCCCGCAATTGGTGCAAGTGCATGCCGCCTTCCGGCAATGTGCAATATCCGATGTGCAGTAAGTTCATAAATGCTGACGACCATTTCATGCTCGTAGCCTGATCGTTATCGTGGATGAAGAGAGAAAGGACCAGCAAGAGGGACAACAGACGTGGAATACCCTTGTCAGGCAAGCCCTTAAAAAGCTGCAGCTGTGCTGGATGCACAGGAGGTGGAGGATCGATGGGAATGCATTGCCGCAGAGGTGGATGGCAAGACCAAGGCGCAGTGCTTCAAGCGGTGCGTGCACCCCCAGGGCTACAGCGACTGTCTGCGCCCTGTCATTGGCTGCCCACGCCGACGGTCAACCGTACCTGGCTGTGTCCTTCAATGGAACCAACAACACATCTGCCTTGCCCATTCAAAGTGTGCTCAGCGCTTGGGGCAGCGTCAACTCTTGGCGCACACATCTGATGCCTGTGAAGCTTCTCATCGCGCTGCTGCAGGTTTAAGGAGCTGCGGCAGACGATCAGAGCCAAGAAGGGGAGCTGAGGGCGCGGGCTTCAGTTGAATCAGGGTGAGAGTAGGACCGCCAGAACAATGTAGTAGAACACCGCAGTTTAGAGGGCTTGGAAGTGTTCAGGGGCTTGTCGCTGACATTCTTTTGCCATAGCGCACCATAGCTGAATCCTTCAGGTCAATGATCAAGGTTGTAGCACCACTGACTCTCAGCTGGAGCCACCTGAGCGCAGTACGTAAGATCCCACGGCAAATGTCAGCACGCAGATACAGGCACCCTTATGTCAGTACCGCATCTGCTGCTGCGGCCACGCCTGTGGCTGACCCCAGGGTCCTGCCGCTTGCTGCAGCTGCAATGGCCAGGCACTATACTGAGACACTGGGAATTGCCCTGGCATGGCGGCCCACATACCACCACCCTGCAGCAGTGCCGGCATGCCTGCCTGCGGCGCCGGCACCACCGCCCCTTGCAACCGACCATGTTGCATTGGCAGGCTCTGAAGCATTGCTGATGACTCTGTGTCGTTTTGTGCTGCAGCATCACCTGTGACACCATGATACACAAGTCTCAATCTTGTGCGCCACAAGCGTTGGATACTTGCATGCCTCGTGAGTCCTGCTCGAGCCTGCACAATGCAGCACATCTAGCGGCAGATTGAAGCACTTTCGGCGAGCCGGATGCAGAACACCCAGAGACATACCGACATGGGAGGCGCGGGTTTGGCGGGGCGCCACCGATTTGAGCCGCTCAGAGTACGTCTGCGTCCGCCGCGGTGGCTCAGTCGCAGCCGGCGGCCGCGCCGCCACATTCTTCTTCTTCGCAAAGTGGGAGTTCCACTGCCGCCCGCCGCCAGTCTCGCTGCTACTGCCCCGCGCAGACCCTGCGGTGGACGGCGCTCTGCTGCGAGGCTGGATGGCTCCGCTCATGCTGACTGTGCGTCCATACAAGTCAACCCTGCCCTGCTGCGCCTGTGTGCGGGGCGACGGTGATGGCTGCCGCTTCGCCACCTGTCGAGGGTACTGCGGCTGCGCAGGCTGCGACTGCAGTGGCTGTGGCTGCTGTGCCGCCATCAGTCGGGCATCTGATACTGGTGCCACAGGCATGACGCCATTTGCATTGGGCATGCCTTTCGCGAGCTGCTGCTGCGAAAGGGGCACAGTCATCCTTGCAGCTGCTGGCAGGCTTCCTGCTGTCTGCTGCCAGGGAGCTGGCAAGGCGCCCCCTGAGATGGCAAATGCCTGCCGCTGCTGCTGAACCTGTTGCTGCTGCCACTGCTGTGCATGCTGTGCCTGATGCTGCGGCTGTTGCTGAGCTGCACCTGCAACACTGTTCGGTTGCCGCACCATCCGCTGCTGCTGTTGGTGCTGCGGCGTCGCATAGCTCTGCAACCGAGCAGCTGGAATCATGGGACTCATTGGGCTAGAAGGCCCATCCGCGATCGAAACATTATTCCGCAGAAGCTGAGCAGTCGTTGCCACGGGCGCCAGCGGCTGCAGCGCCTGCCCAGCAGATGCCGCCGCAGGAGTCATCGGCATCTGAGGCGCCGGAGATGGCAGCGGCCCCCAAGGCGATGCCATCATCGGAGTCATCGCCACAGGCTGCGGCTGCCAGAAGCCCGGCGGATGCTGCAGCTGGCCCGGCTGCATTGGACCAACATGCGGCTTCCCATTGTCTGGCTGATTCGCCTGCGGCTGGCCACCCGGAAGCGCGTGTGGCGGCGCCAGGCGGCTGGCGGACGGTTGCTTGCGCGGCGGCGGCCTGGCCGGGCTGGCCTGCGGCGAGGTGTCGCCGCTCAGCCGGCGCTCGGTGTCCAGCTTCAGCTGGCTGCGGGCGGTGAACAGCGGGGAGCCGTACAGCGGCTGGGCACTCTTGCTCTGCAGGACCAAGCAGAAGTCCCCAGCAGTTAGCAGCAGCGCATGCAGTACGCACGCAAGTCCTTCACTGCATCAAGGCATCGTGGTTCTGCTGAACGCATGATCTTCCAACGACACCTGGCAATGTCGGCAGCTCTGCTGTCTCTTCTCATCTGCCATCGATGCTTCGGATAGCAAGCACCAGCACACGCACCGGTGGTGGGACGGGCGGCAGCTTCCTGCGGAGCACCGTGCCCATGGTCTGTGTGCTGGCATTCCAGCCGTGCGGCTGGGCTGGCTTCGGCCTGACCCAGCGGCGAGTGACAGCCGGAGTTGCCGCCCGCTGTCCCGGCTTGCTGCTCTGCTGAGCTGGCTCCTGTGCTTGTCTTGGCCGAGCGGGGCCGGGCAGCGGTTGCAGCTGCTGTGCTGCTGCGTTTGGAGAAGGAGGCTGCTGCGCAATTGCGGCTGGCTGCTGCACTGGCGCGTCTGCTGCTTGAGGCATTTGCAAGCGCTGTGCAGCAATGTCCGAACTGATGGAGAGCAATGTTGACGCCTCCTGTTGCTGCAGAGCCTGATCATCCGCACCAGTCGCAGTCCCTGCTGATGCTGGAGGCACAGGCACCATAGACACTGACACAACTGGCAGCTGCTGCGGTGGCGACTGCCATACTGCCGAGGCTGTGCTGCCAGTGTAAGTTGCCTGCTGCTGTTCGACCTCATCATCATCACATGGCATCTGCGTCGCCTCTGCCCCCATCCAGGAGACATGGCGATCGCGACGGCCGTGGTCGCCAGAAGCTGCTGGATGTGATCCGGAAGTCGGCTTGGCTCCATTGGCATTTGGCGCCATGTCCTGCCCTCCGATGGTGGCCGCCCTACGCCATTTTCAGTACATATTGGTCGGCAGTGAGGGGTTCGTGCACGGTTGAAGGGGATGTGCGCTGCCGTGACAGAAATATCAACAACGACTGCAGGCGGCAAATCGAGTGCACACACCTTGCATGGAATGGTCCCGGATCGGGCGCCAGCCCCCACGACGAAGACTCCTGGCCTTTGTCGGCGGCAGAAGGCTCCGATGAAGACAGCTGAAAAGCCTGTCCCAACGCTGGCCATCCAGGCAGCTGCCAGTTCATCTTTGCTGCGGAGGTCGGCTGAATTGGCTTGTGTGCTGACCCGCGGCGCTGGCACAGTCGTCACCCACAGCAGGCATCTGGCTGCGCAGTGCGAATGCGCTGACATTGTCGCCACCAGTGGCCCATCATCAGACCTTGATCTTAGGCGACACTATATGTGATCATTCTGGAGTAAAATGGCCTGCAATATAAGTCGCATCTGATAACTGGCAACGTATAGAAAGCAGCCAACTACCTGACGAGCACTTGCCCAGCACCTTAGTGGACTGTGTTCGCATCCAAAGTCATACTTTTCAGTCACACATGTGAACGCTCGGCGTGGCCCTCATATTCATTTCACAAAATAAGTGCATCTAGCGCTAAAGGGATGCTGGCAGCATTCCCAGCTCGCACGGGTTTGCGAGTCGATGCTATCAAAGGGTGTGTGACGACTTCACACTCCCAGTGTCAGGCGTGCCACAGAAAGCTGCACTTTGCTTCAGCATATGTTTCAACGACTTCTTAACGTGTTTTGACAATCGAGAGGCACGGACTTGAATCGTGGAGGCTGGACTTGCATCGCGGCTTATTGCAACGACCCTTGCGGAAATGAGGGGACGATTCATGCGGCGGACCTCCCTCGTTTCAGCAGCTTCGCCTCAGCGCTCCGAGGAGCAGCAGACACTGCTCGACAGCAATCAGGCAGCAATAGCCTTCGATCGCCTGTGACTTCATTTGCGGTGCTGTTCCGATAGCGCAGTGTGCTGCTACTAAGCTTGCAGGTGGAACACATCTGTGCACAGCATCTGACAAGTACCGAGTCCTAAAAGCTGTCAATTGCCGTCATGTCGCAGCTCCGCTGCGGTATGGCCCGTCTGGGCGGCGCTCTGCAATCCTCATCGTCACCTGCCGAGCTCGCAAATTTGCGCCTGCGCTTCGCGAACACTTTCCGACCTGTCAGGTACGGGCATCGCAACATGCAGGTTTGATGCTTGTTTGATAGCTGACCACCATTAACCACGTAATGCTTCAAAGATTGAATAAGCAAATCGGTCGTGTGGACCTGTCCTGACAGCGCATTGCTCTGCGTTGACATGTTGGGCAGAGCGCTGCAGAATACTGCACACAGTGGTGCTTGATTTGCACAGGGCGTTCGGCTTTGGGTCACATTCGAGCGACAATGATCCAGATGTTATTGAGCGGTGCGCATCCGACTCCTGTTACCTAGATGTCTGCGACCCTGCTGGTTGATGCCGCCGACATGGCCGCGGCAGAGCACATGTTATTGGTATATGCTCAGTCTTTGCTTGCCTGACGTGGTCATGCGATACTGCAGGGAGAAGCAGCGGAACCTGCGGGGCGAGCAGGATTCGCCCCACGTGGAGGGCTGGAACGAGAAGCTCGCCAGTGACAGCGAGGCTGCGGTAAGCCGTTGGTGGTCCCTTGCTCTGTTCCTGTCACTTGACAGAGGCGACGGACGTATCACATCTTGACTGTGTCGTGTGCGGAGACGGCAGCTTGCATCACCCCTCAGGTGAAGAGCGGCAAATTGCCCCATTCAGAGGAGGATCACGAAGAGCACATTGAGGACCTGCAAAAAGAGAGCGAGCAGGCCCATGCAGAGGATCACCGCAAGTCTTGATGGTATGATCACGTGTCTGCGTGAGCATAGTCCTGTCAAGTGGCTACGGCAGCATACCCATTCCAACTGCAGCGAGCAGTCTTTCACGGTTTTCAGACTGACGTCGGGGCATTCACCTGTTGCGCAGGTAAAGGCGGACAGGCATGGGGACGAGATGACAGCGGAGCAGCTGCAGGTGTTGAGCATCAAGAAGGTGCAGGAGCTGCATGAGGAGGACGGCACCATCAAGGCGACCACCAAGATCGAGGAGGAGGTCAAAACCGCTTGAGATCTGGACTCATCTATCCTGCAGCTGTTGATATGCGCGGTCCTGCATGCAAATGGGGCTGCGCTGTACATGGATGCGTACATCGCGCAAATGCACTTGTGCACTATCTGGACGTCGTTACGTAGGACAGGTCAGCTTTTCTGAGTCTAGTTGGGGGCAGGGTGGTTGGAGCAATTGCTGAGTGCAATGCACACCGCACCTTGTGCGGTGACATGGCGTTTAGAAGGCCTGGACGCTTGTCAGTACACTCAATCGCGCTGAACGGCGCTTGCATAATCGGCAGCTGCAATTGAGCGTTCAGCAAGCCCGAGATCACACAACAGAGGTGTGAGGTAGTCACGCAGCAGAGGTTTTCCAGCACCATCCACCCCTGTCAAAGGGACTCAGTACTCAGTGTGAGACCCCCACACAAGCGTCTCACGCAGCCTCAAAGCTGCATGTTGTGACAACCATACCATCTTTTCAGCAAAGGCACTGACGAAAGAGCATCCTTGCTTATGCGACATGTACCAAGGCCACGACGGTGTCCTAACCGCCGAATAATCAACTAACAGCGTGCACCGTGTGGATCTGTTTTCCGTGATGACACGCTGCATGGCCAGCCTGCACAGCCGTGCCATGATGCTGAGCAGGATTGCAGGAGCTGGAAACCTGCCAGAGGCGGCAGGGGTTGTGGCCCAGATCATGTGGCCAGTATTGGCCAGGTGATGGCTGCCCTACTGCTGTGATGTGCTGCAACCAACTGATGCAGATTAGGATTGCGTGTTCATTCAGTCAACCCTCTTGTGCAGCCTCGAACCACACATACTTGGCTGACGCCTGTGCAACACACTGGCATGCAAACAAAACATGAGCTTCGGCTCTCACAGGACCCAAAACACGCGCTCCTATGGATTCGGCAGCCATGTGTCCGACAACAATCCAGGTTCAAACCTCTGAATACATGCCTCGACTTGCCAAAATTGTGCGGCCGCCGCTGCTGTGTGTGCCATAGTCAGTGGCAGCATGTGTGCATATTTCGGCACAACAGTAGCAACCCACCTCAGTTCGGGGGCGTCCACAGTGTTCCACTCGTGCAGACATCATCGACGACCAAGTGAAGCGGCACCTAACCGGTGCGCTATGGCTGCAATGATGCATAGCGCATCAATGCGGCCTGACATATTGTGTACCTGCCCACGCACCTGGGCACCAGAAGAGCTTTGATACCCAATGGGAATATGCTTAGATTATGCCACATTGCACCGATTGTCCATGAAGGCAAGCCGGAGTACTCCACCATCATCAAAGGTGCGATGCACACGCCGCCTGGCAACAATGCACATGGTCGGCGTGCCATATGACTGCAGCTGCTTGAGAGTCTTGCGCCAAGAGCTCATGCAGAGGCCGACCTGATTTCTGCGTCGGCACAGGGTGGAATGAGCTGCTGGCATCCGACAGCGAGGCCGCCATTAAGGCTGACAGGTACCCACCCTTGCCCCAGCAACTTGCGCACAGCATACTGCGCACATGTACCCATCTGGACTGCTGCGCAACTTGGCGTGTCGGACAACGGTGTGCACACGATGCACGCAGGCTTGTGAAACACGACGGCAGCAGCATGGACTTCCCGGAGCTGCAGGCATACACCATCCGGCTGATTCACGAGATTCACGACGGAGGAGCTGTCCGCCTGACCGTCGTCAAGCAGGTCGTCAGCCATTCTCGTTGATGAAACGTGTTGCCCAGCCAGACCGTCTTCCGCCATAGAAGCCCTGTGCACACACAGGTCAGCTGCTCCATTTGCCGATGCCACCGTGGAACTATCGGCACTGAGATGTGCATGCATTCACGCTTTTGGTGCCAAATTCAGGCTTGCTGCCGATACACACTACGTAAGTGATTGCTTGTTATCAGACACGAATAGATTGTAACAGGGTGTGGCTGCTTGTAACTCGTGGCATATTGCCTGCATATCCCGCCGTCATCCGCCGAAGTTTGGAAGCTCCAAGGATCTCCCTAGATGCGAGCATGTTCTACAATTCAGCAACGCAGAACTCCTCCGTCCGAAATGCAGCTAGTACTGTGAGGTCGACAATCGTTGTAGGCTGCCAACAGAGCATGCTCTGGGATGCCAGCCGCCGACAATTGAAGCAAGCTGAGTGTCCATGACAATCATGCCGCGCCAGGGTACTTCAGGTGTCCTTATGTCACTGACACATGTAAGAGGCAGAGCGATGCAAGTCAGCAGGCAGCTCAGGACGCGCTCAACCTCTCTAGGCTTGCATACACTGCGGCAGCCGCTGGTCAGGTGATGCAATGCATCACAGCGCCGTCTGCGTCTGGACACGTGTTTGCATGCTGAGAGCCTGGTGTCAAAGCTGGACGTCTAATTGTTTCACAGCGCATGTCATAAAGTCTGCGCATCGCATTGTCAAAGGGTTGCATGCCACACACGCACAGCTAGAGCAGAAACTGTGGTAGCGCGCGATCCCGTTCCGCTGTCGCGCAGGACATTTGACTCAGCTCTACGGCGTTGGCAGCCAAGTTTCGGACCAGGACCCTGACAAGATTGAGCAGCAGAGGCAGAGAAACCTCGGAGGTGCAGTGCACATTGCGCAGCAGGCTTGCCCTCGCTGTGGACTCAGCACTTGTGTTCGGCCGCAGTGTGTGTTCAGTGGTATGGTGTAGACATCATTGCATACAGCGTCAGGTTACGATTGTGCTCAACACCTGTTGTCGCCTAGCCGCAGGGAAGCAAAAGTCCACAATCGTAGACGGTACGAACGAGGCGCTGGCCTCGGACAGCGAAGCGGTACATGCACATTTCCTGAAGTCTGTGACGGATGTCATGCGCCATGAAGACATAGAGCCAGGTTGGCATGCACTTGTTTAGTGGGATACATGCACTGACGGTCTATAGCGCATCGTGCACAGGCTGTCAAGGCACACCGTCATGTCGACTCCTCTGCGGACATCGAGGAGCTGCAAGCACACACGGTCAAGGAGGTGCCTGAGCACACTCCGCCAGTAACATCTGCACAGCTCCATGGGGCAATCCGTCTGTGGTGGCTAGACAATGTTGCTGCTGCCTGTCACAGGTGCAGGAGCTGCATGAGGAGCCAAGATCTGTCAGCAGCGAGGCGGCGGGAGAGGATGTCAGGTCATCGGATGGATGATGAGGGGACAGTCCACCGGTGCGGCATGTTGAGAGGGGTAGGAGCGTCTAAATCCGGAGGCTCAGTGAAGGATTATGGCGCTCGATTCATAGCGTCAGGCCAGCAGAGGCCGAAGGCGCCAGCCGTTCTGCAATCGGTGGTGTCACTGCAGATGACGACATCCATCCGCTATCAGGACCTTGCACTCGGACACCGGCATCATAGCAACAGTGCGATGTAAGTTTGGTCGACATTGTTGCAGGCCGTCAAGGGACCCCCAAAGCCACAATCTGTGACTCGTCAATGCTGCCAGCAATAATGTATGTATCGGCCACCGTAAGTAGAGCATTGCCAACCGCACGTTCCACATGCCAGTTGCAAGCCATCGCCAGATCAAAACACGATGGTGATTTCCCGCTTCTCGCGGCTCATCTCGAAGACCTGCAGATGGCCAGCAGCGCACGTTTGGGTTCTGTGTCGAAATTCTGGAGCACATCGATGCCCCTGACGCACAGACGATAGGAGCTCATGTCAGTATCTTTGCATTGATGAGCACATACCATGTCGAGAGCCTCTTGGAGGGCGACTTGGCCAAAGCGTGTCAGCCTGTTGGCGCTGATCTTCAGCTCCTTCGGCGCGCCATCCGGGTTCGCCTTCAGCGCCTGCGGCGGTCAAAAGCAGGACCTGCTCGACACAGGTACATCCTAAATATGCGCATACATGGCGGGGCTGCGAGACAGTGCGCAGCCTGTGTCGGCAAGTGCATGCGGGGCACATTACGGCGCGCGATAATCCTGCATGCTCTGCCACCTGCTCTTTGAGTTTCCAGCTGCCACCTTTGGGGCCAGAGCGCAGCCGCCGTCTTTTTCAGCAACAAAACCATGTACAGACCATGCTGCCGCCGGTGGAAGTAGGAAGTAAGACACCAGCATGTGTGGCAGGGCAATGTACCTGGGCCAGGGCGCAGGCGCCCTCGTCCTTGATCTCGTTGTAGCCGATGTCCACCTCCACCAGCTTCTCGTTGGTGTGCTCCTTCAGCGCCCTCGCCAGCTGCATGCTGCCCGCGTCACCCTGCATGTCATGTGGCAGCACGTTCGAGCAATTCCTCTTAGGTGGTTGGTTGGCTGGCCATGTGTGGTGGGAGTCTCCAGCCTCTGCTGATGACAGCATGGCACTGGCATGTAGATGCAGATTTTTGTATCAGCGCAGCGCTTGTCTTCTTGCAATGCATTTTCGATCACAGTGGTGGAAGGCGCACCAGGATGTTGCCGCGCAGGTCGACAGTGGACAGCGTCTGGTTGAACATGAGCAAGTCGGCCAGGGCCTTGGCGCCGTCGCCGTCCCCGATCTTGCACCAACCCACCTTGAGCGTGTCCACCTGTGCCAGGCGCTATGTATAAGTATCTGACACAATGGGTGCTGATCACAACAGAAGGTGAATGACAGCAGCCGTCCAAATTTTGATACAGCAGGGCTGTTTGCTGACTGTCGAGCGCATGCTTCGTCTTCATATCATCAGGGAAACACCATGCCATCGATTGGCACCTGCAGCTTGTACTTCAGAACGTTGGCGAGCGCCTTGATGCCCTCCTCGCCGAAGGGATTGTACCCCAGCTCCAGCACTCGCAGGTTGTCGCAGCCCTCCAGCGCCTCCATCAGCACCTGTTCGGGTAGCGGAACAGCGGATTGACTTGATTGACATCGAATCTGACATCACGAAGCTCACCGCAGAGCCTGAAGCCGCAGCCAGGGCATGCCTGTAGTTTGCAGCCACTGTGCAGTAGGACATCACGCGAAGCCTGAACAGTACAGGGCATGGGCACCTTGATGCCGTCTGCCATGATGTTGTTGCCGCCCATGTCCAGCGCCTCAATGTATTGGCTGCCCTTCAGTGCCGCTGCAATCTGCAAGGTTCAAGCATGGACATGGTGAGATCGCCGCAAACAGTGATTTCGAGAGCTATGGACAGTAAGGAGGGCAGAGCAAACCCATGCGATGACCTGAGGTGACCCTGAGTCGAAGCAGCACCTTCTCGAGCCCAGCGCTGCCAATGTCGTTCATGTACAGATTGAGGTCCTTGAGCTCTCGGTGCTTCTCCATGTACGCCGCCAGCGACGCGGCGCCCTCTGCCGTCATGCTGTTGTTACCCAGGTCCAATACGTGCATGCCCACCTTGCGCTCTGCCCGCAATAGAGAGTCGACCGTCAGAACATGCATACAGGTGGCAGGCATAGGGTCTGCAACCACACCCAACTTGAAGTGTGGCACTTGCATCATTTGTTGCACATTGCTGCTCAAGGTTTGCGGTCACAGATAGCAATCAGCCCAATGCCAGAGCACTCACAAGTGGTGACCACCAGGAGCCGATGCCATCGTTGACCTGATGCAGGCAGAGTAGGAGGCGAACCTTTGAGGGCATCACAGATGGCAGTGGTCCCGGCGTCGCCCAGTTCGTTCCCCTTGATATGCAGCTCCCGCAGCCCGGTGTTCTGCTTCAGCGCATTTGCCAGCACCACAGCCCCCATGCCGCCGATGTAATTGTCGCTGCAGTGCAGGAACAAAGTCAGGAGCCACAATTCGACACTGGCAAACTGTTAACTTCAAGTGCAGCTCAGGCATTCGACCACAAGTGCCGCACCCACCCAGGACCATCACCTGCTAATTAGGTGCAACGCTGTCGAAGAATTTGCCACATGAGAGAGGGTGTCGCCAGCTGCATGCACCTGACATAAAGAGCTTTGAGGGAGGTGTTGTCAACAAGCGCGGCCGAGATGGCGGTGATGCCGTCGTAGTCAATGACGTTGCTGCTGAGGTCAAGCCGTTCCAGGGTGGTGTTGGACTTGAGCATCTCTGCCAGCGCGGCGGCGCCCTTGTCGCCGATATTATTGGCACTGATGTTGAGCGTCGAGATTGCTGCATCGCCTGCATGTTTGCATACTCACCCTCTGGAGCACAGCAGACTGCCAGCGATCAACAACAGCAGGCAAGCACAGCTTGCTTGATTATGCAACCGAGATTGTAAAGCGGATTGCCGAGGGGAGTGCTCACTGGCCATGTAGCCTGCCAGCAACTCAGCGCCGTCATCGCCAATGCTGTTAGTGCCCAGGATGAAGGTGCGCAGCATGTCGTTGTTCTTCAGCGCCTCGCACAGCTGCGTCACCCCGAGCGTGCCAATGCCGTTCTTGCTGAAGTCTGCCGCTGTGCACCTGTTGCGGCGCCACGAGCAGCATGGTCGATATGGACGCCCGTTTGAACAGCCAGTCACTGCACAGCGGCCACTTTGGGACTGCTAATGGGTACGGGCGCATTCTGCATTGCCCTGATGTGCAAGAGACACCCGCACACATCTACCAGGCAATGCTGCAGTTCACAGTCCTGCCACCCAAGTAGAATGCGCGTCCAACTGCTGATTTGGACACGAACCCCCGTTCCAGGAACACTTGTCCGCTCACAGCCCAGGCACCCACCTGTCATTGAAGGCGAGCGCCTCTGCAATGTATGCGGTGCCCTCCTCCCCGAGGTTCTTTGCTGATAGGTCCACCTTGCCGCCCGCCCGCAGCTCATCGATGAAGCCATTCAGCCGCGCCGCTGACTCCCGCTGCAGCTGCTTCGCCTCCGCAAACTGCGCAGCCACGCCACGAGCGTGTCGTCATGACAGCAGGATGCTGCGACTCTCCAGCTGCACACAAGCAGTAGGGCATCTGCTGATGCGACGCATGTTGCCATCCTGGAACATGACCAAATTTGGGGTTCGACCCACCTTCTGGACCTTCGGCGCCTGGCTGCTCCAAAGCTTTTTGCCCAGAATGATGGCCGCTCCTACAGCCGCCACCACGCCGATGCCAATTGCCGCTGTTGTGAGGATCTGCTGCCGCTCATCCGCAGAATGCGAGGGCGGCGGGCCTGCAGGCGTTCGACAGGCAATGATGGCAATGCTGCAGCATAAGGCCGAGCAAGCATCAGCAGCGCTGTGTGGGGGAATGGGCTCGCATGCCGGAGCAGCTCGGAGCTGGAGTCAATAGCACAACAGACCTGCTGCTTCCGCAACCATGCCGCGCTGCTGTTGGCTGTCGCTTGCCGCGAGCTCGTCGTCAGAGACCAGCTCTGCTGTCTGTGCGCCCACCTCTTCGTCGGCTCCTGCCTCGACCTCCATCTCCTGCAGAGCCGATCAGGAGTCATTGAGCACAGCATGCTTACGATGCCATGTCACAGACGCCGCAACCTCAGTGCTGGTCAGAGGCCCGCCTTCAAGGCTGAGGGCTTGCCAAGCCATACATGATCACTGACCTCCACGACGAATTCCTCTTCTTCTGCAGGCGCCTCTACTGGCGCCTCGGCTTTGTGCCGCCTTTTGGCTGCACATGCCAACAGCCGCTGCCGCCTGCTGCCTGTAGGCTGTCTGAACGCTGGGCGATGCTGACGCGACTGGCTGCTGCTGGGCAGCGCGTGATGTTGACTCTGGAATGGCACGACCCAGATAGGCTGCATCGCATGGCGGTGCCTCATGCGCATGCACAACCCACCCGACCCGAGGCCAGTGGCCTGGCATTGCATGTCGGGAGTTTGCAACCAGGAGGTTCTCGATTGCAGTATCTTCAATAATCTCTCTTGATGATCTGACGCTCGATCGACACGTCAGAGGGCCGCCCGGATGGGGTGCCCGACGTCCCCGAAATTCTGTCTAGATCGATGGCGCAGCTCACGAAATTGGATGTGCAGCAGATCAGCAGGCATATGTATGAGGTGAACTCGCTGTGCGAGCAGTCGAGCACCGCAGCGCACACATTCTTCATGTATGATCAGTTTCGTGCTTCCCGTGCTTCCTCAGGTGCTTCCTCTGGAATTGAGAGCCAACGCGGACCTGCAGGTCAGACTGTGCTTGATCACGCACTCGACTCCCATGTGTCTGATTTATATGAGCCGCTTTTGAGTTGGCTCGGCGTGTGCCGGCCCTGTGAGCTACGATGGTTGCTGTGGCACATGCCCCCGTGGAAGACGAGCTGCTGCAGCAGACGCTGGACCGGCAGCGGGCCGGCCTCGAGGCAGCAAGCCGCAGCTCTGCAGCCACAGGGTGGCTCCGACCGTCTTTGCGGACCGACCAGGGCACGCAGCAGCTGCTGGCAGATTTGGAGGCGCGCCTTGCGCAGGACAGCTTCCTGGCGCAACTGGAGCGCGAGGAGGCGCAGCCCAGCGCGCCGCCGCTGCCTGGCGCCGCCCGGGGCGAGGTGGTGAGCCGGGACTGGTGGGAGGTCACCGAGGCAGACACAGCAGGCTCACAGGTGGGGCGCGCCCGCGGTACATTTCACACTTGACCGCCCACAGCATCAGGCATGTCTGCGAGCTTCCCAACCATCTACAGGTCTCTGACGCTCTGCCGGACGGCCTGAGGGACATGTCACGTCTGTTTTGCAGGTCAGCGCGGCAGACATGGAGAGCTACGTGGTCATCGACCGCTCGGATGTCGTCGACGCCATTGGTGCATTTGTAGCCGCATATCTGGCCACACTCCCTGAAGCGCAGCATATGCAGCCGAAGCAACTGCAGCAGGCACTGAAACAGACTTTCCAGGTGCGTGAGGGCCTGCCAGCGCTGCACATGGTCTTGAGTGCCGGTGGTTCTGTGGTTGAGTGGTTCAGTGGTTCATGATGCAGTCATTCGTCGGAAGCTCAACACGAGATGCGACTTGTGGACTGCAGGAGCTGAAGCAGAGCCGCATCAAGCAGATGTGGAGGTGGGGCCAGTCCATCTACCGCTGTGCGGCCGTCAGCTACTCAGCTTTCAGCCTGTATACAAATCCCTGGTGAGCGGTTTGCCAGTCACTGATCTCATGCCAAGGGTGGCCCAGGTTTGAGTGTGCCCTGTCGCGCATCGTTGTTCCCCTGTGGAACATGCGATCGCATTCAGCCTTGTCACATCGGATGACTCGAGGGCCTGCGTGCCTGCAGGCTCGTGCGGGCAGTGCTGGCAGCCATCTGGACCGCCTCCCGAGTCCTGACGGGATTGGTGTGAAGATGTGTACTTCAATAAGGTCTTGTAGCAGCCTCGGTAGCGCCGCTATCTGTATTGTAGCATCCTGTGTCAGATGGGTCGTTGTGCTCAACTTTAATGACGTTACTCAGGTGACTGCTTCGTCAGTGTCCCACTCAGACAGCCAGTGTCGGGCGCACAGACATTAAGTCTGTATGTGTGTATGTGATTGCCTAAGAGAGGCATTTGTATTCGTCTGCACACATCGGACGTCACACCTGGCCCCTATGACGTGTACTGTACAATGTAAGAACAACAACGATTGCAAGGCCCGCACATTCACAACGTGTGTGACCCTGCCAATTGGCCTTCAAGCATAGCGCTGCGAGCGCCGCTGCGACCGCTTCTCTGTCCGCTCACGTCTGGCCCGCTCGGCCTCTGTTTCTACAGGAGCCTGCTGTGATGACGACGCCATCACATAGGGCTGCAAGATGGTGACCCATAGCTGCCAGCCGGCGTATGCCGGTACCTGCAAAACATGTACGCCAACATAATTGCAGGGCAAGCTCCACTACACCATAAGCATGGGTTCCGTTTGGACTTCAGACGTGCAAAGTGGAGTGACCAAGACTCACCACTAGGAAGACCAGCCAAAACTTGCTAGACAGGACGGTTAAGAACTGCACAACGACGGCGATGTAAATGGCATCAAAATAGTATGCCGTCACACCGCCCAGTGCCAGGTCACCGCCGCCGTCGATCAGCTCGCCCCCCGCACCATAAGTCGGCACTGCAGCAGGTTCCAGACAGCATGCTTGCATGAAGTCCGAGAGCATTGCAACCTTTACCTGGCATACTATCAGGTCTTCAGGTGTGCGCAGAATGCAAGGATCTGCACGCTTATGTGCAGAGCTGCGCTTGAAACGCACCTGCCATCTGTGAGAGCGCCCTATAGCAAACCAGCTCGATCAGCGCTGAAACCACAAAGCCGAACAGCGTCCACTTTGTGACTGACGCCCGGAACAGCAGCAGCCGCACCGCCACATGGAATGCCTGCGGCCATCAGATGACTAACGCGCTGGACCTGATGACTGATCCCGTGCATGTTCGGAGCATCATGCTGCATGGTGTCAGCTTTGGGCATGCAATGTGGAGCCGCACTCACCACCGCCGCCAGAATGACTGTCCGCAGCAACCGCAGCTTCTTGGTGTTTGCCTCCAGCCGTCGTTTGTCCCCTGCCTTCGCCATGGCGTGTTTTTGTATTCAAATTGGCGGCCTCACACTTGCCAACACCTCCAGTGAACCCCCGAGATTTTCAGCAGGCTGGTGATTTGTATGCCTGCGGCATGCGCCGATGCCTGACTTCACAGTGCCTTGCCCGGCCAGAAAGGGCGCAACACCACAGCGTGCTGCTGCACGAGCTTATCTGTGTAATGACTCTGTCGTCAGCAGTCAGTGCGCGCTATTGATGACGCCAATCTCAGTCTGTCCTGCAGGCCGTGAGCAGGAGCCAGGAGCTTCACCCCTGAACCCTTCGCTCACGTGCCTCTTCACACATCGCCGCAAATGCAGACTGAGCAGTTGCACATGATTAGTTGCCAGCGCATATCTATGTCAAGCCCCTGCATCAGTTCGGGAACCGGCATAGGATTGAGTTGCCCTGCAGGGTGCAGCTGCCTGATAGGCATCTGGACCTGAGTGAGGACTGGGTTTCGGCTGGCTACACTTGGATCTGAAAGTGCAGCCTCAACACCGAATTTGCTTGAACACGGCCTGCAATGGCCGACGGCGGGCCCACAGAGGATGGAGGCTTCTTCAGCTCCATCACCTCCGTCGTCGGCAGCACCCTGAAATATGCTGCTGACACCGTGAACAGGCAAGCATGCAGTGCATACATGCACAAAGCTCAGAAAGTTACACTGCTAGCGCCTGGGGTGGGCCAAATCGACCGCAGCAGCCTGTGGCCTATACGCAGATGCCACGCGGCAACATGCGTCTGCAACCCAACTGCCTGATGTGGCGTTCTGACATTGCTGCAGCGTGATGGGATTCTACGATGACTTGGAGGTCGCCAACCCTGAAGGGGAGAGCATTGAGGGATCAGCCGCCTACCAGGGGCCTGACACCCAGGTGCGGAGGGCATCGCATGGCGTCAGCTCTTGGCGTTCCAGCACCACGTGAAATGCATCCTGCCTTGCCTTCACAGGCGCCTCTGCATGTGAGGATCTCCTCCCTGTCACCCGCAGAAGCGGCAGCAGGAGTTCACATCATACAAGGACTACATTGGCATGGACATCACGTCGCTGGTGTCCCTGCCGGTGTGGATCATGGAGCCGTTCACCATCCTGCAGCGGCTGGCAGAGATCATGGAGTACACCGATCAGCTCGACCGCGCCGCAGGGACCGAGGACCAGTATGAAAGGTGCCTTTGCTGGTCGCATCATCTGCATAAAGTTTCACAGTGTTGATTTGGCATGTCGCCCAACCAGATACACCAAGCGATCAGCACTGAGGACTGGTGCCAGGGGACATACTGCAAGGTATGCTTTGCATTTGCAGCAGATAAAGCCCTGTGGGCTGAAGTCAACAACCGAAATGCTGACAGCAGTGTCAAGTTTTCCTACTCTCAGGCACATGTTGCCGCTGCCCCTGAAATGTATAGCAGAGTGCTTACAGCCACCCCACACGCCGCAGGCTGGCGTGGGTGCTGGGCTTTGCCATGGGGCCGTACGGCTGCATGGAGCGCACCTGGAAGCCCTTCAACCCCATCCTGGGCGAGACGTTCGAGATGGATCTGGACAAGGGCGTCCGCTTTTTCGCTGAGCAGGTGCTCCTGATGTGCAAAGCGCTGCCTGCGCTTCTCCCCTCCGAGTTGCAAATTTTTGTGGATGCACTCGGTGTTGGAGGACTGGTGCACTTGCTGAACCTACTGCTGCAAGCAGCGTGCTAGATTTCCGTATGTCTGGTGTGTCAGACTGCTTGCTTGGCACATGCTCAGGTGTCACACCACCCGCCAATTGGTGTTGGGCATGGCGAAAACGACAACTGGACTTACGACATCGTGTCCGCGCCCTCCACGAAGTTTCTGGGCAACAGTGTGGAAATCTACCCCGTGGGTGAGCCATGCAATGCCGGCTCTGAGAAGTGTGGGATTGTGTCCTCTAGTTGGAGTCATCAACAACCCCTGAGATTTTGTGTTGCCAAAATGATTTTCCTGAGTTGCAGGCCGCAGCCGCATCAAGCTCAAATCCACAGGCGAGGTGTTCACGCTGCGGCCATGCAATGTGAAGGCGCACAACGTCATCGTTGGCGGCGTCTGGTGAGCTCAGCATGCGCTGTTGCCTCTGCATTCGCCTCCACACGTCTATGAAACCGCTGCACCTCCTGTACATCATGATTCAACAGCAGGATCGGCCGCTATGCGCTTCAGCTCGGGTGAGGTTTCGGATTGCTGCAGGGTAGACAACGAGGGTGACTACGTGCTGGAGAACACAAACACAGGGGCGCGGGCCTCCATGTACTTCACCCCCTGCGGCTGGTTCAGCAGCGGCCGCTACGAGGTGAGCATCACCAGCAGACAAGACAGTATAGGCAAGGCCATCAGGCATGCGACAGAGCGGCATCAGGTCGTCACCACAGAGCTTCGCCAGGCGCATGCACCATCGTGCCTGTCATGTTGCAACTGTACAGGCCACTGGCATCAAGGTGAATCTTGGCAAGGTTACAAGTGCTGGCTGCTGGCTGCTTGAAGGTGTCGGGGCACATCTCGACGAAGGAGGGGAAGAAGGTCTACGCGCTGGGCGGCAAGTGGAACGAGTATCTGGATGCGCAGCGCTGCGATGATGATGGCAATCCGCTGCCCGATGCCGAGAAGCTGCACCTGTGGAAGGTATGCTTCGTCGGTGCTTGCAGACGACATGATGCCTTCATGAGGGAATGCAGCTGTTGATGTACCTGATCTGCGTTCATTCCCTGTCATGTACCGTTCATAATTGCACCAGCAACTTGCAATCTTCCATGTTAAACTTCTGCTGCAGGCGACTGCGAAGCCGGAGGGTGACAAGTACGGCTTCACGCACTTTGCACACAAGCTGATGAGCAGCGAGGGTGTGAACCCACTGCCCTCGGACTCGCGCCGGCGCCCAGACCGCTATGCGCTCGAGGTGCATCTCCTGCAAACTCACTTGCTCAAATGACGTGAATACGCACACTTTGCGCGTGTGGCGCATCTGATGATGAGCTGCGCTCATGGCAATTGAAAGTCACAGCTGGAGTATTCGCTGGGTATGTCTTAGTAATTGTGTGGCCGTGTTGTTGCTGCAGCTGGGCGACAACTCGACAGCGGCAGCAGAGAAGGCAGCAACTGAGGAGCAGCAGCGCGCTGAAAAGCGAGTGGGTGCATTGATGATCCTGCCTTTCGATGAGCAATTGTCGTCCCTTGTTGAGGCACACATCTGTGTGGCTGTCACTCCACCCCAGTCACTCCACCCCAACAACCACCTCACCAGCCTTGACGACTGGCACTCTCACTGAGGTACAGCCTCAGCGGTCACGACTGGTTTATGACTCACAGTGGGCTGATAAATGCTGCGGGGGTGCGTTTACATTCACAGGAACGGGAGCGGCGGGGAGACAAGTGGACACCGCGGTGGTTCCGTGCCACTCCTGACGCGAAAGTATGCGTCTCTGACCATGGACCCCTGATGCACCAGACACCATTCCAACTCAATAGCATGCCCGAGCCACAACTTTCACATTGCAAGCCGTTGGCAAAAAGTCATAATGATGTTCCGTCATGTTTAGGTGTTCGACCTGGAGTTCACTGCGGAGGAGTGCCCGCTGTGGGAATTCACCGGAGAGGCCCTAAAGCGGTCGCCCGCCCCAAAGGCGCCAGCCAGTGAGTGCACTCACCTGCTCTCTGTTTCTGTGTGTCACTGCAGACTTCGGCACGTCTAGGGCTGCTCTTGGACCTTCGTCTAACGGTCCAACGTGCTCAAACTTTGCTGCCAGACGCAACGTTGGTGGGTCCATTGCGCAGACCCTTGTGCTTGGCTGCTGGAGACAGCTGGTGACTCGAGTTGTGTCATTGCATCACAGGTGAGATCGCAGGCAAGGGCTTCTCCCCGTGGCAGTACCCAGAGCTGCACGAGTGACGCAGCACCTGGACAAGCAGTGGCTGTGCTTGCGCGCCGCTGAAGGCATTGCGATCAGGGAGAATTGGCTACAGTCGAAGGTTCTCCAGTGCACCAGCGCTGGAGCCTGCAACCAGCTCTGCAGCTGGCGGTGTGTATCTTGGACGAGGAGGAATAGGGTTCGTGCAGCGTGCGAAGCTGATTGATAGCATCACTCGTGGCTATGTACTCTACTTCGATATCGTGTCAAGCGTCTCCTGGCGACTGTGCAATGCTTGTCCGCCGGGCACGCTCAACTGTTATGGTCGAGCTCCAGATGCAGTCACCGCTCTCATCCCAGACAACCGCAGAGTGATGCTCAAGACCTGATATGCGCAACCACACGCCATGAATCAGGGGCTGATACGAAAGTTTGACACGAAGTCTGGCGCATGCTGCAGGATGCTCTGGAAGTCCTGGAAGGTGAGGCCATTCGCATCCGGGTCTGCTTCCGCTGCGATCTTTGCCAGCACCTGCGCCAACAATGGACAGGCATCTCATGTCAGGCAATCGAGCACATGCTGCAAGCCCAGGTCCAGAACGAAACGCAGATCCTGCACGACAGACATGATGATGCTCACCTGATCGACTTGAGCAATGCTCAACACATCTGCCTCGTCTTCCGCCACATTCACAGCGACGGCATTGTCCACCGGTGGCGCTGCAGCGGCAGCAGGCTCGCTCAGCAGCATTTTGACGCCCTTGTGGATGTCCGCCTTGCCTAGCAGGTCATCACCTGCAGGTTGAACTGGTCTGCGCTCAAGCATGCACCATCATGCTGGTCTCATTGCACACTGCACATTTTGACTTGCATCAACGCGAGGTGCAAGTTACATCAGTGTGTGATGTAGCGCACCGTCAAAATCCCAGATTGCAAATAGGAATATGATTTTCACATCGAAATTTGCCTGCGGGCTAAACACTGCGAAGAGCTCCAGGAAGTTCTTGAAACTCAGCCTGCCAGTCCCATCGTCACTGAATACCTCCGCAATGCGCCCCACAAAAGGATTGAAAAGCAGCTCGTCTATATGTTTCAGATCCTGCACAGTTTCAGTGTGCAGTTCAGTTGTCAATAGCCGTGTGCTCTGTGAATGTTGGACATCAGGTGCGCAATGGAGGATGAATCCGATCAATCGCGTCTCGTTAGTGCCACGGCGATCGTACAGACCGCTCCAGATATGGACCCAGAGCCCTCTGTATCGAGCGCACCAAAGCGCTTCCAGAGTCGGCCCAGCTCTCTGCTTGTGAAAGGGGTTTCGGCTTGCAGCTCTTTCAGCAGCGATCTGGGCAGCTTGGTCGGTGATTGCATGCCTGAAATCGACAGATCAGGATCGCAGATCAAGTCAGACTGCGCTGAGCCCGGCATGATTGGAATGCTGGCTGTGCGCCCTGATTGCGCTGTCACACTGGGTTCTTGGACTGGCAGAGAGCATCAAGATCGTTGGATCTCCCTTGCAATAATTGCCTTTCAAGCAATAATTGCCTTTCAACCACACACTCTTCGAAGCTGCAGTGCCCTGCGGCTGCAGCTAGGCTTCCAGTCCAGCAGGTCAGTGCTGTATCTGCATGGTACGCATGATCGTGGACAGCATTCACAAGAACACTGAAACCACGGGCTGATATGGCGGCCACACTGGTGCGAAATTGATCTAATGACTGAGCCGATGGCGGCCCTATTGTGATGCCTGTTGTGGGGCGGCGACGCCCACCCAGTCGCGCAGCCACTTGGCGGGGATCGGCTGCCCCTTCTCCAGCATCTGGTTAGCCAGCAGCGCCCGGATCTGGGAGTCCGGCACCCGCGGCCGCCCGGCCCGCTGCTGCTGCTGCTTGCCCGCCTGCTGCCCCTGGGCTGCGCCTTCCCGCGCCTCGCTGTGCTGCGGCGCCGGCGCCGCCTTGCCAGGCCGCCCCTGGTCCTCCTGCGCCTGCTGCTCCGCCGCCGTCTCCTTGCCTACCTTGGGCGCGGCCGCCGCCGACTTCTCGGCTGGTTTGTGGGACGGCTCAGCGCCGCCCTCGATGGCCGCCAGCACGTCACCCTGCACATGGATAGCAAGGGCGTCAAGTCGCATTGCGCAAGTGCCACGACGATCTGTTGCAAAGCTGACCAGGCAGCTTTGCGCACAGCACGGGTGCAGAGGCGCCAGCTGCGTGATGCTATTGGCATGTGCTGCTTGTAATCACTTATCTCTCCACCATCACCACCATGCACCTTGGTGATGATGCCCCCAGGACCAGTCGGCTGCACATCGTCTGCAGATAGGCCGGCACCCTCCAGCAGGATGCGCGCTGCAGGGCCCATTTTCGAGCTGGCCTTCACCCTGTCCTTCGGCTGCTGCTGGTGCTGCTGCTGGTCCTCTTTTTCTGTGCGTCAAGACACAAGAGACAATCGTTGCACGGGTGCAACGACAGACCTTGGGGACGCACACACATGTGCCAGCCTGTCCTTCCCAAAGCAGTTTTTCCTCGTAGGACACGAACGTTTTGCCTGCAAGAGGACAGCTGACCTGATCCAGCGTCCTGGCTGCTGCTGGAGGCTGCCGCGGCTGGCTGCTCTGACGAGGCGCCGCTGCTGTCTGGCTGGTAGTCTTTGAAGGCCCCGATGTGCTCCTCGTCCTCCACCAGGATCAGCACAGGTGTGCCCACCGGAATATCCTGCATGCCGGAGGTTCATGCACGTTTGCCTGAAGGACATGCACATCTTACATGTGGCTGCCTCGCTGGAATGCTGCCCATGCGGTGCATCGCACCCGTTGCATCCTCGCATGACAGACGGAGCACGAACCTTGGCGCCAGCCCGCTGCAAAATCCGTGCCACGTAGCCGTCATCCTGATTTTCCCAGGCCATTGTTGCCTTGTCCGTCTCAACATCGCACAGCACATCGCCCGCAGTCACCTCATCACCCTCCTTGACCTGAGTGGTGTCGGGCAATATCCGGTCAATTGTTCGATTGATTCACGCACACCGATAGATTCATGGATTCACGCACATCCAGTGCATGCAGCCACATCTCAAACTTCGGTTGGCAAGGGCTTGAGGTGTAGCAGACAGTCAGCATCAGTGCCAACTGAAGGGGTCCCTGACGGCCGCACCTGCCAGGAGGCAATGTTGCCCTGCGACATCGTCGGCGATAACGCAGGCATAGATAGCTCCTGCAGCATACATGAAGCAGTTGCAGCTCAGCACGGCATGATGGACAGCAATCTGACGGCAAGCAAGCGAAGTCATGTTGCACAGCATGCGCCATGCTTACCATGTGCGGCGGGAGTGAGCTCATGAGCCGCGACTTCATAACAGGCAAAGTGATCTGCCACGGCTGCATTGCAATCGGACCGCCACTGCATCTGCAATACAGAATCTACTCAATTAGGGCTGTCCCGGGAGCGCGCCCAAAAGGGTGGCGAAAAAGAGGTGTGGACATAGATCTCATGTCTGGACATGCTGTTACAACTCTACCTGTGCGCATATGCGTCGAAAGCAGCGCTGAGAGGCCGCAAGGCCCCAAGAGCAGCACGTCGCAGTGACATGATGTGCCTGCTCCAATTCCGAAGCCAGTGACCAGCACGCTACGCGGCACCCGGTCGCAGAACTGGACGCGCTTGCAATCCTAAAAGTGTCAGTTCTGATTGCAACAACTGATGATGCAGCTAAATGATCGATGCTGGAGACTGGCTGGAGAGTTCTTCAAGTGCACTGGCAGCAGGACGGTGATGCGTCCAGCTTGAGGTGCCTGTGCCTGCTTGGTTCGCGCCCAGATCGGCGGCTTGCAACGCGCGGAGGTGGTGCATCAGCCTACCGCTGGGTCTCTCGTCCGCAGGACGAAGACTGACTCGGCCTCTGCTGGCCACTTCGGCGGGGCGCTCGCGCCATCCTTCGGGGACCACAGTGTGACTTGAACCCAGCCTGAGTGTCATGATCACCCTTGGCAGGCACCTGCTCGTCAACGAGCAGCATCATGCAGCCCAGGTCACGCCGCACAGCCACTGGGGCGCCACCCTGCAGGCTGGGCTGCCAGCTATCCTGGCAGTGTCCGACACATGGTGAGTGTATGCTGCCCCGTGCTTTGCTGCGCGTCTGCCGATGCACGTACATGAAACTTTCAAATAGTTCCACTGCCGGCACGTTCGCAGCACATTTGTACTCCTCCCTACAGCGCAAACCCTGCGCAATGCCGGCAACCACATGGTCCGCTTTCTCCATCACATCAACAGCAGCAAGCTCAGCCACGCACTCGATGAAAGGCGGGATCCTCACGGCATCTGCAGCAGCTGTGGTGTCAAATGGCGGGCATCGCGATAGGGCGGCACCCACCGCCTGCCGGCTGGGCATGCACGGTGCCACATATCCACTGCCATTGCCGCCCCGTTCGCTGCCCGCCTCACATACCACGTCCCACAGCCTGTCTGCACAGCCGCTGAAGCCAATCTGAGGGTGAAAAGGGCTGCAGGGATTTATGGTAGTCGAGCATGACGTTGCCCCAATAATGTTGGCGGTCAGTGGGGTTTTGCCATGATTTATATGCCGATCTTGGCTTCATGGAGTCGCCTGACATCAGAAGGGGCTGATTGGACGTCATGTGGCATGCACAAGATTGACCGCGTGACCTCACATCTCAGTGCTGGCAAATGCGGCCGTCCAATGCGGCTTTTCACATGGCTTTTCAATCTGAGCAAAAGATCGCACAGGCTGTCCTTGTCTGCTGATGCCTATGTTCGCTGTCGAGCGCCTCGCCGAGGATCTGCGAAGCTGCAAGACTGTATGCTGTCTGCACCTCTATAACATTTGCACATGAGTAAGCCGCCGTCACGCCATGCCATCGCTGCATTCATGCTGCAAGCCCGGTGCAGAAGAGGGCGTGCAGAAGGTATAAAGAGGGATGTTCAGGCTGGCTCGTTGCAGTGCACTTGCCGCCCAGACAGCTCTGCCTCAGCAGCAGTAGCTCGTTGCGCTGCTGTGGCCGTGGGCGGGAACAGCATTCATGAGTTGGGGATTGGCACTTCTTCTCACGTCAAACTGTGGCCCGTCCGGTGCAAATTCCTGGCATCGACATTGGGTCATATGCAAGATCTTTGTACAGATCGTACAAATTTAATCGCTGTTTGACAGAGGCCATGGCAGGGTACTCTCTGTGGTCGAGGAGGCCGTGCATGCTTTGCGGGCACCGGCACAGGGTTGCCCAGCTGCAGATGTGGCGCTCGGTAGCAGATCTGCGGTTTTATGCATTTGCTTGAGTTCAGGGTCATGCATGCAAGCATCTCTGGTTGTGATTATGACACTGCATGGGTTCACTCCTGGGCAGAGGGTATGTAGCATGCAGCACTGCATGCAACAAGTGCTGAGGATGGCTCCAGATGCGTATGCCACCCAGTCTGGCTCATGCCAGAGGATGTGATGTCGAGGAGATGTCAGAGCTGCGCCTTGCCACATGCTGCATTCCGGTCCGTCTGGGCAGCATGAATCCTCTTGCTTTAAAGCCTGCAACTCATTGTTGGCTGGCGATAAGCTGATTGGTGAATGGCGAGAAGTTAACAGATCGCAACAGTGGCATGATTGGAGGTGAAATCCAATCGGACGCACCAAGCATTTGCAAGGGTGGCCTGTGAGCCTGCCATGCATCTGGTCGATGCTGTACAGCAGCATGTCAGCAGCAATTTAGACGCGGATCGATCTGTGGCAGGTCTTATGGCGTATGCATGGTGTTCCGACTTTGTCGCAAGGCATTGCTGATGTTCATCATAATTGCCTCGCTACAGGAACAGCCGGCGGATGCCAGCGCTGGCTGTCCTACAGGTTCTCACTGGAGGTGCGGCATCTCCACCAGTATTCGCAATGTCACATACTTACACGAGCATGCCGGCGGAATTCCAGCAGCATGCTGCATGGGCCATCACATGGGTTGTGCTGTCATGAAGCCACAGCACATGCTCGCTGCAGGCCCATGCCTGACTCTCGAGCCGAGCACTGCCGGTGGCGGCAACAGGTACTACCTACAGCTGTTCATGGATCATGGCACCTTGTCAACGTCGTTCACTCATTTATACAGCGTGTAGAAGCCATGAGCAGTGACATTGTGACCCGCGAAATTGCTGCAGCGTTCCCTCGAACATCACATGTGTTCATGTGTGCAGCCATGCAGCATTGAGCGCACTGCGCTCACAGTGCTCGCGGGAGAATCAGGCGCTGGTGTGCCGCCTGACGGATACCTGCGACTTGCTGCTGGCCCCGCTGCCGTCCACAGGTAGGGTTGACTGGACCGGTGTTCATCACAGCTGCCATGCAAATTTTCTGTTTTGCACCTCAGGTGAAGAGCCATGTAAGCCACTCTGACCAGAGAAGCTGCGGATCAAGCCACACAGACTCTGACCTGATGCTGCTGCGCAGGCCTGGCACCATGCGCATTCTGGGGGTATTGCGTAGGGCGGGGGGCGCTGGCACTGGGGACTGCTCTGCTGGAAGCCAGCCGCCTGCCCATCGTGTTCGACTTGGACGAGACGCTGCTGGTGGCCTACTCGCTGCACACGCTGGACGTGCGCCTGGAGAAGCTGCGCGACGGGTGCTGCACCATGCTGACTGCTTTGGACAGGGATACACTCATATCACAGTCTCTCTTGAACACCAGGCCGCTGTTGCAGCCGGGCCGCCGCCGCTGCCACTGCCGCCACCTGAAAAACAGGTTGCAAAGGGCAGAAAGGTGGTTTGCTTCACCCGCGTCAAGCTGCCACTAGCTGTGCCCAGATTCGTGGCATTCAAAAGTGGCAATGCATCGGCGCAATGCAGCGTCCACAGCTTATGCTTTTGGGGAAATATCAGACAGGGCGCCAAGCGATCGACTGTGCAGATTGGACGGCTTGCCATGGATGTCATCAAATGTGCTTTGCAGAGGCTATTGGTGCTGAGCTGCGGCATCATGCCCGCAAAATGCTGCTTCGGTCGTCCGTCAGATGCACGGCTGAGCTGTCAGCCTGAGGAACCGATGGCACCAGATGTGGGCGCCTGGCTGGAACCAAGCTGGAGATGGTCGCCTTCAGTGTTAGCAGTATTATGTGCTTGAATAGGTGGAGCACAGCCGAAGCTGCTGAGGCTCTGACGTGCCACTGCGGCATCTTGCACCACCGCTGCTAAGGACAGCTGTGTCATCTTGTTGATGGCAACTCTATATGCAGGCGTGACAGGGGCGCCGGCACTTGAAAAGGAGGCAGCAGCCCTAACCGCGAATGCGACATGCTGCACCAGTTGCCGCCACAGACGGCGTCATCATGTTCTTGGAAAACCCTACACGCAGGCGCAACAGGGGCGCAGGCGCCGAGGAGGAGGCGGGCAGCCAACCCGCGACCGCGCCATGCTGCACCGACTGCTGCGATAGACAGCGTCGCCATATTTGATGGACACCCTACACGCAGGCGCGACAGGGGCGCCGGTGCCGAGGAGGAGGCGGCAGCCCTAACCTCCGACCGCGCCATGCTGCACCAATTTGCCACCAGAGACAGCGTCACCTTCCCGCGCCCCGGCGGCGGCATGGAGACTGTGTCCGCCAGGTCTGCCTGGCCTGATTGTGTCGACATTCAAGCGCTGCCGCTGCGACCCGCTTCTGCCCACCATGGCCTATGCAGCATCTCTCTCGTGAACTGCTGCGCCTGAGGAAGCAGGACATGCCCTGCATCAGCATTCAGTCCAGAAATCGTCAGCCTGAAACCAGGTGTCCAGGTATCATCCGGCTGATGGTCCCGCGTGGTTTGTAAACAGCACGGAGTTCGTGCCGCCGGAGGGTGAGGGGCAGCCCGCGGCGCGGCCCGTGATCCGGCTGCCGGAGCTGGGCCTGGTGTTCACACGCATCGACGCGGAGCGGCGGGAGACGTCCATGATCATGCACATCCGGCCGGGCTGGAGCAGCCTGCGCGCCTACCTGCGGCCGCAGACCGACATGTCCACAGGGTACATCACCATCAGTTCTCAGAGGCAGTCGGGAGATCAGAGGCAGTTGGGAGCGTGCCGGCGTAGTGAAACTGGCATGTTGCATCAAGACGAACAGGGATCTGTCCGAGGATATGGTGCTGTAGACTGATCACTATTTGTGGCGGCCAGGTGATAGCGCTCTGTAGCTGCAATATATCTGTTGCTGGTGCAGGCGGCCGCTGCTGAAGCAGCGCTTTGAGGTGTATGTCTGCACTGCGGCAGAGCGCGGGTATGCGCTGGAAGCCTGGCGCATCCTTGACCCGCAGGTGTAGGCCGACGCTTGCAAACTTCCATTGCTTCGAAGATGAACATCACGCTGTCACACAATCTCTGCATGTCTGCACTGTGCACATGACATATGTGTACAGATCCTTTGGAAGCACTGACCCAGGGCCACCCACTAATTTGGCAGGCGGAGCTCATCAGCCCAGAACATCAGCAGCAGCGCATCGTGTCCGGCAAGCGGCGCAAGACGCTGGGGGAGTGCCTGTCTGTCGGCAGCATTCCAGACCGCGCCGCAGGTGCTGCTGCATGTCCACTGCAGAGCAAGTACTTCCACCAGAAAAATGCTTCTGCGTTCAAGTCTTGCCCGTCTGGTGATCTGATGGTAGCTTGATGGTGTCAATCTGATCTGCTTCTCGTTGCTCAACCTGCTGACATTCTGCAGACGAGGAAGCATGCACGGAGCCCCTGGAGCAGGACCACCCGCTTTACAACTCGGAGGTGCCACTGGCCATTGTGCTGGACGACCGCCTCGAGGTGCCTATGTTCCCAGTCACATATGTGCTTGCTTCTCTGCTGCAGTGTGGAACTGCAGATCCTGCTCTGACTGCGCAGTCGGCGGATACGCCAGAGGCTCTGCAGCACGTGCAATCCCCCAGCACGAGTAGCCTCCATGTTGCCGCAGAACTGCTCCAGTCAGATCGCACACGACCCTTGCGCAGGTCTGGGACAAGCGAGCGCAGTCGCAGGTGCTGCAGGTCGCGCCCTTCCTGCCGAGGCGCGCCCGCTCAGCAACCGCCACCGCGCAGGAGATGGCAGCCGAGATGGAGCGTGTGCAGGTGCTGCTGCCCTTCGTGACCATTCGCTTTTCTGGAGCCGTCTATCCAAGCCCTGATGAGTATCAACTTTCCATAAATTTCAACAGATTTTGTTGCTGAAGTGGACCTGGCTTGCGATGTGGCTGATTCGCCGGCTGTCGGCGCGCTGCAGGGGGCGCTGCAGGACCTGCGGGCGCGCCTGTACTGGGGCTTCAACGAGGTGCTGACGCCGGAAATGCAGAAGCTGCCGGCCGCCTGCGCCAAGCCGGGCGCCTCGCTGCATGCACCCACAACGCTGTTGCCCGCCACGCCCCGCATCTCAGCGCTCCTGAAGGTCTGTTCCTGTTGTCCATGGGTACTCAAACGACTAGCAGGGCCACTTGTGCCATGTCCGGCATGAGATGGATAGGATTGACAGAGGTGCATCAGGATGCGTGTAAGGCGTGCTTGCTCTGCTGAGTTGTGCTGAGGTGCTTTGATTTCCAGGCAGTGACATCACGACCTCAAACATAGCAATGTGTTTGACACATGTTGTGGGTTGTAGGCCTGTGGTTTGGCAGCGCCGCGGCTGGTGCCACAACGCACACAGCAGCAGCCGGCGCTGGATGCAGGCAGCCGTGCCCAGAACTTGGCAGCGCTGTCGCATGACGCCGCCTCCCTGCTTCCAGTGGTGGGTCAAGACACGATGACAAACACTAGAATATCTCCTCAAAGACACCCAAACCCACCTGTCATGTCCCAAGGTCATGCAACTGCCGTACTCTATGCTGTGCAGCAACTCCATGTGTAAGGCACATTCGACACCTCGAATGACATGGCCACTTGCTCTCACTTCTGCAGGATCCGCGAGCCGCCAGGCGACAGGCAGCGCAGGCGGCCGCCGCGGCTGTGTCAGCCAAGCGCGGCCGCGAGGACAGCCCTGCAACGGCAGACGGCGCCTCTGGCATTGATGGCGCAGCGCCAGCTGAGGGCGGGCAGCGGCCATCGCAGCGGCAGCGCACGGGCCCCGGCGCGGTGAGCAACGGCGTCAATCCGCAGCCTGCTGCCGGGGCCAGCGGCAGCGGCACGCCGGCGCTGCCACCGGGTTTTGAGCCGCCCCTGGGACATGGCCACCCCGGGGGCACACTGCAGTCGCTCCAGGGTGCGGCCGCCCCTCCGCAGCAGCCCCGCAACCCCAGGCTGGGCCTTGAGCCCACCTTCGGGCTGCCGGTGTCAGTGACGCCGCCGGCCGGGCCGCAGCAGGCCCCGCAGCAGCAAGCCCAGCAGCAGCCGCAGCAGCGACCACTCCAGGGTGGGCGACCCCAGATCGCAGCACCTGCAGCGGCCGCCTCTCTTGCGGGCGGTCTGACACCCGAGCAGGCAAAGGTGCTGATGGACGTCATCCTGGCGGCACAGGCCAACACAGTCGCGCCCCCAGCAGCGCCCCCACAGCCGCAGCCACCAGCGTCTGCAGCAGCCGCGCCACCACAGCCGCAGCCGGCAGCGTCTGCGGCAGCTTTGCCACCCCGTCCCCCGCCGCAGCTGGAGCAGCTGCAGCAGTTGCTTCGGCAGGAGTCAGTCCAGCAGCTGCTGCAGCAGCTGCCTGTGCAGCAGTTGCCACAGCAGGCAGCGCCGGCAGCCCAGCCTCAACGATCTTCACACTTTGATGACAGATCTGCAGCCAGCATGTCTGCCACACCAGCTACACCAGCATCCGAGCAGCAGCCAGTACGGCAGGGAACCCCGCCAGGGCGTGTTGCGCCGCCAGCAAGAGTGATCCCCATGCGACGTGAGCCAGCGTCCATCACTCCGGTGCAACACAACAGCCTACCAGCAGACCGGCAGCTGCCTCAGGCGGATTGGCAGCCAGTTCCGCCTCCGCACCGGCATGATCCGCAGCGGCAGCCGCAGTCGTCGCCGCAGCAGCAGCAGAGCGGCCCAACCGGAGGGTCTGCCCCTGGCCAGGCATCCATGATGCCGCCGCCGGCAACGCCAGCACCCGGCCCTGCACCTACCCAGCGGCCGCCGCCGAGCGCACAGGAGGTCGTGCTGTTCATTCAGGCGCTGCGGCGGGTGCTGACGGAGGAGGAGGTGGCCGACGTGCAGTCCGCCCTGGCGGGACTGCTGCCCGCCAAGCGCTGGCCGCTGATCGACCAGCTGCGCGCGGAGTTCCTGTCAGAGCCGCATGCATCGCAGCCGTCAGCGGCGCAGCCGGCGGCAACGAGCGCTCCAGCAGTTGACAGGTCGGCGGGGGGACCAGCGTCGGCTATTCGCAGTCCATCCGCCGCTAATGCGCCCGCGTCTGGTGCCAGCAGCAATGAGGAAATGGCACAGGCAGCACAGGCCATGCCTCCTGAAGGGCAGCCAGCAGCAGGTGAAGCTGTGTGCTGCCCAGGCAAGGATGATTGTGTGCACATTGCACACCTAGTTGGATGGCATTTGCTTTGCTGCTCCGTGTGCCAACGTCCTTCACCTGAGAAATTTTTTGGTGCGCGGCTGATTGCAGCAGGTACAGACAGCGCCACAGCACAGCTCGAAGCAATGCTGGCACGCCTCCCAGCAGAGCGTGTAACGGCGCATGACGCGGCGATCCAGCAGCTGCGCCCGCTTCTCAAAAGGGTGCGGCGCCTTGCACAACATCATATGAATGGCGAGTGCCAGAGCCACTTCTTTCTGTGCCACTGTCCAGATTTCAGCAGACACATCTTGTTGTGTTCTTGTTGTGCTGAGATACGCTCAGTAATGCCATGCTGATGTTCATGACCTGAAGCTAGATATTGGTCCTCATCAGGTCCCTGCACAGGCTGCAGCAGATTTGCTGCAGCAACTGGAGGAGGTGTTGACTGCCCCGGCAGCAGGAGAGTCCAGTGGCGCTGTGACAAGCGTTTCGGGCAGCGGCGGCAATGCTGCAAGCGGTGGCAGGCAGCAGCCAGGTGTGTACAATGGGAAGAACAAGCCTTTCGTCCCAAACATCTGTGCTGTACTGGTTGATGCAGTCCAGTGCTGATGTCCAACAGATGGAAAGCAAGTGCATGAACAGCGGGTGTCGATGGACAGATGCCGAGCATACAGGTGTCTCGCGCATTTCAATCCGGAAGACACTTTGTGTAAGCAGGCGATGCTAGTGTCATGAATGGTTTGACGATCTCTCTTTGTGCTGCATTCAGCCTATTGTGCCCGCTGACACACCTGGCCTAGCCAACTCACCCTGGGCGTCTGGCAGTCATGGCCAACACCGAGACGTGCCTGCTGCATTCCCATGGCGACCATGGGTGCTGCATTCGAGGCTGTACACAGGTCACAATCAGCCCGGAGCGCAGCAATGCCGCGTGACGCTAATGGTGGCTCGGCGCCAGCCGCCTTCTTGCAGATGACGACAATATCAGGTTGCACGACAGCCAGCAGATATAATTGCTTGTCCGAGAGCATCGAGTCAATGCTGTCGCAGGCACTGGCGGCAGCGGCACACAGGTTGCGATTCCTGAGGGCCTTGCAGACGTCCTGAACCTGCTGGCGCCGACACTCAGCAGCTCGCAGGTGCCCGGCCCGCTCAGTGGCACAACTGGAATGCCTGATGGGCGGTCCACCCCAGATGCACCGTACAGACAGGCGACACGAGGTGCTGGCGGCACCACTGACTCAGGCGCTGAGACGGCCAAGGTTGCGCCGCCCCCCTGGCTTGCGCAGCGTGCGGCGACTGCCGACAGCGCCTTCCCGTCACCCGCAAAGCTGCAGCCGCCGCCGTCGCAGCGCGGCAGGTCGCGCTGGGATGCGTTGCCGCAGGAGGCATCTGATGCTGCCACAACTGGCGCAGCGGCACAGCACCATGGTGAGCAGGAGCCGGCGGTATCCGCCGGCAGCATTGGCAATGGTGCTCCAGGGTGGGCTGGGTCCTCCGCCGCCATGGCAAGTGCACCGCCTTCAGGTGGTCGCCAGAAGCGGTCGCGGTGGGAGGCCGGCAGCCCAACAGCCGCGGCGGCATCCTCGGCCACGCCTACAAAGTCGCCGGCAGCCTCGGCGGAACACTCTGCAGGGGACTGGCAACCGGCGCCCTCGCCTTCCTCAGCAGGCAGGCGCAAGCGCAACAGGTGGAGCCCCACCCCAGTCGGCAGCAGCCCGGGCGCACCGCCTCGGCCGGCCGGCGGCGGCGAACCCAGCGCAGGTGCCGCCGGCGCGACGTCCCCGGCGTCCCCCTTGGAGCAGTGGGCCTCTGGCGGCCGCTCTGCGTCGCCGCACGGCAAACCCCCCGCCACGCCGCTCACCTTCAGCCTGCCCAAGGTCAGCATGCAGCATGCGACGCCGCAGCTGCGGGCTTCGACTGGGGGCTCGCCTCGCCAGGCGCCGGGCCCCATGGCACGCGAGCCGGCGGCGGCGGCCGCAGGCAAAGCCGCTGCGGCGGGGCTTGAGATGGCGCCTGACTGGTCGCCGCCGCGGCGGGCCGCGACGCCCCCTGCATCACAGCAGCCGCCTCCGAAGCGACCGGCCCAGGATCGGCAGCCAGCAGCGCCAGCAGTGGGACAGTTGCCGCCTTGGGTGCGGCGACAGCAGCAGCAAGAGCAGCAGTCACAGCAGCCGCGCAGCGGTGGCCATGCAGCCCTGCCATCCTCGCCGCCGGCTGGCCAGCAGCCGAGGGCTCCGCAGCTGGACGCCGCCGCGCTGGCGGCAGCGGCGAAGCAGCGGCTGCAGCCGCAGCCCGCCAGCGGCGGCATCAGCGGTGCCCCATCTGTCCCCGATCCCAGGCACCCAGCCGACCCGCCGCCAGCCAGCCGTGGCGGCACGGCAGCTTCGGAGCCTGCCGAGAAGGAGTGGCGGCCGCCGCCGTGGCACGACCCCTCGCTCGCTGGCGGCCGCTTTGCCTCGGTGCCAGCGGCAGCGGCAGTGCCGCCGGCGGGTGCCCCGCAGCCGCGAACATCATCCGCGCCGGCACGGGGGGCTGGGTGGCCAGGGCCTGGTGCGGTGCAGCCGCCGCAGCCGCCTCCTGGGTCGCCTCCGCCGACCTCGGCGCCCTCACCGCAGCCCGCAGCCGGAGCAGCTCCGCAGACGGTGCAGCAGCAGGTCAACACGGCCCAGCGACCGTTCCGCCGCCCACCTGCATCTGCAGGCCCGCCCCAGAAGCTCACCCGCACTGGCGCAGAGACTGGCTGCGTGAGCCCACACTGCCCATGCTGCTGCGCCAACTGCTCACTATCGCCGCCCGCAAGAACAAGCACACCATGCCTGTGCTATGGACATCACCTCACATGCCAACTTGCAGACCAATTCTGAAGAAGTGTAAAATTCGCGAGGTTTGACAACTTTGTGAAAAGATTCATCTTCGCAAATCACAGGCGAATGCGATGGCGCTGCTGGAGGAAATGGCCGCTCAGCGCAATTCGATGCTGCAGCTGCAGTCGTGGAAGGAGCCGGACCCGAGTTCATCATCTAAGAAACGCCACATTGTAAACGTCTTGTGGAACAGCAAGGTTCGCCCTGCCCCTGCCTCCGACCCATGCCCCTTTCTGTCTCTTTCAGCCGCCTAGCTGGGTTATGTCTCAAACAGATGACAGCTGTAACTATGATGCAGCTTGTGTCCCTCTGGTGAGCAGCAATGCTCAGTTTGACGCCTGCTCGCAAGCCCAGTCGAGCAAGCTGTGGAGACAGTTTGCCTGACACACTGGCGAGAGCGGCGTCTGCACCGCCAAGCACACCAACATGCAGTCTGTGTGCGTGCTGGCATGTACCCATCTGGATGCATCGCTGGGGCGCAGGTGGTGGGCTCAGCAGTGGCGGGGAACCTGCGGAGGGCGCGCCGGGACGCGGCAGAGGGTGCAGTGGAGCGGCTGCAGCTGTTCCAGGCCGCATCATCCACCCTCGGCCAGCGCACCATGGCGCGGGAAAGGTCCGCGCCAATGGGTGTCCCTTTCGCACCAGATTGTGCATTCTGCTGCTGAGGGTGGGAGCCATGGTCGCTAGCCCTGGGTGTGCAATCCTGGTGGAAACTTGCCATATTTCAGCATTGTCATAAGATTGGTCAGCAATGGCTGCGGGTATCTTGCTCAGATGACAGGTGGGCGCCTTCCGTGCACCCGCTGTGTCGAGGGGTGCCTGACCCGTGTCGGCGGCATCACACAGGGTCGCAGCCGGCAAGGACATCTCCCTGGCGGACGAGCCAGTGGCAGCCGCCCTGAGGGACGCTGCGCAGGCAGCCTTCCCCGGCAGCCGGCTGCAGCTGTGCGCGTACACCAACCTCGCCGGCTACTCCCTGGAGTGCGTGTCTGACCTGTCAAGCTTCTGAACTGGATCGTCAGGTCGCCCTGCTATCAGCCTGCTGCAGCTGCGCTCTTGGTGTTCGACAGGCTGGATGTGCCTCAGGGTGCCGGATGTTGTGACATACATCAGAAGCATCTGGAGAACTCTTTGTTGGCGCTGTGTGCAGACATGCGTGCGAGGCCTCGGCGCGCGTCATTGGCAGCAATGGCATAGACATTCTGGCGGCGGGCGGCTGGGGCGCCACCCCGGCGCTTGCTGTCCGCTGCGCGCTGCACCTCATGTGCCGACTCATGAGTGCGTCACCATCTCCTTTGGTCGCCACGACATGAAAGTCCTGATCATGATGGAGCTTGGCCAGTCGTAGATGTGGACAGTCACCTGCAAAGCTGTGCTGTTTGACATGTCTGTGTCGCTGCGTGGCCGCAGATGTGACCCCCGGCTGTGACATCCGGCGGCAGCTGCAGCGGCACATGCGCGGGCAGGCCGGGGTGCAGCTGTTCGACGTGCATGCGAAGGAAGTTGCTGATGCCACCGCGCATGTCGGTGACCTGTCGCCGCTGATGCTGCTCAGCCACATACAATGAACGTGGTCCCACTTCAGAGTTTGACACTTGTGTTCAGCTGGAGTTGTCAGAGAGCGAGTGATGCTACTGTATGCTGTGTTCGAACTTCCGAAGTTTGCGTTGACAGCGTGAGGTGCTACACCCACCAGCAGGCAACCGATGCACAAACGGTCATCAAACCCCCATCTGTCTCATGAATCTCAGGATGCTTCACTGCAAAGACACAGCTGCAGCCAGGGAGGATCGCATTGTTTTGTTACTGACGCTGAGCGTGCGTGCCAGTGCTGCCAGCACATGCAGCCCACAAAATGTCTGATGGCGATCCCGTCCCATCCGGGAGGCCCCTGTCCCCCTGGCGTTCGTCACTCCCCTTCCGGCCACAAAACAGTCACCGCGCCCGGCTGCACCATGCAGTGCCCACAGCAGCAGTCCGCCCGAGAGCTGCTGTCACAAGCTGCATCGGCGCCCGGCGCATCTGTGACCAGCAGCAGCACCAGCTGTGCGGCGCCACATTCATTGCATCTTGAAGGCGTCGCCATTGGCCTGGCCCTGCATCTGGCCGTAGCCGTAGCCGCCAGCATTGTAGCCGCCAAACCCGCCAAAGTTGCCCTGCTGCTGGCGGCCCTGCATGATGACGGAACAGCTGATGGGTGCTCCAGTCCCTGATTGTGAGCAGCTATGAAGACAGAAGTGAGGCTCAATAGAAAGTCTGCACATCCAGTGCTGGCAGCATGGAGAATCGCTTGGACGTCTGCCGCAGCACAGCTCGCAAGAGTACAAACACAGGGGCTGGCGATTCCCGTACCATCATCCTGTCAAATTCGCATATCCATTTGAGGTTGTTGTAATCACCTGCGGCGCGCCATAGCCAGAGTACTGGCCCTGCATGTGGAAGGCCTGCGCGGCGCCCGCATACGGGTTCGCGTCGGGTGCAGCCTGGCCGCCGCCCATGCCCGCGCCGCTGGCATCTTTGAGGCCGCCGTAGCCCGCCCCGCTTCCTGTGTCGTAATAAACATGAGGGTGTGGGATGCCAAGGATGAAGCCATACCCCCAAGCATCGATGTTGCTGAGTCTGTCTGCATTGCCTGAGAAACTGAAGCCTCTCAGAAGGAGAACTGCATCGCGAATCCCAAAAACCTCCAGCAATGTGGGACGACTGAGCGGCAGGAAAAGGCAGCCACCTTGTGAACCGTAGCCCGAGTATTGTTGCTGCTGTTGCTGCTGCTGCTGCGGCGGCTGCTGTTGCTGCGCCTGCTTGTTGGGCCGGCCAGGCGCTCCATATGCCCCCTGCTGCTGCTGCTGTTGCTGCTGCTGCTGCTGCGGGCCGCCATAGCCTGGGCAACACATGACAGACAACCAATCAGCCCGGCTTCCAGATGTCCCTGCTGGGAGCAGGCTCGAGCTTTCTCTGGGCGAAATCATCCTTGCCAATGTTGCCACCACTTCACAGACACCCATGCACAGCAGACTTTGCTGCAACAAGACAACGACATTCAATCCACTGAAGGCCGTACCTTGGTAGCCGCCGGCGGAGGGGTGCATGGGGTAGCCGTAGTTGGGGGGCGCCAGGCCGTAGCCCTGGTAGCCGTACTGCGCCGCCTGCGGGTAGCCGTACCCGCCCATGCCCGGCGGCCCAAACCCCTGAGTGTTGACAGCACAGATCGTTACCGGTGCATCGATCTCAATTGCAGAAAGCTCCACAGCAAGAACACTTGAAACATGCGTCTGCAGGTGAAATAACGGCCTGCGCTGTGCAGATGAAATTGTAACCGTGTGTCCAACGGTCAACAAGTGACAGTGCTGCACTGTGCACTCGGCTGTTCCTACTGATTGAAAGAGGTGCAATGCTGTGGTATGGGAAATTTGGCATGTCAACGATGCATGGTCAGCCCACCTGCTGGTGCAGCTGCGGCTGGCCTTGGGCGTTGGTGGCCGCGGCGCCTGGCGTCGCAGTGTCGCTCCCAAAGCCTGACCCGGCGCTCGGGGCGCTCTGCAGGTTGTCCTGCTTCCCCTGCGGAAGGGCAGATTGCTGCATTGACATACCGGTCGCCAGAGGTGGCAATCGACATGCAGACCAAGTCAGATCAAGTCAAGATTGTGAACAGCTCCGCCTGCCAGCTTCCGACACCCACATCAACCTGCAGGACAGCAAGAAAGAAGGAAGCTACCTGTGGCTGGTTGTAGCCAGTGCCGAGGTTGGACTGGAAGCCGTAGCCAGAATCAAAACCAGAGGAGGAGCGCTTGTCGCCACCAGCGGCAGCGCCAGCGCCGATGCCGCCGCCCCCAAAGGCATCATACTGGCCCTGAGGTGGAGTGACAGGTGGAGTAACAGAGCGCCCATCACCAGAGTCGCAGTATGTTGACGCTGACGCAAGGTCTCAGCAATGACACGCTGCCTTGCTGGCTGCCTGATGCAAGTAATAACAGCACTATTGTGCCCCCTCGCAACATGCTTCCTAGCATTGCGCAACAACCTGGCACACACGAAGTAAAAGCAGGGTAAGATGCAAAATGAAGCACACCTGGGCAAAGGCGTTGCCATACTGGTTGTACTGCTGGCCATAGCCCGCCAGGTCGCCATAGCCGCCGCCAGAATACTGGTTGCCGGTCGCGGCGGGGCGCGGCACAGATGCAGCCTGGCCGCCGGCCTGCTGCTGCTCGGCAGCCGGGCGGTTTGACACGCCAGCCCCGGCGCTGGACCGCTGCGCCTGCTGCTGATCCTGCTGTGGCGCCTGCTGCTGGCCCTGTATGATGAAAAGAACAAGACATTGTGAACGATAGCTGAAGCTTGGGCAGCAACGGGCAGTGCCATCTGACTGGGCTGCTCCCATGTCGTCAGACCTGAACTGCAGGTCTGACGACAAGCAGATGGTGTCAAGTGCAGGATGTCAAAGTGGCGGCACATATCGAAAGCCCACCTGCTGCTGGCCTGCAGACAGGTCGCCGCTCTTGTTGAAGGGATGCGGCACACTGTGGCTGCTGTGCAGGCTGGAGCTCAGCCGGTCGCCCTGCTGCGTCTGCTGACCTGTCACAATGGGCAGTGCACAGTGTCATTGCAGCCAACAAAGGCACCTGTGAAAGCAGTCTCGATGTGCACACACTGCTCCACACGACATGAGCAATGACTGACCTGTCATGCTGGACGGCTGACTGCCGTAGCTTGTGGACGCAAAGTTGGTGGCCTGCTGCTGGAAGGCGGTGGCTTGCGGCTCAATGTGCTGCGGCGCCGACGCCACATTGTTGTTGATGCTCGAGCCATACTCACCGCCCACACCAAATTGCCCGAACTGCAACCGCACCCGGTCCACCCCTGACTCGGTTTGCTGCAGGGTAGCGCAACAAAGCAACTCAGGTTGGTTTCATTTAGAGTTCAACTGTCTTTCCAGTGCACTGCAGACATCCATCTGAAATTGTGACTCACAGAACAGATAGAAAGAGAGGCCTTGCACATGCAAGTCACCACATGTACGACTAAAGCAGACCAATGCTCTGCTCGGATTCCGCCACTGGTGGGGAGCACCGACGAGCAGAGAAGAGCACACTACCTGGTGCGCAGAGGGCGGCATGATGACGGGGGACGGCTGCGTAGTGTCCTGCTGGCCGGCGGCCAGCGGCCCAAGGCTGCCGCTGCCGCCCAGCGAGTGCGACACGATCGCCGGGTCGCTCAGCGGCGGCGACGGCTGTGGCAGACCGCCTGATCCGGCGCCTCCGCCCAGCGATGCCATCAGCGAGGCTCCCAGGTTGGGTCCAGGCGCAGCCTAACAGTAGATCATAGTCCGTTTCACATTGTATATGACAGCTGACAGAGGTCAGCGGCGCTGTAATAGGTGAGGCCTTTCACGCACTGTGCAGGGCACAGAGGATGGCCAGGTGCTTTTGTATCCCTGACCTGTGCCACAGGCTTCTGGGGGGCGGCACCCCAGGCGTTGCCGGGCGCGGACGCAGAGGGCGTGGAGTCGGCAAAACTGGGCGTCTGCCGCGGCGGCGGCTGCACCGGCATGCCGCCGAGGCCCTGCGGCGGCCCTGGAGCGATTGAGTCGTGCTGCGGTACATGCTGCTGCTGCGGCGGCGGCGGCGGCGGCTGCTGCTGCTGCTGCTGCAGTCCGTTGACCGCCGGCACCACAGGGGGGGCCTGCGGCGGATGCGAGATGGGGACATCCGACAGGTTGGGCGCAGTGGCCAGAGTGTGCGCCTGCGCCGCCACTGCAGCGCCCTGTATTGCCAGAAGAAGGATCGATTGAGTTTGATAGACGCAAGGATCCAAGCAAGCGATCACGTCGATATGAGCAAGCATACCACCATCTGAAGCGCAGGTGCAGCCCACATGAACTGTATGTGCTCCAGGAAGCTGACGCTGGGCACTACATATGTACCTTCTCGATGATAGGATCTGAGGTCCCCAACTGAGGCTGGCTGGCTGGTGGCTGCTGCTGGGGCTGAGGGGCTGGCGTCAATGCCACTTCTTGCGTCGTCACAGCCTGCGGCTGGCTCTGCTGCTGTGACATCGGCGGCGGCTGCACTTGCTGCGGCGGCGCTTGCGCAGCGGCAGGCACCAGAGGAGGCCGCGGCTGATGCTGCTGCTTGAACAGCCGCTGCGCCATGCTCATGTTGGCGCCGTCACTCGGTTTGATTGGCACTGGCGGCGACACAGGCTGCTGCGGTGCAATCGGCTGGCCGGGCGTCCTTGAATACCTTTAAACACAGCATTGCATGTCGCATATAATGCAATGCCAGTCCCAACATCTGTTACCAGCATCACAATGACAATCACCCGCTGTGCTGCACTTGCTGTGCATGAAAGGCTTGACCTTGTTTATAATATGCATGCAGTCTCATGGAATCTCAGCTCTGATAAACTGCCAGAAATGTGCAACATGACTCACGAGGGAGGTGGAGGGTCGGCAGGCTGACTGGCAGGCGCCTCCTGCAGCGCATCCTGCACCGGCGTGGCCTCAGCAGGCGGTGCTTCCTCTCCGGCTTCGAGGGGCGGCCCTCGAGGAGCCTGACTACCTCCTCTCGACCCTGTGCAGGCAAATCAGATCATCTCTCAGAGGCTGCTGGCCAAGCGGTGCATGTCTTGACACCATGATGTCGGCTCACCCAGCCATTGGACTCTTCTGGCGGACAACTTCTCACTCAGGCTGCCTATCATCATCAAGGCGCATCACTAGATAGGTGTGCATGCACCTCGGCCGCCGCGAGATCCGCCCCGGCTGCCACGGTCTCGACCGACGCCCGGGGCCTGCCGCCTCACCTCAAGCACCTTTGGCTGCGAAGGCGGTGTCTCCTTCTGGAGCGACTGTCTCCGTTCCTCCTCCTTCTGCGTTTTGCAGAGTGAGCGAGCCATGATACATGTGCATGTTTGGTGACTGCAAGTTTGGCAGGTATAGCCGACTGGGAAGCAGACAGTGCTAGCGGCGCACTGCATGCGCACCTGCTTCTTCTTCTTCCGCTTGTTGACGACGGAAGAGAAGGTCCCGCCTGCACAGCCATCACGCTCGCATTGGAACTCAAGGCATGGAATGCTCCCTGATGCATGCGCTGTGGCGGCACCTGCATGCCTCGCAGCGGCTTGCATGACCGTGGCTCGCTGAGAGTCTGCTGAAGCATACCATCAAGACCTGACTACCAATGTCAAGAGCGCTTTACAATGACAACCAAGGCGACAGAGCTCACCATCGATCAGCTTGTTGGTGGCTTCATTGACATCGTAGTTGCACTCTTGCAGCGTGTGCTGGATGTCCTCCTCTGAAGCGCCCGTCAGTTCCTTCACCAGCTCCACCACAGATTTGCTGGTGGATTTCGCCTGTGCAATCATGGTCCCAAGGAGCAGCTCAGGCGCCATTTTCAACGTGGCGTGTCTCGCTGGAAGCGAGCAGACGCCAGAAGCAAAGGTGGCCACAGGGTGACGGCAGCTATGCAGCAACGATGCACAATGCATGCACTCACGTTTGCTGGCGCAGTCAGAAGGTGTGCAACAGATTGAACAGGGCGTGCATCAGATCAGGAACTTCGAGTTGCATACCCCGCCCGCCGCCGGGGCGCGACGACCCGACGACATGCGGAGGTGGGCGAGCTGCTCCGCCGGCCTACACTGTCACGTCTTCCTCAGACTGATGGCCATGGGACAAGCCAGGCATCGTCGGAAGGCTGCCTCAGCGCCCGGTGCAAGTAGACTGGCCTAAACCCTGTGGAAGTGTGGTATGAATACGCCCCTCGACTTGCATAGGGTTTAGCGCAGCCGGCAAGAGTGCGCACCAGGACGGGCCAAGTTCTTTTCCTGATCGGTGCGAGGACGGCACATCAGTTGCCGAGCACCGAACGGAGGGGCAGCATGCAGCTGTTCGTCAGGACTGGTGAGCGGTTGTCGCACTGAACATTTTGTTGCTCGATGCACTGCACGTCACGACCACAGCTGACCAGTGCCTGTGTTGACGCGCAGACCGGACCCACACGGTCGAGGTGGGCCCCGGTGCCACCGTCGCCGATGTCAAGGCCGTGGTCGCCGCCCGCGAGGGTGAGTGTGCATGTCGTGGGTCAGCGGCAGTGCACAGGCAATAGTTGGCTCGGTGAACGATGCCGCAGCCTGGGAGGCTTCGAGCTTCTAGTGGCTACCATGTCACCAATATGCAATTGCGCCTGGCTTTCGCCACATTTCATCTTGAGCGAGGTGCCGGCTCTCCTGACCCCTGTAGTGCTGCAATCTTGTGCCGCTGCGTGAGCAAATGGCGTTCTGCGGCCACAGGCGTGCCCGCGGAGGAGCAGCGCCTGACGTTCGGCGGGCGGCAGCTGGCGGAGGGTGCAGTGCTGGCGGAGTGCGGTGTGACAGACGAGGCTACCCTCTACTCACTGGCCCGGCTGCTGGGTGGCGGCAAGAAGCGCAAGAAGAAGACGTACACCAAGCCCAAGAAGATCAAGCACAAGCACAAGAAGATCAAGCTGCGCGTGCTCAAGTTCTACAAGGTGCGGGCGTCGCCGCTGCCCATGCAGAGCATCTGTCAAATAATGCCGCAGCTTCTGCGGCTGTCTGCGGCTGGGGCCGCTGATGATGTAGGCCTTGCGCTCTGATGCCTTCGATCGCCTGTGTTATGCTGTGTACGATAGGAATGACCATGTCGGCTGCAGGTGGACGACTCGGGCAAGGTGCAGCGGCTGCGCAAGGTGTGCCCTGCGCCCACCTGCGGCCCGGGCACCTTCATGGCCACCCACTTCAACCGCGTCTACTGGTGCGCTGTCTTGCCACTTTCCTTCTGAGGAGTGCAGAGCATACGACAGTGCTGCCATGGTTTGTTGCATGCATCGGATGCTGCCCCGCCATAATCCCGTGCAGACTAAATGGTTGGTCGATGCTCTGATGCTGACTTCTCATTTGTCGGCCTGTGCAGTGGCAAGTGCGGCCTGACCATGATGTACGACAAGGACGGCAACACGCCGAGTGCTTGAAGTGCAGTGTCGCTGAGGCGCTGCCGACCGTGCTGTGGACACGTGCAAGCAAGTGCTGTTGGACTGGGACTTGTTTGACACACATTTCAACGTGTCGGTGGCAATAACCTCTGTCGTTCCAGTCGTTTTGTCACATTGGACAGCCCAGGTGCATATCTATCAACCATGCAGTCAAGAGCCTCGTCACAGCGGTCATTGCCACCAATGACCAACAGCATGCATGACACATGGTTCTGAAAGGCATAGCTAGCCGGGGAGCATCCTGCACAATCGAAATGCAAGGGTTTTACTCTGTACGCTCAGATGCCGTTTGCCACGGGTGTGCCAGCCCCAGCTGCCGGCTTGTCCGCTGCCGGCTTCTGAACAGGGAGCCAGTAGAGGTGTGGCGACGTCTCCGTCTTGCGGAAGAGGTCGTCCAGAGTGGGCTACAATGCAGATGGGGTGCAAACATCAAGAGGCATCCGACACCCAAATGCGTACTGTACGGAGGAGACACTGTGTCAAGCACGACCCAAGGCTTTGTTTCAATTGCTGCCAGCATGGAGGCGGGATCACACCTCTGCTGGCGGCGGCGCTGCGCGCTTGAGAGACCGCTGCTGCCTGCGCTCCAGGATGTCTCTCCGTGCGTCTGACCCCTGCGAAAACGAACATGAACACATCACGACATTTACAGACACGCCGCAGCCCTCACGACCTGCTGGTACTGCACACATGCATCATGCAGGCAGTGCGTCTCGGCTTCACGCCCAGCACAGTGCCCACCCTGGGGCTTGTGCCAGGCGTGGCCGCTGGTGCTGCGGCTGCGGCGGGGGCGGCGGATGCCCGTGGCGTGCCGACCCCAGTGCCCATGATGACGCCCTCTGCCTCCTCGACCGTCACGAACTTGGGCGCCAGCCGCTTGTTGTTGTCCCGCGGCCACTGGATGTTGAAGGTCGCTTGCCTAGGGCAGCACAGATACATGTCAGCATTGTTGCAGGCACAAGGAACTGATTGTGCTGCCATGTGCAGGACTTGAGGGTTGCAGCATCTACAATCTGAGCATATACTGGGCATAATACCGATACTTGCATAAGAGATGTTCGTCCTCACCTGATCGCCTCAGCCTGCTCTGCAGTCTCGTAGATGACATAGCAGTGCGTCTTGATGCTGCTCAACCAGAAGCCCTTCTCCTCCCTGATGACTGCGCCCTCCTGGCTCAGCAGCGCTTTGACCTGCACGAACACCAGCAGCTACAGCTCGACCCAATGCACGCCGTGCATTACCATAGAATATTTGCAATGGGTGAGACTGTTCAAGATCGATGCACGACACGACCCACCTGCTGCAGGTTGAATGGCCGCATGAAGCCGTCAATGCGCAGTGCAGGTGTCGGCTTCATGTTGGGTGGCGGGACCTTCACGTTGCTGCGCGCCGTGGGTGTCAGCAGCGGAATGTCACTGCGTACACATGGGCAACAAGCTTTACCTGCACTGCGTGCCAAACAAAGAAGATACCGCTCGCATCAGGCCAATGTGCGCTGGTGCACGGGGTATCCCGAGCATATTGAAGGTGTGTCAGAGTATGCATGCTGCTGCGATTTTAGGCCCTGCTGCGGTCCAGGGCTGGCATGAACGCAGTGTTAAAAGCCTTACTCCTGGGACGACAGCCTCCTGGTGGCAGCGCTGCCGGGGGTGTTGGCCTCGCCGCGCATCGCCTTGGATGGCCGCGCATCACTCGAGTCCCTCCTGGCGGTATCCACCTTCGGCGGCGCCTTGAAGCCTGGAATCGGATCCCTCTCCCGCTTGCCTGCGCCATTGTGTGCGGTCCCGAGTCAGCAAAAGCGTGGTGTAGTGCTCAGTGGAGAGAGCAGCTGCACAGTGGCATGTCTGACATGACCCCACTGCTACGCTGGCGCAGCTGCATGCACACCTGTGGAGGTTTTCCTTCCTGCCCTCGCCTCTTCCGCGGGTTTTGCTGGTGCTGCTGCGGGCTCCTCTTCCTGAGTTACACAGGCAGTGATGCATCAGTCCCGCTGGCACTACACTTCAGCCCCAGCAGTGAAGTAGTATGGGTCATTCAGTGCAAATGGATGTAAAGTGTGGTCCTTTGCCCAGAGTGCAGGCGTGGGTCAGCATCTGAGGCTGGCTTCACATACCGGCTCCACGTCAAAATCCATCTCAGGAGCCTCGTCCTCGATCATGGGCTCAGCAGCATCTGCTGCAGTGGCATCAGCCGCCACGGCCACGACAGGCTGCACTGCTGGCTCGATGGCTGGCTTGGCAGCAGCCGGCGCTGGCGCCCCCTCTGTGGCGGGCGCGTCTGCAGGCTGCACTGCCGCCTCTGCCACTAGCGCCGCTTCTTCCTCCGCAGGGCTGCCAGCCGGCGGCTTGGCTGCGACTGCGTCATCTGCTGGCGACGGTTTGGCTGCCGCGGCCTCCCCGGCTGTCAGGCTGACCGCCGAGGGCTCCACCTCTGCCGACCTGCTGCCGTCTGGCTGGTCGCTGCCCGCGGCAACCTCACCCGGCTGCGCACCCTCTGCTGTTGAGGCGGGCGCCTCTGCGCTGGGCTGAGGCTCCGCAGCTGCTGGCTCTGCCTCTGCCTCCGGAGCAGCGGCCTCTGCAGTTTTGCTGCTGGCTTTCTCCTCCGCAGCTGGCGCCTCAGCGGCTGGCTCAGGTTCCGATGGCGCAGTTGCGGCAGCGGCTGTGTCACCGGCAGCAGCAGTGGCAGGCTCTGCGGCTGGATGTGCGGCATCTGTTTCTTTGGCGGGAGCTGCCTCCTCTGCTCCAGCGCCTTGAGGCAATTCCTCCGCCTGCGATGGGCAGCTCACCGCGTCATGCAAAATCTTGACATTCGCCCACACCTACGCGTCTGCAAACTTGAGCAATATGTAGCAAACATGCGTGTTGATTTGCAGCAGCAAGGGCACCTTAAGGGCCTCAATCAGGCGGTCAGCGAGTGCAGCCTTCAGGCCAGCGATGGGCAGGTCACGTGCTTTCAGCTCTGCCTTCAGATCCACGACCCGCAGGTTTGGCACTTCGTCTGCGGTCACCATGACCCCAGCTCACTGTCTTGATTGAGTGGCAGCTGCAGGACGTGTGCACTTGAAATCTGAAAGGATCGGCGGGTGTCAAGCCAGCACTTCCCGCCAGCAAACGGTGAAGCTTCCTGCCTGTTAACAGGCTTCTTCCAGCACCTGCCAAGACCCTTTCAACACGCGAATGCGCTGAGATCTGCAGGCAACTCTTCGTTTGTGACTGCGGGTAGGAAGCAGTGGCCGAGTTTGCAACATCCATGGGGCAGCGCATGATCCGTGACACCCTCGTGTTGGCAAGTGTCCACTTGCTTGCAGTGCCGCAGGCCGTTGCACTGCAAGCTTTGAGCTCAACAGCTGCTGCCCGACGTTATCGTAGTGTGCTACGGGCAGCCTTGGCGGAGCAACAAGCGCATCGGCTTTGCTCCATCAGCTTGCGAAGCGAGGTCTCAATTGTGCTGTGCAGTGCAGCAGGCGCAGTTCACCGTCCGCTCCCGGCATTTCTGGCAGCGATTGAGACTTGAGGGTGTGCTGGGCGTTTGATTGTCGGCTGCAGCCCGGAGGGGCAGCCCGATGCAGCTTTGGATGCTGGCCTGAGCTGCAGCACGGTCCCCGCCTGGGGCAGGTCCGGCAGGGCACAGACGCATCAACGCCTGCAGCGACTGTGCACTTCGGGCTGAGATAAGCCGCGACCCCCCATAAGTCGCCCATCATGAGGATCATGATCAAGGGCGGCGTGTGGAAGAACACAGAGGTGAGCAGCTGACTCCCCGGCGCTTCTCATGCATGTGCACGTGCAGCAGCAGGATGTAATGGGAGCTGAGACGGCAGCCCCGCGGCTGCTGCACAAGGGTGATGCCCGCATATCAGCCTCCGCTGCCGCAGCACATCTGCTGCAAACATGTCAGCTAGAGGCAGCCACAGCGTTCGCAAGCTCTGAACAGCTTCCTCATTCCCTCTGGCGTGCCGCACCCGCAGGACGAGATCCTCAAGGCGGCAGTCATGAAGTATGGTCTGAACCAGTGGGCCCGCATCTCCTCGCTGCTGGTGCGCAAGTCAGCCAAGCAGTGCAAGGCGCGCTGGTACGAATGGCTGGACCCGTCCATCAAGAAGACGGAGTGGACACGCGAGGAGGATGAGAAGCTGCTGCACCTGGCCAAGCTGATGCCCACCCAGTGGCGCACCATCGCCCCCATTGTCGGCCGCACGCCCGCGCAGTGTCTGGAGCGCTATGAGAAGCTGCTGTGAGTCTTTAACTTCAACCTCTATGCAGCTTTCTGAAGGTTTTGCGGAGGGCTCACTGCCAATGTGCAGCTGGTGTGCATGCCTCTGACTCAGGTGGCTTCAGCGGCAGTCCATAGTGCACTGCTTGCAGCGATTTACGATTTTCTAACACCAGAGCTGGAGCCAGCTGCAGTGCTCATCGTCGTAGAAGGAGGCTCGGCTTGACCTCTTCATCAACGCGTTTGCAGCGATGCGGCGGCGGCAAAGGATGAGGGCTACGACCCAGCGGACGACCCGCGGCGGCTGCGGCCGGGCGAGATCGACCCCAACCCGGAGGCCAAGCCGGCGCGGCCGGACCCCATGGACATGGACGAGGACGAGAAGGAGATGCTGTCGGAGGCCCGCGCCCGCCTGGCCAACACCAAGTGAGCCAGCTGCAGCAAAAATGCCCACCTTCGTTTTGTTTCATCTTACTTCACGGGCAGTGCACTCCTGCCCACATCAGCAGCTGATGTATCAAAGCTTGCTCTCAGGCCTCTGATCTGCTGAGTGCTTCTGCAACAAGCACAGCAACGCAGCACTTGACAGGCGATGGATGCTCTAGAGGCTGTGTGCTATTGACCATGTTGACCTGGCCACGCAGGGGCAAAAAGGCGAAGCGCAAGGCGAGGGAGAAGCAGCTGGAGGAGGCGCGGCGGCTGGCGGCGCTGCAGAAGAAGCGGGAGCTGCGAGCCGCAGGCATCCAGCAGCGCGAGCTGCAGCGCCGCAGTCGCGGCATCAATTACAACGAGGAGGTCGCCTTCGAGAAGAAGCCCGCGGTGCGCGGCATCTCGCGACCCAGATGTCGAGTCACTGTGGCGACGTGCATGTTGTCAGGCCGTGGCGCATCAGTGACTTTATCAAGCTGATGCGATCACTCATGGCATCATGCGCATGCTTGCTGCATCCTGCACAGAAACTTAGATCTCCTGATGGCTGCTCATGTTCACTGTTCTGAGTCACGTACAGGCTGGCTTCTTCGATGTACGGGAGGAGAATGCACGGACAAAGGAGATTGGCAAGGAGTTCCGGCCTGCCACTGTCGACGAGATTGAGGGCAAGCGCCACAGGGTGCGCATCCAACTTCCTTGTGCTGCAACTGTGATGCACTGCCGCCCCACCTGCTACGCCCATCGTGAAAACGTTCTGCTGTCTACATCACCTGGTCGTGCCGTGCAGCACTGGGTCTCTTGTATGGCAGTCCCTGTGATAGAACTCACCTGACTCACCGTATTTCGCTTCATGTGGCCGCAGCTGGTGGAGGAGACGCTCATGAAGAAGGACGTCGAGCACCACAAGCTGCAGGCGGCGCATAATGCGCCGGCAGCCGTGGCCAAGGCCATCGCCATGAATGATCCCACTATGCAGCGTAAACGCGGGAAGATGATGCTGCCGGCCCCACAGGTGTTGTGCAATCGATGCATTGTCAGCACATGCTGTGTAGAAACGGTGTATCACATATCTGGTCGCTTCCAGCCAATGCGGCGTCTGGCTCGCGGTTGGACACAGGTGCAGTGTGCTTCTTCAGTCTGTCAGGTTCATGGGCAATACACGTCCACAAAACTGACAACACCAATCACGACTGGTCAAGAATGTGGGGCACGATGTGACTTTGTCCGCCTGTGTGAACAGATCAGCGAAGCAGAGCTGGAGGCAATTGCGAGGGGCGGCGCCCTGCCAGAGCTGGATGAGGCCGAGGCCGCCGGCAGCGAGGCCTCGCGTCGCCTGCTGGGCGACTACGAGACGCCGCAGAGGTGAATGTCCTTCCAAGACAAATGACGCAGTGCTGCACTCCTGACCTGAAGCAGCTGGAACATGCAGACCCCCAACTGGCTGCTGGTGCGTGTGGTTTGAACAGGCAGTTCACGGCAAAATCATCAGTGCGCGCCGCATGCTTCGAGTAGCTTTGCAATGGTTTCAGAAGTCGGGCACCTGTTTCGGAGCCTTGCTGTAGCACATGCTCCATGTGTGCTTTCCCACAGGTTTGCCACGCCGATGCGTACGCCGAGGGCCGAGGGCATGTCCGGCCGCGACCGCATTCTGGCTGAGGCGGCCAACCTGCAGGTGTGCGGCCCTGCAGAATCATGAATTGTGGTACTGATGTGTCATCAAGCAAGTCTCACTCAAATGGAGTGCCACAGCCGATGCTCTCCTCGTGGTAGGCATCCTGGCTGTGGTGACAAGAGTGCTGTCGTATTTATTGCAGAAAATGAGCAGCACGCAGACGCCGCTCATGGGCGGCGAGGGCCCTGACCTGGCCAACAGCGACTTTGGGGGCATCACGCCCCGCAATGCAGTGCCAGTGACGCCGCACGCCCTCACGGGTGATCAACAGAGAGTCACCGGAACAGTCAGAATCTCCAGAGCTGCCGACTTGTGGCGCTGCACCCTCGGGCTGCTGCAGGCACTCTTGACAGTTCGACATGGTGGCAGAAGCTCGCCAGTTCAACACCAATTGTAATGTGTCCAGGCGCAACACCGCGGGCTGGCGAGACGCCTGCAGGTAGCCGCACCGTCGCAGGCATTGCAGCAACGCCGCGGGATTCCATTGCCGGCACCCCGCTGCGCACTCCAGGTGCTGCATGTTGATCTGTCCGACCTGTTCTGCTATCAGCCAAATTTCAATCAAGCCAACTGTGGTTGTTTCCCGTCACACACTGGTCCGGTGTTCCCATCACAAGCTTGTCGGTTGACAGCTGCCTGCTGCCCGGCTCTCAGCGTGCCCCCGCACTGATTGTCGCTCCAGAGGCTTGGTGCACAACATTATGAACCACATCTATGCGCCTACAGGTGGCGGCGGCGTGGGCCTGACACCCGGCCGCACACCCCTGCGGGACCAGCTGGGCCTGAATGACCCGGACGCCGCCATAGCCGCTGAGAACCGCCGTGCCGAAAAGGTAGCCCGCTGTGCGCACATATTGTACAGTTGCGCTGCCCTGTTGGTGAAACGCTTCTTTTGCAGTAATCATAGCCAGCTCAGACCATGCATGCTATGCAACTTCGGTAGAACATGCCGGTCCTGACATGTGACCTCGCACCATGCACACAGGCCCGACTGGCGGCGCAGCGAGGCGAGCTGCAGAGCGGCCTGGCAGGCCTGCCGGCGCCGTCAAATGAGTACCAGGTCATGGTGCCGGAGGACGACAGCGGGGCCGACGTCATGGACATCGACGGCCTGGAGGAGGACGCGGCCGACATCAAGGCCCGCCTCAAGGTGCCTCAACAGGATGTGCCTCGACAGGATGTGTCTCTGCCACCATTGCATGATGCTGTGTGCAAAGAGATTCCGCTGCTGTGTGCAAGGACATTCCACCTGGCAGTCAAACCCACAAGCGACACCCGCTGCCCGACTTGAGGATGACAGTGTGCCACCACAGCCTCTCTGTGCATCTACTCTTTCATCTTCCGCCGCTACTGCTTTTGACTGCTGACGCATGTGCCTGTCTGACACGGCAGGCACAGGAGGCGGCACGCGTGGCGGCGGATTTGAAGCGGCGGTCCAAGGCGCTGCAGCGGGGCCTGCCCCGACCCGTCACCGTCGCTGAAGCGCCCCTTGGGCTGGCGCCAGGTGCGACTGCCACCCCGCCTGCAAACATACTGCATGCTGCAAACTGCAAGCATGATGTTGCTGCACTGTTGGCACCTGAAGGCAGAGCGCAGGACTCCGCTTGCGGCTGGCATCTGAATCGAGCGGTGTCATCCTGCCACTGAACAGGCGTGGACGGCCCGGCGCTGCCGCCGCGGGAGCGTGCCGAGAGGCTGCTGGCGCAGGAGGTCGCGGCGCTGCTGTCGCATGACAACGCCAAATACCCCGTGAAGGTACGTGCTGTCGCCTGCCACGACTCTATGCTGTCCAGACACATCGGCGGCTGGATTTGATCTGATCTTGCAAAGTACGCTGTCCAGTTACGCCACCGCACACACACACACACACACACACACTTGGAGCATCAGAGTCGTCAGTGAGCAGCCTTAAACCTCTGCCTCACAGCAGAGCAGCCTCCTCTGCTCCTGTCTGATGAGTGAGACCTGTTGAGCAGGAGAAGAAGAAGGACAAGAAGAAGCGGAAGGCTGCCGATGTGGCGGCGGCAGATGCACCATTCATCGAGCAGTTTGAGGATGACGCTGTGGCGGCCGCTGCGCTGCTTCTGGAGGAAGAAATCTCCATCATCAAGGAGGTGCGCTTAGCACAAGCACACACAGCAGAAGCTCGTTCTGCCCCAAGGCATCGGACTTCAACCTGACAGGTTCCAGTCGGAATGTCGAAGGAGAAGCAAGCGTCGCTTGGTGTCTGGTACTCTTGCAACATGGTTCAATTAGCCTGAATCCGTCACTGTGCACGCCTGCAGCCGGGAAGAACATCAGGCACTGGTCTGTGCATTGTGACATCTGACATGCTGCGCCGCACGCGCAGGCATCCGGTCACAGCAATTTCGATGCGGCGGCCTTCGGCGAGCTGGCAGATGCTGCGAGGCGTGACACCATCTGGCTGCCAGGCGCAGGTGTGCGACGTCGTCACTTTTGACAGCTGTAAGCAGCTCGGCAACAAATTCATCAGTCGTGACTGCTTCAAATGCATGTGCATTGACCTTACGCACGCGTCAGGACTTCGGACGCAGCTCTCCTGATCCTGTGTTGACAAATGCGCAGGCCGGTATGGTCGGGCCGCGGGCGCCACAAATAGCGAGCGTCTGGCTAGCGTGCAGGGCGAGTTTGACGCGGCATTCTCAGAGATGAAGGACATTGCGCAGCGGGCCTCGAAGCTGGACCAGAAGGTGCCGACTCGAGACATCTGCATCTCTGCAACAGCGGAGGATGCATCTTGCCAAGTGTGCCTGCAGGAGATGAACATCAGAGAACGCATGTTGCATAGGGTGCCTGCAGGATGTGTCTCGATAACTTTGTTTGGCGATTCTGCACACTTGCTGCACACCTGCACAAGTCACGAGTTGACAGGCTTGGGCCTGCTGTGGTAGCACATCGGCCCTGTGGCTCGAGAGCATCAGAAGGCGCTGCACTGTACAACCCTGCCCTGTGTCCTGACCTTGTCGCCGGCCATTGCTGCAGGTGAACCTGGTGACCAAGGGTCTGGCAGAGCGGGAGGCAAAGCTGCGGGCCAGCACGGAGGAGCTGTTCCAGCACGCCACCGCCGCCCGCCAGGAGCTCGCCTGCTTCCGCAGCCTCGCTGCCAACGAGGTTCGTTTCCGTCAAACCACACTCCCTCCAATGGTGCCACGCTAGCCTCTGACTGCGTGGCTGTCGGCACAGTTTCCCGCCATCAGCTGGCCTGCTTCATTGCCCCTTGTTGCGATGAGGTGCACCGCAGTCTTCTGATCTATCCCGTCAGGCTGTTGTGGAAGTTACAACTGCAACCCTCTGGTCCGAGTCGCACCATGTGCGAGGTTTATTCTGCACCTGTCTCATGTGTGAAGGCGTCTCTGGCATAGCACTGCCCTGCATGACAAGGTAGCCATTGATGGGGACTTAATGACATGTGCAGGAGATTGCCGCAGTGCGGCGGAAGGATGCTGCGGCCGGCGAGGTTGCAGCGCAGCAGGCACGCGAGGTGCAACTCCAGCAGCGCTACAAGGACCTGTGTGCCAGCAGGTCGGAGGTCCGTGCGCAGTCAGCTGTTACGGCGCAGCCTGCAGAGGCGGCGCCGTAAATCTGAAATTGTGCCGGAGAGGGGTACATCTGGATGCAGAGGCGCCGCGCGCCACCGCTGTGAAGTGCATCGGAGGCAGAAGTGCCGCCCACCAGTCAGCATCGCTGCCTCACATGCGAAACACAGCTTTTCGTGCTGTCTGGTACTCTGCATCTGTGTTGAGCGACGAGTAAAGTGGACCAAAAACTGTGAGCGGCGGATCCTGTCAAGCACCTCGTAGTGGCACTGTTGGTGTGCGCCGCAGACACTCAGCAGGCGTTCTGGACGACTTCAAGCACGCTTGACTGTTGATACACGATCGTCACCAATCGCACTCACATCGAAACTGAATTCACATCGAGTATTACACTTGGCATCGTGCGCATACTCCGCCGTTGGCGGTTTGGAAGCTGGCTCACGCAACCTGTCCCAGAGTGTCGTCCCAGAATGGCTTTGGCTTCATGATTGCCCCTAGTCGCGTCTGCCTGCCGCGCCTGATAGCCAGCGGATCGCCCTGCAAAATCTTCATCTACCTGCAGACGCCAGCCGCCTAATAAACCGCCGCGAAAGTCAGGTGAATCGACCTTGGACGCACGAGCGTGCAGGCCAGATGATTTGCAGCCTGTCAAGTGATGCGCGCGATGAAGCCTATATGCTGCGTAGACACGCTGTGACTGTGACCTGTCAGCGGCCATACATGCAATATGTGGTTGCGATGTGGCAGATGCTGTTCTGCCAAGTTTGACCCTCACCATATTACTGCTGTGGCAATCGCCGCAGGCCCTGCTGCCACCGCTGGAAACCTCTTGCGATCGCATAGAACGCACGGAGCTGTTCAAGAAGCCGCAGGTCTGATAGCCCAGGTGCGGGACCATCTCATAGAGTTGCCTCTTGCCCCTGCTGGCAATCTGGCGCTGCTGGTATCATTGGCAGAATCTGCATTGAACAAAGGGCAATCAGCGGTCCAACGCTACTTCAAATTTGGTGCATTGTGAGTGTGCTTGCGTCGTTGGCAGGCGCACTGCTGCGCGTGGCGCTTTGCTGCCCACCGCCTGAACTGTCGCTCATGGGACCACTGCATGCGCATGGAGCTGCGCCGGAGATCACCACCTTGACGCTAGCTGAGAGTAGTACAGGTCATTCAGTTGAACGCTTGCGCTAATTGCTGGATGCTGCTGTAGGACGTGTTGCACAAACGAAGCGCCACATCTCGCCGCCAGCAATGGGTGCCAGCACAGCAGAGGTACACGGTCTGCACCCCACAGAGCCGCCGATCTATGGCCCGCAGCTGCCACCGCTGCCTGCTGACGCACCCGCGCAGCCCCAGAGGCCGGCCCAGCAGCTGACCGGGCACTACATGCCTGCTGCGTCGCCGCCGCTGCCACACAGGTCTGCGATGTTGGTTATGGTGAGGCAGCTCAGGTCGACAGCTGTTGCAGTGCGTGGTGCAGCTGTGCCAATGGTGTTGCGATCCATTTTTATGGAGGCCGGTTGTTTTGATTGCACAGGCCGGCGGCACCACATGGGCTGGCGTATGGCCTGCAACAGGCCCCCCTGCAGCAGCCGCAGTACCACAGCCTGCCAAACGGCCACCTGCTGCCACTGGGCCAGCCAGCCGCCGCCTTCACCCAGAGCTATGCTGGCGCATACGCCAGCTTCTACCCTGGAGCGCCCCCGCCTTACTACGGCTGCCCGCCTGTGGCAGGCATGTGTCTGGCTGCCCAACTTGTCGAGAGCGTGTCGACACCGCTTGACTGTTCCTTCACTTGTTGTTCGTGATGCCAGTGTCGTGTCTGCTGCTGTGAACGCGCGGTTGAGGTCCAGGTTTGGCTGCACATAGGCGCAGCATATGTGCCGCAGTACCAACCGGTGCTTGGGTACTACCCCAGCCGGCCGGGGGTGTGGACCTAATCCTTTATGCCTGGAAACAGATGCGTATGCAAGGCATGTGCTCTTGCTCACGTCTCCTGTCAATTCTTAACAGTCCATCGGCGCTCCTTCCGACCTGCAAATATTGCTGACAATCCGAGTAGGACGCCTGGGGATATGGCTATGCGGAGGGCGTGGCAGCCCAGCAGGCGGCGTGGGCGCCGCAGCCGCAGCCGCACCAGCATGCAGCAGTGATGCACCAGGGGCCCCAGCAGGCTCCGCCGCCGATGCAGCACGGTTGTCACCCGCCGCCGCCGCCCCCACACCCGCCTGCACCGCTGAAGAACCGCCTGGGTGCGCTGCTGACGCCCTTGCAGACGTGCTGTTCCGGAGCCGGCTTGCCCAATCCCTGCTGCCCTTGATGTCTATCTGCTGCCGCCAAAAGGAACTTGACTTTTGCCCGGTTAGTCTGCTGCCGTGCCTGCAGTGCTGGGAGTGAAGCGGAAAAGAGAGTTTGGGGGAGGTGGCGGTCCAGCCAAGGCCGCCTTCCCGCAGCGCCAGGTGCTGCCCCTTGCGCATGCTCAGTGATCCAGGCCTGATTTGTGCATAAGATTTTGGGTGTGTAGCACCCTCGCAGTGAGTGACACTGATGGTTTGGCCTGTGACATTCGCCAGGTGCCGGTATACATTGCCATCAACAAGCGCATTGCTGCAGCACGCACAGCTCAGGTGAGTCAGCTGCTGCTGGGAGATCGTCTGACCCACGCTGGTATATATGTGTGCGGCTTTCATCTCCACAACGCTGAGCACTGTGCAATCTCATGTGTAGGACATCCTGGATGTGGTGACACAGTCGGGCCAGGACTTTGACACTGTCTGCATGGCGACAGCCGTGCACCGCATGGCTAAGATGGACGCAGGTGTGCTCCTGCATTTTGGCTCAGTAAGCCCGGCTCAGTGAGTCGCTGCAGGTTTCAATGACGATTTCATGTGTCAGATCTGCGAGTTGGTATGCAGGACGCATGCACTGAGCTGTTCTGTTGTGCTCATCAGGCTCTGCACACTATGAGTATGTTGCCGCGCAGCCCCAATTTGAACGTCTGCTCAGTATGATCGGTGAGGACTGGAATCTGTTGACTAAAGGGCCACACGGTCGGAGGACTGATGTACTGTGTTTCCAGCATCAAATCTCGCCTTTTGTGCACTTATGCAGAGGGTAAGCTGCAGGAGTTCTCAGCACGCAATCTCGGCAATGTGCTCTGGGTGCGCAGTCTGTGGTCTGTTGCCATGTTGTGAGCTTTGCAACATGCTAGCTCTGTTCATGAGCTACATGTGGCGGCATAGACGCATCTTAGCCTGCTGCATGGGCTAGGGATTGGCAAAGATGGAGCTGCGGGTGTCGCCACGGCTGTTGGACAGCCTGGCCAGTGTGGCGCAGCTCAAGATTGCCGAGTTCAACCCTCAGGCATGTTTTCCCAGTCTCGACCATGTCAAGGGCAATGACTGATGACGGCAACCTGCTCAGCGTATCCCGAGTGTCTGTGCAGCACTCCCCTGCGGCACCCCTCTGCTGCAATCGTGGCACACGCCAGTGGATGCTGATGTAATTAATCCTGATGTTTGCAGAACCTCGCCAACAGCATCTGGGTGCGCTTTCTCTGCAGCCGCCTGCTGACGCTGCGCGACATACACAGTGTGCAGTAGCACCTGCAGCTGCTGACATGTCACAGCATCCGGTGCCAATGCAATGGTCCTGAATCAAGTCCGTCTTGCATATCGGATGCAGGGATTCGCTTCACTGGGTATGCCAAAACATCTTGCTTGTATGTGATGCTGGCCTGCTTGATTCTTTTGAATGCATCTGCCTGCCTGCCAACATTTGTGACACCCTGCTTTTGTGCTGCGCAGAACACAACCCTGGCAACGACCTGCTCACAGCCTTGGCAGCTGCCTCTGAGGAGAAGCTCTCGGGCTTCACATCTCAGAACATGTCGAACTTGGTGCGCCGCCAATACCTGGTCTGCTATGTCAGTATGCTGCCACGAAATTCAAATTCTTGTTTTGTTGCCCATACCTGCACATGGTTCAATGTTTATGTTGGGCAAGTGGTTCAGCACACACGAATTTCACCTCAGGTAATGTATGCCGCAACCCAGGTGCTGTCATACGCAAAGCTGGGCCACCACCCTGGCCCTGTCATGGTTGCCATCTCCAACACAGCCCGCGCCAAGCTGTCTGAGTTCACGCCACAGGTGCGGTGCCACATCACATCCATGCGTCTGAATGTCTCACAAGACCTGCTCACTCCTTGCCTACACGCAGGAGCAGCTGCCATGTAACAGGCGTAGTGTGACGATCAGTGCTGGGGTCGAAGCCATGTCCAGAACGACCACTGATGCTGCTGCAGTTACTGGTCGACTGACCTAGTATTCTGTTGTCATGCACAGACTTGTCAATTGTCATTGGGTCCGTCTGTATGTCACGAGCAGGTCTGCCTTTCGCAGGCTCTGAGCAACACGATCTGGGGGTTCAGCAAGCTCGGGGAGGAGGACACAGCATTGTTGGAGGCAGTGGCTGCGGCGTCAGTGCCGCAGCTGTCCCAGTTCAACGCCCAGGCATGCGCCCAGCTTCCTTGCACCGCAAAGATCTATCACTGCTGCCAATGCGTCGACGTGTCCTGACTCAAACTGGTGTTAGACATCACCCTTGGCAAAGCTGCGAAGGGCTGACCGAATGCTTTTGTGTGACAGAACCTCAGCAATCTGGTAAGCACATAACAGAGCCTTGTGCTTTTGGGTGTGAAGGAACTGCTTTGTGCACGGTACACAAGCTGTTGTCGACTTCCAGTGGTATGAGTAGTGTGTCTGTGAGTGGCAGGCGTGGTCATATGCCAACCTGATGTTCGAGCCACCATGCCAGCTGATGGACCACATTGCGACGGCCGCGGAGCGCAGCATGCCCAAGTTCAGCGCGCAGAACACCTCGAACCTGATCTGGTGCGCAGGCACTCGAAGTGCAGCATGCAGCAACAAACGCTGATGCGCTCGCACAATGCAACATGGTTGTGACACCGTTCCTGACTTCCAGCTGATCTGCAGGGGCGTTTTCTTTTTCGAAGATGCGTCTGCTTGCAAGAAACCAACTCTCATCGACAGCGCCTGCGGGTATCCTCCAATTGAAACTACATCGTGTGTTGTTTAGGGCAATGGCGCGCTTGGGTCACAAGCCGAGTGGGCTGCTGGCAGCAGCGGCGGCACACACCGGCACCAACCTGGCAGACTACCAGCCTCAGTCCATCGCAAACCTTGTGTGGTAAATGATGCGAACAATCCTGGCTTGAGGTCATGCTCACCCCTGGCATCATGCTGCACACCATGTTGCTCGTGTGGGCTGAACCGACATGCAGCTTGCTGCTCTGACCTCTGCAGCTGCACACAGGCCAGTGTTGGCTGTGATGGCCGACGAAGGGCAGCCACTTGCAGGCTGCATGTCACGATGTCGAAGCTGTTGATCTATAGCACTGCTCGGCTGCTGACGCAGGGCATATGCAACGTTGGACGTGCACCCCGGGCACACCTTTTTGGCACGCACACTCGCACGGGCCACAGACATCCTGCCACACTTCAGCCCACAGGTGTCCACAACTGGGATGCGTTTGAGGACAGAAGAAGTGCTTGCAGATTCGCTCTTTTGTGACGTGCCAGATTGCCGCAGCAACTGAGGCATGATGGTCTTACCGTGCAGAACATCAGTAACACCATCTGGTGCTGTTCTTCGCTCTCATCTTCTGTCAAGTGACCCGACATATGGTTGCCATGCTTTGCATCAACACATGTAACTCTTGATGGTTTCCTCCGGCAAAGCTGCTGATCTACTTTCTGTCACCCGATCAGGGCGATGGCCACCCTGAAGCACACAAACTGCCAGGTGTGCGTGTGTAGATGCTGAGAGCTTCCCTTGCCTCAGAAGAATCTGTGTGCACAAGCAAGCAGTTGGACACCAGGTCATCTGTCGCCACAGGACTTCCTCGTGGCAATCGCGCGTGAGATGGTGCAGCGTCTGGGCAGCGGTGCCGGTTCCAAGGACGTCAGCCGCCAGCACCTGTCCAACACCATGTAAGTCTGATGATGCTGCACAGAGGCGAGATTGACTGCCTGCATCTGGACACATGCAAACTTTCTCAGCTTGGGATATTGCTGCAAAAGGTGTTGATGGCACCGGGATGACGATCTGACGGTGCGGGTGCTCACATGGACTAGGTGGGCTTTTGCAACCCTGGAGCACCAGCCCGGCAGCGCCATGGTGGAGGCTGTCGCAAAGGTGTGAGCTGGGTCATGTCCCTTAGAGTGGCATTTGCGCTCTGTCATATGAAGGACTTCGCCGTCTGATCTCGTCAGCCAGCAGCAAGAGTGCTGCGAGAAGTATCGAATGTCACTGTCAAACTTTTACTCATTTAGGCCATGCTGACGAGGGTGTCGGACTGCAATCCGCAAGAGCTGTCAAACGTTGTGTGGAGCTACGCCAAGCTGGGTGCGCCAATCATGTGCCTCAGCTTGACAATGCACTGTTGGCCCCATAGCATCCTCATGATCCTGGCCCCTCCTCGAATACCACGTCTTTCCATGAGCTTGAGACCGAGCAGCCTTCTGATAAACATTGCCACCTCTGCTCAATCACTGCAGGCCAGTACAATGAGCGCCTCATGGAAGCCGTCGCAGCTGAGGCAACGCCACGCATGCATGAGTTTTCCAACCAGAACTGCTCCAACCTGTGCTGGTGCGCCTGGTTGCATTGGTCGTCGCATCTGTGGTTGTCTACTCCTGGATATGAATCGTGCTCTGGCCAGTCGCATCCAGGACAATTGGACACGTATGAGAATATTGCTTCACAGGGCATTTGGCAAGCTGGGCCACTTTGATGGCAAGCTGATGGCGGCAATAGCTGACCGAGCAACAGTGCTAGCCAAGGTCTGCAAGTTCGGCTTCTTCGTGACAGCGACTGGGGGCTCACCCTTTTTTTCCAACAGGAACACCTGTATATGAGGATTCAACCAGATCCCACTGATAACTTTTGGCCTTGCTGATGACAGGAAATGAGCTTGCAGCACTGCACAAATGTCACTTGGAGGTGCGTCATCCTGTGGCACACGCATTGCAGTTTGCCTGGCCAGCGGCAATCAAGGCTGTGCCCTTGCATGCCACTGTTGTTTTGCAGCTGCCATATCACATCAACAGAAACATACAAATCTTTCAAGTTGTCCAGCAGACCAGCTGAAGGTGCTGCTTGTGGAGAGACCAAGCTGACCAGCTGACGCGCTCAGTGGTCTCACGATGAAATCATACGATAACATCAGTGCATTCATCTATGCCACTATGTGTGCCGGGGGCTGGTGGTGCCGCCACCGATGGAGGCGCTGCTGGCGGAGGTCAAAAAATCCGGCTGATGCATCCAAGTGAGTCCCTGTGTATTTGTCCATGCAGCTACGCATGCCTGGGGCTGGTGGTGCCGCCGCTGATGGAGGCGCTGCTGGCGGAGGTGCGGGGCCGCCTCGCGACCGAGGCCTTCAATGCCCAGCAGCTGAGCAACCTGCTGTGGGGGCTCACGCTGCTGCGCCAGTGCACGCCAGAGGTGCGCCGCAATGTCTTGTGGCTTCTGGCGAGCCAAATTGGATATCATGCCCACTGGCTGCCGCTCTGATCACAATGTCCGTCCTCTGGATCTTATCTGGGCATGCGCAGCTTACCAGAACATTCACAAGTGTTGCTTGCACGATTTTCATGTTTTCCAAGAGGACTGCATACCTGATACATGCCCGCATGCGCACACATCAGGTGTGGCAGGCGTTCATGGAGCAGTTCCGCTCACTGCGGCAGCAGGACGGCAGCGTCGAGCTGCCGCCCGAGGCCCTCACCCAGGTAGGGCTTGTGCGACTCCCAAAGTAGTAGGTTTGTTGCTGCATTCCAAGTGAGGCTAGCCAGCTAGGCTCATAGCGTGTGCAGGCCTGCCAACATGCATGATGAGGAGTTTTTGAGAGGTAGTAGGTCCCAGTGGAGGTCCCAGTGGAGGTCCTGATGCCCTCCGCCATGTCCAATGTCACTTCCAGCTTCAGAGTTGCACTGTCACTGCGCAAATGTAGCAGCTGTGGCCGACCACGGAGCTAGAAGCTGGGTCGCATGCGGCGGCCCCCACTGGCTCCGATGGGTGCTGATGCCTGCAGCAGCGCTGTGAGGCAAACGCCTCCAAACCACAACCCCGTATCGAAGTTCCAATATGAGCCTGCTTGCGCCTGCGCACCTGCCCTCAGGTGCACCAGGCGCGGCTGCTCATGGAGCTGGAGGCAGGGCCGGGGGCCGGGCCGCTAGCGGGGCCAGCCGGGCTGCTGGAGGCGGCGGCGGCACTGTGCAGCAAATGCACTCGTATCACAGTCCGATGTAAGGAGCACAGTATGAGCTTCGCCGTGCCTCCGCACCTGCACCAGGTGCAAGAGGCGCGGCTGCTGATGGGGCTGGATGCGGGGTCGGGCAGCAGGCCGTTGGCGGGGACCGGGCGGGCTTCTAGAGGCGGCAGCGGCAGCGATTTGGGGCAAATGCTCCCACATCACAGGCCGATGTCAGGAATACAGCCTGAGCTTGCTCACATGTGCATGGCTGCCTCAGGTGCACCAGGCGCGGCTGCTGATGGAGCTGGAGGCGGGGCCGGGGGCCGGGCCGCTGGCGGGGCCAGCCGGGCTGCTGGAGGCGGCGGCGGCGCTGTGGGGCGCCACCGTGCGGCGCGTCCACATCTCGGAGTTCCACGCCGACGTCGCCGCCCAGCTGCGCGCCATGGGCCTGCCGTGCGTCACCACTCCCCCTGACCTGACGTTTGCTGTATCACAGCGCTGGCCTGTGCCGGCTCCATGTCATGACCGCAGCTTTGGCAACCAGAGACTTGCGTCCACTAAAACTTGTCGTTGGCAATGTGGAGTCTTGAGACTGCACGTGGACAGTGCAGACTACCAATGACGTTAGATAGGTTTGCCTTGCCATGCACTGCAGGCACACGATTGAGCACGCAACAGAGGATGGCCAGTTCTCCATTGACATCGCGCTGCCACAGGAGCGCATTGCCATGGAGGTGTGCTACCGTACATCTGGCTCCTGGCTTCAATGCCATCACACGTACCGCCAGTCAGAGATCTCTCCGAGGTTCTCAACCTATCGACCTTGCTGTACACTGTGAAGGGGCTGCTCTATGCGCTCTGTCTCATGCTGTCTCATGCGTCTCCAGCTGAAGACTATTGCACTCGCATGGCAGGTGGACGGACCGCACCACTTCACGGCCAACACGCGGGCGCCGCTGGGGGAAACGGCTGGGCGGCGGCGGCTGCTGGCCGCCCGCGGCTGGACCGTCGTCAGCATCCCCTACTTCCTGTGGGACTCCAGCCCCTCCCTGCCCGCCAAGCACGCCTACCTTGCGCAGGTGCAGTCCACGGTGCACCTGGCAGAAATTTACGCCAACACTGTCATGTTCTCATACACGCCACATCATCTTGTACGAAGGGAGATGCCACACAGCCATGTGCTCCTCTTCGAGATGTCATGTCATCGATGTCATCGATGTCATCTCGAAGATATGTCAGTGGACATGCCGCACCGTGAAATACATATGTTCATTGAGTTACAATTCCGTTGACTGGTTCATTTTGTCCTCAAATAGGCGATCGCAGAGGCGCGCAAGCAGCGGGATGCCCGCCTGACAGACCCGACCATCCCACCAACAGCTATCATGGTGTCGGAGTTCCCGACAATTGGCTAATGCGCAGTTGCCGAGGAGGATGGCGCAGAGACATGCTGCACTACTGCAAGGGGAATTGCTGTCGCTTTCATGCTGAGCTAGGCTTCTGAGCGTGTCTTTGGCGTGGGCCAGGTAGTTGTTGGGTTGATATCAGGATAAGCACTACATAAAATGTTCATAAGGGGGCAGCTTTCTGCGTTGTATCATCTGTGGCTATTTCAACTTCTGCTTTTTCCATGGGGAGGGTGCGTGGGCAGCGTACGCATTGAGGCAGCCTCAAACAACACGTATGCTGAGCTGTGTTGAGACCTCTATGATGTTCGCATACAAACCATGTGTCTTGTATTATCAGAGGGGTTGTAATTCAATAGGACAGATCAGCAGCAAATCAGCAGCCGGCAGCCTGGCCTTCCATACCAGCCCTGCACTGCGACTGTCGCTGAATATTTTCCCTGCTGCAATACAACTCCAGGGGGGCCATCTCCAGTCAGCATCAACGATGGCATCTAGCTTACTTGGAACGCACCGTCACTGGCCATTTCATCTTCGCGTCTTCTTGAATGACCAATTTTGAGTCCTCAACTACGCTGCATGCAGCGCTGATGGCCGTGAGCTAGAATATCACCCCCGTGAAGCCTCGCAACCTGATCGAACGTCGGCCACCCAGCAGCATGTCGACCGACAAGGTCTGAAACGTTCAACGTTCAAGCACGAGGACATGTGATCTATGCTGGCTGCGATTGTGCTAAAGAGTGCAGAACACTCGACAGCTGCTGTGCCATTCTGAATGCAGGGCAGCGCATGCCCTGCTGATGAACTCAGCAGCCGAGCGTAAGTTGATGTCTGAGTTGCAAAGTTGCTTGTGCTTGTTAAAATTGTTGAGCAGCACTGGTTGCAGACGATTGCGGTGGCATGCCACAGGCGTTCGCTCAGCCAGCGGGTGGCCACGCACAACCAGCGCGTCATCGCAGAGCAGGATGCATTGGCCGAGGAGGTGAGCTCAGCGTGTCAGCGACGCTGAGATGAGATCGCTACATCACCCACCATACTCACTCACCACCAAGTCTTCAAGCGGGTGCAGTGCCACGGCATGAACAGTGCATGCCGGGCAGTGGCCGACAAGGAACCATGCCGTACTGTCACGAGTTGCCTGATTGGGGAGGCAGAACATCATGGTGCACAATGTGCAGGTAAAGTCGTTGCAGCGAGGCCTGCGTGACGCACAGCAGGCCGCAACACAGCGGCAGGACACAGAGGCGCTGCGGGAACTGGAGCAGGCTGACAAGGTGGTCAGAGGCTTAGGCCCTGGCGGCGACCTGTGAGTCTCTAGTCCATCCACGTCACTTTGCACTGCAGCTTCTCACAGTCATCTCAAGGTTGTAGGCCTGTACATGTCTCTGATGCGCATGCCACTGGGCACTGCAGCGTCTCACAGTCGTTGGCAACTCCACAGGCATGCAAACCCCAACCCTGTGGACCAGCCCATACAGTTTATGGCACAATAGCATTGGCACTGCTGTGCCTTCGACTCACGGCATGACTGACATGTGCACAGGCGCAAGTTGCTGAAGCAGCGCAACCCGCGGGTGCTGGAGGTACTGCTGGGGCGCAACACCAATGTGGTCACCCTGCAGCGCTCCGAGGGCATCCGCATGAAGGAGGAGTACCACTCCTTCCGCGACCGCACTGGGTCAGCAGCCTTGCACCTCAATTGTTGCAGAGCTGAATCGAGAAAGGAAGGTGTGACACAAGTCCCAGGTCAGCAGCTGTGGCAAACCCGCCTGGACAGGTCATACGCAGAGTCTCTCACGGTGTCTTAACGAGGCGTGCGCAGCTGTGCTCCCATACGCCACAGTCAGACTGATGTGATGAACATGTGTGTTCATGCGCACCTTGGCATTTTCTTCGCCCGAAGCTGCTCGAGCTCCCCAGCTGTGCCACATTGACTCTGTACATGTGGCACCGCAGGTACCTGCTGTTCCTGTTCTCGTCGGTGCTGCTGCTGGGGTTGCGGGAGTCGAAACGCCGCGCCGCTGCCGGCAAGCCCCACACCCTCACCCCGCCGCTCATGGTGCGCCTTTGCGCCCCACACCGTGCATCCATCATGCAGCAACTGAATGGCGATGTTGTGATTGCGAGAATCTTCGTCATCTGCCAAATCATCTGGCGCCATGCTAGAGCCCCTGTTGGGCTCCTTGAACAGTGCAGCAGGCGATGATTGCCTGCTCGTCACTTGGCACCTCATATTTTGACTGTCTTTCAACCTGTTCCGCAAGAACTGAGCAGTTGTTTGTACACCCTGCCATAGCCTTGCCAGCATGCTGTCAAGTGTTGCACACTGCTGTTTGCCTCCGCAGGTGGGGGTGCAGCTGCTGCTGCTGTACATGCTGTACTTCTTTACAGGCATGGCGCTGCGGGAGAGCGTCCTGAAGGTATGTTATGATGCTGTTTGTTTCCCGTTCCGTCGCAATGCGCAGCCAGCATGAACATTTAATGTGACGCCCTGTCCTACCATCAATCTCGTGACCAGTCATCAGACTGCTGGTGTCAGGTCAATGGCAGCCGCATTCGAGCCTGGTGGATCCACCATCATGCATACGCCATCCTGACGGTGGCGATACTGCTGATGCTCCCGGTGGACAGCCCCGCGGTGCAATTCACCGTCAACAAATTCCTGTGGTGGGCCTGGTGGCAGGTCAGTCACTCCTGATCTTCGTAGCGGTGTGGCACAAGCACTGAGACCTGCATGCTGTCATCCTCATCTGATTCAGTCGGGTGACATTTCGTCTGAAGTGCAGGCAATCATCATGGTGCTGCAAAACAGGTGGATGGCACGCCCAGTGCGCAAGCATTGCTGTAGCTATGCCCGTTGCACATGCAGGCTCACTAGTCTTTCTTTGGTAAATGTTGTTCTGAAGTATCACCAAACCCGCTTGTAGGTATCAGAGGACGCGGCTGTACACACGCATAGCGCTGGGCAAGGCCATGGCGATGGACGTGGTCAGTGGCGAAAGCAGCGGAAACTTTGGGCAGCTGCTGCTCCTGTGAGGCTTGGCCTCCATACGCTTTGGGCTGTTCTGTGTGTGATGTATAACATCCGGAAATGGCGCGGCGTGTATGCATATGGAGCAGAAGAACGAGTCTCATTGCTCTTCGGCTGTTCACTGCAGGTACCCGCTGCTGTTTTGGCTACAGGGCCTGCAGGCCAACATCGGCGTCATGATGGTGCTGCGCGGCTGGCGCAACGCCATCTCTGCCGAGGGCTGGCTGGTCAGCATGCGGCTCCTGTCTGACTTCCCTGTGCATGAAGGCATGCTTAGCTAAAAGAAAATCGGTGTCTGCAATTCCTATGCCGCTGCTTCCCAGAGCGAAATGCTCCAGACATGCCTGCAGAACCCTCTTGTTGGCAAAGCTGGCTATCCACCTGCATATTGCAGGACGAGGAGCATCACGAATCTGACCTGAGGGGCAGCCGCGGCATCCTCATCGTTGGTGTGTTGATGCTGATCATGGCAGCCAGCAACTTCCGCAACACGGTGCGCTTGCCGTCTGCCAAACTTGCGCTTGATCATCAGCAGATTGGCGTGACCACGAGAATGCGAGACCCATTCTCTTGGACAGCCTGGCCGTCACGTGGGGCTGCTGTCTGGTGCAGGTGGCAACGATTTATGCCAAGCAGAAGTTGAAGAAAGCACAGCGAGGCAAGGCGCTACAGAAGACGCAGTGAAGGGAGACATGGCGGTTTTTGTGAGCGGCCGGCTGTGTGTTGCACATTGTGGTTTCAAAGGCCTGGCACACGCTTTGTACATTAGAATTGTTTTTAGGCCCGCTGAAACATGCAATCCCGCTCTGATCCTGCAACAGCTGCCACAGGCTTCTGCCACTTGCCCTCGAATCCGCCACTGCCATCCGATTGTCAAACAGGCAGCGTTTGCGCTGGCGCTACCCGGTTGATGACCTGCACGTGGGCAAAAGGACATGCTTATGACCCACTGGTCTTATGAGCACGTTGAGCTTTGCAGCCATGCATGATGCCAACTGCAGGGCGCCCCGACAAAGCCTCTTGCTCCAGGCATGCCAGCTGTAGGGTGCCCTCAAGCACACCCGGATTTGGGCGCCTGACAGGAGTCGACACTCGACCAAGGTCATGTGCATGACATGTGGCCACAGCGCTTGCCTGTTTGAGGGCAGGCGCGTCCAGTACCCTGCCCAGGAAGGGCACGCCGCGCAGGAAGCTGAGCGCGGTCGGGATGAAACCGCGGAACAGCAGGAAGAAGCCGTACGTCTCCACCACGAAACCAATGATGGCCCAGCCCCAGACCACCAGCACAAACCCAAACAAGAAGCACGCTGACCCCTGCATGCGGCACCAGGTGAGGGTCGGCTTTCCACACAACAAGGAAGGAGCAGTCTTCAGCACATCAGCATGCAATCACCAGTCAGGTGATAGCACAATGTTCAGATTCATCAGCAGCTTGCCCGATGGTTTTTCCGCCGCATGAAGAACCGAATCGTGGCCTGTGTGCCAATCGTCATTGCCACACCCGCCACGAAGAGGATCTGCGCAGGTGCCAGATGACAGTCCTGAGATGCGTGATCGGGCCAGTCCTCCTATGACATCAGCCAGACAGCAGCCAGACTACTGTCGTGCAGCATACACACCAACATGCGAAAGCCGGTTCCCGCCACTCACATTGCCCATCGCCAGCAGACCCTTGTCAAAGAAGAAGATGACCCCCAAGAAAGTGAACAGGAAGCCGAAGCCTGTGAGGCCAACGCCTATCTCTGCAGATGAACGCCGCACAAGCTTTGTCAGCATGTGCACAGTATCCAGAGTGTGCGCAGAAGCTGAAATGCCAACTAGCTCCACGTGAACATTTGATCGAGGCACGCAAGACAGGACGCTCACTTCGGCGATCGTCCATCATGATGCCGATCGGCCGCTGTCAGCGCTGGAGGTGGCGCCGTCAAAAGCCGCGCTGTGTGCTGCGGGCTCATGCGCAGGCGTGCATGGCCAGAGCGGCCCTGGCCGCGGTCAGAGGAGATGCCTCGGCCCAGCCCCAAGTCACTTGCCAATGTGAAGGCGACGCGAGGTCAAGGAGTGGGTGCTGCAGGCAGCTCTTGTACGCAGTGAAGCAGCCTCTGATCTGGCTGCTTTGCAGGTCCTCACAGGCCCAATACAAATGTGTGCTGCTGTTTGTCAAGTCCAGCCAGCCACAGGAGTATCAAATGAACAGGGAGTGCCACTGGACGCAGCAGGAGCACCATACAACTCTTGTTGCAGCTGTCGATGCTGAGCAATATGTGTGTACTTGGTCCAGCAGACCGCAGGCACTGGCTACTATGAACAGTGATTGCGTTCGACAGAACCCAGCGAATGCATAGAATGCGAACCGCAATCCATACACTGTTCTCTCAGATGGAGGGTGTTATTGGCTGGTACACAGGGTATTCCAGGTACAGATCGCCTGAGTGATGCTTCTGACGGCCAGCCACAACGCCAAAAGATAGTTCGGAGTGAGGTGTTTCCTTGTGTAGGCTGCAGGTCGTCTTCTTGCTAGATTGCGGTCGTTCTGCGCCACAACGAACAGACACTCAGCGTGTGCATGATATAGTAAGCCACACCAACGTTGCCAATGGATACTGCTGCGAGGCGGCTGCAGGCTCTTAGAGGCCACATAGACCCAGCAGATCCGGACGCATGCCGTGAACATGCTGCTGGAAGCTCTGCAGCAGCAGATCTGGCGCGGCAGCCGACAGCGGCGTCAGGCAGTGGCAGCGCCGCAACCTCGTCCTACGCGAGGATACACGGGGAGGTGTCGCGTGAGCCAGCATTCTGGCGCAACATTCCGTCGGTCGCGCGCGAAACGCTGCGGGAGGTGCTCTATCACAAGGCAGATGCAGATGGCATCGCGCGGGTGAGCCTCTGAGGGCCATGCTCCACAAATGCATTGAGCCATCGAGATTTCGTCCAGCATGCGTCTCGAGGCGCTCCCTCAGTGTGACGATGACATCATAGTTATCCACATGCTCCGCAGATCACAATCAACCGGCCACACAAGCGCAACGCCTTCACGCCGCTGACGGTCCGTGAGATGTCGCTGTGCTTTGCGGACGCACGGGACGACCCTGCGACTGGCGTCATCGTGCTCACAGGTCTGCATCATCCGCTCAGATATTTCGCTGCATGAACAAGGCTGCTGCGATCAACCATCTGGTGCGAGCACATCAGCACTTGCCAGCAACCTTGTGTTGTGACCATGCAGGCGAAGGCGACAAAGCCTTCTGCAGCGGGGGCGACCAGGATGTGCGGGGCAAGGGCGGTTATGTTGGCAGCGATGGCGTGCCTCGTCTCAATGTGCTTGACCTTCAGGTCTGCCGTGGATGTCTGCCTGCTGCCCCGGCTTGAAGGGTGTCGCAGTGTGACACGGCACAGCTAGAGGCCTTTGCATGGTTGCAACTGCACACGGAATATGACGATCCACTATGCCAATCCATGTTGCCCTGCTTGTGCTGTGCACAGGTGCAAATACGGCGTCTGCCAAAGCCGGTCATCGCACAGGTGGCAGGGTATGCGGTGGGCGGCGGCCACATCCTGCACATGATGTGCGACCTCACCATCGCGGCGGACAATGCTGTATTCGGGCAGACGGGCCCCAAGGTCGGCAGTTTCGACGCCGGCTATGGCTCCACCCAGATGGCGCGCCTCATAGGTGTGCAACCAGATTGCAGCATTGACACGAGGAACTGTTCACTCATGCAGGGCGCTGCAGAGGACAGAGGGTGCTGTAGCACGGGAGGCAGTCACTTCACTTGTAGCAATCCTGCGCAGCCGTTGTTGTGCCGTCACTGCTACTGCGATCGCGAGGCAGGTGGAAGGCATGCATGCATGCATACATACATGTATATACGTGTTGCATACCTCATAGACGATATGGTGCAGGTCAGAAGCGGGCGCGGGAGATGTGGTTCCTGGCGCGGCTGTATGATGCGCAGCAGGCGCTGCAGATGGGTCTGGTCAACACGGTGGTGCCGTTGGCGTGTCTAGAGGAGGAGACCACAGTCTGGTGAGTCCCACTTTGTTGTCTTTGTCTTGGTCTTATGGCAATATGCATTCAGAGCTCCTTGACGAGAGTTGTACAACATGCAGTCACATGCCGTATTGCGGAGGATGTGGATACTGGTTCTGACGCGCAGGTGCCGAGAGATCATGCGGAACAGTCCGACGGCGCTGCGTGTCCTGAAGGCGGCCCTGAACGCCGCTGAGGATGGTCAGGCGGGCATCCAGGTGACCACGCTGGCATGGGAACCGATTCGGTGTCAACCGCTGTGTACATTGTACACTGCAGCAGCAGTCTGAGCAAGCTTGTATGATTGTAGGAACTCGGTGGCAATGCTACAATGTTGTTCTATCAGTCCGAGGAAGGCAACGAGGTAAGGGCTGTAATGTCAGTGCCATTTCACGTTGTGACACTGTGCTGACCGCGTCACACTTTGTGTCCCACATTGGTTCACGTGCGACTGGGCCAGCCTGCTCCACACAGGGGCGCGAGGCGTATCTGGAGAAGCGGCCTCCAGACTTCTCCAAATTCCGGCGGCTGCCATGATGCTGCTGGCAGCGCGCCTCCCAAACAAGACAGTACTGTTTAAATGCGGCATTCGTCTTGCAGCAAGCCTATGCCTCGGCTGACCTTGCTCGCAGGTGCCTCACTGCCGTGTTGAATGCCTGCAATTTAAGGTTGGAGGGTGGTCGTTTCGTTTCGATGTAAGCAAAGAGGATCGCACAAACTCACCATGATCGTCACCACAGCGCGCAGCACACCTTGCGGCCAAGCATGCTGTGGTCCGTGGATGCGTCACTGCTGTCGAAGCTTTGCATCCTGCTGTGCTTCACCGCCGTCTTAATGCCAGTTGCAAACAGCTGGACGTGCGCCTGAGGTTCCGTGCCGGCTGCCTGCATCAAGTAGTTTAGGGCTGAAGACATAATTCTCAGTGTGCCGGCAGCAGCATTGCTGGAGGACAGGAAACAGTAATGCAGTGCAGCACATCATCCTGTCTGACCCACCTGCTGGGTCACAGCGTCAATGACGAGCGCCGGCCATGTCTTTGACCCCAGTGTCACCCATACCACCGAGCCTGGAAGGATGGACGATGCTGCATGGTATCAGCCATACCGCAACCGAGCGCAAGCATTGCAAGTCTCATCCGCAGGTCGTGGTGACTGCTCAATGTCATACAGAGACACATGCATTTTTGTCACGTTGCCAACCTGATGGGAAGCAAGCAGCAGATGCTGGCGCATCATCATCTCCACCGTCACATGCATGCGACGCTGTGCAGGTGGTCTTGCCAGCGGCCTGACCTGACAGCCGATCGCTGGCCTTGCGCTTGCGTGCAGTATCGCTGGGTGCTGGGAGGCTCATGCTGGCTGCCGCAGCTGCATTCGGCTGGTGTCTCGAGTGCAGGTCCTTCCTGTGCACGGCTGCTGCGGCAGACTGTGGCGAAGCATTGCCTGCAGAGCCCGTTGCTGCATGGTGAACCTCTTGCGCTGGCTCTGCTGGGTCCTGCCTTCCTACCTGCTGAGGGTCGATCTGTCAGGTGATGCAGTTTGACTGTGATGCCCCGCTCTGACAGGCAGCCACCGCATTGAAAGGCATCTTGCTGGTGAAAGGCAGAGCGATCTTCCGTCTACCTTGCTGCGTGGCATTGCTACCTCTGACACAGGAATGTGAAAGGGGTTGCAGTGCCTTGCAGCCGTCGGCCCACCGCCAGGTGCCGCACATCCAAGTGCTACCAGATCATCGGCGTCCACCGGAGCGCCCTCGGCAGCCGACTGTGGGTTAAGTCAGCATTTTGTGGTGGTCAGCTTATGTTTGGTGCTGCATGCGGACAGCATATGCATACCTCTTCTCATGGTAGGGCCATGCATGCACCTACACTTCTGCACCCACCTGCTTTGGAGGCTCTACATGGCGGTACCGCAGATCCACCAGCTGCATGCCTACCATCTTCTCCAAAATTTCCTGCATGCATCAGAACAGTTTGAAACCGTACATCTTGTCTCAGATGCGACTTGCATTCATTCTCAGGAAGGGGTATGGGCGCTGAAAGATGGTAGGATACCTGCTTGGTCCGACTACCGCTGGCATGCCCATGCAGGAACAGCACCTGCAATGATGGGACGCAACAGCTCATACCACACACCGCCATCTTTGTTGGCCAGCACTCTCATGCCACCTTTACATGCATGACATAAGAGATGCATGCAGCAACAAATCACCTGCTTGATGTCCTGAGCGCGGACTGCATGCGATTGCGACCCATGCAGCTGCTGCACAGTGGCCTGCCCGTGCGTCAGCAGGCTGTGGATGTGGCAGTAGGCATCCAGCGACATGCTGCTCAATGGCACAGCGGAGGGCGCAGCGCTTGCTGCAGCCAGTGGCTGTTGTAGCGGTGCTGTTGATGCCGGCGCAATTGTCGTCTGGCTGATGCCCGCTGACGGAGCTGGTGGCAGCTGCATGTCTGCATGCTGCTGAGAGTTTGCCACAGGCTGTGCCTGCTGGAAATGGCTGCTCCGGTGGTGACCAACAGGTGGCCGACCCAGCAGTGATGGGCCGGCGGCTGGCGTCCGCCAACCTGGAAGCGGCTGCTGGGCAGGCTGCCACTGAGCGGCGCGCTGTGGCTGCCTGTGCGAAACTGCAGATGGCTGCCTTGCAGCAGACGGTGCCGGTGACAGGGTCTGCTGTGACCATGATGCCCATGGGCTGTTACACTGGCTGGCCTGCGAAACCGCCCAATACGGCGCCTGAGTCTCGCACGGCTGCGATTGCGAGCAGGATTCGAGGCCGGCTTTGCTGCCACATTCGAAGTCTGCCTGCAGGTCCCAGGCGTCCATCAGGACGGCGGGTTATCAGGCGCTGGCTGTAGTCGTGCAGCATCCAACGCAAAAGATGATACGCACCAACATGCTGTCAGCGACGGCTGCATGTGTTGCTCGACTATGCATTGAGCTGGCTGCATGCATGCATGTCACACAGGCCACAGCAAATATGCATCTGATTCTTGAGCAGGGCTGGGGCCCCAAAAGAACTCACAATGCTGCAGGGGGGCTTCTCCTGGGCTTCTCACACCTCGAGAGTATTGCATACAGCAGTATGCAAGTGTGCAGAGCATTTATGCTGCTGTGCTTCCATCGTGTTTTGCGTGAACAGCAGACACATACGACCGCGTCGGTGGCGATTTTGAATGTGATTGTGCGAGAGCGCAGGAGACTGATCACGCACTTGATCATCCCACTTCACACCCGAATGCGCATGACTTCGCCTTGAGAAGCAACATTTGATAGCGTCAAATGCTCTGAAACGGTAGCAGTATGTTCTTGAACAGCCCTGATCCGTACACCAGGCGGCGCAAAAGCCGCAGCGGCAGCAGGGTCACTGCAGCGCTGCGCAGTTGGCGCGTCCTGGTGTTTGCAGCGGCACTGCTCATCACGTTTTGGACCATGAACCAGTACATGTCGAATCAACATGCGGAGCACGTGACCAAGGGCATCATGCGCCGGCAGAACGATGATGCTGCCATGCACGCCACAGCCAGCGGCGCAGCTGGCAGTAGCAATGGTGCCAGCCAGAAGCTGAGAGGCAAGCAGCAGGTCAAGCAACCCAGAACGACCGGCAGCGGCAGTTCTGGTACAGCGGCCAACGGCGATGAGCGCACATGCAGCACTCAGGAGCACGCCGAATACGGTGGCGATGTGGTGCAGTGGGGCACAGCTCACCTGACGGTAGGACCATTAAGAATTATATCGCCTCTATGCAGTAAAATGCTTACAGATTGTATGTCAGATGCCCTAGATGCGAGCCAATCAGGAAAACTCATGCACAACCACTACATGACTGTCGCAATGGCACAGGACACGGCCAAGGCGTGCTGCGAAGCCTGCCGGCAGGTGATGGACTGCAACATCTTCGTATGGTGTGGTGCGCCTGGCGGCTGCGGCGGCAGCAAGCACAGGGAGTGCTGGCTGAAACGGCAGAAGCGCATCAACTACATCGACCCTGATGGGGCCAGTGGTGCAGGTGCCTGTGTGCCGTATGACATATGACGGATGCATGAATGTAACTTGCGCAGGTGTTGCTTGCATGCACTAGAGCTGTTGCAGCAGTGCACTGCTGCTGCAGGCGATGGATGTCAATGCTGAACAGCATTCAGCTTGCTTCCTCAAGTGCTGTTGGGTTTGCCTGCAGCGGTGCTCTGGACCTCAGGCGCAGTTGGCAGCACAGCTGAGAGGAAAGCTGCACGGGAGATGCGCGCAGCTGAGGAGGCTGGCGAGACTGAGCGTCTCAAGACCCTCAAGGAGAATGCGACCTTGCCGCTCCTTTACCTCGACGTCGAGGTTTGCTGAATGTTCAGACGCATCACCAGCAGTGCTTGACAACCAGCTGCTGCGCGGCAGGAAACTGTGCTGATCCTGCACAACTCATCTTCGGTATAAGTGGAACATGCATATTGTGTGCGCATTGCATGCAGATTGACGAGGAGGCGATAGGGCGCATGCTGTTTGTAGTGTTCGTTGATGAGGCGCCAATTGCAGCGGAGAACTTCAGGCAAATCTTCAGCGGTGAAATGGTGAGCGCATTGGTGTACTGTATAGCACATGAAATGCAACAGATATGCAAGCAGACGCATGCACGGTATTGATACGAGTGTGCAGCACTGGTCTGCATCCCATCTCTGCAGGGTTACGTGCCGAAGGATGGTACAAACAGGGAAGGCGAGGGCATGCCATACCATATCAAGGGCAAACACTTCTATCGAATTATTCACAGGTAAAAGATAGATGTTTGTCAGTGTACTTGACGGTGATCTGGGGCTGATTGTGTCTGCTGTACATTGGTGAAGTAAGATCCAACAAAGAAAAGGCGGTAGCCGTCAGTGAGCCTGAACATGCTGTGGATCACTGCAGGTTCATTGATCAGACGGGTGCCGGTGCGGGACTGAGCCAGAGTCAACATGTGCACATGAGTAAGCACTGTGAATTGATGTGACCCTCCACATCTGCCCTGTGCCAAACCTTCGCCTTGTGGATATGCAGATGTGGAAAGTGTCTATGGGGGCAGGTTCGACGATGATCCAGGTGCTGACCACTGGCTGAGTCTATGGCGGTCAAGTTCAGCATCAGGTATGCCTTCAAATTTGTCAGGTGCCATGGGTGAATTTGCAGGCGGGCTGAAATTGAGGCATGACAGGAAGGGCCTCTTGAGCGTCGCCAACCAGGGCCCCAGTAAGCAATTGCCCTTCTTGCTCCTGAAGGATGCCTCCAGTACCATGCTCGGTGTATGAATGATGTTGAGATGGTATTTGACGCCAGTGAGAGGCTTGCCTGGACATGCAGCGCTTAGACCGCAAATATGATGTTCTTGCAGACACGACGACCAGTCACTTCAGCATCCTGCAGGCGCCGGCGCCGCATCTCAACGGCCAGTACACCATCTTTGGTGAGCCTGCTGAAGCGCTGAGCTGCGACCTCATGTGTGCAAGCGGTGTTATTTTGATATGTGTTGCAGTCTCGTCACAGGCGAGCTGGTGGAGGGCTGGGATGTTGCGGCCAAGGTGAACGCCCTTTCGATAGGCAAGCAGGACAACACAGCGGGCAGGGACGCAGGCGCCCGCATCTATGACGCCGGTCAGCTCCGGTCTGGATCCAAGATCAAGCTGCCGCCTGAGTGGCAAGCAAAGCTGGATCGTAACAGAGCAGCAGCTGGGCTTTGATCGAGCTGCATGCTGTCAGGTTCAGTGGATGTGCGGCTCAAAGAGTGGCTGGCATCGTGATCAGCTCACTTCCTGTTTCGTCCCAGCAAGAGCTTGCAGTAAGCACAAAGCCAGGCATTGTCAAACAGCAGCGTCTCGAAATCCGCACGGCACTGGATGTAGCCACTGTCCGTCACAAAGCAAGCTGCCTGCCATGATACATTGCGGCAAACACCAGCCGCTGCAACACACGCCAGGAGCGCCTATGCAACCAGCTGGACCGCGCCGCCAACCTGATCCGAGCAGGGCACAGAGCGTTTATTTGACTGTTCGTGCTTGTTGGCAGGTACCCCTGGCAGTTGGTGGATGCTATTGGGCACTGCACACATTGATCGCTCCGTAGGCTCAATCTGACAGCATGCAGTCCTTGCGATCACTTTCATGCCCCTTGATGATGCTATCAGGCCACAGCAGGCTGCGCACAACAGGAACACCCACCTCCCGGATCTTGCGCTCCGCCAGCTTGGACACGAACTTGGCGCGCACCACCACCGGCTGGCTCGGCAGCTGTCCCTTGCCCAGCACCTTGGACAACCCGTACTTGGTCACGTCGATGACCACTGCCTTGCTGGTGTCCTTCGCTGCCGTCTCCCGGACCTGTGAATCACCACTGAGCACCCCTGAATATACGTGATTTTCCAGGCACCACGCGCAACAATTCTTTCATGCATAGAGTGGCAGAATTAGGGTATACTGGTCATACAAGAGCAGAGGGCCCCACCTCATCGCCAACCAGAGTCCACAGTTTGTCCAGGTTCACAATGGGGGAGTGGTACTTGTTGGTCCGCTTGTTAAAATACCGCATGCCGACCTGCAGGCGCACAGCACGCAAAGCATGTTGTTCAGCGTTTCGAGTTGCTATGGGACAAAAGTGGGCAGACGCATACTTGACATCCACCCTTCCATTCGTGACGCCCAGCGCCACGAAGAGCCCTTGCGCACGGCTGCTGAAGCCGCAGCGGTTTTACCTTCCATTGCAGTGTGCAGCTGCGGTATCAAGCTGAGCATGTCAGGCAAGCAAAAGCCGGCTTGCCTTGCCGAAGTAACCAGGATGGTACTTGTCGAACATGATGCGGTGGTGGTGCTGGCCACCCGCGTTACCGCGGCCTCCCGGGTGCTTCCTGTGCTTGCCGATGCGGCCATGCCCAGCGCTGACGTGTCCGCGCTTCTTGCGGTTCTTGCTCAGGCCTGCAAGGGCATGGAGGCTGGCAGTCAGAAACCCTTTGCACCTGACTGACCAGGTGCACATGCCAGAGTATGTGCGGCAGCCTCCCGACACGCTGCTGACGCGCAACCACATGCAGCTGCTCAACACCATCATCTGGCGACTGTACGACCGCGAAATGTGCGAATGCCCTCGATGCACAGGGAGGACGTGCACAGTACTCCCGCACGACCGCGGTGCAACGCAGTTACAGGCCCAGCTGCAAGACCCGTTTGGCCCTGCGGCTCCGGGCGCGAGAGAATGTTGCTCCGCTCATACATGGACAGACTATGGAAAACACTGCGCTGGATTGCCGTGTGCGGTCAGCCTCTGCCTAGGGGCAGCAGAACATCAGCAGCCATGTGGCAACACCATTGCCTCAGTGGCAAATCAGCCTGGCCAACCCAGTCAGGCCCCTGCGTACAGCAACTGTATGTGCTGTACAGACTAGTGGCTCTTAATGCCGACCGCTGACGTGCCATCCATGACTGCTCGTGTGTGCCCCCCACTCGCTCCTGGAATACTGCTGCTGAAACACGGAGGTGGAGGACAGGCAAACATGCTCACGGGTCGTCATGGTGGCGCCGCCCCTGCTGCTGCTGCTGCTGCTGCGCGCCCGACGAAGAGGCTGGCACCCTGCTCAGTCGGCCGCTTTTGCCTGCCTAAACCCTAAGTTGGCTAGGGGGTAACTAACCATAGTTGTTTACCCCTAAGTTAGCGCAAGCAGGGGAACGAAGGTGTCGAAGGAGAACGCGACCAGCCTCGCGACCCCTCAGCTGTCGGACAAAACGTGATACGCGTGATCAGCTGCATTATGCGCCATTTCAAGCGTTACATGTGCTTCTGTTGAATGTTGAACCCTCAAGCAGTGTCTCTGCATGCAACCATGGGTCCGGAATGGTGCTGGCCTACGTTCCACACACCCTCGAACATGTCTGTGAACAATTAGTTTCGTGTACGACTACAAGCTATTGGTATGACACACCCAGTCATTGACATTGATCGCATTGCGTATAGCAGTGTGAACGTGTGTCGCAGTTTTCTGACTGTGTGAGCAGCCTGCCGCCGGCAGCTGGTCTGTTACAACACTGCGGCATGGAGGGCGACCTGACCTGGAGCGACGTTGAGGACGTTGTGGTGCGTATTTGAGAATCATGTAGCATCATGAAGCAAGCAGTGCAGCCCTGTGCTGTAGCAGCTTCAGATGAGATTGCTTGGTATGCTGTGCCACCGCACCGCGGCACCCAAGCGAGCCTGCATCTGGTCTGCATGTGCAGGGAGCCGTGTCCGTGCGGCTGCTGCAAGATGACACGATGCATTCTGAGCGGCCGTCCAAGAGGCGTTGCCTGGCGGATCTGTCGCTGCCAAACCCCACGCCTGCGCCGGACGCCCTGCCAGACCCATCATGGCCAGGTAGAACCAGAACACTGCAAGCCCGTGACAGCAATGCGCTCCATGCAAAGTCTCAACGAGGTGTCGTTCTGATGAGGGGCAAACACACTTTTGTGAGGCAGCATACGCATCATCTCGTGGGGTTGTCATGAGCGGCCATCTGCATGTATATCTATGACATATTAAAATGGGCAGGCTGGAGGGAGATCGCGACGGAAATGGAGTTGAACGCCAGCCACGGGCCCGACTTTGTGCGCGGTGTCGCGCGCCTGCACGCGGAGCAGCGGCGCCACTACCTGCTGCCAGCGAGGGTGCGGGCCGGCAGCATGCCGCTCATCCATTCGCAGCTGCAGCGGCTGAGTGCCACGCTGCGGCTTGCACAGGCATGCTGCCATTCGGAAGCCATCTGCACAACGCCCTGCAAGTGTTGTTCAACGTTCCTGAACAAGCTGCCACATGATGTCGTGCTGTGAATCACTGCATCGTCCAGGAGTACTGTCGTGATACAGGATTGACAGCTCAGACTACCCTTCTGCAGACTGGTGCAGTGGTTGCAAGCCGCCAGGCTGCACCTTCTCTGCAGCAGCAGCGGCCATCTTCTTCGTCCCAGCAGCCACAGGAGCCAGCGGCTTCAGTGCCAGCCACAGATGACAGGCAGCCGCTCATGCAGTGGCCGGCTGGATTGCCAACCGCGACGCAGCTTTTGGGGTCGCAGGCGGATGAGCCGGTGCACACCCTGTTTCCTCCCCTTCCTCCTCCTCCTTCTCTTTCGCCATGTTTCCAGTTGCACAGCTGACAGTCGTCAAGTCTCGACTGCAACAAATTGACACACGAGTACACCTGCATATACTGAGACCTGAAAGAAGAGTCAAACTCACCCCACAGCAGTGCATGGATATGGACCCATTGCTGAAATGGAATTCAAAGAAGGTGTTCTTGGTGACCTACCTTGATGGCGAATATGCGCACGCAGACCGTGTCGGGTGCAATGGAGTTTGCGATCCTGGGAAAGGACTGGCGGGCGCGCAAGCACCGCGGCAAGGAGGTGGTGTACCTGCTGCAGTTCTGTGGGGCCGCCGAGGGTGACGAGGACTGGATCTCTGAGCGCCGCATACGGTGACGGCCTGCATTCATCTCAGCATTGGCGGATGGAATCAGTGCTTATGTTGCCTTCTCAGACTGGTCGGACCAAACTTCGTTTCCTGCGGCCTTGTTGTCTCTCTTCAGAGTTACATCTGCCTGTGGAGGGACTCCAGTGTGGGCATTCGATTCAGGGACTGGATGGTCGACGTGACAGTGCCAAATCTGCTGCAGGCGTGAGCACCCCAATGGGGCCGACATGATCGCGGAGTACGAGCGGGCGCTGCATGCTGGGGAGCTGGACGAGTCGCAGCAGCAGTCGCAGCAGCAGAACCCGGGCGCGTTTGCACGCATGTCGCAGCAGCAGGGAGGCGCTGCGCTAGCTGCCCCTGCATCAGCACCAGTGGGCCCTTTAGTGGCGCCGGTACAGCTGCCAGACGCTCGCACAACTGTAAGTACAGCGGCGTCGGCAGCAGCAGTGGCGGCAGCAGAGCCGCAACAGCAGGAGCAGCAGCAGCAGCGGGAACAACCGGTGGCAGAGTCATTGCAATTGCGAGCGACGCGAGATCCGCGGGCGCAACTGCGCAGATCGCAGCCTGCAGCACCCTCTGCTGCCGATGCTGCTCCTGCTGCTTCAGACACCGTGCAGCCCCTCCGCTCTCAGCCGCATCAGCAGCAACTGCCAGCTGGCGGATCAGCTGCGATGCTGCCTGCGCCACAACATGATAGTGGTGGGAGCGCAGCAGCTGCAGCACAGCAGCAGCCGGTGGAGCTGCAAGCGGCGTCTCAGGCGGTAGCGCCCTCTCAGCCGGATCCCACCGACTCTCAGTGGCTAGCGGGTGGCACACAAACGCAGGCGCCGCAAGCGGACGCTGCTGCGCTGCAGTTCGTCCCGTTCACGCAGGTTAGCCCATCTGTCCTTCTAGCTTCATCTCTTGACAACAACTGTCTGACAACAACTGTCTCCACAGTATCACCATCCTGTTTTGTGGCAGAGGTGCTTCACTGTCACACCATGCACGAGCTTCTGGCCTCGGTCGTGTTGCGCAGCCATCTCAGCCAGACAAAGCAGGCGATGGGCTTCACCGACAGCCGCTGCCGGCGCAGCCCAGCCCAGTGGCCGTGGTAGTGCCTGCAGCAGCGGCTGCAGGCACAGCCAGCCCGGCCCAACTTGTTGGCGCACCTGCAATGGTGGCGGTGTCAGCAGCAGCACCGGCGGCCGCACCTGCAGCCGCCGCCCAGCAGGCTGCAGTGTCAGATGTGACGGCAGCACCCGCTGCAGCCGTGGCGGCGGCGGCGCCTGCAGCGGCGCCGCAGGCCGCCGTGCAGCCGCAGCCGGCACAGGGCGCACAGCCTGCCCCTGTGACAAACGACGCAGCAGATGACGCAGAGAACGAGTTGCCGAGCCCCGAGGTGCAGCGCGGCGTGCTCAAGCTGCTGCGGCGGCTGTCCGGGCGAGCGCTGCAGTGGGTGCAGGCCCCACAGCAGCAGCAGCAGCAGCAGCAGCAGCAGCAGTCGGTGCAGGAGCCACCACAACAGCCGCAGGGGCGCCCTGAGCAGCCGCAGCCCTCACTGGAGGCCAGACCGCCGCAGCAGCAAGCGCCAGCCGGGCGCGAACAGCAAGAGCAGCAGCAGCAGCAGCCAGACCAGCAGAACCAGCAGCTGGTGGCAGTGAATCAGGGAGCTGCGGCTATGGCCGGCGCCGCCGAGGCGTCGAGGCCAGCAGGTGCTGCGGCCGTGCAGCAAGTCGGCGGGAGTCCCCAGGCGGCCGCTGGCACTGCAGACGGCCGCGATCATCCCATCGAGCTCAGCGACAGCTCCTCTGGTGTGTGCCACTGTAACTCGTGGACTTGCTGATGTAGTTACAACATGTGTGCTGTTGCTCTTTTGCTTGTTGCATGTCGAAATTCAGTGCAGTGCCGCAACCTGTTCCTGTCTACATCACCACATTCAGAGGAGGACGAAGACAAGGACGACATGCCTGAAGAGCTGCGCGCCCACTTGCAGCCGGATGCCTGGGCTGGTGCCCGCATCACAGGTATTGATACTGTGCATTTAGCTCGACGCTGGGCCCACAGAGACATGTCACAGACTTCAGCAGCTCTAGGGTGGTGGACAGTCTCGAGCCGAGCGCCGATGCTGATGATGCACTGGCCTTCCGGCCACGCCTCACGTCTGATATGACTGCCGCCATGTTGCCTGGCCTTGAGCAGCACCGTGTTCGGCCGTGAGGCATGTGTAACACACACACTGGCTGTGCAGGTGCGCGGAAGTTCGAAGACGGCATGGACATCACGGTCGTCTGGGATGAGGACGGCTACACTGCAGCTGTTCCGAATGGGCTGCTGAAGTCGAAGCCGCACTGCCGCCTCAAGCTAATCGAGTTTTACGAGAGCAAAATCAAGGCGGTGTCACGCAAGAAGAAGAAATGAAAACAGTTCGTGACCGTCTGCTGAAGTGCCGATGTCGGAGTGTGGTTTGTGATATCAGCTGTTAAATCGATTTACGACATGAGAGTCACAGCCTCTTATTTCAAGGGCATGCTCAGAGATTCAGGAGTTGATCCGCCGCTCAGCTCTCGACTGACCCACGAATAATCTCGATCTGTTCCCACTACATATTTCGGTTCCCCCCAGCACAATACCTTCAGACGATGTACGTCGTGCAGATGCACCTATTTGCAGCCTGTGCCGCATCATGCTGACTGAGAAGCCTCAGCACCTGCTGCTTCTCCGGCGCTGGCTGCCCTTGATGCTGCTGACGGAAGCCGCTGCCACTGCACCTTCTGCGTGGGGTCCTCGTACACCCGCCAGACCTTTTTGAGGGTCCCCCGCACGCGGGTGGGCTGGTCGTTTCTGGCCTCACCTTTCCAGGTGAATATGCCCCACGCTTTGCCATGGTTCCCCTCCTGTGGCAGGTGAAGAGGCCTTGGGTGGTCGCCGGGTCTGAGGACAGCGAGTGCATGCCACTGCTGCTGATTGAGCAACCCTCAGCACATGCAAGCTGTGCATTGGAAGCGCACTGGTCGTATCGGCGGTTCTCACCACAGTGGGCCGCACGGCCGTGAGGGTCCAGTAGCTCTCTGGCGGCCAAGTCTTCCGCTGCAGCTTCGATCCCAGGCCGGTGTTGGGAAGCTTCCTGACGACGTCGAATACTGCAGGCAAAGCCTGTGGCTGTCAATGCGAACACATTGTGCGACGGGCATGTGCCGCGGTCCTCAATCTTTTTGGTGCAAGTGGCAGATTACGTTCACAGCTCAGGACTCACAGTTGCGCGCGAGGAGCGCTCTCGACGGGAGCATGGGGCGCCGACCGCCAGCAAGCACCCTCCCCTCGCTGCGGCGGCGTTGCGGCGCTGCAGACTGCAAGATGCGGCTCTCAGACAGAGCTGTCACGAAGGTTTCTTGCAGCAGCTGCCGAGCCAACTGTGATGCCAAGGTCGATATGCAGGCGCTTTGCAATAGCCTGGGTGTGTGCAAGCGCCGAATGAATCGGCAGCAACACATGCACCTGGATGGTATATGAAATTGAGGGCGAATGGGGCAGAGGAAGAAGACATTGGGTCGAGCGCCGGTCCCCCGACCAAGGATCAGTTGCGCATTTCCCCAGAATCAACATGGCAGCCGAGGAGTATGAGGATGTGCCGCAGGCTGGCTTCCTGGACGCGCTGCGGGCTAGGCATGCAAACTCGAAGCAGCCGGAATCGCAGGCCATCGTTGCGGTGTTGTCGGCCATCGTCGACGTTATCAATTCGCAGAAGCTTCAGCCTACGCCAGTTTCTATCTTCGCAGCGGTCGTGTCGTCACTGTCTACCGGAGGGCCGGAGAGCGATCCGCAGGCACGATGCAGAAGCCGCCAAGCTTTCGGAGTTGCACCTGCATGCTTGCGAGAGGCGCTGTACCGCACAAGCCTCATATGATACTTCGTAACACATTGCAAATGCTATGCAGACGACGGCGGCGCTGTGCAGCGTGCTGTCGGTGGCACTTGAGCGCCTACCGGCGGCTTTCCTGCGCTCCAACTTCAGCTCGGCAGCGTCCACTGTGGCGGCCGTCATCGAGCAGCATCTTGAGGATGTGAGCACAGACCAAGCCGCTTGCGCCTCGTCAGTGAATGCAAGTCATGGTCAATCCGTACTGTAACACGCCTGTATGCCGGTGTTCAACATCGGCATGAGAAGAGCCTGTGCTCCTGCAGGCCGCCGTGCTGAAGCCAGCGGTGGCGAGCCTGAGCTACGTGCTGGCAGCTGCAGACTCGAACGACTGGCCCTCAGCCGCGCGGCCGTTCGCCCTGCTGCTGGGTTTCGCCACAAATCTGCGCCCGAAGGTCCGCAAGCGCGCCCACGATGGCATGGTGCAGGTGCTGGCCGCCTGGCAGCACACGGCGGCGCTGCAGCCAGCCAGCGCCGCCGTCCTGCAAGGTGCGCTGCTCCCACCTGTCCCCAAAGCTGCATGAACGTGACATGTGCTCAGAAATCTGTGGCAAAATGGCAAACACAGGCTCTGCCGAGCCCCCTTCGATTTTCCTGAAGGTTGCAGGTTTGCACTCCACATCCAAGCCATTGAAGCAATTGACCCCAAACCAGATGAACTATTGGCCTGCTCCGTAGTGTGCAATCGGATCCTGCCAGGCCCCGAGGCTGCTGTTCGGGCAGCGTCCAGCAGCGCTAAGAAGTCGGATGCTGAGGCGCTGCTGCACCACACCGTCAATGACGCGCTGCACCTGCTGTCCCTGCTGCGATTGGTGAGCGATTTGCTCGATTGCTGTCCCTGCTGTGGCTGTTGAGCGGTTTGCTCGACTGCTGTTCCTGATGTGGCTGGGGTCAGCAATTCGCCCAATGGCTGCTGGAGGGTGACTTGCTCAGGTGTGCCACTGTGGTCTGCGTTCGGTGTTCTCTGTTCAGCCAACTGTGCAGGCTGTGGCATCGACCATTTGTACAGAGATCTCTGGCCAGCGTGGCTGATGGGACTCTTTGTCCTGTTGCTCCCAAGGCTCAATCTTCTACCCTGTTTGCCTGATAGGTGCTGCCCTTGTTGACGGCACCAGTCGTCACGTCGGTGTGCGCGCAGCTGCTGAATCTTTGCCATCTGCACCAGCGCTTCCTCAGCCGCTCGGCCACAGCCGCGCTGTCAGCAGCACTGGCAGCCCCAGATGTCAAGTGAGGCGCTCAGCATGCCATTGCATGCATTGAATGGAACTTCGAGGAGGGCATAATCCACATTGGACGGACCAGGCATTGCAGTCAGTTGTGATTCTAATGCTGTCAAGCTGCGCTACCTCAGGTGGCGGCCACGGGATTTGGCAGATGCACTGTCAGCGGTGCTTGGCCAGGAGGGTGCGTGGGACCGCAAGGATGCCGACATGCTGCTGTCTGTCATCCGTCTGCTCGAAAATGGCTTCAGCAGGTACTTGCGTCGCCCTGGTGTGGCCTCATCTGTGACCATGTGGGTTCGGTGCACGGGCTGTCTGTGCTGTCACCACGCCCAGCGATCAGGCCTGCCATTGGTTCCTTGGCTGCCAGGTGGTCTGCGGTGACAATCTGTGATGCCACAGCATGCCAACCTCTGCAGTGACACCGCAGGCTGCACCAGCTGGATGCGAGTCTGGCGGCGACGCGACTGGCACAGGGTGTGGCTGCGCTGGCCGGCCTGCTGTCAGCCGAGCAGGAGGGCGTGCGCTTTGCTGCCGCCCAGGCGCTGTCATCTGTGCTGCGCACCTGCCTCGATGCCAAGGTGCGGCGCTTTATCAGCAGCACTAAATTGCTGCAATGATGGCAGTGTTACGTTTTGTCTTGATGTGATACCTCAGCTTTGAGGTATCTTGCTTCACGCACCTCTGCATGAAAGCAAGGGCTAAAGGACAGTAGGCTTCAAGGCTCTAAGGCACAGAAGAGTCATGTCTGTCATCCCCTTCATACGCAGGTTGTGTCAGATGCCATCAACCGCGCAGCGCTGCCTGGCGCTCGACCATCCGCAGGGCAGGCGGTCGTGGCCGCCATCACAGGCGCACTGGCGGCTCGGTACCAGGACTCCTGGCCCCACGCCCTGGCTGGTGCGCCTCCGCCTCTTGCACTGCTGCACAGAGTGCCAGGTCTCGGATCTCCCATGCTGACAGAGAGTGCTTCGCACGACAGCAATCGCATGCATGGAACCCTTCAACCCAGAGATGCTCTCCACTGAGCGCCGGCATGATTTGTTGCAGTTGTGACGGAGCTGCTGGCGGTGCTGGGGGCGGCGGGGGGCCCGCTGGCGGCGCCGCTGCTGGCGCGGCTGGACGAGATTGCCGGCGACGCGGCCGCGGCGGGGGACGAGGCGGGCGATGAGGGGGCCGGCACCGAGCTGGCGGCGGCGCGCCGGGGGGCGGAGGGCGCCCTCGGGGCCGCCGTCAGGTCCCTCGGCCCTGAGGCTGTGCTGGACACCCTGCCGCTGCGCCTGGAGGAGGTAACCTCGTGTTGCTGGCATTGGTCACGGCTTCTACCGATGCCATCTGGCACACTGCGTTCATTGAACCAGTGGCCCATCAGTGCAGGCGCTGCAGCCAATCCTGAACACCAGGTTATGCAGCCTCAGCCCTGCTGGATGGACCAGGCATAGCACCTGGGTGTTGACGTCGGCCTGTCGACTGCAGGGCATCAATGGTTCTGGCGAGGCGCGCACCTGGCTGCTGCCGCTCGTGCGGCAGCACACGCGCGGCGCCCGTCTGGACTACTGGGGCAGCAAGCTATTGCCGATGGCCCGTGTGTGCGGCGGTCTGGCTGCTGCCGCAGAGAAGGCGGGCCCAAATCACCAGCACCAGGCAGGCAGCCTTTCAACGACTGGGTTGACGAATCACTCTTCCAAAACGCTGCTGCATGAAGCGTGCACACGCTCCATGTGGCCTGCATCTTGCTGCGTCAGCAGACAGAGCTCGTATGACTTCCATGTTGCAAAACAGGCGCTGCAGTGCCGGGCGCTGGAGCTGCAGCTGTGGGGCACGCTGCCGTCATTTTGTTCCTGGGCCTCCGACACCGCTTCAGCCCTGCCGTGCGCTCCTCGTTTACTTCTCGAACTTGTTGCACGACTGAGCTTCAGCAGTGCTGCATTTGGCAGAGTGAACCGGCCAGGAGATGATGATACAACAACATGTCTTCTTTCCACAGAAAGATGCTGTTTCCATCACAAAACCGTGTTGAAAACACCGCAAGTAGTCTGATCCTGGCCTTAATATATCATGTTCATACTGATAAGCAGGAATGCAAGCTTCCATTGCCATTGCAAGCAAGGTGCATTGCAAGCAAGGTGGCATGGCGATGATGATACATAAACATGCAGGATTAACCAACGGATTATAAGGACGACTACTTATGTCCTGAGCCATTATCACCTGATGTGCTGCATCATGCTTGTGAAATGGTTGTGCAGCTCACGTCAATGACGAAGCAAATGTTGTTGAGATCTGAGATAGGCCTTGCGGCCATGTGAAGATCAAACACATTGTCACTACCACTGAGACGTACATATTGCATCGTATGTAGTCTGGTCTGTGGCTCTGCACCGCTTTACGTCTCTTGATGTGGCATTCATTGTGCACTGCAGAGCCCATGTGTCGCAGCTTGGCGCAGCGTTCCAGAACCGGCAGGATCTGCGCCCGGCCATCTGCCATGCGCTGCAGACGCTGTGCATGCAGAACAGGGCGGCCCTGAAGGTGTGCTTCTATGCACTCGGACGCTGACTGATCACCATCGAGTTCGAGGAGATATGTGTCACACACTGCAATTTGCGCATGGCATCTGCTGCGTGATTGAGCACACCGCGGACTCAAGTCAGTCATCTTGACAGAAATAGCTGTATACAGGTCTAGTATCCAGACGGTGGCAGTGATGAAGTGTCGCGTCCCTTGCGATGCAGGCCGCTGGTGTCACGGAGCTCATTGGGCCGGGCGAGCCTCCCGGCCAGCGAGCCCAGGTAGAGGAGGCAGATGAGGACGACGGCGCCGCCGTCGTCGCTGAGCTCGACATCCCCCTGGCCTACACCGTGGACGTTGCCACGAGGTGTGTGTCCGGTGGGCTGCACTGCCTCACCGAATAGGATGACATCATGTGTGTTGCCACCTGTCCTAGGCATTGCATCAGGAGGAGGTGGCATCACAGGTTGTCAGACAGTGTTGGTCTGAGTGCTCACATCGAGAGGGTGCATATCAAAGCAGTAGATACTGGATCTGTCCACAGATGCGCTGCACCAATCATACTCATGTTTGATCTTGTTTGTTTGCTGGCAGGAATGTGGATGCCCTGCGTGCATCTGCCATGAGCTGGCTGCCGGTGCTGTGCGCTGCATTTGTGGCCGCAGCGCCTGAGGCGCGGGGACCCCTCGGCGACGCCATCGCTGCATACGCCTGCATATGCACACCAGATGTTGTGGCGGGCTTCTTCCGCACAGCGATGCAGAAGCTCATCAAGGTCGTACTGGCTCAATGTCTGTCGTGCCTCTGCAGATGAGCTACCTGAAATCTCGTACTATGAAATGCCGGACCATGCCGCGCAGACATACATGCATTGCCCAGCTTCTGCACGGGTTTCACTGCTCCCCACAGACGCAGGACCTCCACCCTGTGACCCAATTTGCCCGGCCGCTGTGAAATCCCGAGAGCCAATGCATGCAGGTCGTCAATGACGCGGCGTCGGGTGAGATGCCGGCAGACGGCGTGCGGGAGGGCGGCGACACGCCGGCCGCGCGGCGGGGCACCTTCCTGGACCTGGCGCTGTGCCTGGCGGGCGGCCTCGTTGACGCCGGCCTGGCCACGCTGTTCAAGACCGCCGCGCTGGGCCTGCCGGTGCGCAGCCCACCCACTTGGCCCCCCTGTAGAAGAATCTGTCCATTCACGCCAGCGGCATCAGCTGTGTCGTGTTGATGCGCAAGTTGTGTGTCTTGCTGGGCATGTGCCAGCCATTTGCCGTTCACAGTCGTGAGAGTGCAGCCTGCAAATGACCGTCCAATGTGGCCTAGCAATTCGTGCAGGACAAGGACAGCGGCGTGCAGAAGAAGTCGTACAAGGTGGTCGCCTACCTGTGCGAGTCGCGCCCCGACTTTGTGTGCACCAATCTTCAGGTGCGGCGACTGTCTCTCCTGAAGATTATCCCCTGTTTGCCATCGTCCACTGTGTATGGCGATAGGCTGCTCTTCAGCGTGGTGCTGTTCCAAGAGACATGGTGCAATGACGAGCAACTGGACTGTCCCTAGTCGATGCCCTCCTCGTCTGAGGAAGGATGAGAACAAACTCCTTCAATACTCCAAATTTCTGAGCACAGTCAACCACCACATCGGTTACTTGTAGGGTTCCAGCGCCTCAACGATGCTACCAGCATGAGCCCAAAGCATCATTTCCCGGTGCTGTATCTGATGTTCTTCCAGGTGGCAATTCACATGTCACGGATGTCTTGTCATGCTGGCCCCATCTGCAGGGGGTGATGCAGGCGCTGCTGGGCAGCACGAAGGGCGTGTCCTCGGCGGCGCGGCGCTTCCGGCTGCGCTGCCTGAAGGCCGTCGTCCTGCTGCTGGACTCCCACCCGGAGCTGGACTTTGAGCTGGACGCCGGTGGGGAGGCGGCTGATGCGACTGCAATGCTGTCGCCCGAGGAGAAGCGGCAGCAGGTGACTCTCGTTTAAAAATGATCTTCCCGCCGCCTGGGCTCTTGCTTGAGGAGGCTAGGCCTGTCGAATGCCAGCAGAGCACACCCGCCTGCCTTGCAGTGGACGAAGGTGTAGCCACTGACAGCCTGGTGGTCATCAGGGGCTTGCACTGCGCTCGCGCTTGGCTGACGTGAATAACCGCCCAATGCCTGTGCAGCTGGTGGCAAGTCTGGTGGGCGAGATTGTGCTGGCGTGCAAGGAGGTGAACCAGAAGACACGGGCCGCCGCCAACGACATGCTCGTTGACGTGGCCCACGCCATGCACGAGTCTGCGCCGCCTAGCCTCGACCCCAGTGAGCACCACAAAGCTTGAGCCTCTCACCTTCTGGCGTCTGACACCGCATGTTGCCGACAAGCCTGTGTGCTGTCTGGTGCATGTGCGCTACAATGTTCGTGACTCTTAATGCTCCTCACATGGCATATGAAGGTGTAATCACTGCATTGAGCTGCTGATCTTGGGCGGGCAGGCAGAGTCCCTTAAAGTGGCCACGTCTAGCATGCAGAGTGACCGATTTCTGCCGTTATTTGGCAAGCGCACATCCCCATGGCCATCTGAGCATGCTGTTCCGGTCATCTGGTGTCAATGAGGTGCGCATTGAAAGCCTCCTGTATGCTCGAGTGCAGATGCCCCCGGTGGACTGCGCACGCTGTTCACAATGGTGCTGGGCGGCATGGTGGGCGAGTCGCCCCACATGATGGCGGCGTCGGTGATGGCGCTGGCGCGCCTTCTGTACGAGTTTGGCGGCGCGCTCTCGGCCTCCGTGCCAGAGCTCATGCCCGCCGTGCTGTCGCTGCTGCGGTCCCGGGCGCGCGAGGTCGTCAAAGCCGTCCTGGGCTTCCTCAAGGTACACCTGTTGGAGGCTGTCCCACCTGATGCTCGAGGCTGCGATTGACTTCTGGTATGGGTGGTCGAGGCTAGTTCATAGGCGACATATCTTATCCACAGGCCCCAGTTTGGGCAAGCAGCTGGCCACACATTCTCAGTTCTGCATCTCAACCACCAGGCTGTCTCGCACCATACGACAGCTCGGCAAGGTGATGCGCACATTGAATCGCAGCTCCGCTGCATCCCTGGTCGTGTGGCATCAGCCCACTGGCTGCCGGGGTGCTGCATGCTGTGCTGCTCGAAGGAGGGCATGGCATGCATTGGCGCTCACATGACTGCGTCACCGACCTCAGCAAGACTGAACCCAGATGTGACTCGATCAATGGCCAGTGACATGACGGCGGCAGACGTTTCAGTCCTGCCGCTGGTTTCTGTGCACACCAGCAGCTGGTGTCATCGCCTCGGTTCAGCGCCCAGTCCATCGAGAACATGCCAGTGTCCTACGGTGGCAGGTGGTGGCGATGCGGCTTCCGGCAGAGGCGCTGCAGCCGCAGCTGGGCCCCATCCTGGAGGGCGTCCTGCTGTGGGCCGCCGACTCCAAGAACAAGTTCAAGCTCAAGGTGCGCTGTCCCCTGCCGGCCATGACAGGCGACTGGTGCACGGGAACCGCACTGGAACCCTCCAAGTCAGGTCCTGTTCCCGTGGCCCGACTGTATGTGTATTCATACCATGCGGTCCTCGGGATGTCCAGCAGGAGGTGGCTGTGCATGTGTGATGACCAGAGGCCTGCGGAGTTGCTGTGAGCAGGTCTGTACTTCACATGCAAGCGATGCTGCAATTTACCCATGCATGAGTGGGGCCAACAGTGAAGTGCTGCCGCAGCAGTTTGGCTCCGAGGAGGTGGAGGCGGACACGCCACAGGGCGACTCTGAGCTGCGATTGGTGGTTTAGGGTTTCAGGGTGTTTTGAGGGTTTATCTGTTGCGCCGCGGCGCTGATCCGTCACCCACTGCTGCTGCTCAGGTGCGGCTGATCGTGGAAAAGCTGGCGCGGCGGTGCGGCTTTGACGAGGTGGAGGCGGCCATGCCAGAGGGCGACACCAAGCTGCTGATCCACATCCGCAAGGAGCGCGCCCGCAAGGCCGCCCGCAAGTCAGGCGCCGCAGCCACCGAGGTAGCCGCCGCCCCTCAAGCATGCGATGAAGCAATCTGCAGCGGCTTGTCCTGGGCTATCAACATCTGCATTGAATCGAAGCGGGCAGAGCGGGTTTTGCAGTGGTTTGCAGTGGGCCGGTCAGCAACTGCATTGGATGAACAACTCGGCATGCTTGCACACTCCTGGCTGGCAATGATGACTCCACAACTCTCTTTCTGACCTCCATGAGGATCCAAATTAGACTACAATTCGCTGAGCCATGCTGGAGACGCTTGCATGCTGTCATTCACATGCGCTGCATTTTTCTAGAGCACAGGTGATAGGTGCTGCTGGGCATCGATCAATCCTCAGTGTTTCAGCAGCAGCTCATCACTGCTATGCTGCGGTGTAGGCTGGCGACTTTGAGGCGGCTGCGCTCGACGCCCGCTCGCAGCGCAGCGCAGGCGGCCGCACCGCTCGCCGCCAGGCGTGGGCCGAGAACGACGTCTTCTCCGACGACTCTGAGAATGGTGGAGCACCCACGGTGCGAACTGAGCAGATGCACTGGTGTTCTACAGTGTGACGGCTGCTGCCAGGCGCGAGCCGTGAATGTTCATTGACTCTACGATGCGGGCGATGGTAGCTGTCCCACCTACCACATACACTTCATAACAGCGCCAGGTTGCCGAGAAATAAGGTCCAGTGTTTGTGGCAGGTCGACGAGACTGTCACTGTCCAGGGCAATGTCCCAGACTGCCTGTTGCGGCTGCTCAAGGCTGAACACATATATGCGCGAGCGGGCAGAGCAGTGCAGGCGGACCCCCTTGCCAGTCTGCCCACAAGCTGGGGGCGTTCCTACATCCTGTGCCTTCTTGCTGGCACTTGTGTGGCCGACCTGAAACCCTACACCCATGCCATGGGCGAGCTGCAGGTCGCGGCCAGCCGGCGCACGGCGGGTGCGGGCCGAGGCGCTGTTCAAGGCTGCACAGATGTATGCGTGAGCAAGCAGAGCAGTGTAGTCAGACCCTCTTGCTGACCTGCCCAGCAGCTTGGGGCTGTTCCATTTCTGCGCCTTCTCTCTGGCGCTCCTATGACTGCACTGACCATGCTGCATATGCGTTGCAGGTCGCGGCCAGCCGGCGCACGGCGGGTGCGGGGCGCGGCGCCGCGTCCGTGGCGAGGAGCGCCAAGTCGGCGCAGCGTCGTGGCGGCGCCCGCCTGCCCCTGGTCGGCGACGAGGTGGCCGACCTGCTGGATGCAGGTGACCACTATTTGCTAAAACCCTCCTGAAACACGATGTAAATCCTCCCGAAAGTAAGATATGACCAAGTTCGTAGCGCCACCGTCTGGTGCCTGAGGATGTCTGGTCCGCCAGCTGCGAGCTGGTCCGGCTCACTCCCGGCAGACCTGGTACGCTGGATCACCCGCGACAACAGCGATGGCGTGAGTGCGGGGGCGGGTGTGTGTCTGACACAGGCGGCACTGTGTGTGTTCCTCAGGCTCTGCAGTGCACTGAAGGGTTTGTTACATGCTGCAAACCCTAATACCTTGACTGCAGGCACGGCACGGCGGATGATGCGCAGCGCGGCGGGGCAGGACCGGCAGGCCGAGATGGACGACTTCGCCCGCGACATGGGCGGCCGCATGGTCATCAAGGTACAATTTTTCAGTGTGTACATAGTGTTTGAATATTATGCCAGGGTTTGCAGAGACGCCTTGCCCGCCACACCTGCCTGTCAAAGTAGTGCAGTACAATGGTAGATTGCATACATGACGAATGTCCGCCACACCGGCTGTGCTGGCAGACAAGTGGGAGTTGCTCCTGCCTGTTGGCGCATGAAGGGCAGGTGGCTTGGGCCTCGTCTGTCCTCACCTGCCCGCCGGATTCTGAGGCGCAGGAACCCCACTCCCACTGGCAGGGGGTGCCCATAACACGTGATCATCCAGACATGGACTCCATGTGCAAATTGCAGCAAACAGCCAACTGCACGCCCTATCCAGGATGATGAGGCGCAGCAGAACATATGATGCATCCAGACATGAATGTCGCATGCAAACTGCAGCATACAGACGACTGCATACCCCTCTGCAGGATGACGAGGCGCAGCCGGACTTCGTGCCCACCGGCAAGGGCGCCCGCAAGCGCAAGGGCACACTCATGGCGGAGGACTTCAGCGACGACGACGGCAGCGACGGCGGCCCCACGGGCGGCAAGGCCGTCCGCTTTGCGCGCTCCACGGCTGGTGTGTCAGGGGTCATACATGTTGCAATATCGGCGTGAACACATGACCGCAAGCTGGCCCCTTGCTGCTGCCTCAGTCAGCATTCATCACAATGCTGTTGTTGCTGGGGTTCAAACCAAGGCAGTGTTGAGTCGCTTCGTCCTGAATTGGCTTTGCATTAACATGGGCATAACAGCATGGTGGCTGTCCGCCCGCCTGCAGGTGCTTCAGTGGGCGGGCGCAGCAGCATGGGCGGCAAGTCCGCGGGCGGCCGCAGCACGGCATCCCGCACCTCCATGGCGGCCAGCAAGCGCGGCGACCAGCACAGTGGCAGCAGGTCCGGTGCACCCTTGCCTTTGTTTTTGTGAATGAGTGTGTCGACGATGGCGCACTCCTGCACCTGGTGCCACTGCACCTTGCTGGCTCCAGTGTGTCATGCCAGCAATGCTCAGCACTCTATGCTCTGCCAAAGTCACTCGAGTTGGGCCAGTCGGCTTGGTGCACCTTGGCATCAAAGCCTGCTGTCCACATTGCCAACGGCTTCAATGCTGAGAAGGGCAACAGTAGGGTGAACAGCAACACCGCGGATTGGGACACGATCTTGGAACCCTGCTTTCCGCATCGCCGCAGGTTCAAGGCCAAGAAGGGAGGCGGCGACGTCAAGGGCGGCAGCAAGGTGGAGCCGTATGCCTACTGGCCCCTGGACCGCAAGATGCTCAATCGTCGGCCCGGCAAGACGGCGTCCGCCAAAGCCGGCCTCATGAATGTCATCGGACAGAAACCGTCCGCTGTGGGGGCAGGCCGTGCGCCAAAGCGCCGCCGCAAGGGAGACTACGCCATGATATGTGGATGTCGTGTTAGGTCGACCTGACATGCACTTGCTCTGATGAGTGTCATTGGGCAGGAGTCTGCCTGCTGCCGTGAGTGCAACAATGTACGGATTTTGTGTTGGTCACTTTTGTGCCGCGCAAGATGTGGTTTCGTCTTGGTTTCGGCATCAAAATCTTGCTCAGTCCTACCTTGGAGCGTGCAAACAATCGATGTGTGATCTGTATCATCCTTTAGACACACTATTTCCACAGAAGCATGGTCACGATATGAGAGCATGGAGTGAACATAGGCCACCGGGCTCGTGTGTCATGCAGATGTGTCTGAACGCTGGCAGGGTGTCGATGTTGCCAAGCAAATGTGCACCAGCGCTGGGTCAATGGTACCATGAGCACCGCCTTGTGATGGGGCATACCAAAGTGACATTGCGTCGTGACATTCTCAAAAGCCAGTTGTGTCAATCCGCAGGCGCACAGGCCTGGCCTCAGGCCAGTCGTAGTTATTCTCAGGGTACGGTACCACCAGTCATGCTCAGGCTACTCTCTGTTCGCGGTGTCGCGCCCGCCGCCCGGCTGCGCCTTGCTGAGGTTTTTGGTCAGACCGCGCGTGGCGTCGGCGAGCCACTGGCTCTGCTCCTGCAGCCGCCCCTGCACCCTGTCCGAAATGCTGCTGGACGCGAACCACCGGGGCTTGCCCTGCTGCTGTCCACCCCTGCACAGAGCAGAAAACCTCAGGCATGTTGCACGAGGAAGATGACCTTCGTTGGGCGTGCTGTTCCGAGTCAAGAGCAGAGTCACAGATCCACAGATCTCATATAACCACACCATGTAGGGGCAAGCAGATGCCAATCTGCGACGACTTCGCTGGACTGTTGTCAGCCACTGCACCTGGCCGACGCTGACGATGCGGCACCACCGCTGCCGAAGCCCCCGGCTGCGCCGCCGCCGCCGCCGCCAAAGCCGGGGCCGCCGCCGGCGCTGCTTGCCCTCAGCTGTTGCCGCTGCTCCTCCGCTGGCGAGTGGGCTGGTGCCAGGATGTGGCCCAGCTCTGCCCTTGCGGAACCAGGCGCTGCCGGACTGGCACCTGTGCAAAGCCACGTCCTATGTCAGCCGTCGGTGGCCATGCCATATGACAGAGCACGGCGACCCACAGGCAGCAGACCTGATCACAACAGCGACTGGGCAGCAGAAGAAAGTAACACCTGAGGGCCTTGGGCTGGACCCTGCTGGGTGAACGCTGCCGTCGCCGGCATCTGATACCGACACTCGCAGCCTGGGCCTCTCAGCTGTTGCGCCTCCTGCAACGGCGATCACAAGAGTGCCGTCAGTTGCAATCTCCAGCCCAAAGCCGGACAACACAGCGGCACATATCGCAGATTCTCAAACACTTTCAGCGCTTGACAGGCTGCAAAAGGCGGCAGAATGATGGGCTACGGCACCTGCATCAGCGTGCGGGTATGGCAGCGAGTTGGAGCGCTGGCGTGTGCCGGCCAGGCTGGGCGCCTGCTGCGTGGCATCTGCCGCTGCACTCGCATCTGCGCTGGTCGCTTGTGCCGCCGGCTGCGCGGCACTGCCGATGTCCCCGGAGCCACTGGACTGTCGCTGCGGGCGGGCGGCCTCATCAGAGCGCCTCGGCAGCACCTGCCAGACCAAAGACATTCGGCGGGTGGTGCGGCGGTGTGCAAGATGCAGCTGGACGGTTTCAAAAGCGATCCAACCAGGGTTTCAATGGTGACGAACCAACGCCCTGATGTATAGGTTCCCATCGGACTGCACAGCATCACCTGCAGCTCGACCTCCTGCGGCTCTGACTGCATGCTGTCCGCCTCGGCCGCCCTCGCGGCGGCCGCCGGGCCGGCACGGCCGCTGGCAGTCGCTGCCACGGGGCTGCGCCGGCCGAGCAGCTGACTGCTTCCACCACCACCGGACTTGTTCCTGACCGGCGACGAGCCCAGGGCGGGCTGCTGCAGGGTGGGGTCGCCTGTGGCGGCGCTGTCCGGCGGCTGCGCTGGCGCCGTGCCGCCGGGATGTCTGTCCGCAGCGGCCGCCGCCGGGTAGCCGGGCTCGGAGGCGCGCTTCTGCGCGGCCTGCACAACGCTGTGGAAAGCGTCGCCGCTCTGCTGCCGTGCCTGCACAGGACAGTCAACGGTGCTGGCTGCTGGACAAAGGATGCAGCCTCACTCCAGCTAGACGCATGGGCAGATGCTTCTACCGCAGCATGCAGTTGCAGCACCGAAGACGTCCATAGATCAGGTATGGCAGAGGATGTCAAACCCTCGCACACCTTGGGCGCTGATGGTGAAATGCCAGCTGCAGAGCTGTCTGGCCGGTCGCTGGTGGCCCCGGGGCTGAGCTCGGAGGAGCCCTGCGACGCCAGCACCTGCAGCAGCGGAGCAGGTCTGTGTTGCAGATGCAATCATCGACAGCACGGATAGAGGGTACAAAATGCGGTGTGCAGCCTCCGGATGCCTGGCAGCATCACCCTGTGCACAAAGCGGTGGCTGCTGCAGCCGCACGGCGGCCGTGACATGTGTGCACCTCGGCCGTGGCACGCAGGGCGGCGAGGTTGGTGGGCGGCTGCCGGGAGGCGCGGTCGCCCGCCAGGGCCGCCAGTATGTGGGCCCCCGCCTGCCCGGTCGCCAGCAGCGCCTCCACCTCCTCCCCTGCCATATGACAGATAAGCCCATGATAACCCGGCAACCGACGTCGTTCATTGCCGCCTTTTGAATGCCCAGGTATGCTGTAGGGTATGTGCTGTCCTGCCGCTTGGTCAGCAGCGCCTCCACCTCCTCCCCTGCCATGTGACATGTCAGCCACCATGACTTAGCAACTGGCATCCCTCATATCCGCAAGCCGATTGCCCCAAAGCTTCGGTCGGTTGAAAATGCTGTAGTATATGTGCTATCCTGCCGCCTGCCCGGTAGCCAGCAGCGCCTCCACCTCCTCCCCTGTCGTGTGACATATAAGGCCCCATCTTGGAAAGCCACAAGGCCGTCTTCACTTGAATGTGCTTTATGACGTGAACCCTCCTGCCGCCTGGCCGGTAGCCAGCGGCGCCTCCACCTCCACCCCTGCCATGGCATATGTCATATTATACATGTCCAAATTCCATCACAATCTGGACAACTGCCGTCACCGATGGCCGCAAGGCCTCCCGGTTGCTTGCTGATGCTTATTTTGCTTTGCAAGTGTGCAATCCTCCTGCCACAGGTCGCCACGATGCAGATCACAGTGCAAACGTGGCCAGCACTAGGCTATGCCAATGGTGAGGAGAGGAGCAGAACCAGGAGCAGGAGCAACACCAGCTTCAGGCTTGGCCTTAGGCAGCGGACGGGCGACGTCGGGGCTGTCATACGGGATGAGCCCCGGCAGCCGCATGTCGGAGCACGCCGGGTACATCATATTCTTCTCAATGGAGCGCTTCAGCTTGTTCTCGATCCACTGGCTGGCGCGCGCCGCCTGGGCTGTGGACTTCAGCATCCTGCTGCCCACCTGCAGGGCACCAACGGCGAGTTGGCTTTGGATTGATGGCTCTGAACGAGCAAAGCGCTGGTCTTGCTGATTGTGTTGACAGCCATCATCCGCAGATGTGCACCATAGACTTCAGGCCTCGCCGCTGAGATGATGCTGATATACACAGGTGCTCCTTGAGGGCAAGCACCTGAGGATGCAGTCCACACAAGGGCGGTGTTGCGGCATACTGACACAAGCCCGGGCATGGTCTCATGTCAAATGCAAAGCAATTCCGAGGGCCCACCACGGGTTTGGCGGTGAGGTTGAGCTCCCGCAGGGAGGTGAAGGCGGTCCACAGGCGGTCGCCCGGCGGCGGCGGCAGCCACGCCAGCATGGTGCCGTCGATGCTGCTGATGCGCACCTTCAGCCGCAGCGGGATCCTGCAGAAAGGGATGGTCAACTTCTATATGTCAGCATGGTCTGGTTCAGTATGAGTCTCCAGATGCGAGCGCATGACTGTGGCGCAGGCCTGCCGCAGTTCGATGGCTGGTCAGCTGCATGCAGCCTGGTGTATCGATCGTTTCATAGTCAGCGCTGTTGGATAGCAAGCAAGGGCTTAACACCGGACGCACTGGGAGATAGACTTGGCAGCCGAGTCGGCGATGCGCCGAATCTGTGACGCGGCTGCCTTGCGCATGGCGCCCACATCCAGCAGCTTGCGCCGCGCCCTGCCGTGCCTGTCCGCAGGTGCGTCCAGGACAGGAGGCACATCATCTGCAGACCGAGGAACCTTGCTCAGCGTGGTCTCACAGCCTACAGGCATGATGTGCTGCATCACACATGAATATCGGTGCAGTGCGGCCGCCAAACTGCAGCGCAGCCCCTGGCAAGCGTGTGTCAAGGAAACGGGAAGCTCAGGCGCTTGAGTGGGCTAGCGGGGCCCTCAAGGTGGGGAGGCATGAAGTGGTGGTGACACGCCTTCTGACAGGTCGTCGTCTGTTGCCACCGCCGGCTCAGCGTGTGCAGCGGGCGATTCGCCGCCAAAGTGGCCGATCGCCTCATCGAACTGCGACCACGCTGTGGACGACCGCACATCGATCTTGGTCTCCACCATCACCCAGGCGTCACCTGCAGCAGGTGCGTTCCAGATGAAATTACCACCCCCACTGGAGATGCAGGTTTCGCGGGACAACAACAGATCGGTTCATAGTTGAAAGAGGCGCACCGCGGTAGGAGATGTCCAGAAGGAATTGCGGCCAGATGGCGCCGCTGGGCGTGGGCAGCGCCCTGAAGTTGTCCACCTCAGGCACTGACCTCCCCACGCAGATGTCCACCACCTAGGCAGAGAGAGTACCAGGTTCATTGCTCTACTCTCACTTGTTGCCGCTCACTGCAAGTTCAATACCCAGGCACACAAGCTGCCTGTCCATATTTGCATAATTGAGAGGTCCAATATTGCAGATATTGGTCCCCATTGCAAACGTGGGCAATGTTCACTGCCGAATTGCTGATTGTAAGAAATGCAATGTTTCATTTGGAGTACATCAGGCTTCCCATTGAACGTCTGACAGGGTTTCTAGGTTTGCGTACAGCGGCAACTGAGCTGAGTGTCGCTGAGGCAATTGTGAAGGCAAGCATTGGGCCCGGTAGAAATTGATGCTTACTGCTCTTGCATGCATGCAAACAGCTTTGGACAGAGATTTGAAGGGGTTGCCACACAGCCATAATGCCAAAATTGCCTGTGCGACAAGGCGGCAGTTGCATCTCGACGCCACCTCGGAGCTGGCAAACCGCACCTTGAGCGGCCCGATGTAGGCTGGATATCGCAGCTGATCCAGCTTGCGCTGGATGTACGCCGCAGCTGCGTCTCGGAAGGAGGGCGCACGCAGCAGGTCGAACGCGACACGCGTGATGAGCATGTTGGCTGCCGCCTCCACCGGCTCCCGTTCTCCCGCCCAGGTGTCCTCTGGCGCCTGGGTCAAGCAAATCCGACCATGATGCAGCTTGCATCACTGTCGTTGTAGAAACTGTTGTCCACTTCAGAGTTGTCATCAACTAACGAAATTACGAACCACGCTGCAGGCAGTGAAGATGCACAGTGTGGGGCCATGCCTGGTTCGCCAGTTTGTCTGGACGCTCCGCCGCCTTGCCATTGGCCTTCGCCGATGCTGGCGACGCAGGCTGCGCCTTTGGCGGTGGCGAGGCGCCCGCCGCGTCAGCGTGGCCGTCGGCGACGCATGCCGGCATGCTGCGACTCGGCGCTGGCCCTTGCGGCTGCGCAGGATAACCCCGGCGAGTCATCGGATAAGCGAGCACAACTCTGCTTTCTGCTGCATATTGGCCACAGTGAGTCGGGAGTAGGTGAGCATCCAATGAAGGTGCTTGCCTGCTTTCCTGATGCTGGCGGGCGCGGAGGCAGGCGCTGTCCGGCTCCCGACAGCGGGCTGGCAGAGTGTGCACTGGCCTTTGGCCCGTGGCTGCTGCTGTCGCCGCTGCCGTGTGCTGATCCGCCGGGCGGCTGGCCGTGGAAGCTGCCGTTGCGGCTGCTGCGGGGTGGGCCCTCGTCATCTGAGGAAAGCGCCAGGCCTGCGGAACCAGAACATGTGGCGACAGCATGTGGCGGCAACTCTCTCAGGACACAAACTTGCAAAGCCAGTGCTGTAACTGATCAGTGACTCTGTGCTACTGAACTCATGGTGCACTGTCACCTGCACTGGAGCCTGAGGCGGTGCGCTCCGCGGCGCTGTCTTCAGCATCGGACACGCCGCCAAAGGCCGACCCAGGCCGCCGCTCCGGCACCGCAGAGGCTGGCCTGCTCAGCTTGGACTTGCCGTGACCGCCGTCATCGTGTGATGCTGCTGGGCTGGGGCCCGGGTCACTCTGGATGTGGCCGGCAATTGCGGCAGATTGGGAGTGGTGCAGGGCTGCAGTCGACTTCGGCCGGCACCACAGGGCATCCACGTCGTCAGGGTCCACTGCACCAATACAACTAGCGAAGTCGGACACGCAGCAACGGTCGATCACTTGTGCGCTCGGTGGCCAGGCGATGTTGCACCATTCAATGCATCGCATAGCTGTGCTGGGCAGCCTGCTGTACATACATTGTCTTGTGCATTACAGCAATTACCTGTTGCAACAGGCCGTTCACCCTTCTTTCCCTTGCTGCTGCTGGAGCGACCGGTGCGCCGGAAGCTGGCCTTGAAGAGACCCCAGCGCCCACGTCGCTTTGCGGGCGCTGCTTCGTCCTCATGCGATGCCTGAAGCAGATGCATTCATGTGTGGGACCGCAGAGCCCCTTTTGACAGGCACCACGACAGACAGCAGAAGCTTGCAAACTGCAGTGCTGCATACCAATGCAGCCGTCAAGCTGACCTGTGGCAGCAGGTGCGGGATGGTTGACGCCATGCGCACGCTGGCTGAAAACGCGTCAAACATGCCCTCGACAGTGCGCGGCACGCCGCCCCCCTGCGCCCCCCACAGCAGCACGCCATACCTGCCAGACAACAGCCGTAGATTCCTGACTTGACGACAGGGTGATCCGGTGACAAGGAGAACAGGAATTAGCAGTTCCCAGGACATGCACAAGGCGCATTGGACAGCAGAGAGTAAGTCCTGCTCACCACTGTGTTTTGGCAAAGCCGTCAGAGGCAAACATGAAGAAGCTGGTCTGCTGCGACAGCAGCGGCTTGTCTGGGTGGCTGATTTCCAGGGGACACTTCTTCCACCACCTAGGCACAGATGTATAACAGAACCATCATCTTTACTGGATCGACGAAAGCCCCAAGAGTGGTGAAAACTGCACCAAGGGATGGGTTTAGGTGTTGGCCTCACTTCCCGCAGTCAATCCTGAAGCATGTGGTGGTCACAGTCATTCACAAGTTCAGGCAGCCATTGGCGCACTTGCTCTTGCCGCGGAGGCCCTCTGTTGGGACGTGGATCTGGCAGCCTGCCAGTGGCACCGTGACCATGGGCACGAACTTGTTGTTGCTGGTAGCCGGGTTGGGCGCCAGGAACAGCTCACCGCCCTTGGCCAGCGCGAACCACTTGGTGGCAATGGCCTTCTCCCCCTCTGTCTCCGGCGGCCAGTTGGCCAGAGCCTGCAGCAATACATGACACGTATTGACCGCCATGAATAATTGTGTCATGCATCATCTGTGCATGACCAAGTGCAACAAGGCTGGGCATAGACCACACTACTGTGTGATGTCAATACGCACAGTCTGCTCGGAATAGAGTGCGACGTCTGTTCGCATGGCAGCCTGACTGCTCACCTCATTGCGGTCGTACTTGGCGGTGGGCATGGTATACACCCAGTCGCTGAACTCGCCCTGGCGGCTGAGCGCCGGCGGGGGGCCATCACGGCCGCCGCCCATCGGGATCATGTCCTCCACCAGCTGAGCGTACGTTGTCTGCTCCTGCTGCGCCTGCTGTGTGTCGGGCACAGCATCCTGTCCGCTGCCATCAGCGGGTGCTGAGGCGGCGCCAGCTGCAGCTGCAGCAGCTTTGCTGACCGGCTGCGCCTTCACGGGCTCTGACAGCACATACCATGCTGCCACCTGCGTTGGTGACACACGGACTCATGGTGTATCTGCCGACCAGCTGCTCTGGAAGCTCGATGCAGATAGCAAATGACGATAGGCGTTCCTCCCGGATCACAGGGATGGCCGATGAGAGGCAGCAGTGGCCTGACCACAAGGGCGCCCGCGCTGGCGATGGTCAGCAGGATGCCCAGCAGGAGGTGCAGCAGTGCTGTCAGCACGCCCAGCGGTGCCAGCAGGATTGGTGCACATCGCACGATGTATAGTGTCGCGGCACACCTGCGGTTTAGTGCCATGCTCGCACTCCAATCTTGCCTGGCATGTTGCATGCTGGCGGGATGCAGATGTGGGTGAGCAGATGAAGCAGGGAAAGAATCCCAGCGCACTCACCCCACGAGCGTGACAGCCCACCGCTCAACGGCTCGCAGCACCGGCACAACCCCTGCATGACGAATGTGCAGGTGTCTCATTCCTCATGATCTGGCACACTGCGCAATCCGCAGCCGCTGCCAACTTGAATGCACCACATCAGCGACCCATGACGCACCTCGGCGGTTTGGTGAATCCATGGCGCTGCGTTATGATGACAAGCTGCTGCAGCAATCCATCGCGGCTGCTGACTCGCACTTCTCAGGGCACCGCTGCCCTGACGAGGCCCGCCTCGAGTGCACACAAATGGCAGGACTGCAGACAGATTGCCACACGGCCGATTCACAGAGCTGAAACCCTTTGTTTTGTAAGCCAAGGGAAGCAGTCAGCAATGTGGTTGGGCTGGAGCGGCCTTGCTTGGACTAGTCAAACAAATAGATTGCAGCAACGTCAAGTTCGCGCGGGTGGTCTGTGCCGACGCATGTGTAAGTACAAAATGGCTTGCAACACATCGTTCGTAGCTAGCACAGGGCTAGCATGCCGCAAATCCTGTTGTTGAGCCAGTGTGGCCATTGACATGCTATTTGATACTTGATGAGAACCTGCAGTGCACGTGCAAAACTCTGTTGATACTTCGCTGCACAATTGCATTTCGCTGAGTGTTGTCACGACAACATGGTGGCCGAGGGGCTGCTGGCGCAATTCCGCCGCGATGCGAGAGGCACAGCGGTGGCATTGGTCCATTGCAAGGGCCCAATTTCCGACAGTCACCACCTTGTGGTGTCGCTGAACACCAGGTGCATCTAGCTGTGAACGTGCGGAGCTATCCGTACGATCTTGCATACGCTCGCGGCTGCTTCGCCGCAGGTATCTACCAGCACTGCCAATCCACGCCGTTCATGTGCCGCACGCAGGAAGGACACACAGATCATCCACCTGCAGGGCTATGGTGGCCGGCCATACCACACAGCAACACACGGAGACGATGTCTTCGACGCAGAGGTACGCCTTGCCCATGCCCACTTGGCTGCGTACTGCATGGTCGCAGAACGTTCGGGCTGTGAAGAGCCGCGGAATGACAATGTTGCAGGCCCAGGCGCTGGAGCACCTTCAGGGTGACGATAACGAGCTGGAGGTGTGTGCATTGCTGCATGTGTGCTCCTTCTCCTTGCTCCTTCCCCTGCCAAGTCCGCACTCGCTCGGATGACTTCATACATATTGACACGCTTGCTAAACAGATCACACGGGGTGTCGCCGTGCTCGGCTATGCGCCCATCGGCAGCCGGGGCCTGGTGCTGCTGGCCACCCGGGTGAAGACGGTCGTCACGCTGCCGGGCGGCCACGAGGTCAAGCTGGTGACCGGCAGCACCTGGGCCAGCATTCCTCTCGAGGTCGGCGCTCCAACCCTGCCTGATGTCCTCAGGCCTGACTAGACTGTTCTTTTCAGACACCGTGAAGATGGTCAGCCCGCCTCTTGCCACTTGGACCAACCTTGCATTGCATGCAAAGGAATGCAGCATGGTCTGCTTGACGCACGTGTTGACGCTTCTATGATGAACGTTTCACTGCCGAGCAGGGCGAAGACGTGAGCGGGGCGCCGCTGACGCGGGCGGAGCAGGAGCGGCTGGCGCTGCTGGCGGAGTACACGCTGGACAATGCGCACTTCTACTGCGAGACGACGGACATCACCCGGCCCTTCCCCAGCACCGAAAGCGTGGATTCGCCCAGCTGGGAGTTTGTTTGGAACAACTGGCTGGGGGCAGCGCTGCGGCAGGAGGGCCTCGGCGCCGTGTGCCCTCCGCTCCTGCAGGTGAGGCAGCGATATGCAGTATGAACAGGACCCGAAGTGAAATTCGATCTGATTGGTAGTCTGGTTGTGGCATGACTGCCTCGGGTCAGCGCTGCAGCATGAGGGCCCTCCAGTCTTGCAGGGGAATCGGATCCATGACTCTAGTATGGCAGAGATTTACGAGGGTGAAAGCACCGGGAGACGCTGATCCTATGGCAGCACAGGGTGCTTGGCGCACGGCATCGGTGGCAAAGTCGAAAGCTATTTTACACTGCACGGTGAGGGTCAATCACTGCAGGATGCTCAAATATGCGCACCAAACGCAGGGCATGGCGGCCAGCCGGGAGTTCACAGACCGCTCGGGCAGGCGCTTCAGCCTGGCGCTCATTTCGCGCCGCAGCTGCCTGCACCCGGGCATGCGGTACATCGCGCGCGGCCTCAATGCGCTGGGGTCCCCCGGCAATGAGTCCGAGGTCGAGCAGCTCGTGTGGACGCACCCCTCAGGCAAGGCAGTAATCTGATTACAGGCAAATCATGTGCGAGTGCTGCTGGCCTGCAGCTTGAAACTGTATGCCTGTCCCTCTGCAGTGAGTCCGAGGTCGAGCAGCTTGTGCGGACACACCCCTCAGGCGAGCATGTCAGCTTTGGTCACAGGCACATCATATTTGGACTGCAACTCAGCTACAGGTTGAGACCGCTTGCCTTCCGCGGCAACAAGGTCACAGAGCAGCAGCTGGAGTAAGACACATCTGTCAGGGAACCACGCTTTGCTGGGTCGAATGGTCCCAGTGTTCAAGAGGCAACTTCGTGTTTCTTGGAGAAACTGCTTCTCATTCGGATATTGGGTCCGTGTTGCCTGATGGCTGTTTGACCTGCATCAACAGGGCCAGCAGACCAGGTGCAGTGGTCCAACTTCACCTGGCGGCGGGGCACGGTGCCCATCTGGTGGGGCGTGGAGATGAAGAGCGGCGGCTTTGGAGATGTGGACGTCCTAATTGCTGCTGACAACCCCTACAGAGGCAGCAAAAGGTGCAGGCTGCTTTACACGCTGCTTTCACAGGCAAAGATGAACGCATGTGTGCATGTGTCTGACGCTGCAGTGGTTCAGGATCTTGACACACACGGTATGTACACTTATGTGAATGCAGGTACTTTCGGCGGCTGCAGAAGCGGTATGCGCCGCACAGTGCGGCAACAGACGCCAAGCCAACCGATGGCACACAGCAGGAGGCGCAGCAGCAGAATGGCCAGCAGGAGCAGCGAGCGCGGCAGCAGCCGACAGACGACCCCAGCCGGCAATACCCGATCACGTGTATCAACCTGCTGCGATGCAACATGCAGAAGCGCAACGAGCTCACCCTGTCCGAGCACTTTGCCGAGGTGCGCTGCGAGCCATGCTGTGTTTATGCATTGCTCTATGTGAATGACATTGGGCTGTGTCAGGTGCCTTGACCTGTTCAGCTTCATGCCTTTCTCAAGCCTTTCTCACACCTGGCGCTGACTTCAAGTGTACTCGTTCATCTTGCAGAGTGTGCGGCTGCAGCGCAAGGCGGGGCTCCCGGTGCAGATACGCAACTTCGACTGGCATGCGTCCCTGAAAGACTTCAGGGAAGCGGGCACCGTGGAGGCGCTGTGGCAGGTCTCGCAGCCCTTTGTTCCCGGCTGCGGCATGGCCGTGGGGTCCATCAGCTCGTCGGCACCAGCAGGCAGCGACCAGCAGCGGGGTGAGCCCTGCACATACATGCTGCCCGTGATGCACTCCACGTCAACATGGTGTTAGATTGGTAGCAAGATTGGCAGCAAGATCGGCAGCAACAAACATGACAAGCTGACAATGCTTGATGTGGACCTTTTTATTGCCTGGATCAGGGGCCAGCCCTGACCTGAGGGCCTCATCAGACCTGGGAGACACGCCGTGGGCGGGTGGCGCCAGCGTGCATTGGCGGCGGCAGCAGCAGGGCATGCTGCGCTTCAACTGCGCGGACTCTCTGGACCGCACCAATGCCGCCTCCTACTTCGTTGCTGTGCAGGTGTGCTGACCTTGTGGCTTCCACCCGTTCGTGTCTGCACTTGCAGAGGGACATCCCCTTTTCGACCTTCAGATCTGGGCTTACTCACCTTTTCCCAGACATGGATAGAGTCGCCCACTTGGCCGTCAACTCCTGAAGCGCTATGACACAGTGTCAATGCGATCACAGGCACTCGTAGAGCAGTGCCGGCATCTGGACATCGTCATCGAGTCCAGCAGCAGCGGCGCCAGCAGCGCAGCACAGCAGCCGCATGCACGAGACGACAGCGACCTGCGCAGCAGCCCCAGCAGCGCACCACTCGTCCTCCCCAAGGTCTGTCTTGAAGCTTGCAGTCAGCTTCGACGAGTGTGTTGCAGGCTTTTCCACATCATCATGCATGCTTTGTAGCACTTGTCAAGCAGTAGGCCACCAGCAAGCAAGTAAACATAGTGCACCAAATTGCAGGGGTGGGAGCAGCGGTGCGACCCGAACACAGGCAGCTTCTTCTACATCGACCACAACTCGGGGCAAACATGCTGGGAGGTGAGCTCATACAAAGGTTTCGCGTCCCACGCCAGTGTTTCCCTGACTCTGCAGGCAAGCATAATTCTGCTGTGATGGCGACAGCAGATGCTGACTGTGCTGCCGCAAGCCACAGGAGGATTTGCCAGCAGAGCTGCGGGAGCGTGTGTTGGCTGCCAGGTCGGCTGCAGCGGGTGCGGCAGACTCGCATCGGGGCGGCCCGCACTCGCCCAGCAAGTCGCACATGCACCCTTCTGCCAGCGCGCCAGACCTGCCCAGCCACAGGTGCATGAGGGTGTCAATGTTCAGGCACTCATGGCTGCTTGGCTGTCAGGCATGTGGAGCGGCTGCCTGCTCTGCTGGATGTCAGCAGCTGGTGAAAGCAGTGGATGTGTACATCATGGCGCATTGCGAGTGCTTGCGGCTGTGAACAACAGCTCGTCATGGCTGGTGCAGTGCGGCAGCTCAGAAGCAGCAGCAGCAGCAGCGGCGCAGCCATGGCAGCGATAGGCCTGTGGGCTACGGCCTGTTCGGCTGCACGGTGGAGCAGGTGCGGCAGCGGGTGCAGCCCGACCTCATCGCTGAGCACGCCGGCTTCTTCAAGGTACGCAGGAGTCTTGATTGCAGCGGCTGCTACAGATGTGATGGAAACTGTGCCCAAACACCAGGTCCTGCACGTCTTGCAGCGAATCAGATCGACCATGCAGACGATGACACGTTGTCAATGTACCTGCCGCAGGTCAATGGGGACATGAATGCATATCTCTACACCTCCTCGCGCGCGATGCACTCGGAAATCTTGAACCTGCTGCTGCCTCAGGTAGAGTGTGCGCAATCCTTGAAACAGTAAAGTGTGTCACCTTGTGTGTGATTGCACTCGGTGTACATCTTGGCGACTTTGCAAAGTTGTGAGACGCACACCACGGGCCCTGATGCTCGTCTGAATGCGCAGGTTGAGGGCCTGGCCAGCAATGCGATGGGCGGCCTGAGCAAGCTGCAGAACCTGAGCATCACGCTGCAGCGGCGGTGGTCCAACGTGCTGTCTGATGCGCAGCGGCAGCACATCGTGGAGCTGTTCCTGGGCCTGCGGCTGTCGACGTACCTGCCGTCTGCGCAGCCGCTGTACTCGGCCACCTCCCCACTTGAGGTCGGCTGCTGCAATGCCGAGACTCGAGATCGACTGCTGCACGGTGCTGCACGACCGAATTAGAAGCTGTCTGTGATGGGAGGTGGCACAGCGCGACACTAGCCTGTGGCGTTCACAGAAGCACTGTGCTGTGCTGCAGGATGAGAGTGACGAGGAGGATGCACAGCCGCCGGCAGTGGCTGCCAGCAAGCACAGCAGTGCGGCTGCCCAGCAGAAGCCAGTGGCCTCGACCCCGCCAGAACTGCTCAACATGCAGACGGCGGCGCACCCGCAGCGGCTCGAGCACGAAGGCCATGCTGCTCCCGCACAGCACGGGACCACAGAGCAGGAGCCCTCGCAGGTGTTGTGACCATCGCCGGCCTCGATGAATGGGTCCATACTTCTGGGGTTGAAAGCTGCCGGGCAGCTGCTGGACGTAATGTTAGCTCATGGCCATCATTGCATTAAACCTGTTGCCTCGTTCTTGACCGCAGGAAGCGAGCAGCTTGCATGGCAACGGCGGCAGCAGTGGCAGCGCCGACAGTGCCGCATTCGCGGCCGATGCTGCCAGCGGTGAAGTGGACCTGCTGGGCATCCAGACATCGGCCGCCACTGCGGCCACCCCAGCGCAGCAGCGGCACCTAGAACACCCGCTATCACTCATTTGATTCGACGAGAAACTTTGTGCATCATGAGGACTTGTGGTATATCAGGGATGTATGAGAAGAGACAGCATCGGAGTAGAGAGCGATGAGAGTAAACATCTAGTGGGCAGGTCGGCACCAACACCCTGATGTAGCACGTGTACATGCTGCAGGCCCATGCACGGACTTTTATTGCATATTCACCACTCGCATACGTGCAAGATAAGTCAAACTGATGGTACTCTCGTGGCGAGGAATTGCAACAGAGCAATGGAGCAGAATTGTGGACTGATCTGAACGTATTCCCAGTAACAAGTATGCTCCCGTCCATGGCCATACCTGCCTCTAGTTGTCAAGGCACGTGCATCTACAGACACGAGCAACCTTCGTCTTCCTCCCCAAGCCTGCATCGGACGGTAAGGTGTTTAGCAGCAGGATCGGACACCCACCTGCTCGCAACAGGTGGGCCTTCCTCAGTGCACACACAGCCAGTGCGGCGTTGACCTCCTCCAGAGGTACCATTGGCTGTAATGCCGTCTTTGAGCTGAGGCACAGGCTTGTGATCCAGGTTTATGCACAGCACCGCAGTGCAGGCGCAAAATTCGCCTACAAGCAATCCTCGAACGGCAAGTACCTTTGCGTTTTCCGTGTCTTGAATGCAGTTTGCGAACGATACTTTATGACACGTGTTCATCCCCACATGCAGACAGCCGTCAGCCGCTGGACTTGTGCTGTGCTGAAATACCCAGGGAGACAGAAAGTGGCCGTCTGTGTGGTCATGGAAACGCTTCCTGGTCAACTGTTTGCTGGCGGTAGCCATGCTCTTATTCGTGGTGTGGGGTTTTGAGTATCTGAACAGGGTGGACGAAGGTACACACAATTATGCACTGCTGTCTGCGCACGATTGCATCTGATATACTGTCCGAAACCTGTCATCACATGAGTCCTGCTTTTCATGCATGTTGGCACTTGTAGACATGGATGCGCAAAGTCTATGTAGGAGCTGGCGCCATGATGGACCCGCTGCGGCACTGAGTCAGCAAGCATGCTCCTTCGCAGAGCACGGCATCCCGACACAAGCAGCGCAGCTTCATGACAGAACCCGCAAACATCGCTCAAGTGGACGAGCTCGTCCGCGAGTGGCTGCTGTTCAGGGGCTTCACCGCCACCTGGAACAGCTACTCCGCAGAGCTGGCGTCAGACTGCAGCTGTGAATTTCAGGTGCGCAGCTCATTGAACAGATCGTCGACCCTGCTGTTTGTGTGATAGTGGCACAATCGCCTGGGACTTCAGCACTCACGAGGCATCTACATGAGGCCGCGCCATACCCATGCCATCGTGCCGATGGCCGCAGGCGACCCGCCTGGCGGATCTCGTTCTGAAGGACCTGATCCCGAATGGCAAGGGCCGGCAGCTGGTGGAGGTGCTGGACTTTGTGGCGGCCCAGTGCGTCGGGCACCTGCCGCTCAGCCACCAGCCGCTCGCGAGCAAGATGCAGGTGGAGTGACCAGGCCCCATCACATTGCTTCTGCTCCCTTATTCGTCCGGCACTGCCAGTACAATCGACTCGTCACAACATACTGCTGTGTGCACAAAGAATCCGGACTGACAACTGTCATGGGACCTGCATGTCACATGCCTGACCGCTGACGCCGCTGGCAACGCCGCAGCGCTGTCACGCACATACAGTGCCCTGGCAGGTGGCCGTCCTGCAGATGTACCTGGTCACAGCAGTCAGGGCGGGCGCCTACGAGCGGGTCTCGGCGTTCTTCTCCGCCAACGGCGAGCGCCTGCTGCAGGGCCAGGGCGCGGAGGCGTGGAGCCGCTGGTTCGCGCTGCCATACCTGAGCCCGGAGGCGGCACAGGCCGAGCTGCAGGTGGCTTTGCTGGGGAGCTTCTTGCTGGGTCGCTTTTCAAAACAAAGCGGTGGCAGCGCCAAGTGGCTGCTGCACACGAATAGCCACCTCGAGATGCATTGCCATGCACCAGGTTGTGGAAGTCTGTGGCATAGATGCACCATTACACATACACATCACTTTGACTGTCTGGCGTTTGCCTTCGGTGTCGTTGCTGAACCGCACGGCATGTCGGCGGCGGCAGGTGTACTTCACAAAGGAGTGGGCGGCGCTGATGGAGGCCAGCCTGCGGAACTTCCTGGCGGAAGCCATCGCCGGGCTGCCGCTGCCCGGCCTGCTGCGCCAGCACGAGCAGCAGCAGGCCCTGCAGCAGAGGCTGGCGGACGCCGAGGCACAGGCATGTGATGGATGTGGTGCATGTCGTGCATACGCCACCGTATCTCATATGTACTTGGAAGACGGCAACAGGTTGCTGTGGGCAGTGACATGATGCCCAATCAGGTTGGGAAGACGCAGAGGGAGTGCGACAAGTTTCTCGCGGCGTGTGTGTAGGTCTCAGCCCTGCAGCAGCAGCTGCAAGCTGCACAGCAGCAGCAGAGCGGCTCTGAGGCTGCAGCCCACCCAGCCTCTGGCCAGGCAGCACGGGCGGCGGCCCGGTCCCGGTCAGACGCGGCGTCGGGCCGACAGCTGCCAAATTCGCCAGCGAGCAGGCTGGCAGGAGCGCAGCATGCCGCACAGCATCCCAGCCCCAGCACCCACAGTGCTGCCACCCTGGTGCGGAGCTCGACGCCGGAAGGCAGTAGGCAAGCACGGGGAAGTGCGGCTGCGGGCCACGAGGGAACTTCAGCTGAGCCAGTTGCGCATGCCAGCCACAGCGTAGCAAGCTCAGCAGGCAGGACCACCCCAGGCAGCGACACCAGCAGCAGCGAATCGAGCATGTCAGCTGTGGCAGATGTGCTGCGGGTGAGCCGCAGTGTCCACCTCGCACGATGCTGGCCAATGCACTGTCCCCTGCGAGTGCATCAGCCGCGAAGAACATACAGTACCCAGATCTGATTAGGCATGTGCAACTACCATGTGCAGGGCCATGATGCGGAGGTGACCTGCTGCAGCTTCAGCCCGGACGGCCGGAATGCCGCCACCGCCGCAGCCGATGGCGTGGTACGGGTTTGGGGCCCCGCGGTGCTGCCCAATGCGGATGTGAACCGCACGGCAATGCTGCAGTGTGGCGCCCCAGTGTCAGCACTCACCTGGGACCTGAGAGCAGGTGACTTGTGCGTCAATTTGCTTCGTGAACACCCTGCTTGTTGCCATGCTGGATTTGCTTCGGATGATGTTCACGAGGCGTCGTGTGGCCTGTTTCCAGATGTATCGGCTTGTCGAAAGCTTTGTCGAAAGCTTTGTCCACGGCTGCATGTGGAATGTTTGATTGTGCCTCGGCAGGCAAGCTGCTCCTGGTGGGCATGAGGGGCGGCAAGGGCATCAAGTGTTGGTGGGCATTGTTTCTGTGAATCCTAATGCCATCAACGTCACCATGCAAATTGCACAGGCTGATCACACGTCCATCGCTCTTGCAGGTGCAAGCCTTTGAGATGGCAGTGATGGTGTCAGTGGTCACAGACTGGCTGTGCTGGTGGCGCCGCAGGCATGCGGACACCAAGCACATGGTGGCGGCGGACCTGGGAGCTGCGCCGGCCGGCGCTGCGGCCGATGCTGGCGAGGTGCTGGCGCTGGCAACCTCCCCAGTGGAACCCCTCTTCGCAAGCAGCACCGCCGTGCCAGGTGCACTCATCACCATTCACCTGCCCGCGTCGGCAGGGCTGTCATGTAGATGTCAAGATTGCCAAATACAAAGTTGCCCAGGTACACCTCTGTAATGTTGCTGAAGACATAAACGCTCGAGATGACATTGAGTCAGAGAGCCAGTGCTGCACTACTTGCGAGCAAATTTACAGATTCTTACCTGAATCTGACAGCATTTGCGGCCAAATCCAACATGATAAGCCTGCCCCCGTGCAGGGCAGCCGCTGTCCAGCTCGCTGACACTATGGAATATGCGCTCCTTCAAGCGCGTCGGCAGCCTGCCGGCCGGGAAGGCGCCGGCGGCCTCGCTGACGTTCTCGCCGAACGGCGCTCTGCTGGCGGCAGCAACCACGCACGGCACCGCGCAGCTGTTCAGCACCCACAACCGCGAGCCCGTGGCAGCATGGCAGGTGAATATCGATGCACCACTTGGGACGTGTGTCATGTAGAGGCTTGATACATTGTGCAACACACCCTGCCAGCCATGAGCTGAGAACCCTTTTCCTAGCGGATGGCGCTCAACGCAGGTGGGCAGCCGCCCAGGCGGGCGGTGCAGCATCGCGTGGCTGCTGGATGGCGGCAGCGTGGCCACGCTGTCTGCAGACGGCCAGCTGCAGACGTGGGACCTGCGGGATCTTCAAACGCCCGCGCCGCTTGACAGAATCACTCTTCCGGGCAGCGTCTCGGGACCGCCCTGCCTGGCGACGTCGCCAGACCGGCAGCAGCTGGCCGCGACCGCGGGCGGGCAGATCACGTTGGTGGGCGTCGGCGGCGGTGGTGGCCTGTCGGCGGCGGGCCAGCCTGTGCAGCTTGGCGGCTCCGCATCCGGCTGCGTGACTTCCATTGACTGGCACAGGGATGGCGCCCTGCTGGCGTGTGCTTGCGGCAGCGAGGCGGTCGTCGTGAGAGTGCCGAGCAGCGGCTGATGTTGCCTGGTGCGTGGGTGTGCCATATGCACGAGGAAGCCCTGTATGATGTGTGGTACGTGTTCCTCTGAGGACGTGGCAATGCATCGTGAGCATTGCTATGGTTTAGGGTCACAAGCTCGGTGTCAAGAAACTGCATTCGAACTTCAGGTGTTAGTTCAGAGATTTCTCAAGCTCCGCCAGCAATGACGATGTAAGCTAGTAGCGCCAGCACCCCCAATATCAGGCCTGTCAGGGTCCACTGCCGGGCATCTGGCGGGTCTGTTGCGTGCCGCGGGCGCCAAGCCCTGCCGTCATAAGCCCAGGCGCACCAGTGCCATACCAGCGCCGCCACCACGATCGCCAGAAACATGTCCACCGAATAATGCTGCAGCGTGACTGGCGCCTGCGACGAAGTCAGCAACAGGGTAAGCCGGCTCCCTTGCAAGCACACACTCGCAACGTCGTGAATGAGACTGCGCATCCCATCTGAGGGTTTTGGATATGCGACATCTGCAGCAACCCGCACCCTGAAGCAGCTGTGTGCAACGCCAAGCCACAGCAGCCATGTCACCTGCATGTGACACATGCGCGGTCAGGATTATTGCAAAAGATACCTGCATAACAGCCACAGCCAGCACATCAAAACGTCAGCTGTTGCTCACCGGCTGGCGGGCTCCGTAATACGTCTGAAATGCGAGCGGCGCAAGGGCGTATATGATGGCGTGCCCCGAGATGACCAAGTCGTTGCTGCATCACACAGTACACTGAGCGTTCTAGCGAGCCTTCTGCTGAAGGAATCCAGGAAAACGCCAGCAGAGTAGCTGGGGTCCCGGAATACGCCAACATATAAGCTACAAAATTGCACAGAGCAACGATGGCCTGTCGGGCGCACCAGCCGCCCATTGCGCGCAGCTTTGTGAAGCCGATAACTAGGAAGCGCCACCAGCTGGAGGGCACCGGCGGGAAACGCCGCGCGAAGCAGCCGGGGCGCTGGCTCGGCAGCACCGTCAGCATGAACGCGACCGTCCGAATGATTCTGCATGGTGACGAAGGCGTCCGTTCAGACCTTTGTTGGTGACTGACTCCCAGGCGGCACAAGTGGAAAGGATTGCGTGTTCTGGTGGTTGCGGTGTGGCGGGATGCGGCGCTCAGCACCTGGTGATTGTGATGGTATGGATGGCCCGAGTCATCATGCCAAAGCCAGAGAACGGCACCTGTCGACCAGCGAAGGCAATTGCTTCAATCGGCACATCCACAAAATGTTAACACAGAGTCTGTTATAGCTCCATTACACTGGGTGCGGTCACCTGATCGAATACAACTGATACACCCAGCATGATGAGCGCCACCAGCAACTGCATGATCTCCGCCCTGCACAGACATTGGGCAACTTGGCACCAGAGCGAAAGCGCAGACATCACAGACTCCTGCCGCAAACCTCATGCAAGCGACAGCACCGCGGATGTGATGTCACCAGGGGTGCTTGAACAAAATTGCTGCCGTTGGGATGCGCGCAGCAATTCCTGCAAACAATTCCACCTATCCTCACTGTGGCATGTACATTGCAGCAGAGGCACACGTGGGCTTGGCACGTCTGACGCGAATCAGTAATGCAAGTACCCGCTGTGTGACCCTACTAGAGCATCATTTGCAAGCAGACCTTGCCAGAGCAGCAGGAAGTTGTCTTGCAATGGCTCCTGGGCCGAATGCTTCCGTAGATCTGACGCTGCAACGACCCTGCACAGGTGCAGTAGGGTGTCAGACTCGTGCGGGGTTCATCGGCATCGATTATGGAAGACTGATGTTGCATGTGACATGCACAGAGTGAAGAGAGGCGACGTTCTGAGCTCGTCGCCGCACCAGATGAAGAAGTTCTCAATGTACAGTTCGGCGATGAGGACGCCAAAGGCAATGAAGAATGGCCTTGCGTATGGCATCTCGTCGTTCCAGCGCCGGAAGGTCAACAGCCGGACCGCCAGCGCTGCCATGCCGCTCTGCAAAATGTGACACACTATTGTTGAGAGTTGGCTTCACGCGGCTTGGGTTGATGAACATTGACACCCATCACGCCAAAGATGCAGGGGGACAGGCGCCACCCACGGTTGTCGCATGGTGCACACCAGAAGGGCGGTCCGCAGCAGCCATGGCGGCACCAGGCCGGCTTCCCGCAGGATTGGCGTCGCTATCAGGTAGGCCGCCACCGCAATACCCAGGCCGAGCTTGCAGCGCTTTTGCAGCGCAGCCTGTATGCTCGCCGCATCGCTCTGCCTTTACAAGGAAGCACGATCGTCTGTCGGGAAGACTTGTGCAGCTCGCCTCATCGCTGTGGACAGAAACTGTCTGTTGGCCAGGCCACGATCAGTTGCCATCATGATGCGGCATGGTACCGGCGTACTTGTTTGATGGAGGCCCAGACGACCAGAAGTCGCCGCTCTCCGGATCCTGCTGCAGAAGCGAGCTGCGGCTGCCTGTTCTGCGGTGCCGGAAGTCGCTGAAGTGCATGTGAGCCGGCTGCGCCAAAGGACAACAGTGCGCGGTGCGCTGTGAATCAGCAGACGAGTCCTGTCGCCATGGTCCTGACGAGCCCTTGAGGCTGCAATATCGAGGGCTTTGTAGAAGAACGGGCTTTGTAGAAGAACAAGGAAAACCGAACGGCGTCGCTGTTATGGCAGTCAGGCCATCATACAGGTTCTAAAAGAGGTAGCAATCCGATTTGTCTGCCGATGCTGCAATGTTGCCATACCACTACATTGATTGCGGCACCTCCATTCCTCTACTCAGCAGCAAGTGCAATGCAATTGTGAACCGGCAGCATGACTCGTTCGCCGCACACAGCAAATGCAGTACAAGTTCCGGACAAGATCTCACATGTGCCACTCTGCAAGATGCATGTGCAAAGCCAACATATTGTTCCCCATTTCCGGACTTGCAAGTGAAGTTCATATGCCATGACAGAAACTACTTATTTGTAGTCGCCACGTCTGTCATGAGGACACTGTGCCACAGACCCTGAAATCTTGGTTGCCGCAGCCGGCGGCCGCGCACGCTGGCAGCCGCCGTGATGATTGCGTCGGCTCGTGCCGCCTGCTGCTTCGTCGGCGGCGTGTCGATACAACTTGCAGGAAGGGCTTCGAAATGCCAGGCATGGCGGCAGCTGCTTGGCACCATCGGTAATGTGGACATGGCGGCTGCTTGCAGCAATGGCACCGCCGGCCAGGCAGCAAGCCTTTCGATCAGCAGAGGCTTTGCTGCGGAGGTCAGCCCAGACGGTGAGCTCTCCTCTGAGAAGCTCACGCATGGCATGACGTCTGGGGCGGGCCCGCTCTGCGAGCTTGAGAGGAGCCGCCCACCTGCAATCATGCCTCCTGCCGCCGCATGGAAGAGTCTCTCCCGCAGCCGCATGAAAACTTGCATCCTACATCTGCAGTGCTGCGGTCGGTGCTAAAGTCGCAGCGCGTGCAAGCCGAGCTGAGGCGGCTGCAGGAGCGACACGACCACCTGAGTGCCCAGCTCGCGGGTGCGCTGCGGCAGCCTCGCTTGCGACTAGCCGGCCCAGAGTGGCGTAAACTGGGGGCAGAGTGCGAAGCAGCAACTGTACACAGCATTCGAAAGGCAACATACCAATCTCCATGCTCATGCGCCTTCGTGTCCTGTTGGTGTAGATCAGGCGGGCACCCTGACGGCAAGCGTGCTACAGGGCATGCACAAGGAGTACGGAGCATTGTCGCCCGTTGTGGACAGCACGGCACGCCTGTTTGACAGCCAGCAGGAGGTGACATATGTCAGGAGTTGCAGTTGCACTGTATGCAAACCACGCCTGCCTTGCAGGTCTGCGCTGCATCAACCGCCTGAGACCCTGCCACATCCGCAATGTGCAGATCAAGGACCTGGAGCAGCTGCTACAGGAGAGTGACGATGCTGAGATGCGGCAGCTGATCCACGATGAGCGGCGGGCCTCGCTCGAAATGGTGAGCACAGAACAGTTGCCTTCAGCGTCACTTGTCGCTGGCAAACAGGCGTCAGGCGCTGCTGCATGTGCCCAGTCACACGATCTGCTGAGGCCTCTGGCAGAGGTTGTGCAGGTGCAGCAGCTGCAGCGGGAGGTGGTGGCGCACCTGATGTCGAAGGATGACAACCAGCTCGACAGCAGGAATGCCATCGTTGAGGTACGCATCGTTAGGACCATGTCTGTGTGACTGGGCAAATTGCTGGGACTGCCGCTCAGCATGCTGATGTCGGTGGGACTGCTGTTGCCAAGCTTGTAATCGAGAGCATGTGACGAGGGATGCAGGTGCGGCCGGGAGCAGGCGGGGAGGAGGCCGCGCTATTCGCCCTGGACCTTTGGGCCATGTACCAGAAGTTTGCGGCGCTGCGTGGCTGGCGCTTCGAGACCATGGCCCTGACCCTGACCGAGGGTGGCGGCTGCAAGCACGGCAGCGCGGCCATTTCAGGTGAGCGTGGTTGCAGGAGACCATATTGCTATGCTGGACCCTCATCATCAGGTGCACTGTTGCGGCATTGCAGTTGCTTGTCCTGGAAACAAGGTCGCAGCAATGGTTCCATCCATGTCCGTGTGCTCGCGCCATCTGCAGGCAGCGATGTGTACGGCACCCTGAAGTGGGAGTCGGGCATCCACAGAGTGCAGCGGGTGCCGACGACAGAGACCAGCGGCCGCGTGCACACCAGCGCCGCCTCTGTTGTCGTCCTGGCGGAAGCCGACCAGGTAGGTGGTTGGAATTCCTGCGCCTGAAAGGCAGTGTCGTTGGCTTTGCAGCTGATCTGACCTGGCAACATCGCAGCAGGGGTGCCGCCTGCTTCGACAGGCCCAGCAGGAACGCATGTAGGTAGTGAACAAGGTGAGGAGGCAAGAAATCACCGTGCTGGTGTCCTCAGGTGGATGTGGATCTGCGGGATGAGGACGTCAGGATCGACACCTTCCGGGCCAGCGGCGCCGGCGGCCAGCACGTCAACACCACCGACAGCGCCGTCCGCATCACCCACATTCCGACAGGTGACGAGATGATCGCGGCAGGCGACTGTGACCTCAAGGTGACGAGTGCGGCGCATGTCAAGGTCAGAGTATGCTTCAGATACTGGCATCCAACCTGCTTGTGCATGCATGTCCACTGCAGGAACTATGGTGTCCATCCAGGATGAACGCAGCCAGCACAAGAACAAGGCCAAGGCGTTCAAGGTGCTGCGGGCGCTGCTCTTCAAGGCACAGCAGGAGGCGCAGCAGGCCGCGCTGTCGGCGTCCAAGATGCAGCTGGCAGGCTCGGGCGACCGGTCGGAGCGCATCCGCACCTACAACTTCCCGCAGGTGACAAGCGCTGTATGATGTGCTGTCTGATAGGGACCCTCTGCATAGCTATGTCTAGTGGCATGCACTTACCGTGCACTGTGTGGTGTGAGTGACCGCCAACACCATGTCGTTGTCATCTCGCTTAGGTGTGCAACATTTGGTGCGTCATGTTGCAGGGTCGTGTCACAGACCACAGAGTGGGGCACACCGAGCATGGCATTGACCGGGTGCTGGCTGGAGAATCGCTGGACATGTTCATTGATGCTCTTCAGGCGCAGTACATGAATGAACGACTGCTGAGCCTAGGTTCATAATGATCAGCAGCTTGCAGCTGCTTGGCTTGCACCTAATTTGTATGCGGCTGCTCGACCTGATGTAGAGCTGCATGCAAACTGCCGTCCAAAGGATACATATCATACATGACCAGCTCCAGTTTGATGCGCTGAGCCAATATGTTTGATAGCGTCTGCAAGCACAACATGTGCGGCCCTAGATGCTCACACTAATCTCTGCCAATCCCACGCATGCATCCCGCTGCTAGTTTTCACTGCTGGGAGGTTGCGCCGAAAACAAAGCCGCCGGTCGAGGCGCCTGGCGAAAAACTGAAGCCGCTGAACTGTGCGCCTGACTGCGGGAGGGAAAACCCTAGCTGCGGCGCACATGCCGGCGGTGGCGTCCCGCCGCTTAAAGTGTGCTGCGGCTGCTGCAGTGCGGCTGCAGGGCTGGCACCGCTCCAGCTGAACAGGCCGCCCGGCTGCTGCTGTGGCGACAGTTGCGCCCGCTGGGGCGCGCTGACTGCTGCCGGCGATGTCTGCAGCAGCTGCAGGCCGCCAAAGCCGACGGAGCTGGATCCCAGCGTCTGCACCTCGAAGTCTATCAGCCGCTTCTGGTCACCTGCATCAGGATGTGGCGGGAGTAAATCGCTGCACCAGCGGAGCACTGAACTTCAAGGTACCTCCACATCGAATTAGAGGGTGCATGCCTGCATGCACTGTGCGGCTTCATGCAAAGTCTGCGACCGCACCTGGCGACAGCTGCATCTTGGGGTGCTTGTCTGCAAGCCACTTGAAGCTTTCCGTGAGCCGCCACCGCCGCAGGTGCATGAGGTATGCGCACACCACCGCCGGCGACCTGATGTCAGCACACATTGTTTTGTGGTCTTTCAATGTACCAAATGTCAGACGACGCAGGTGTGCGACAAGTCTGCAGGTCCAGTGCGCAGGAAGACTGCTGTCACCTGGTGATGCCTGACATGCAGTGCACCAGCACCCGCGTGCGCGCATCCTTGGCAGAGTCTGCACGGCAGAGACACGCATCTATAAGCGCAGCGAACCCCGCAGAAATCTTTCTATAGGAGGAGTGAATCCAGCAAGGTGCACTTGCCACCAGCAGCCAGTCATGTCATACCTATGAATCTGTTGCAGGCGGCAAAGTTTGGTGGCACCTCCGCCACTGTCTCGTACTTGAACGAGTTGTTGTACAAGTTGGGGCTAGACGGCACCGTCTGTACACACGGCATTGGTGAGTCAGATAGCAATTGAGCATCCAGCTGCCACATCTGCGCTGATGCGCATGCATAATCTGACATGCACATCTTTGTTTTCCATGCAGCCGAGCGCACATTCAGGATGTGCGTGATGTCCATGGCCTTCAGCAGTTCGCAGCGGGATGCGTTGTCATAGCTGCCGAGGTACAAGAATCCCGGAAGGATTTCTGACGGGTACGCATTCGGCTGCTGCCCCTTCTCTGTGGTGTGCTGCAGCCTGTGGCCACACACGCTGCAAGGCACGCCGCCCTCGTACTGCAGGAAGGGCAGGAAGGAAAGTCTTCACGTAGCCAAAAACCGGGCGCAGCACCGTGATGGCATTTGCAACTACATTTATCACTTGTGTGCGAGGGATGCAGACGTGAGACTTACGTCGTGATAGTGTCCACAGATATTGCAGGCCTCCTCACGCTCCCGTTTGGCCTTCATGCCCTGGCCTTCGACAGATCCAATGTGAGGGTCAAGGCGAAGCCCAGCTAGGCAACACAATCGCAGGCTCGATGCCACCGCAACCTGCTGAGAAGCAGCTGTTCACACAGCAGTGAAGCCTGCGAGTGAGCTGCGCAGCATGACAGCCCGAGAGGTTTTGAAAGGACCGTTTGACTCGCTGCACGGGGCAATTGACCACTCGCCGCGCTGCGCAACCCAGCTCAACAAAGCTCGCGACAGGTGCAGCAATATGCATCTGCGATACAAAGGCCACTTGTGAGCAGCGGGCCCAGGCAGGCCTGAAAATAAATAGCTGATGCAGGGCGGGGATGCCGGAAGTAGGACTGTGTGTTTCTACTTCCTGCAATCATGATCTTTGCACACAGTTGGTTGCACGTCAGTGCGCTCTTATCATTCGCCACTTTCTGCTCAGCCAAGCATCATGTCAGCAATGAATCTGGCACCGGCGCACACCCGCGCCGTGCGGCCGTTCGCCTCAGGGCAACAATGCATGCAGACAGCAAGCAGCAGGTGCAGCCCGGCTGTGCGGTGCCAGCGGGCCGGCCCGTCCGGCGATGCGCACAGAAGCAACGAAGGGACGAGCCTAGACAGGCGGCAGCTGCTCGCAACGCTCGGAGCGGCGCTGGTGGTCAGCCGCAGCGGAGCCGCATTCGCGGATGCCACAGATGAGGAGGCAGTCGCAAATAAAGAGTTAGTCAAGGAAATTGTTGACAGGACAAAGCCAGCTGCACCAGGTGAGCTCCTATTGATGCCTATTCTGCTTCCGTTGAATATGTTGTATGATCATGCCAAGGTGCATGCCTCAAGATTCGGCCACCTCAGCCATCCGCCATGTGCCACGCAGGCATGTCGGTGTACTTTGGCCTGGCCAGTCCTCCGACCAGCTACGGAGGATATGGCGGCAACGCACAGGAAGATGCAAAGTGGGTTGAATTGGGCTGCCTGCGTTATTCCAGGCACTGTTGTCAGAAGATTCACTTCCCATAGTCGCAATCTTGATCTCTGCGCGTTTCCTGTCACAGGTACTACTTCTCCTACCCATCGGAGTGGAAGGTTGAGACGGTCAACAAGGTGGGCGATGACCTGCACAGACGAGCTGCGGTGTGCTGGAGGCTGCAAGTGGCCTGACTTTGCATGACATGGATGGCTGTGGCCCGGCAGGTGAAGAAGGGCATGCAGGGCATCGATGCCATTCTGTACGAGAAGAAGGGCAAGGGTATGCAATCTTCATGGTGCTCGTGAGCCACTTGGCGACTTGCGGAATGCGACCTATGCTTGCAGAGGTGTTCCTCTGTCACACAAGTGCTGACAGCACAGCGCACCTCACCTCCTGCATGCTTGTCCCTCTGCAGGGTACCCGGGGGTATTTGTGGTCACCTTCTCACGCGCTGGCGAGGATAACAAGTCCTTCAAGTGAGTTGACTTCGTGCCTTTTCAGCCTGGGTGCGTGAACCTGCTTCATTTCTCGAAGATGACACCAGGCCAAAATGCTGCTCCATGCAGATTGGCCAATGTCGAGACAACATTCCAGGGCTTTGCTGGCGCAGACTATGATTTGCAGGTGCTAATCCCCTCCTCACTTGGGTACTGCTGATCATGCTCTTTAGCTGATCATGCTCAGAATTGTCATTAAAAAGTCGAAAGATGTGTCGCAGGATGCCATCACGGAGTCAACAGACTCCAAGCAGAGCCAGCGCGAAATTGACGGGCAGACATACTTTGATTACGAAATCTATTCACCTGTGAGTGTACCAGCCGTTAGTCATGCCTATGGGGTGCAAGTCGTGTGCCTGCAAAAGATGCTGCAATGGCTTGCTTACCACCGTTTCTACCTTGCTCGCAGGTCAACAATTACCTGGCCACCATCACTGTGCAGACTGGCAAGGTGTGCGTGCACTGCTCATGAGCCATCATGACACCGCAAAACCCCTGCGTTGCACCTGCGTGCCAGTGCATCTGCCAATACAACCTCGATCGAGCCTTGGCACATGCAGGTGTTTGCGCTGTTCGTCAAGGCCCCGCCAAAGAAGTTTGACCAGAATGAGCAGCAGTTGCGCACCATCCAACAGTCATTCAGGTGACCACCTGTGGCGCATGTTCACCCTGGCGGAGAGGGTTGCACATCGAATGCTAGATTCAGGCGACTGACTGACCGGATGTACTGCCGCAGGACGATTCCCATCGTATATAAGAAGAGCTCGGGCCAGGTTTGAAGGCATTCAGCGTTGCAAGATCTCCGCGTTGCGTCCACATTGTGGCAACTCATGGGGCAGCTTGCCAACATGTGTGGACAAATTCGCCAACACGTCTCGCAGTCTGTGTTCATAAACACAACTTCAAGATGCATATGGGCATCACCGAAGCAGATTAGAAACATCAACTTTCTTGGCCAGTGCAAATGGTCGCCATCAGCAGGCCATCAGTCGTCACCTGCTAGTTTCGATTGTCTCGCCAGCCTGTTGCATCGCCACCATCACAAGTGATGTTTCTTTCGCGTAGTTGATGTCAGCTCGCCCAAGCTGAAGGGCGCTGCGTCAACGTCGGGCGCTTGGGTTGGTTCCGAGACACGTGAACATAAGCTTGCAGTTACTCACACCTCGATCTGTGGCGGTCATCAGCCACTTCGGGACAATTGCTGCAGTGAACCGAGTCAACCAACGCTCTCAAAGCGCTTCAAACCAGTAGCAGCCTCGCAGCAGCCTGCCAGTCACGTTTGCCGTCCCGCCGCAGCTGCAGGCACTCAGGGCTGGGAGCCCAAGTGCGACCCACGATCGCGCACATATACACACAATCTTGAACAGCTATCACGTGACCTGCATCGGCTGCGTAAGCCGGGCCTGTTGGCGCCATGGTCTCGGGGGGCGATGTGCGGACGGCGCTCCTACTGACCTGCATGGGCGCGTGAGTGCTCCTCTCGCTGGATCCGATGGGAAAATGCCTGACGGCTCTTCGTTGACCAAAGGTGTGTCTGTGTTGCTTTCGGCTGGTCGACTGGTCGACTTGATGGTTGGGAGTGGTTCGCAGGTGCGGCACAGCATTGGGAGGACTCATTGTTGTGGCTCAGCCTGACATGAGCTACCGCCGGCTGGGCTTGCTGCAGGTGAGCTGTGAACTGTTGCAGCAACGATGTCACATGCAGTGCTATACGATGCTCTCATGCTGACTCAGTTGTTGACACTGCTGTTGTTATGGTATCGGCAGGGGCTTGCTGGAGGGCTGATGCTCAGCCTGTCGTTTGTGGACCTGCTGCCGCAGTCGATGGAGGTGGGCTGCCATGGTCGCACTGTCAAGCTGCCAATCGACATGTACGATGCCATGTACCTCCAATGTTTGACCAACATGCTGGTAAAAGCGGCCTGTCCGAGTGGTGATGGATGGGACGTGCAGGCTGTGGGCTTCCTCTTGGCGAACTTGTGGTTCTACGGCGGGGTGCTGTTCTTTGGCGTCATTGTGTACTTCATCCCGGAGCCCTCCGCAGCGGACGCGGCCATCAAGGCCAGCGAGGCGCCGATGCCAGACAAGGTGACATGAACGAAGTGCGTGCTGGATGTGCACTGTCTCCTTTGATACACCGAAGGCGCTGGGTTTGCATGGATGACCACAGCGCAGCGATTGGCATGATTGCCGAGGTAGATGTGACTCTCCACACTGGCCGATCGCCGCAGGCATCAAAGCAGACAGTGAAGGCGGTAAATGAGGAGCGGCGGCAGCGCAAGGATGTGCTGATGAGCGGCATCATTACCGCCATCGGTAAGCCTGTGACAAGGAACTGCGTGTCACATGCGTATGCATTGTTGCCTGACTCACTGTCTCCGATGCATCGACCCAGCACAGGTGGCATGTAAATGAACATGCGCCACGCCCATCCCACAGGCATTGCGCTGCACAATTTTCCAGAGGGTATTGCGGTGTTCCTGGCATCAATGAAGTCCCAGGTGCACTGCTGCATGCTGCCAGCATCAAAACGTGCTGCTTCATCTGTGCTGCCTGGAACGATTGCTGTTGACTATGCTCTGCCTCGCAATCGAGCAGGCTGTGGGGCTCAGCATCGCGGTAGCCATTGCACTGCACAACATCCCAGAGGGCGTGGCCGTGGCTTTACCAGTGTACTTTGCCACGAAGAGCCGGTGGACCGGCTTCAAATATGCCGCGCTGTCAGGTGCTAATGGGACCTGCCAAGCTTGAGCATGCAGTAGTGTTGGTCACACGCACTTGTGGTTGCCCCTCCTCATACGCACACCACCGTTCTGCTCGCTGCAGGGCTGGCAGAGCCGGCGGCGGTCATCTTTGTGGCGCTGGTGCTGCCGGTGGACCTGTCGCCGCAGCTGGTGGAGCAGATGCTGGCTGGCGTGGGCGGCATCATGTGCGTTTGTTTTCCTCCTGCAGATTGACAAGTTTTGCTGATCTACCCAGCCATGCCAGCCTTCGCCTCATGTGTGCAATGGGCAACGGCATGAGAAGGGTGCTTTGTGCGAGATGGTGCACATGTGGAGCTGTGAGCAGTGATGCCTGGACATCCACACTCTGGCTAACACCCTCACGCTTCTGCATGCTGCAGGACGTGGATCACGCTGCACGAGCTGCTGCCGTCAGCTTTCCAGCACGCGGGGAAGGAGGGCGCCATTGTTGCACTATTTATTGGCATGGCGCTCATGTCTGGCAACCTGTACATGCTGGAGGTCTGGAACGGCGAGCATGGGCACTGATGCCACGCCTGACGGCATGCTGGGGTTCGGGGACCATGGAATGCATGGTCATGTGTGGCGGCAGTTTGTGGATACTTGAAGTCTGTCAGTGCTTGAAGAGGTTGAGATTGATCTTGAATTTCCTAACACCCAGGTATCTCCTTCTCCACTGCTGTACCTCCACACCAGAACGGAGACCGAAATGGGCACTAGAGTCTGTCAACAAGCAGATGCGCTGACACTGCTGGAAACACATAAACATTCAACTGCTGTCTAGACGAAACTCGAAACCCTTCATAACACATGAAACCACGCAAGCAACTCACACTGCGAAATGTTTCCCAAAGAAAGCATGCGCATTCAATGATCTGAGCCCTCAGCAGACAAAGATGGTGCCAGCGACCTGCCACAGGCGTCCCTGTCAATGTACACATCGCTCAGTCGCACAGTGGCAGCAGCGCCAGGTTGCTGCGCGCCAGGTTGAGCGGGCAGCAAGGCCGCCACTTGCCGGCGATTGGGGAAAAGATCTCGGCGGACGACAAAATCGTGTCGTTCTCGCCTGTATTTGAAGATGGAACTTGTTGCTTGTGAGGAGCTTTAGAGATGCAGATGCGGTGGCACTGCTTTCGATGACCTTTCAATGCCCACCGCTAAACATATGACCATCTCACAGCGGCAGTGCGGTCCCGCAGTTTGCAGACACAGCCCTGCCAATTAACAGCGTTGGCACCCGCTCAATCACAGCACGCACCGCTGCCGGCGACAGCGAACAGCTCGTCGCCGAGGACGGCGGTGCCGCAGCTGGCGCGCGCCTGCGCCATGGGCGGCAGCCGCGTCCACCTGCCCTCCCGCGGATCGTACGCCTCTACCGATGCCATCCTGGTGCGCATCTTCGTCATGCCGCCCACCACATACAGCCGACCTGCGACGCGGTTGCGACAGTATTGCTGGTGTAGGACATCTCAGATGTTTCGAGACTGGGGTGTTGCCCCCACAGTGGATCAGGGCCTGCCAGGCAGCATTGGACACTCTCTCTGGAAAGACCAGGTGTCTGGTGGCAGATGTGGGCAACATGAAATTGTCGATGCAGCAGCTGCAGACCGCGTGCGACTTTGATTTGCGCATCTGGCGGGCTCCTGCACCTGCAAAGGCGCTGCAGGATGTGTACTTGCGCTCGGCCTGCATGTGGTGCGGCAGCAGCGTGAACCGGCCGGTGGGGCCATCCAGCTGCTCAATGGTCGGGTACACCGACTTGCCGCTCTGGCCGCCGATGACAAACACCGTCTCCTGTGCAGGGCCACGACCAGCCTGGTGTTGCACCCCTTGATTGCTGACTACCGCCTGTGTCACTCCAATTTCTACCTGTTCTATCAGCAGCGTCCAGTGATCACTTTGCATGCTGATGTGGCACCTGGTGATTCCCAACAAGGGATGGTATTCATACCTGAATGGTGGCCGCGGCGAGGGCGGTGCGCGGGACCGCCATCGCGGGCCCCGGCCGCCACTGTTTGCAGCCCAGTTGCAGCAGCTCCGTGCTGCGCAGGGTGCCGTCCACGGCTCTGCCCCCCTGTTTCGAGACATGACGGTTGAGGGCGTCAGGTTGAAACCTGGTTGATGCAACCCAATCCGCACGGCTTTGCCTGCTGGCGAAAAGTGGAACTGCCTCCGGACAGCACCGAATGGTGTGAGGGATGCTTACAGGCGCACCAGCACAAACAGGTGGTCGCCGCACGCCGCGACCGCCGCGTGCAGCCGCGGCGTGAGGCAGCTGGGCAGCGCCTCCCAGTGCAGGTTCTGCAGCCGCGCGACGCTCGTGCCGTGTGTGGCGCCTCCCACGATGAAGGCGTCACTGCTGAGCGCCGCGCCGCTTGCGAACGAGTAGCCCTGTGGTGCCGATCAAGATGTTGGCCGTGCCTGATCGACTAGGATCTGCACTGTGAAGATCACGCTGGCACGCGTCATGATGGGGCCGACTTCTGCATATGGCGTACCTGCGGAAGCGTTGGGCCGTCCACCCAGTCGTCTGTACGGGGCCTGTACAGCTCCGTGATCCTGTAGGGCAGCACAAGGGCAGTGTGGCAGATCGGATAGCAAGATTGTATCAGCAGAGGATACTAATGTATAGATGGTTGGAGATTGACCGACCAGCACTCAGCCCGAGCAGCACTCAGCAGAGCTCAGTACACCTAAGGCTGTGCCAGCTGGGGTCGTGGCCGCCAGCTGCCAGGAGGGTAACCGCCAGCTTGTGGCGCGGGCAGATCGGTGGCAGCCGCGCCTGGGCCGCGGACTGCCTCTCGACGAGGAGCGCCAGCAGCAGGTCCCGGCATTGGGCGCGCTCAAAGCAGATCTCGCCGCTCTCTATCTGCAAGCATGCAGAAACATCATTGCAGGCCGAGAAGGCGGCACACACATGCGTGCAGGGCCATGCTGTGACGCTGTGCACACGTTGCGCCAAGATACACAGGCCCACCTCCGAACGCAGCTGCCCTGGCGGCAGCCGCACCGTGCTCAACAGCCTGTCCACATCGACTGCTGAGCATGGCCAGCGAGCCTCAAGCCACGACACTGCTACCTGCGGCCAAGATATGTTGCTCCACTATGATCCCAGCTCCTTGAAGCAGACAAAGACCTGCCGTCTGTCATGTACTCGCAGTTACTAGTTCAGGGCATGTTACTACTCAACATCAGAAGATGCATAGCAGGCTGTACAAGACATACCTGAGCGATCTCGACCTCTGAGGACGCCTGCAGCGTCTCGCTGCTCAGCAGCTGGTGCATCACCTCCGGCGGGAGCGCAGCCAGCTGCGCTGCAGCGCCGTCCGCAGCCGCCGCCTTGGAGAAGTGCGCACACACAAAAGCCAGCTGCATGGACGCGAGGCTGTTTCAGCGCATGCAAACTTCAGGTGATGCCGCCGTTCACAGCTGTGCATGTGCAATGTGAACTTGGCGATGCAATCCAGTGGAAGCCAGGCTTACCGTGTGCTTGATGAGGCATATGCAGTTGTAGTGCGCTGCCACAGCGAGTGTTGTCAGGCAGCTCTGCACGTCCAGCTGGCGCTCCAGGAAAGTGCAGCAGGCGTCAGTGACGCTCGTGACGCCCAGAAAATCGGAGCAGGCCACCAGCGACTGCACGCTGTCCACCGTCACGTGCAGCCGCTGCGTGTAGATCGCCGTCACCACCGCCAGCAGCTGCTGCGGCTCCACAGCTTGCAGCTCCACCACTGGCAGCTCTGGCTGGTCCTCAAAGCCCGCTGGGGCATTGGCTGAGCTGAAAGAGGCCGGCGGCGTCATGTGGCGGCCAGCGCCGAGGAACAGGCCGCGGAAGTAGGCGGAAGCGGCGGCCAGCACCAGCCGGTGCACTGGCAGCGGCGGCCCGGCCGGGTCGCAGCCAGCGCGAAGCGCGACATCGCACAGCTCGCCCGCTTCCCACAGCTTGCGAAACTCGGCGAAGCAGGGACCGGAGATGTCCAGCACCGCCGTCTCGGCATCGCCGACCTTTCTGTCGGCTGCCATCAGGATGTGTAGATAGAGCTCATGACTGCGCGACACCGTACATTGGGGTGCCGCAGCAGTTGCACACCGTGAACCCGTTCACCTCAAGTCCGAGGTGACTGGAATGCTGAGTACTCTCTCTTCTAAACAGGTCTCAGCTTGATTGCAGCTATGTGACCGGCAGCCTAGCTTCCTTCAGGCGATGTGAAAATTGGAATCTCAAATTGAATGCACAAGGCCAGCTGCAGCAGCGACACCAGTGACGTTCAACAACCAAGGTTGCCGGAGGACTCACACAAGACAAGAAGTTGTGCATGCATCGAGGCTCGTCGTGGTGCCAAACCTTCTGGTGCCAAACCCTACAGATTTTGCTGATATCGGTGTGACGGAGCGCATTTCATGCTCACAGATCGAGTAATGCAATGTGCCCGCAGCAGATCGAGCCACAGGACACGAGCATCTGCTGAATTCGATCGTGTTCTTGCAGCTGCGACAGCACACCTCATCCCACGCTGCGCTGATCAGAATTTCAAGCAGTTGTCGTGCAGACACAGTCTTCAAGGTTTCGTGTATCAGAGGCGTGTGACCCACCGATGCGAATGAGCTCCCACACATCACCGGCTGATAGATCCATTGATCCTTTCGTTCGCTGCTGATGGTCCGAGCCCCACAGATCATGGATGCAAATGGTCATACAAATGGCAAGAACAATGCAGTGCAGAATGGTTGCAAGCTTACTAGCACACTCAGCCAGAAGGAACTGGACCTAGTTGACCAGCTACGATCAGCCGTCCAGTCGCAGGCGGTGAGACTGTGGCATGGCATCGGCATCATGTGCTCAGGCAAATGAGTGGCGGCGAGCGCATGCCAACGGTGGCATCCGTGCTATCAGCGCAATCGCTTCGCCGAAGGGCTCCGACGACTGAGGCATTCACATTGATGCATCGTGCATGCTGCAGGACACCAAGCCGCTGCAGCAGTTTCTCAGCACGAGCACACTGGTGCGGTACCTGCGCGCCCGCAGCTGGCAGCTGCAGCGGGCAAGCAAGATGCTGCTGGCCACACTGAAGTGGTATGGCGCCCGCCTGACACCCACTGCTGAACCACCTGTTGACAATCCTCATGGCTTGCAGGCTCACAAGCAAAGTGCAAGTCTCTAATGGACCTGTGCAGGCGGAAAGAGTATAAGCCGGAGGCGATCACATGGGATGAGGTGGCGCCAGAGGCCGAGACAGGGAAGCAGTTCCTGCTGCGCGACAAGGCCGGCAACGTGGCCAGAGATTGCGCCGGTCGGCCCGTGCTGGTGCTGCGGCCCAGGTGTGCCATCAGAAATGACCTATATTGATGTCAGCTCGGCAAGCCGTCTGCACATGAATGTGGCATGACGAGTGCACTTGTCAATGCGCAGGAACGAGAACACAAAGACATGGGAGAGGCAAGTGCTGCCTCTCGCAGTGCTCAGCATGGTTGCGCCTTGCACTGCTGTCCGAGATGCAGGCCTTGCTCTGCGGCGTTTTAAATTTTTGAGTGTGAACATGGCCAGCCTGACGACAGGCCGTACTGCATTGGCAACAGGCAAATGCGGTATGTCATCTACAACCTCGAGGTCACCAGCTGGCATGCAGACCAGGGCGGCAACACCAGCACTGGCATGACATGGCTGGTGGTGAGCATCCTCCGCATCTCGGCGTGCACTGTGCAGCCTGATGACGATGGAATGACACTGTTGCCGTCTTCCATGCGCCAGTGGACACCTGTAGTGGCCTTGCTGACACGCCCAGCCGCTGTGTGCAGGACTTTGTCGGCTATGGCATGCGGAATGCACCGCCGATCAAGTCGGCGCTCACGACGCTCAATGTGCTGCAGGTACAGTCAGCGGCTGCGCGACACATGCAGTTGGCAAGCCTATGTCTTGCAAGTCTGCAGCACTGTATTCATTGCACATACCTGCTCGGCTGAGCTCTAGTGCGCACGTGCAGAATCACTACCCGGAGCGGCTGGGTGCGGTGAGTCAGGATTCAACTGTCATGTTTGTCAGCAGCACTTGCACTGCACTCATGGCATCAGTGATCACAGCTTGCTGTGCGATGATGCGATGCATTGCGCAGCTGCTTGAAAAGCACCGTCACACAAGGCGTTTCGCAGGCGCTCAATCTGACAGATGCTTGTGAACAAGCTCTCAGGCGATTGCGTATTTACCGCCGACCATCTTCACCCTCACCTGGAAAGCGATCCACCCTTTCATGGACACGGCGACGAAAGAGAAGGTCAGCGCTCATACCTCAAACGGCAGATGTCTGCAATATCACGACAACATTCTGGTGACATTGTGGGTCTGCTCTGCAGATCCATTTCATCGACAATGAGCAAAAAGCGCGGGAGGCGCTGGGGCAGTTGTTGGACCTGACGAATGTTGAGAAGTGTGTGACTCTGCTTGCTTGGCATTCTGCATGTTTGCTACACATCGTCAGCAGTAATGATCCCTGGTCATGTCTATAGTCATGAGCGCGGTTGACATGCCTGATGACGATGTGCAGGTGCATGTCCGGTGACAGCGACTACGTCTTTGACTTCAAGGAGTACAGCAAATTCAGGAGGAGCAGCGACGCCATTCGGCAGCAGGAGCTGAACTGAAATTCGAGTGTGTCAGGAGTGTTGCAATTGACGATTGCGCAGCGTTTATCAGGTGCAGCAGCTGAACGAGGTGACTGGTACGTTGAAGCAACAGTGCCACTCAGTGCCGTCAAAGCGGCGGTATTGGTTTAATTGATTGATCTGACATGAGCTTGCGGCAGCACTGGGGGATTGAGAGATGTCCTTGGCACTTCATGCAATTATCCTCTGCAGGGGTTTTAATCACTGCATGTACTCAAGTTGGCTGATGCCCCTCCAGCAACAGCCATGAAGCATCATGCGCATGGGGCCACCCAAACCCTGATGACGGCGCACTCCCAATCTCCCATCATTCCAGCCAATGCTGCGACTCGGCCAACACAACAGCTTCTGCATAAGCTGGCGAGGGATGAGACGTCAAATATTGCCATCAGAACAGTGCACCTCCAAGTTGGCTCACTCAGGTTGCTGCGACCTGCAATGAGACGTGGCAATGAACCAATTTCAGCACAGCTCTCTCATCTGAGAACAGGATTTGAGTTCAATGACATGTTCCACCGCGTGAGACACTTTCACACAGATGACAGGCTACGGACGTAACTGATGACAGGAGGAAGGATGCGGCGCACTTTGAGTGTATTCAAAGTATTCAGGCGCCAAGTGCGGCATGACAGCTGAGGAGCCAGCGAGGATGGGAATTAGCAACGACCTGTTCCGCTTCGAGTGCTGGCTGCTGCAGCAGCAAGCCCCTGCGGAGGTATGGGCCCTCGGCGTGGCGATGCATGGCGGGCCGTGCTTACAGGAATCGACCTGAGCCTGGTGCACAGTCAGGATGTGTGAGGCACGGAGCGAGTCGGCGTGCACTCGTGTTGCAGCTGGTCAAGGAAGCGCGGCGGGTGGGCGGCGGCAAGCTCGGGCTGCAGCTGCAGCAGCGGCTGTTGGACGAAGCGCTCGTCGGCCCTGTGCTTCGCGCGGCGCCGCTGGCACTGACGTATCAGCGGCGAGTGCTGCAGGCCCTGCTGCGGGCAGCGGAGGAGGATGAATGCGAACTGGCTGAAGATCTGACAGAGATGTTCACGCGAGCGCAGCTGGTGCGCTCGGTGCTGTGTGGCAGAGATGAGTAGTCGATTTGGACATCCTTTCCGTTGAAAAAGCCCAGTGTGGGGAATCAGACGTTCACACCGCCTGCATCGTGATGGCGTGGTGCTAAATCGAGAATTCGTCTTGCCTTACACTGCAGAACGGGACCAGAGGCGGCGACCCATCCTGGTGGGTAACAGCGCCATGCGATCACATGACACCATTCCACTTCCCTGTTTGCAAACAGGATTGAATCTGCATGTTAACGCTGCTGATGGTGCAGCTCGTGTGCCTGCCAGACAGGGCCTACAAGACATTCGTGTATCTTGATGATGCGCCAGCCACTGCAGCCCCCACGCCAGGCTTTGTGTCGCTTTGGTGCTCCCAAAACATGTGCGCAGTATGTGTGCAGGTTTTGACTGGCTGTCTGCATAATCACCACCATGTCTCCTGCATGGCCACCTGAAGGAGCAGTCACGTTATCACAGCTTGACAACCCCTAAGCGATGGTACCCTGACGGGCTACTGGCAGCACACATCGTTGCTTTCCTGGCGGTGCAGCATCGCAGGCAGCACTGGATGCCATGAGTGGTCTGCAGGGCTGCGCATGGCAGAATTCTGCCTCAGCAACCCAGACCTGTTTCGAGGTGAGTTGCCTTTGCCCCGGGCAGCTGGTGACTGTGGACGTCACTGGAGTGCATCGGCTGTGCTGTGCTGCGCTGCAGCAAGGCAGGTAACGACACTTGACGATGAAATCCCTTCGCAGGTAAATCTTGCATCGAGCTGGGCTGCGGGACGGGCGTGGTGGGTGTGGCATTGGCACGGGCTGGCGCCTCTCCCCTGCTGCTGACTGACGGCAATGCTGAGGCTGTGGCCAACTGCTGCAGAAACCTGGCCCTCAACGGCGTGGAGGTGCAGTCAGAAGAAGATGCGCACGGAACTCAGGTGCAGTGACATGGCGCACTTGATATACAGAGCACCATGCGTGCATGCCAAGGGATGCAGTATGGTTGTGTCAGCGCATCTGCAAATCAATTGCGATTTGCATGAGCTCTTCTCCAGGCAGGCTACCGCTGTCAATCGCACAGGTGATGCAGAGGGTTTGGGACGAAGATTGGAGTGGCACTGCTGCGCCGGATGTCCTGCTCGGCGCCGACGTGATGTACGACCCAGGCTCCTTCCCGGCGCTGGCGACCTGCATGAAGCAGCTGCTGCAGAAGCCGCCGCCAGCGGGGCGGCAGCCGCCGGTCGGCTACTTTGCGACGCAGGTCCGCAGCGAGGCGACCACGGCGGTCTTCAGGGCCGAGGTCGCACGGCAGGGTCTGGCGCTCGAGGTGCTGAAGTGCCAGCCCGCAGTCAGGTTCCAGCACCTGCTGCGGGTGGAGGAGCTCGATGACGTGAGGATGTATCGGATACGAGACAGCGTGTGAAAATTTCAGCTGATGTGGTGTCGGGGATGTGTTTGGACCATCGCATGACACATGTCGTTCAGCAGTCACGTTGATCAAGCAACCTGTCACAGCGCCACCACCGTCACCACACCACGATGTTTGCTGCCGAAATTCTGGCCAAGTGCTCGGAAGCCCCATCATTCTGCTCATCCACCCATGCTTGAGCCATGGCCTCAGCCTGCTGATCGCCTTCGAACCTGGCAAAGTAGTCCGGCGCCGCTGCATCCGTCTCCTCCTGCTGATCCAGCTCCCCCACTGCGGCATGTTCACCACCGTTGGGCTCGGCGCGCTGCTGTGGCAGCGCAGCAAACACGCCGTTGAGATCATGCGCGGATGGCGTGCCACCAATGGCGCACGGCAGCCACTGCTGGACCAGCTGCCACCTGGATGCAAGCAGCAAGAGAAGTGGCCTGTCTGCTCGCTGTGGAGGTACATCAAAGGGGCACATCACAGTCAAGCAGACTCCAAGGTCACCTGGAACTCCCTGCGGCTGCGGCTGGCTGCGCTGTGGCCTTGGCTGCTTGCACAAACTGCGCCTGCTGTTGTGCCGCCTCCTGCACGCAAAGTGGACCAGCCCTCGTGGCACTCAACACCACAGCGCAGAGTGCTGACACCGCACACACGTGTTGACAAAGTATCATTGCACACCTGCACATCATACGATTGCCCTGTGTCCATTGCCGCTCCAGCAGACCCCTCTTTGCTGACATGCTGCGCGAGCGCCAGCGCGACATCCAGCAATGCTGCGGCTCGCTGCCTGGCGTCATCTGCCGACAGACTGGCAGGTGAAGCTCCGGAGCCACCTGTCACTATGCGCTGCTGTGCGGCAATGCATGTGGCCAGCAGCTGCGTTGCCTGCGCCGCCGTCGGCTGCCATGCAAAGCCGGTCCGCTGCCCGCTGAGTCTGTGGCCAAGACTGGCCTCGTCGATGCGGCTGCTGCTGCTGTTGCTGCTGCGGGCGGCTGCCTTGGGCTCGCCGATGGGCCCCGCTGCAGCATGCTGCAGCAGCAGGCGCACCCACGCCGCCGCATGCGCTGCCGGGGCGTCGCCATCCGCTAGTTGGGACACGGCGCCCGCCAGCACAAGCCCCGGCAGCGACGGCCAGTCCTGCTGCAGCGCCGCCAGGCATGCCTCCCACGCTTGCAGATGAGCAGTGTCCCCAGCGGCATCTGCAGCTGGCTCTGGAGCTGCTGCCGCGGCTGCTGCTGCTGCTGCTACCATGTCAGCTGCTGGGCTGCCCGTCAGTGCAGCTGTAATATTGGAGGCCGGCAGGTGGACAAAGCCCGGTTCGAGCAGCGGGGTCGCCAGAAGAGCCGCCGCCGCAGATGGCACCAGTCCCCGCAGCTCTGCGAGCGTGGCGCGCTGCCGCTTCTGCGTGGCGTCTGATGCCGTCCCTGGCGGCTGTGGCGTGCACAGCAGCTGCAGATCCCCCACCAGCCGCTGGCTGAAGGACGCAAGCAGCTCCTGCGAATTTCACAAATGTAGGCGGTCCAACAGTGCACTGAACTGACCTACAATGTCCGAGACCAGCAATGAAACCCAGCAAGCATACACTCTGCGAGGCCAGCTTCTCAGGAAGGTCAGCTTCTCCAAACCGCACAGAGCGCAATACAAGCGTGGGCTGACACAACAGCGCACCTGCAGCAGCTGGCGGTAGCGCGCCTCACTGGCCGCCAGCTGGTCGGCTTGCGCCTGCCAGTAGCAGGCGCGCAGCCAGGCCAGCGCCTGGTGCGCCGCAAGCCGCAGCAGCGGCAGGCTGGGCAGCTCGTTGTGGGTGGCCTCGTGGCGCAGGTCCACCAGCATGCGCGGCAGTCCTGTGTGACGACGTGCGGGGGCTGACAGATTGCGGTGCTTTGTACACCGGAACAGCTATCAAGGTTTGGTTGAATGGTCCACCAGGAATGCCGTGAATGACACACATGGTGCAGACTGAGTACCCAGCATACCACGCATCACGCTGAGTGTAGTATGCTGGACTGACAGCACGGACTGACCTGCTTGGGCGGCAAGGCCTGCCACCGAGACGGCGGTGCGTCCCTTCTGCGCAGCATCAGCGATGCCGTTCACCAGCCGCACAATGGCCATGGCGTATTGCAGGCGCAGTGCACCGTCGTCGACCGGCTGTGCGCTGGCGAGCGGCGGGAATCGGGCGCCGGAGCAGGGGTCCCTGCTGCGCGCCAAACTCTGCGCTTCTAGATTGTCTTTCTGCACGACCAAATCAGGACAACCGCATGCCTGTCCTCGACCACATGCGTGCTGCTGACGCCGCATGGTATACAATCGACAGTCACCTGAATTGGATCTCGACGAGACATGCGAAAATGTCAGCGCCCAGCGGCACCCGCCCGCGACACCTCCAGGCGGCAACCTGGACCATCAGCATTGGCGGCAACAGGTGCCACAACATCGCGCCTGAGACCACAAGGTAGCCAGCCACTGCATGCATGTCAGCCACTAGAATGTTGGCGGGGCACCGCACCCTGGCGAGGCCCTTTTGCACAAGCGCCGGGTCGCCGGCATTGAGCCATGCCGCCACCTGCGTCCACTCCTGCCAGCTAGCCCAGGGGACCGGTCGCCCTGCTGACGACATGCTCTTGACGTGTTTTTACGAGCTGCTTCAGAAACTGCTCCCTGACTCCAAAACCTGAGCTTCTTTCCTCATGGCATCATGAGTGCGCAGCTGACGCCACTCAGGCTGGCGCTGACACACATGTCGGCGATCAGAGGCTGATCAGGGGTCCGAGTGATCCAAGGACGTTGGCTCGTCAGGTTCAGTTAATGCTCCGTGCGAACAACAGTACTCCAATGCTTGTGTGTTGTGTCTCAATCTGCAACCGGCATGCAATTGAAAATGGCAGGGGAAGGAGCCAGCAGTGCACCACACCCTCGGCTGATCAGGCAACCGCGGTACCGCGCGCCCACACCCTCTCGCCTCAGCAGACTGCACAGGGTGATCACTGAGCTGTTGCGTGGTCATATTGCCGGCATTGACGGCGACTCCTGGCCGCTTCACCGTTGGTGCTTGCTGCCCTGCTGGCTGAACAGACAAAGGCTGACGGCCATCGCATCGTCTATCATGCATCCATGATCACGGACAGCTGTGACACCACACACTAGCCTGTACAGTTGCAGCAGAGGCAGCAGCTAGCTGCAGAGATGAGCTAGCAACGGATTGGTGACCGACAGGCAGCTTCGCACAGATGGAACCAGCAGCGGATCATGGCGCCACATGATGCATGTTGTTTACGTTTACTGATCTGCAGTCGTTGCACGCGGCAGCCCTTGATTCGTTGGCGAGCGTTGCCGCCGGCAGCTGCTGCATAGCAGCGGCAGGCTCATATCTGTGCACTGCCAATCAGAAACCAAACCGGCAGCAGACAGCAGCAGTATGGCGTCCAATCCGGGCCTGGGCGCCTACATCCAGGCACAGAAGCGGCAAAAGCAGATTGAGGACCAGCTTGCAAAGGCGCACAAAGATGATGACGACAGCAAAAAGGATGATGACGGCCACGGCAGCAAAAGCAAGGATGGCGGCAAAGGCACGAAGGACGAGCACAAGGAAGATCAGAATACAGTCGGCGCGCTGGCGAAAACTGTTGCCAAAGAGGTCATCGGCACCGTCAAGGCGGTGAGGACAGCGCGGCTGGTGCAGTGCATGAATGAGTGGCCTGACAATGGCGTGTCGGCGCTTGAGCCTTGTCGCGCATCGCTTGATGAGCAGGTGACCAGAACGGAGGACCCGGGCGAGACCATGGACGGCAGTGTGGCGCGCATTGTGCAGTTCTCAGACAGTGATGACGACGAGCCAAAGCTGAAGCCGAGGCCTGCGCCGCAGCTGCCGCCAAAGCATGGGGATCAGCTGCATGACCAGCGTCCTGAGCACCGCAACGTCCTCGGTGAGCAGCGCTCTTCTGGGTGATGGGACTGTGCTCTCCACGACGCATTGCAATGAGGTATCATTGAAACTGCAGCATGGAACATGTCTGGTGATGCCGCAAACGTCAAGGCAGATGCACCGCTGCGTGCTCTGCGCCAGGCAAAAGGGTGGCCGAGGGCTTGGGGGCCCTCGGGCGGTGGGCTCCAGGCATGCGGCATTCGCCGCTGCAGCTCAGCACGGGCCAAACGGGCGTGCGCCGTGTAAAGCACCTGTGGTATGAGCAGGCTGCGCCACGGTTACAGCAGGCCTACAGCGGCATCACGCTCAGCTTCGTCATCAAGGTAAGGGCCTTGTTGCACGTCCATGGCCGGTTTCACCAACACAGCGGTAGGCAAGAACAGCATGCAGACAGCGACGCAGTCGATGTGACATGTGTAGTGCCGCTGTGCAGCTGGCTGTGCTGTGGCTGCTGCGGAGGCGCGTGCCCAAGGCGGTGCCCTTTCTGGAGCTGACCAGCCTGGCGATCCCGCTCACAGAGGCGCTTGCGCACTGGCGGGTGAGCACCTGCAAGCCACGGTTCGCTGAATTGCTCTGCTGCTTGTTGGCGATCCAGGGGCACTCGGCCTGCATGGCCCATGCTTCGTGGTGGATTGCCACCAGCGCCTCAATGATGCATGTCGGAGCCATTGATTCAATGGGTGTTGGGGCCCTGTCAATCGACTTGAACTGCCAGAACGTAGGTCACATCCTGTTCCTGTTGCAGATGCCGCACCACAAATGGCCCGCCATCCCGCAGCCGGCGGCGCAGGGGCTACAGGTGCTGCGCACCCTGGCGACGCCGCTGCTGGTGCTGGACTGCGCCGCAGCGCTGCACAGGCTGTGCTCCCGGCAGCCGCAGCAGCCCACCAGGGGGCCGCTGCTGCCAGGTGCAGGTCGATATGACCACTACCTTGCTTACCAGTGCAAGCACAGGAGGAAAGGCACGACTGCTGCAGTCACGCTGCTTAGAAGGCTTGCGACTGGGGAAGACCCCTTGGAGCTGCTGAGCTGTTTGCGTCTGCTGACGCAGAGACGCTGCGCAGAGCTCGCAGGGTGAGGACCCGGGGGGCACGCACACCGCGCACTCCCAAGCGGCTCACCTTCCAGGTGACTATTTGGGCGTGCCTGTGTTTTTCAGACTTCATCAGCACAGCAGGTGGGCTGAGCAGTTCATCGAATTGCCTGGCATGCACAGCCCATTCCCTGCATGCAGAATGTGAATGTCACTGCAGGGTGATGCCGAGCCCGGCACAGACAGCCCCGTGACGCCGTCGCGGTTGCTGGGCGGACTCTCAGAACTGCCGCCACGCGGCAGCCTGCGGCGAAGCAGGTGAGCATAGCAGCCAGCCAAGACTGCAGCGCTGCCAAGCGCGCGTGTGTCTTTACACACTTTGGTGCATCACTCAGACCACTATAGCACACCAGGGAGGGATCTGGTGCGAGATGTCTGTGCTTTGCACCGGCAGGTCCATGGGCGGCACACCTCGAGATAAGAGCACGCCGCGTGCCATGCGAACACCCAGGGCAGGCGAAGGGCAGCCTTTGACGGCAGCATCGGCGCGCCTCATCACCAGCGTGCTTCTGTTTCTGTCCTTCATGTTGGCGATGCTACAGCGCAATTTTTGGGGGCGGAGCACTGGCTCCAGGGCACACCTGAATGATACATGATGGAATTATCACTCTTTGTTGGGCGAAAATTAGAGGCAGAAGGACACCCATGTGGATGGCCACCGTTGTATCCAGCTGAACAAGTAAGATCTTGCAAGACACCTCCCTCCACCATTGCTTCATCAAAATGCATGCCTACCCGTCTGTTGGTGCGCAGTTGACATGTACTGACGTACATCAACCTTCTCCAAAAGCAAACCTGTCTGTGCACAATCCTCCTAGAATCAATACAAGCCTTGACTTCCACCCCCTACCCGTCTGTGGATGCGCCGTGACTCGAAAGACGGGTGGGGTAGTAAAAGAAATAGTGTGAAAGCATGCAGGCAGGCTGAGCGGCAGCAGACGGGTAGGAGGGAAAAAGATAGGGAAATTATGTGTGCAGAGGGCACAAGCGGCAGCACACGGGTAGGAGGGTGTAGGAAAGGAAGAAGTGTGCAAAGGGACCAAAGCAGCAGTAGACGGTAGGTAGGAAGACTATAGGAACAAATGTGCAGAGGGACCAAGAGGCAGCATACGGGTAGGAGGGTGTGAGAGCAGTGTGACAGGATGCAGGACAACTATCAACAGACGGGCAGGAGGAGACAAGGATGCAGGGAATGGCGGCAGACAGGCAGGAAAGAGTGCAGGAAGCGGCGGCTGCAGAGGAGAAATAGGAAGTACCCTTGCTCTCCGCCCTCGTTCTCGCCAAGGGACAGAAGTGGTGCCGCAGTGAGTGCAGCGCCAACTTTGCCAGCGCCTGATTTACAAATTGCAGCGTCACCCGCCTCGAGCGACAGCAATTGAGTCTGTTGTTGCGTGCTGAGGGGCCATAGTGATACGAGTGCACACAACCAGGGAAAGGCAGGGGTGGGGGCTCAAAGGCATCCAGGAATGGCAGCAGACGACAGCAAGCCGAAAGAAGAGGGAGAGATCGCCAGCACAGACGCTCCTGACACAGGCGGCAAGAAGCACCCGCTGGAGCACTCATGGACGCTGTGGTGAGAGCCAGCCTACATGCCACTGTGAACTGTATCATTGCATGTGCATGTTGGCTGTCCCCTGCTCAATGCAAGTGCGCATGACTTAAGAAAGGCATATGATGGCTTTAGAAGGGCAGCTGGTCAGCTTGTTCATGCCCTCTCATTCACGATGCGCCTGTTGGGTGCATGCAGGTTTGGTGCGTGATGCTGTGCTGGACTTTGCCAGGCGGTCTGTTAGGGATGACTGCTTGCACACTTGAGAATGAGTCACACGTGTCTGCAGTTCATCTGCGCTGGCAGCAAGTGTAGTGTCAGATCACCATTAATGGTGATTTGGTTGTGCAGACAGCCCAAAGGGTTCGCAGAACAAAGCTTCCTGGGGACAGACGCTTCGAGCAGTGTACACCTTTTCGGTGAGGGGCCGCAGTACCTTTGTATGCATAGCGATGTCATGTCCGTGTGCAACTCATGAGCTTGGGAGCAACTCTCAGCGTCCGACATGTCCTCACTGCATATTCCATACATGCAGACAGTAGAGGACTTCTGGTGGTGAGTGGGTCCACGCATCTGTTCGTTGTCAGGCTGTGCTGTGCTGTCAACATTGCAGGAAGCACCGCATCATTGAGTTTGTCTGAGCATGGTGTGCACATGTGCAGCCTCTACAACAACATCAAGCCACCCAGCTGGCTGCAGCCAGGCACAGACTTCCACCTCTTCAAAGAGGGCATTCAGCCAAAGTGGGAGGACCCAGCCTGCGAGAATGGCGGGAAGTGGACCGTTCTGGTGCCGCGCGGCAACAAGCAGATCCTGGACAAGTACTGGCTACACTCGGTGAGTGCTTTCAACACATAGGCATCCTCGTGCAACACTGAGCTGCATGGAGCGGCACTGCATGGCAGGCGCCTGAGTTGAACATGTTGTCAGTGCCCAGGAAATTGCTGACAGCTCACACAGCTGGCAGTGCGAACGAGCCAATTGACCCTGAAGTGATGCATCTGCATCCTTGCAGCTGCTGGCGTGCATTGGCGAGCAGTTCACAGAGGGTGACGAGATCTGCGGAGTGGTGGTGAACATGCGGCAGCGGCAGGATAAGGTGTGCCTGTGGACCAAGACCGCCTCCAACGAGGCGGTGCAGGTGGCCGTGGGCAAGCAGTTCAAGGAGTTCCTCGAGTACGACCAGACCTGCGGCTTCCTGGCCCACGTGCGCAATTTGCCCCTCCTCCCATGCGGTTGCATTCATGCTTTGACTGCGACATGAGCATGAATCAGCAAGTTTGTAATCACACTGGGTTGTCGTCCGTGTTGCAAGCAATGTGCGGTGTGCTCTCACACAGCAGATAAGACTGACATGACAGTGTTGAGCATCTGCAGAACGATGCCAAGCAGATGGACAAGAAGGCAAAGGTGTGGCTGCAGGCCTGCACATTGCTGTGTTACCACAGTCGCGAGAGTTGTACGCACAAGAAATGCGATGACATCGTCCAGGAAACTCAGCAACGCGCATTGCATTGTAGGACCGCTACACCATCTGACGCGGGGCGGAGGTATTCTTGCGGCTAGCCGGCAATGGCCTGCATCCGGCACCAGACATTGTTTGTTTGATTTGCTAGTCAGCCCATCGCATGCTGGCTTTCTGTAACGCCACATACAATGCGGACAGACGTTGCCTGCCTCAACTTCGCTTTGCACTCCTCTGCTGCTGTGCACCGAGTGCGATCCTCCACACGTGCACGGAACCGCTGCGAAAGCAATTGGCGGTTGGGGACCCTAAGCAATGGGGGACCATGACAATGTGGAAGTTTGGCTGCACGACAAAACCCATCCACGCCAGCAACTTTGACCGTTACCTTGCAGCTGCTCGCGTCAAAACTTGTGAGCATGATGCTGTGACGCTGCCGCTGCGTGGCCGTGTCGCAAAGCGTCGCGCGGCGCTCAACCGACGTTGCAGCCCCTGTCGGACAGCCGAGCCCCGTCGCAGCGACGCAAGACGCCGATCGCGCATTGCAAACACGCGCAAGCTTGCTTGCATATCACAGGTAGGGGCAGATCGGCTGCTTCGCAGCCCGTAACGCCACCTTGCAGGCCTGATGGGGCTAGCCAACCTCGACTACCCACCACAAACCGACGCCCGTCCATGGCGTGAAAAGCGATTGTGGAGATTACGAACATGTTTCGAGCTTAAAACCATGGTGTAGGATCATACGGTGTCCGCTACACGCTGATCACCGTCTAAAGGTGCCAGGATGCGAGCTGCAGAGCAAACATCAGCTGGCAGCTGGTGGGGGTGCCGCGTGCCGCAGCCAGCCATCTTCGACACAATAATGCAACCGTGATCACCGCAAAGCTTGTTCTGAACGCTGTTTGAACGAGGCACTGGTGGTGCTCGACCAACGATCGGGCCGGACGACTGCTCAAAGCAACTGCACGCATGCAGCAGTTGGTTCGAGGTGCAGCACCATATTTTAACGCCCATCTGGGACGATTGCCCTCCTGGTTGCCCACAATGTACCACTTCGATTGTAAACGTAGGCGGCGGTCAGCAAACTCGGCGCGACCCGCAGTCTCGGTCGAGATTGTCCTGGCAGGTCGTTGCAGCGTCTTTGCAGCCGTAGGCGCGATAAGGTTGTTATTGCGGCAGTATGATTGAATTGTCGGCTTGAGTTGACCTGTAAAAGCTGCTGACTCACTCAGCATGACGGTCATCAGCCTGACGTTGGTCTCTGCATGGCATTGGCAGCGGTCTGGACTGAGCCCACCTGAGTGCCTGTCAAACCTCATGCAGCAAGGCGGTAGCCCCAGGCTTCACGTGTGATGATCAAACAGGGCTGACGCTTAGGCTTGGCAGAAGGCTGCCGCTGGTGCGCCTGCGTCAGCTCGGCGTGACTCTTGGTGCTGGAGGAGTTCAGCGGCGTTAGGCCCCACAGGGCCGCTGCCGCTGCCGCCATGTCACACCGCAGCAGCAGATCCTGGGGCAGCGGCGGCGCGTGCGAGGCGTACACACTGCCGGCGGAGCAGCACCGTGTCATATGCCCGCTGGCGACGCAGCTGAAAGCCGCCGTGAACGAGCCGGGCACGGCGGCAAAGGGCATTGACAACAGGTTTGCCGCTAGATGCTGCAGTCTGCACTATACTCCTCATGTGAATGCAACGCAATCACAAGAGCTCTGTCATCTGCTACCGGCAGCATCTATGCAATCGGGCTAGCACATGTCTGAAACTTCTGCAATGCAGTCTGAAGGCATACAAACTGGGCAAGCGGCGCTGGTCATACAACCAGTGCCAGCTCATCATCCAACAGGAGGACGGCGACGAGCAGCTCAATGTGCTCGAGGCCATGGCCAACGGCAACGAGAGCCTGCCAGGGGACCACCAGGTACCGCTGCCTCATCCCACACTTGGCCATCCTCGTCGAAGACAGTAGATCACACAAATCATTCTGCATGATCTACTGGACTGCACGTAGTATGGACCACATCTGATGACACATCAGCGCATGTAGTTGAGCACCTGTGCACTTCAGCTGCTGACAAGTGTGTATCGGTTTGCCGTACAGGAGAGCGGTGTAGTGTATTTGGTGCGGCTCACCAATGGGCAGCGGGTGAAGGTGCACATCTTCGTGGTGTACGACGACCCACAGGCCATTGAGCATGCAGCAAAGCCCGGCGAGGACTGCTACCAGTGGACGTGCGTGCAGCGCAGCGCCTGCAAGAAGGGCTGCGAGGGCCCAATCCTGCGTGCCATCCAGCGCTATGGCCGCCTCGGCAGGTGCAGGGGGTCTCTCGTCGCTCGGGCATGCTGTCATGCTTGCCAGTTGGTGTGGCAGATTGTGATGTGCAGCAAGACGTTTTGAAACCGACGAGATCAACGCAGGTCTGCGAGGTGTCCTGCAAACCCAGGTTTCCAGATAAGTATCCAATCTTTTCGCACGCAGGCGGTCTGGTGGCCCAGAGACGCTGACAGATGATGAGCCGCCTGCGACAAAGTCAGGGCGGCAGCGATCAAAGACCAGCAAGGCGGCGGCGGCAGCGTCGGCCAGCGCACGCAAGGAGAAGGATCACGAGCTGAAGGACGCTCGGTTCATGTACCTGTCCATTGACGAGGCCAGCACTCACGTCGGCGTGCGATACTTCCGACTCCTCGTTGGTGAGTTTGCCCTTGCACCGGCAGATCAATGCTGTGGAAGATTTTCCACAATTGGGTGTGCATGGGCTTTGCTCGATGTTTTGTGGCATGCTTGCCATGTGGTTGTGCGGCAACTCTGAGTGCAATACTATTACATCCGTGCAGAGGTGCAAGTCTGCTTCCGCACCTGTGCTGCAGGCGTGTACACCCAGGATGGCGAGTGCTTGCTGGGGACATCGGTGTCGAACCAGATCCGGGTGCTGGCCAACAATGACGTCCCCACTGGCGCCGCGTTCATCCCGCTGGTCGTCCCTGTTGCGTGAGCACCCAATATCTTTGCTGTTAAGGACCTAGCTGCACAATCTGAGTGCTGCAGTGCACGTCTCAGCGGCCTTGGTGCCAACATCTCGACCCCAATGCACATTGCCATTGCAACCATAGACACAACTGGGAGGGCTGGGCGCCGGTGCCGCCGCGGTCGAGGCGCGAGCGCGTGGTGCGCAACAGCCGCTACAGCACCGTCAGCAGCCCTGGGACGCCCTCAACCAGGTCAGACATTTCCCTGCAATGCTGATCTATCGACCCCTCAGACCTACTGATCATCTGGGGCTGACCACAACCCTAGTGCATCCGTGTGCCTCCCCATCCGACGCTGTCCTCGCAACAGCAGCCTTGTGACAAGCAACATCACTGCCCCCTCAATGCAGGTCGCCCACGAAGGAGCACACGCGCTCGCAGTCCAGCAGCGACACCAGCCACCCACGCCACGCGCTGCCAGAGTCGCCCGAGATGCGGTCTGCGCACCGGCGGCAGCTGCCGCCGCCCCTGGCCGGCGCCGGGCTCGGCTTGGACGCAGGCGGGATGCTGGACATGCAGTCTGCCATTGGCGCCGGCCCAGCGTCGGTCTTCTCCGCGGCCTACACTACCGGCCTGGAGCCCCTGCAGGTATGAGCAGGCTGCCTATAGTTTCAACAGTGTCAAAGCCATTGACGGATCCAATCGTGTGACAGACTGCGCATTTGTTTATGTGAGAGGCAGCTCCGCAGTGAGCCACCACACCTGCAACATCTGCCTGAAGCAGTCACTGGGACTCAGGGTACAGGCATCCATGCGATGGACTGTAGACTCGATATTTTGTGCCTCTGCAGCTGCAGGGACTGCAGAACGAGGATGCGCTGCAGCACAACCACGACCACCACCCGCTGCCGCCGCCGCTGCTGCACATCACCACCGGCGGCGACCACGGCCACCTGCTGCATCACTCGCGTTCCCACTCGCACGACGGCATGGGCTTGCCGGTGCCGGGCTCCGCACGCCGCAGCAGCGGCATCTCCGGCACCGGCTTTGGCACGCTGCACCTGCAGTCGTCGCCTTCAATGGACACGAGCTCCTGCCGCTGGGTGCGCATTCACTTTCGCGGTTTGGACCCTGTCTGCCGAGCTTCTCCGCCATGCTGATGTTCTTGAAATGTTTCCGCTGTCTTCAACACAATGTTGACTTCAAGTGCGCCAGCTTTCATGCTGAGTGGGTCGGAGGCTCAATTGAACCATGGTTGTCGACGAGCTCTTTTGCGCATGCAGACTGTGAGCCCCAACGTGCACACGAGCATGAGCAGCATGGCGCGCACGAACAGCGGCAACGGCTCCTTTAAGCGCAGCCGCTCGGGCGTCGTAGCCTCTCCAGATGGCAGCGGCAGCCCCTTCAAGGGCAGCGCGCCGCCGTCGCTGTCGCCAAGCCCCGTGGAGAACCCTGCCGGAGAGCTGTCACCGTTCAAGGGCGGTGGCGCAGGCGGCGGCACCCTCAGGTTGGTGGAACCACACCTTGGACCCAATTCTCGGCGAATCGTCGCGTGTTATCAATGGTGGCAACAGCTATTGTACATGCACTTTGCAACAAGACGGCACCAGCACCCTACTCATCTGCGTCTGCGTCAACTGCCTAAATGTATGGGATGCCTTGCAGCCCGACGATGCAGCAGCGGCGGCAGGCGGCGCTGCACGCGCACCTGGTGCGGCAGCGGCTGGCGGCCGAGGCGGCGGCGGACCAGCACCAGCAGCAGGTGGCCGCCGCGGAGCAGGTGCAGTCACACACATCTCGCATGAGATTGTAGAATGTCATGTTGAAGCCGTCCACGAACCGAGTAGAATGTATTTGCCCCATCGCATTTGTAAGCAGGCTTGTCAACGCCTGGTGCCCGGGCACATCAGGGGCTCTTGTCTCCATGTGATTTAGACAGTCGTTATTGCAGGGCGGCCAGGGGCTGCAGTCGCAGCACTCGCTGCCGCCGCGTCACCTGGTGGGCACAGGCAGCCGGCTGCCGCCCTCGCATGTGCATGCGCCGGCGGGCACGCAATTCCGGCTGGATGGCGGACCCTTCCGGCTTGACGAGCAGGCGCTCTTCTACTCCGCACGCAGCCTGCCGGCCCACCTTTACCACCTGCAGGAGGTGTTTTTCGTATATTGCAGTGCCGACGCGACCCCTGCCTCCTGAATCAGCAGCACATTTAGCCCCCTTATTGTGGCAGTTGCACCAAACGATCGTGTGTCTCAGATCGACCTTGTGCGGCTGCTGAACTAGTGCTGGTTCTGCAGGACCACAATGATGTGCTGCTGCCCCAGATCTTCCACGACACAGAGGCAGGCGACAGCCACTTCTCCCACACGCTGCACAACAACATCTCCGCCTCCACCAGTCCCAGCCTGCAGGCCTTTGGGCTGCCAGGTGCGCCTGCTCTCTGTTTACACCACCTGCATGGCACCTGACCACACGACATGGCTAGATTCTGGGCTTGGCATGCCCCATGAATGGAGGACATGAAGATGACCTGTGCATTTGCAGGCACCCTGTCGCCAGATGCGGAGTGGCTGCTGCCCTCGACCGATATCCGCACGCCGGTCGTCCAGTCGCCCCCGGAGGCTGCCGACACGCCCACCAATGCCGGGGGCGCCGGGGCGGGCGGCGCCTCAGCGAGTGTGTCGGCCATCTCTCTGCCGCCGATTTCGTCGGGCTTCCTGGACGGACGGGCCACGAGTCTGGAGATGGCTCTCACCGACAGCATGCTGCAGGGCCCGGTGCGCAGCGCCGGCGAGGAGCGGTTTGGGCCCCTCAGTCCTGATGTGTGAGATGGGGTGTAAGCTGTGAGGACCTGAGGCGCAACAGTGCATTATGTGTCTTTGCTGGGCAAATGTGCAGGGGATCCTCCTTTGCCCTTCGCAAATGACGTACTTTGTCTTTGCACCACCTCAACTTCTACAGATAGAACAAGTGTGGAGCTCATCACTTTTTCGGGGGGGGCGCAGCCGAATTTGTTTGTTTTGGTTTAAATGGACACAATGATGCCATGTCATGACACCGCACCTGAAAGGTTGAGACAGGCAGGCAGATACGGTAGGTTCTGCCCCTCAAGAACGTCTCTCGCATGTGAGCAATTTTGTTCCAAAGAGTACAGAAAGCCCAGCCGGCATCATCTGCACCAACACATCGCCATGACGATATTCGCCTTGTTCAACGTGCTCTACATTGTCCACTGCCTCTTCCTGCTGCCTGCAAAGGCACCATCAGTGCCTGCCAGCACAGCTTTGAGACTTGGCCTCAAAGTTTGCAGCTGGCCTAGCCGGCCCCGCATGTCTTTGCGCGCAGGCGGCTAATCACACAATTGCTGCTATCTGTTCAAACCAACACGTCGATGCAGCTCATGCAGCCTTCCTTTGCAGGATGCCGTCAAGCTCCTCTGAAGGCCTGCGAGCATGTACATTTATGCTTGGACGCTTCTGACCATCATACAGTCACCTACGCAGCGAATATCCTGACACGCAGGATGTGGCCCACATGTAGCGCACATGTGCCACGTCTGACAACCGACGCACATCACCAGTGCAGCGATCCGACTCACTGTGCTGCATAGTCCAAGTAGTAGTTGAATCCTAAGCCCATCCAAAGCACAGAGACACCTGCGCAGGCGCAGTCGTATATCCTGTCAAATTGTTAGAGGTGTTTGCTGACAGCAAAGCGATCACATGACTCATGTCAGCAGCACACCCGCCACTATCATCGGCTGCAGCGCCGACTTCAGGCTCAAGGTCTTGTATAGCAGCAGCTCGCTTGAGAAGAATATAAGGGCCAGAACGAAGGACGCAAGGGTGGCGCCTGCAGGAGCGGGTCGACACCTAGTGCTCTGGATGCATAGGGGGCGCAATCTTGGACACTGAGCATCGAAGATCGACAACGAGGAAGTCGACTCACTGTACATTGCCCGGTTCTGCGGGTTTTTGGCGCAGAAGAGGCACAGCACGCAGGACAGTGATGTCCACATTGCAAATGTCCTCCCGTTCAGGTCGGTCACTACGATGACGCCACAGGGGGTAAGATCATTGGTGCTGAGCTGAGCCGCGCATGCAGTACAGTGCGTGCATTGCAGAATCCTGTTAGCATGCCTGCGTCTGGAGTCGCATCAAACAAGTTGGAGTTGAGGCGGCTGGGATTGAGGTAGCCTAGATAGACTGCACGCACAAACACAAACATGTCATCACCAATCATTGGTGCAGGAAGGGCTTGTATAAGAGGTATCTCATGCGGGGTATGCAGTCGAGATACCTTTCAGCAATTGCACACCTGAAAGCAGCCTGAGGAATGCGACCAGGACCAACCAGCGGCGCAGCGCAACCACTGACGGCATGCTCAATCAGCTCTGCCGAAGAGCACAATCGCTTTTGTGGATCCAATGACACTGCGTGCTCCAGGCAAACAGCTCCAGCCGTACGCTAGACAGGCAGCATCCAATGAGGGGATGCAATTGGTCTGCAGATGCGTCGTGAATCAGAACGCGCAGTCGCATGCCGTGCCTAAGAGGAAGATCCCGTCTGGAGCACTGCCGACACATTCACTTCTGCGCGCACAGAAGTGAATGTTGCAAAATTTCTACTCTGATCGCGCTTGTGAGCACGTGCACATCAGCGATCGGCGTGGACGGCACAGAACGGTTCACATGTTATTTACACTTACAGACCGTGAGCAGCTGGTGTGCTGGTGACGATGCTATCACGTGGTGTGGGCAGTAACGTGCAGCGTCGCCGCGCAGTGTGGTCCATGCATGAGGCTTGGCCGCACCCGTAACCCAGACAGGTCATAGTGCAGGTCCAGCGCCTGCAGAGTTTCAGATATTAGTAGGCGTAGTACATGTTGTGAGCGCTTGTGGTGGTCGGCGCCGCAAAGATGCACTGCCACATGCCGCCGGGGATCGTGGCAGCATGCCACAGGCCAGCTGCGACTCATGCGTCATTCTCAGCACGGCCAGCACTTGGCGGCAGCAAGCATCAACCTTGCGGTGTTAGGGACCCGCTCTGTCGGCATCGGGAGATGGTGCCAGCACTGCCGCACGCATTTGCAGAGGGCACGGGCACACAGCAGGCGCAGCGCAATTCATCATCGTCACGCCCAATCTTTGAGCGCACAGGGGAGCTGGCAGCGCTCCTGCAGGAGATCGGCACAGCTGCCATCTCTTCTGGTCCGACAGGGCTGTACAGGTCTGCTGTTCATAAGGTGCCATGTTGCTTGCATCATACCGATACGCACCTCGTGATATCAGGGACGACCTATGTGCTGCTCAATCCAGCATGGCAGATCGGCTTCATGTGGTGCCGCAGAGCATGGCAGGCAGCACAGGCGGTGGCGTCAGTGGCCGCAGAGTATGCAGCGGGTTTGCAGCGGGGTACGGTGCAGCGGCCGCCGCGGGTGCTGCGTCTGCTCTTTGAGCGTCTTGGCACTACCTACATCAAACTGGGCCAGGTGTGCCAGTTGCGGTGGTTTCTGAATGATCAGAAAAACTTTCTGACGTCTGCTGTGCAAGCTTGGTTCCCTGCAGTGCATTTGGGTTGCACAATGCAGTTGATGTGAGACGGTTGTTACTGCAGTTCATAGCCTCGTCGCCGACCATTTTTCCGGCAGAGTATGTCGAGGAGATGCAGGCATGTCTGGACAGCGCGCCGCCCGTGCCATGGGCCACCATCAGGTGAGATAAATCACTCTGCCTGCTGATCGCCGGTGTGCCAGTGGGCCATGCAGCAGGCGGGACACACCAGCTGCATCACTGGCCAGCTGCTTCCTTATGCAGCTGACGAGTATGGTGAGGTGTTCCAGGGCCATCATCGAGAAAGATCTGGGCAGGTCGTTGGAGAGGGTCTTCTCGTCAGTTGAGGAGGTGCCGCTCGCAACAGCATCGATCGCGCAGGTGCACAGAGCGGTGCTGCGGGACAGCGGCAAGGACGTCGTCATCAAGGTGGGGTATGGCATTACCATTTTCAGGTTGAGGGCAGCCTTACGGCAGCGTTATCCAGCAGGACGTCCTTGTCAGAAGCAATACCTTTGCAAAAACCCTTGTGGTGACCAGGTGCTGAAGCCCGATGTTGAGGACCTGCTGGGGGTGGACCTCCAGTTCCTGGAGATTTCAGCCAAAATTCTGCAGTTCATCGACCCATCTCTGGAGCGAACCTCGCTGGTCGACATTTTGGGTGCGACTTTGCCGAAATACATGAGGAAAGCATATCCATGTGTAGTTTCTCTGGTCATCTTGCTGTGGCTTTTATGTGTGCTTCAACTCCCTCTGCTTTTGCACTATGCAGGAGACATCCGCCAGAGCATGTTGAAGGAGTGTGACTTTCAGGCAGAGGCTCGCAACCTCTCGGAGTTTTCCAATTACCTGGACCGCAATGGGTTGCGGCAGATCGCCACAGCGCCCTTCGCCTACCCTGACCTCGTGTCAAAGCGGTGCGCACATGTCAGTGTGTCCACGTCCCTTTCCACGAGACGTCCTCAGCCCATCACTGCATGAGCTGATGCCCTGCTCATCCGCCGATTGGATGCATGACTGCAGGGTTTTGGTGATGGAGCGTCTAGAGGGTGTGCAGCTCACAGACCTGGCAGCCATCCGCGGTGTGACCACTGCAGACCCCGAGCAAGTGCTCATCAAGTGAGTGATTGTCAACTGAGAGCTGACTGCAATGTGCTATTTGGCTCCCTCTTCAAACTGTGTGTGTGCTGATGCGGTGTGGAATGGCTGTGCAGCGCCCTCAATGTGTGGTTTGGCAGTGTCGTGGACACGCACTGCGCCAGCTTCCATGCTGACCTGCATGCAGGTGGACAGCTGTGTATTTCTGTAGATCCTGACATTGTTAGTGCTGTCCGAGCGGCACTCCATGCCTCATCACTGCATGCCTTGTCACACTTGCCCCCCACAATGATCGCCATGTCTGATGCTGCAGGCAACCTGCTGGTCATGAGCGATGGCAGGTGAGCAGGATCGCCACAGGATGTCATTGTCTCAGCAATGGCTCAATCGCTGCAGAATTCTGACACCGGCTGTTACTCTTTCGTCATGCAGGGTCGGCTTCATTGACTTTGGCATTGTTGGATCCTTGTCGCCCGGGTCCTGGCAGGCCATCCAGGTGAGGGGTACTTTCAATGCTGTTTATGCCCAGAACACTGCGTCCATCATGCTTGACATCCACCGCTATATTTACAGGGACGCATGTTGGCTGCCATGCAGGCTCTGGCCGCCTCTGCAGCCGTCTTTGACTTCGAGACGATTGCCAGGGCGCTGGCGACGGTGGGGGCCACACGCGACAACATCGATGTGCAGGTGCCCTTATACCCTTACATTGCATACATGTCTGGTAGTGCTCAGATACTCCCGACATCTGTGCAAGATTCTGCATGATCGTTCCGTCGCCGCTGTCATCTACAGGCATTTGGCCGGGACCTCGAGCAGCTGTTCCGGGACTTTGAGAACGTCAATCCGGCATCGCTGTCCGACGCGCTGGGTGCCGCCAGCCCCACAGCCGCAGCAGACGCGGCCGATCAGCAGGTGTGCGGCACTCGTTGCCTGCGCAACGCTGTTGCCACGGACCTCAGCCTAGCTGTGAAACAGCGCTGTAGTATAGCGGGGCATGCCTGCTGATGCAATCACTTACTTCTTTTCTCAACACTGTCTCGCACATGCAGGTGAACAGCATGTTGCTCCGTGTCGTGGCCATCTCAGAGAGCTATGGCGTGCGCTTCCCCAGGTATGAGCCATGTCCGTCATGCATGCTCTCCGTCATGCATGCTCTGTCCGCCGCACTAGCGTTTCCTTCACACTAAGCGTTCCTTTGCAAGCATTGCTTGACATGCTTGCGATGTTTTGCAGGGAGTTCGGCCTCCTGCTCAAGCAGATACTGTACCTTGACAGGTGCGCTCTCAAACTTGCAGCATTGTGTGATGCAAGCCACACACAATTTGTGCAGAGCACGTCAGGCAGTCGTTTAAATAGGTCCAAAATAGAACTTGTGTAATTTCTGCAGATATACCAGGATCCTGGCACCCGAACTGAATTGGGCACGCGATGATCGAGTGAACCTGACGTAGGCAGGTTTCTGCAGATTCTCGGGTTTGCGCTGTCCTTCATTGTTGCGCCTTCAGTCCATGGATCCTGTCATGCAGCTTTGCAGCGTGCTCGGATTCTTTGTTGCTCGCATTTGATTGAAACAGCTCAAAAAATTGAGGTGCCACTGCTACTTCTGTGTTTTCAAACTCACTGCCTGGCACACGTTCTCCTATCGCTTCTCGAATCACTGGACACTAGCTGAATGGTAACATACTGTATCATTGACAGCGTGAACTCAATCTGCTAGCATACACCTAACGACCCACAACTGGCAGGACCATGACCCACAAAAATCAACAAACTCCTAACATGTCCTCAAAATTATTTTGACACCAACTGATCCTGATCAAACTGGAGCACGGGCAGCAGCCTAAAGACTGAGTAGTGTCGCCGAGACAGCTAGAGCCTCACGACTGCTAGACAAAACGTCTGACTGTCACTATGCGTCCGGTAGCTGGAGGCTAATATGTATCACTGCACAATCCGCCCGCCAACTGTGCTGCCATCGTGCATCTGGTGGACGAAGTCTGACGAGTTGTCCAGATTGGTGATCCCTGCGCCATGCGCATGAACTCAATGGACAAGGCATTGCACCCATAGCACGGATGCCGGATACAAATTGCACACAGACGATACCAGCCAACGTTGTGAGAATCGTCCTATAAGACAAAGGGCCCTTCCTCACCTGGGCGTTCCCACCGATGCTGCGTCTCCAGTACGCGCACTGCACCAAGAGAGCCCAGTCTCAGTCGAATACTCCCGCATCCAACCAGACCCGAAAGGAATGCCAGAACAACACCACACACTGCATGTCTATGTCGAAACTTGCCTGTGCCGGACTGATGGCGCATCACAATGCTGTTTGTGGTAGCGCCGCCCGCAAAGTACCGCACACCCCGCAGGAGGTCGCCGTCCGACACGCCGGTAGCCGCAAAAAAGATCTGTAGATCGAGCACGCCAATAGTTTTCACTAGTAGAGGATTGTCATGTTTGTGCAGGAGGCTCACCTGGATGAGCTCTTGCAGGATGATGGGGATGCTGCGCACAATCTTCTTCAGAACAGCACATGCCACGGTGGCAGCGTCCCACCTGGTCGCCCTTGGCCAGGTCGTTGGTGTGCAAAATGGTGTCGAGGTTGTAGCCGGCAGCGATGGCGCGGTCGCGCTCGTCGTCGTTGCGCGGGTGCAGCCGCCCCTGCAGGTGCCCGCCCATGCACTTGAGCGCTGCCGCTGCAATGACACCTGCGCCACCGTGAGAACATTACTGCGAGATGCAAGCAACAAGACCCCTGGGCTTGACCGACCATCTGATCCATCAGTGTAGAGGTCTCCGCCACAGATACCACTGCGAGGTGACACACCCAAGTGCATCCCAACTTGCAAGCGGGACCTGCACCGAAACCCTACCCTCAGGCGTGCCGCCGATGCCCATAAGGATGTCCGCGGCGGCGCCTGCCTTGGCCACCTCGATGGCGGCTGCCACATCGCCATCAGATATCAGCTTGATGCGGCAGCCTGTGTCGCGGCACTCCCTGATGATGTCCGCGTGCCTCGGCCTGTCCAGGATGACCACCGTCACGTCGCCAATGCTGCGCCCTGGACCCACAGCCGGCGACAGTGTCAGAGGTGTATTCTCAACGCATCCTGCTCAAGTACCTGTGGCTGGGCACCCTCTTCTATGTTAACAATAAGCTGCAAACTGTGTGTGCATCACTGCTCACCTTGTGCCTCTGCGACGGCCTGAATGTTGCTGCGGGTGCTGCGATTCAGGGACACTGCTCGTGGGTTGACTGAAGGCCCCACCGCCAGCTGCAGGGCACAGGTGCGAGATGTGCAAGCTGGACTATCAAGCATGTGTCCGAGTGTGTCTTTCTGAGCATCAGTGCACACGACCATTGATCTTTGCGCCACAAAGCGCATCATCACAGCGCACCTTCTCCATGTACATGCATGGCCCCGGATCGAACAGCGCGCCGCGCTCGGCGACTGCGATGACGGCGATCGCGCCGTTGCGGCCTTGGGACACCAGCGTGGTGCCGTCCAGAGGGTCGACCGCGATGTCCACCTCTGGCTCGCTGGCGCAGCCGATGCGCTCTCCACAGTACAGCATGGGCGCCTCGTCTTTCTCACCTGCCACAATACCCATGTCGGTGCCAATCAGATTTCGATGTGAGCAATCTTGACACAAGATGGCACTACATTCCAACACAACCCTCTGAAATATCCCAGCAACGCAGATTTTGCATCACGTCCCAATTCCTGATCAAATGAACGGCGCATTTGCCCCAATTCGCTTGATAACAGCAAAGAGAAGCAGTGTGCGGTCAAGGAACCGAGATGAGTATTCATATTTCCTCGGCTCCTCTCCTTTTTGGTTCGTGAGAATCCAGTACCTTCGCCAATGACGACGATGCCATCCATGGCCACGCTGTTGAGCACCTTGCGCATCTGGTCCACCGCTGCCTGTGTGGATGCGTAAACGCAATCAGAGGTGTAAAAGGGCTGGAACAATGACAGGGAGCTGTGAATGCCATAGGATCTGTGCTTGCAGATGCTGCACAGTGCAGCAAGCACAGACCTGGTCTGCTGCATTTTTGTCGCCTCTGCCGAGGAACCGGCCACCGGCCAGTGCCGCTGCCTGCAGTCAAGGAGGGATGTTGAAAAGGGTGCCGCACGAGTTTGCTTTGCGTCATCGACAGGATTGGGCTGATGTACGTCATACACCAGGTCCACAGCGGTTGGCCAACCTCGGTTACGCGCACGAGCTCTAGGGCAAGGTTCCGCTGGACGACGGTGTAATTCTCCCTGAAGTCCATCTGGGGCGCTGTCCAGTGCACTGAAGCTGATGTCAGCACGATGCATCGACCATTTGCAGTCATCACGCAACAAACAACAAAGCGAACTGCTCAACACACTTCACCTGAGGTGCCATTTGACGATGGTGCATTCACGGCAGCCTTTCGAGCAATTGATGTCCTCCTGTTGCCCGCTGAGGCCTTATTTGCCGCACGGATGTGGCAGTGCGGGGGTCCGACTTGCCGATCGATTACAGTGCAAGGTGCTCGTGCCCGCAGCGCCCGCAGTGCCATCACGGCGCGTAAAGATTTGATACTTTGTATACTTTGTATCACATCTGCTTTTGCGAGTGTCAATGTAATCGTGCGCCAGGCCGTAGATGCGTTGTGCAAGTTGCACACATTCAGCAAGCCGAGTCAGCAAATTTTCAAGCGCGCCTTCTTGCTGCCAGACAAACTGCTTCCATTGTTGAAGCCGCGGCTCTGGAGTTGGCCAGCAGAGCCTGATGGGCAGCCATGGACCTTGCAATCGCTATCGTTGTTCAGCACTCGTCATGAATAGATCTGTATTGACTCACCGATGCTGAAGTGCAGCAGTTTGGGCCGGTTGCCCACGTGACTTGCCACTTCGATCACTGTCGTTGTGCCACAGACGATCGATCCTGGCAGCGTTGTTGTCGGGGGCACACTCTGGTGAATCACATCAGCTTTGGGTCAGGATGCCAGTGCTCAAGCGCAACGACACGGTGGGGGAAGGTCTGAACCTGCAGCGGTGGCGCGTCGTCAGGAAGATTGGCGAGGGGCAGTTTGCTGAGGTGTTTGAGGTCAGTTCCAGGCGTCAGTATTCTCGTCTAGAAGCAGCTGTGACACAACAAGGGAGCAGCCTTTTGGTTGACGCTCAAGGGTCAGTGACGCTCGCGGCAGTGTGCGATGCGGAGCTGATGCTCTATGCATGTGGCAACGAGCCCCGAGAACATGACCGCATGAGGGTGGTCTGACACTCCCCGCATACCGGATTCCAACCGTGAAGTAGACTGAAATCACCTTGGCTAGGCTTGACGTGTGCATACATCCGCATGTGCCGGCAAGCTGTGCCATCTGTCCAAGGTGCCATGCCAACCTCAGCGGCAAGCCTCACGCCTCAGCTTCAAGGACCATCATATGTTCCATGCTGTTGTTGCGCAGGTGTCGGACACCTTCAAGGAGGGCCGGAAGGTGGCGCTGAAGGTGGACAGGCTGCTGGAGGTGAAGACGGTGGAGCGGGAGGCAAAAGTGTTGAAGCGGCTGCAGCCCTGCCCCTGTGTGGTGCGGCTGTTGGAGCAGGGCACATACGAGCAGCGGGGCTTCATGGTCATGGAGGTGGGACAGCCTTGCTTATTGAAAGTGGTGAAAGATTGTGCGTGTTGGCATGGCACTTGAGCCAAGGTGCCGATGAGGAAACTGGAGAATCGTTGTCAGAGGGTCTGGTCTGCAGCGGGGTAACACCTCCTACTGCAGTGCACGCAGAATGGCCATGGTTCTGATTCCTGACTGTTGTTGCAACTGTGCACAGCTGCTGGGCATGAATGTGGCGGACTCGCGGAAGAGCTGCACGCACGATGGCAAGTGGGATGCGCCTACGGCGCGGGCCATCGGCCTGCACCTGCTGAATGCTATCAGCGGTATGTGGAGGGCAGGATCCTTTCCCTTACGAATTCGATGGCGGCATACACGCTGTCACATGTGGTTCAGGCGCTATGTGTCCCTCTGACACTGTGTATGCACTCGCAGGCATGCACCAGCTGGGCTTCATTCACAGGGACATCAAACCAGCCAACTTCGCCATCACGCCCCGACATGCTGCAGTGCATGAAGGTAAGCACTTACAGTTCACGCCACATACAGGATTTTGGCAAACATATCATTGCCCACTCTGCCTCTGCACCACAAATGGAAAGTGCTGGGGTGTTTTCACGGTGTGAGCCTCTTACGGTGCCAGGTGCATGGCATGTCATCGACTTTGGGCTTGCACGGCGGTATGTGGATGACTCTGGTCTGGTGATGCCCGCGCGTGCTGAGACAGCTTTCCGTGGCAGTACCACATATGCATCCGTGTCTGCACACGACGGAGAGGACCTTGGTGCGCCTGCCTAACATCACACCTGCCATCAAAGGACTTGCAGCAGGAGCAAGCTTCTTTTCATGCTGAGAGTTTCGTTCCTGCAGCCACATTGTCTTTGCCTTATTCTAGAGCAGCATGTAATGCCTCAATGCAATGGTGTGCAGGCCGGCGGGATGACCTTTGGTCGTGGCTCTACATCTTGGTCGAGATGATCACGGGCACGCTGCCGTGGCGCAACGAGGAGGGGCGAGACCGTGAGCAGGTAAGCTGTTGCAATCTCTGGCTGCTGCGTCAATGGAGTGTACATACAGGCGAGTTTGCTGTCCGCAAATGTAGCCAGTCTTCTGTGCGTCTTGAGGGTTGTCATGTGCATCTCCTGACATGTACAGGTGGTCCGACTCAAGCGGGAGTGCATGGAAGACCCAAGCAAGCTGAGCAGTAGCATGCCGCTGCCAGCCGCTCTGGCCCGCATTTCCAATCACCTCACGCAGCTGAACTTTGAGGCGGATCCAGACTACACGCTGCTGCGGCATTGCCTCGATGACTTAATCAATCAGGTGAGCATGCCATTGCTTTGTTCGAACACAGATGTTGAACATGGGTACAGGTGTGCAGTGATTGTGACCTGACATTGCAATTGCAGAGGTATGCCAATGGAGTTGCCTGTGTACCTTCTGTGAAGATTGTCTATATGTCTCACTCGAATGTGCTGGCACCTCAGGCTGGGGCCGCACAGCTGAATGGCCTGGCAGCGACCACCCCGCAGCTCACTGGGCTGGAGGACATCGCAGACACGCCGCTGTCGCCGCCCCCTGACGACATTGCTGACACGCCCAAGTCACCGCCTCCAGAAGATGCGACGGCGCCGCCCTCCAGGCCAGCCTCTGCAGGTGTGCACCTCCCATGAGTGGAACCAAAAGTCGTTTGCCTGTTGTACTGACATATGGCTGACGTGTTCTCATGCTGATGTGGCACACAATGGCTGTGCAGGGCCCAAGGCCATGGATCTCAGCAATGGCATGGCACCAGGTCAGCCCGCAGCAGCCGCTGCCCGAGCAGCACTTGCCGGCAGCCGGCCTGCCAGCATTCTGGGGACAAAACGACCCCGGTGTGTATTGAAAACGTGGCACAGTCTTTGGCTTAGCAGTGTCCTTGCTAGTCATGTTTACTGTGCGGCATGTCTGTTCGTAGTCCCTAAGCCGTCACCATGTCCTGATCCCCTGCTGTGGACTTCGTTATTGTGACTGCCAGGCCTGATGAGCCGTGGTCGCCAGCGGAGCAACCAGCAGAGCGCGATGCCCGCTCAGGCAGCCGAGACGTGGACCGGCGCCTGCACAGGCGGCCTGACGAGGGCAATGGCATTGACGAGCAGGCAGACAGGTGCGGGAGCGCTCCAGTTGCCAGATCTGAATGTACAGTATCAGAGGCTACTGTCCTGTGGCTGCCTGTTGCCTCTAGCAAGCGCCAAGTAACGTCACGAATGCAATGAACTCGCTGGGCATCACCCTCAAATCATCATCTCATTGTGCTGCAGGCGTGAACGCAGCCGGCCAGGCAGTCGTGCGCGCAGCCAGAGCCGCAGCCCCAGCAGCAGTGCATCGCCTGCCGTCCGCAGCAGGGACGCGGACGCAGCTCACCGCAGGTCAGCATTTGCTGCATCCATTCGCCATGGCCTCCTCACAACTGTGGTAATGTGGCACCACGACATCAATTGAAGATCGAACACTGCCTGTGAGAAACCTTGTGACACCTTTTCTTGGCCGTGGCACAGGGACCGCAGCCCGGATGACAGATACAGAGGCAGCAGCCGGGAGCAGGACAGGGGCTGGGACCGCCGCGGCCGGTCAGCCAACAGAGACCGTGACAGGGGCACTTGGGGCCGCTCAGCAGACAGGGACAGGGACAGGTACAGGGGCACTGCTGCCGATGACTATGACAGGGACAGGCGCAACCGCACCAGCGAGCGCGAGCGTGCTGGGGAGACAGTGCGCGACACAGACCGCGGCAGGTGGGTTGCACAAGTGCACACTCGTCACCCCGCTGCACTGCGGTCGCTGAACTGTACCAAAGCGTGTCATGCTCGGCACCAGACGAGTTCTTCATCATACAGCCCCGCTGTTTTGCCTGCACTGGTGCCTTAACAGCAGTCTTGAGCATCACACAGCTACATTACAGTGGACCAGTGCACGAATTGTGAACTGCAGGTATAAGGACAGCAGCACTGCGCGGCCTGACGAGCGCCCTTTTTCAGCCAGGCCAGGCAGCGGCGACGTCTACCAGCTGGACACCTCGCGCTGCAAGCATGTGCACAAATATGTCACACGCATCAAGGAGGTGAGTCATCTTGTTTGGTATTCGTTGTCGCATCAAGTCTGCCTTCACATTGTTTGCAACCGCCATAGCAGGTGTCGCCCTGCATGATGCACAACCATGGCATGCAGGGTGAGATGTCCGAGGGTGCCAAGGACTGCAAGGCTCAGCTGAAGATGATCTCGCTCACAGAAGGGTACAGCTGCATTGGCCCTTGTTTGGAGTGCGCCTGGAGTGCCTGGATGCGGCTGTGCCAGCTACGAAATGTACACATATGCGCAAACGTCTGAAGTATGTGTTGTCCATCTGCAGACTGGGTCTCGCTGCGTATGTCATTGACAGCATCGTAAACGAGGTGTCGTCACGGGACGCAGACCAGGTGTTGTACGATGCATAGCTGCGCCTTGCAAACGTGAGACTGCAGTGGCAATGACCCGAGTAACCCGCTCTCTCAGTGCTGATGCTGCAGTTGCAACAGACACGTCTCTTCGTGCAGATGGCGACGCTGCTCGGCGAGTTGGAGAACTATGTGTGGGGACAGAAGCAGCGGGCGCGCCACAGGGCCAAACGAAGATGAAATGTGAAACACTGGTGACTGTGCCACAGCTCCAGGTTTGATTTGGCAGCTCACACGCCTGTGACTGTGATTGTCAATCAGAATCGTGCATTCTGCGGCCACACAGCTATTTGCATCAATTGAACTCGCGTGCACCCGTGCAAGATTGTAACAGGAGGCTTTTCAACTCCCCCCGGAACAAAGTTTCCTCAATCGCGCCTACTCTACAAACATGCCTGCTGTGTTCTCTAGCCCACACCTGCACCACTGATGCTTTCAGTCTGGTGTCAGTAGCGAGATCACCTGCACGCCGACAGCAGCAGCCTTCACTGGCAGCATTGTTTCGCTGCTTGCACAAAACCCTGCATCCGAGAATGCTGGGCTGCCATTGCATGCAGGCGGCGATGCCATGGGCGGACTGCAGAGGACGGGCGTCATTGCCATGTCGTCCTGCTGCCGCCAGCTGCTGGGGGCCGCTGTCACACTGGTGCGCTCCCGCTGCCATGGTGGAGTCAGCATGGGAACAGCGCCGCTGTCTGGCCCGTCTGGCGAATGTGCCGCTTTGCTGGTCTGCAGCCGCTGCGGCTGTGGAGTGCACATGGGCACTGCCTCGTCTGCATCAGGCTCTGCCGCCCGCTGTGCAGGCATCTGCTGGCGGTGCCGCCTGGCAGGCAGAGCACCAGCATCACCGCTGCCTGTGGCTGCCGACTGCCGGGGTGACGCCGCCTTGCGCCGCCGGGGCTTGGGCGACGCAGCTGCGGGGCTGATCAGCATAGCGGCTGCGGGCTCTGGCGATGGCTGCGCCTGCTGCAAGCGCTGACGCTGCCGCCCCTGCGGCGATGTGAGCCTGTTGGCCAGCGGCATATCGTCCTGCCAGTCGGCGGCGGCAGCAGTCCCATGATCTCGCGCTGCCGCTGCACCGCCTGCCGCCGCATTCAAGTCGGCTGCATCAGGATCCGACCCCAGGTCGATGCAGCTTGCTGACGATGGGCTGTCCGGCAGCGGGATGCTGTCTGCCGCGCTGGTGACTGGGCTGCTGCCGTCGACGTCAGACTCGGAGTCGGTCAGCAGCACAACTGGGCTGACGGCTCCCGCAGCTGCGCCGCTCTCAGCTGGGCTCTGCTTCCTGGGCCTGCCACGGCCGCGCTTCGGCGGGGCTGCTGGCAGCGTGGCGGCAGCTGCCTGCTCTGCTGCGGCGCCTCTTCCGCCACCGCTGGACGGGCTGACAGAGGCATGCCTCTTGCCACCTTTGCCAGCCGGGCTGGCTGGCAGCTGGCTGACATCATTGCCAGCGGCGATGCTGGCTTCAGCCAGCTGGGCCAGGTCGTCTGACAGCCGGCGTGCCACCTGCAGCTGCACGGTCGCATCCGCCACCCCCGCCGCGCCACGCTTGGCGCCATCGGCGGCTGTGGCAGCTTTCCGGGGCCTGCCACGCGGCCGTGCTGCCTTGCCTGGACTGCCGCCCGCTGCTGACGTGGCCGCGCCTGTCGCAGCTGCCGCTTTTGGCGGGCGGCCCCGCCGCTTGGCTGCCACTGGCGGCCGCTCCTTCTGGCGTCGAGCACCTGTGGCAGTGGTGAACGCTGAACTTGGCCCTTTCGACTCGACTGAATCAATGCTGTGCTCCTGCATACAGAGCTTCAGATTGCCGGGCTTGACTCGGCTGACTCAATGTTCGTGCTGTGAGGTTCTCAGTTGGAATGGCTGGGCTTGACGAATGCAAGCTGCATGTTTTCTGCAAGAAGCTTAAACTATATTAATTGCGTGCACCTGGGGAGGCTGACATGGCAGTGTCTAGCACAGCTTCCGTGGCAAATGCTGCTGGCAGGCAGTCGCTGTTGGCAAAATCGTCTGTGCAAATGCTGCCGGAGTCCTCGATGTCGAAGTCCTCCGAGCAGGTGGTCGGCAGGGCCTGCAATGCAGCTGGCAGAATGTCAGATGTGCAAAGCCACCTGTACAGCAGCGCCCAACGGCAGATTGCAGACACCAATGACAGTCCATGCGAGAGTCAGCTAGACATGAAAAAGAGCCATCTGGATATGCAACAGACAGATGCAGACACAGCCAGCAGATGTCACGTCGCACCTCGAGGCTTGCCACCACAGACTGCATGCCGCCCGGCAACCTTGGGCAGTTGGCCAGGTACTTGAGGCTGGCCGAGGACAGGAACTGCACTTGCAGTGGCATGTGCTTCCACTTCTCCAGGTGCAGCATCTCCATCAGCAGACGCACCTGCAAGTGCATCAGCACAGTCCATGTCGATCACACATGTACGTTTTTGATTGTGCCACAAGCATGAAGTGTTGTCTACGCATGTGCATGCATGTAGTGTCAGCAGATGTTGGTTGTGGAGAAGACGCTGAACATTGACGTGCCTTGCCTTTGACCCCGGACAGCGCTCGCTTAGGCAGCGCAAGCGCCATCTCTCGCACAGCAATCGAGACGGTCGGGTGCTGCCAGGCCCACTCAAACTGCAGTGCATCCCTCTGCAAACGAGCACATGCTACTTGTACACTGAGGAGTCTCGCCTCCTGGCATCGAGTGACCATATGCTGCTGCAGGTGCTGCCATCCATGCGCACCTGGGATGGGAACCCATGGCAAACAAGCACCATCTCCCAGGGGCGGTGCCTGCAGCATCAAGGTGCACACAGTTTGACTACAGCCTGGCCACACGACACGGTCGCCATGCCCACCTCATGATCTGCCTCACCTGCTTGTCCTTTTGGCGCCATTGACGATGTCACCATTGTGCTGCCTGATGCGCCGCTGCGGATTGACCGTGAACCTGCACATGACCGCAGAAGTGAGCGGCAACTACTTTTCAAAACTCATCATGGATGCAGTTGACATGATGGTGTTTATATATTACTGGTGTGACGTACCCGATGTACGTGGCACCCACAGCTCCGCCTGATGCCCGCTGCTTAAGCGACACCAGGAGGTAGACGGCAAAGAAAGACATCTTCTTCAGCTGCTGCGGCTTTGCCGTCGGCGCATGTTGTGCCGTGCTTCGCGCACGACGGCTGTCCTTGTGAGCTTCACAGAGTAGGGTCAGAGGTCGCGACTGCCGGCAGCCACGCAGATGAGAGTGTGAGAGTGCGGCAGTCGTCAGCTGACACACAGGTTGGCCAGGCTTGAACAATCCAAGGGCGGCTGCATGAAGCCGGTTGTATGTGTACGGCCAAGCAGCTGCCGCCAACCAGCCGAGATGGCCCTTGCCCGCAAAGGTAGCCAGGCTGCCAACTTGGTAGGATTGGTGCAGCTTAAGGATGCAGAAAATCAGGGCGGCTCAAGTCAGACTCAGTAAAGCAGTAGAACTGCCGATTCCGACCACGATCACAGCATGAAGCATCGCGAATTGACGATTCTGTGCAGCAATGCTGCACGCAGTGCCAATTCCATCAGACGTGTTGTTGGGAAAGGGGAACAAGGTAGGCAACAACTGCCAACCCAACCAACTTAGGATAGGAATTCCAGTATACGGCAGTGGCCTTTCCTCACACGAGACTTGTTACTAGGACTGCTGTATTATCAGCAATTCGGGATGTTGTCAACCTGACAAGAGCTTTTGCAACCTCTCAAGACGCCGAGAATCAACGCATACATGGGCATTGGCGCATGCATACACGCTAGCATGGGTTCCTGGGGTACTGCGCCGCTCAACGGTGCAAGCGGATTGTTCAGCATATCCAACAAGAGCCGTGCTCCCTTCATGACGCGATGCCACCCTGTACTTGTTCGACCCTTTGATCTCCTTGCATCGATGGAGGGGCTGGATTACTGCAGTCGTGCAGCACTTTCATGCTCCATCATCCTCAGTCCTTCACAAAGTGTTGCGATGCGTACTTGTTGAAGCCAAAGGACGCGAAGCGATCCTGGCCTGTCAGCGCTCTTAGCTTGTCGTCGCAGACCGTGAAGCGCTTGTCGCTCGGGTCCTATGGATGCAAGACCGCATTGTAACTGGCTCATCCGGCGGGGCATGTATGCGCTGATGACATGGTCTTCAGGCACGCCAACAATGCTCCAGGACGAGAGCACAGCACTGCTTGCCTGCGCCGGCACACGCGACTAGTTGCAACTTTGCTCTCACCTGCAGCCCATTCTCCTTGATGTATGACCAAAAGAATGATGTGAGCTCTGGCCTGCTGATCTCTGGCCGGCCAATCCAGTCTGCCATCTCCGGGGACACCCTGCAGTCATAAATGATACAGTGAACATGAATCAGGTGGCCAGATCAGAATTAATCACATTGACTGATATCTAAACAGGCTCGTGTCACCCACTTCAGCTGCTTAGTGAAGCCATTGGACTTCCGTCCTCCATCCTCGCCGCCAGACTTGCTCTTGTGTTTTCGGGGGGCTTTAGCGGCGCTCTCGCCTCCCTCGCCGACCTTCCGCTTCTGCGCAGATCCTCCTGCGTGAGCGCATGCAGCGTCAGATGCATGTGTCTGCGTCTGCTTGAGTATTGCTGCGCATATCAAGACAATCCGTCACATGAGCGCACCCTCGGCCTGAAAGATATGCTTCGACAGCTGCTTGTTCATGCTAAACATGTCGACTGGTGGCGTCAGAATTGTCCCCAGCTGCTCATCTGGTATGATCTTCCTCCTGTTGGTGGGGTCCTGCAGCAAAGGCAATGAATTGCGCAGTCTGCGGAAGGCGCAACATGACCGGGTGACGCCCACAGGACAGCACACCTTTCCATACCTGCAAGTTGTGCTCCTTTATGTGCTCCCAAATGCGTTTCACAACCTGCATGCACGACACCATCGACAGATTTAGTATCCGCGAGGACACGCGCTGTGAGGACCATTGCCACAATGCGGCAGCACACACAGCAAAGCATATCACCCAACAGCACTCACCTGTGAACGTGACATGAACTCTTCCCCCAGAAATGCCTGCAGCGCTGGCGACAGGGTGCACGCTCCACCAAAGCCGCCGCCGCCGCCTCTTCTCGGAGCTGCCGCTGCCTCATCTTGCAGTTCTCCTTCACTGTCCTCCTCAAGTGGTTCCTGCTCCGCCAGGAAGCGCTCGACCTGGCGCACAGCATGATCATCACCTGATGTAAGCATGCTCTGCGACAAATGAATGTGGCCAACATGTGATGAAAACAAACACGTCAGCACATAGCACGTACATGGTCCAAGGACTGAGCTCCACCTCTGCCCTGATGAGCGGCTTGCGGTCTGTGAGATCGACGCCGAACTTCTCCTGCAGCTGCTTCCGCAGGGCGCGCTCTGCACAATGCAGCAAAGCATGTGACGCACATTATTCAAGTGGTCATTGCAAGCAACTGCGGCTCCGCCTGCAGGACATTACGCGGACCTGTGGTCTGTGACAGGTCCACATTCTCGAGCGCGGCGCGCAGCGCATCCACCACCTGCTGGTCTGTGGGTGCCTCTGGCGCCTCTGTCTCCGCCATCCCCGCAACGTGAATCACAGACTTTGTTGATGAACGCCTCTTGATCAAAAACGGATTGCGCTCTGACGATGGTCCCAGTGTCGGAGGACCATGTGCGAGCCAGAGGTGCCCTTGGCCACCACCTGTCGCCAGCAGCTGTTGCAGCAGGTTCAGGATGAGTCAGGCACTCTGGATCGCTCCGACGTGCTCGATTGCGTGCCGATGCATGTGATGCTGATCCGTCTCAAAGTGTCCGCCAAGGCAGAATGCGGAATTCCAGCACGAGGGTGTCGGGGTGATTCTATCAACGGAAAATTCTATCAAATTTTGTCTCTTCGCGGCGTGCAGCGACGATAGACTGCCTGCGCGGCTGAAACTTCTGCAGTGAGCAGAGTAAGCATACAACAATCGATTGCAATCGCGTAGCGCGCTGCAGGGCTGCGACATACATGCGGTTCGCCGGCGAATGACATTTGAATTTGAGACGAGGGTTCTTCGGGAGGGTGATATGCCTGGTTACCCAAACTGCGGCAAGCGCTCAGCATGCCAGGTCCTCCACGCTGCCCAGATCGACGGCTCATGAGTTTAATGATCGGGCTTGACTGCAGCGCACGTTGCAATCCGCTCAAGAGATCGTGCACCCCGCCCTCCTGACGAGGGGTCTCGGAGGGAGGTCACGTGGGAGGACATCAAAGCCGGTGCAGCCTGGCAGCGCGGGCATTTTCTGCCCTGCGAGACGTCTGAATGATGACCATTTGTGCTGGTTATTGAATTCAGCCCGGGGCCGGCGTGAAAAGAGCGCTCAGCCCAACAGCAGGAACGCGTTTGCGTTCGATGGCCGAAAGCGACGTCGGAGCTGGCACAAACACCCGGTCCCTGCGCTTTGTAAGCCAACCCGATCCTCGCTGCGCTCTCTGGTCTAAGTCAATGTTTCTAGCCTCGCACCACGTCGTGCTTGGCCTCAAAATCCCGCAGCGATGCATTGATAGAATTGCCCCGATGAGACTGAAGGGCGCATTTTGAGCCTCTATTTTCGGCGGTCTATGGTACAGCGTAGGCGGCGGCGTGGCGCGGCCAACAGGATCGATTGCAGGATCGATTTGTCATCTCGTGAGCTTCCGATCGCCACCCCGATCGCCCGATTCGCTGCCGATTGGAAGAAGTTACGATCATGAGCAGCAAGCCCTGATGGATTACCCCGATAGCCTCAGGGTGTCAGGGTGTAGTTCCTGGGGACACAGTGCGTGATCGGTGCTCTTGATCTCGAGATGCAACGCAACGGCTTGCCTGATCAAAAGTGGTGACACCATGCAGGTGCAACGCGAAGACCTGATCCTAGAGACCACACACGTCAGAGAATCTTGAGTGTTGGCGGCAGCGCCATGCCGACGCTCACGACAATTTCCAGCCCTTCTCGAACAGATAGATTGGGCTTGATGATGTCGTCCGAGCCCATGAGGAAGATGTCGCCGACGTACCTGCACGACGTGAAGTTGATCTGTCAGATGCAGGCTGACATTCGTATGTGGTCACATGTTTGCAGTGGTGCAGCATGCACCAGAGCCAAGCGAGACTTACACATGGTTGGTAGGTACATATACGCTGTACAGCTTCATGTCGCCCTTTGGCGTCTGCAACACGACATCCAAAGCGATGATCAGCACTTCTGCTTTCAGATGTGCGGTCAACTATCTCAGAGGCACTCTGGACAAGCACCAGGCAACAAGTCATTGATCTACGCACCTGAAACACCGTCTCCCCTGTGATGAAGGCTATTGCATACTCCCCATGCCGCGGATGCCTGATGATGACGCACTCGCGGAACGATTTGGCGTTCTCGTTTTCGGGATTGAGCCCCGCAGTGACCTGCTTGGCTGCCGAGTAGATGTGCTTTATCAGTGGCAGCTTCTTGATGATCCACTCGCCAACTGAGAGCAGGGCGCCGCCGATCCAAGACGACACAAAGACGCCGGTCATGAAAATAAAAACCTGCAGCAACATCATGCTTTGCTCTTCCGCACGAATCCAATATGTGGTCAAGAGAGGCGCCTCTGTGACAGCTTGTCAAAGGAGCTGCATGAGGGGTGTTTTCCTCACCATCGAGGTCAGGAAGCCTAGGCCGAACACATGGAACCCGAAAAGCGCAAAATACACCGGCTGCAGCGCATCACAGCACTTTGTAAGGTCGGCATAAAATCGGCAAGATCAGTTCGGCATGCTTCACAGATATTTGGTAGCCACTCACCGAGAAGAAGTTGTCAAAGAATCGAAGGAACCACCAAGTCACATACACTGCAGCAATTCACAGGCCAGCATCAGATCTAACCTTGAGATGCCACGCGATACTGTAAATGTGAACCACAATACTGCAGAAGCATGCGCACAGGCACACCTGTGACGACCATGGGGAACAGCACCGCACTGCATGCACAGTTACAGCAAATCAGTGTCTTCAACCTACAGGACGTACGTGCCAGCAACTGCACATATGCTCGTGCACATACAGCGTCACAGATCCGGCATCATGCAACAGAAGCGCACCAGCCGCTGAAAAATCTGCGGGAGAACCAGCTGGACAGCATGCCCGCCAGAGCCTGCAAGGGAAAAGCTCACGTGGTCGCTGGCATGCCAGCTAGATGATTCTCAGCACAGCACGACCCGTGTCAGCTCCGCCATACGACACACCTCCTTGGTCGTCGGGTGGTGGCTGCTGGAATGCGAGCGGGACAGTCGCGCCCGCGGCGACCGCACCCCCGTCTCAGCATCCATGATCAAACGATCTTCCTCGCCCGATGTTTGTGCTTCGGGATCGCCAGAGGTCATGCCTCGTGCTCGTCGGCCACCGGTGGGGTCAGCCCCCAGCCATCGGCGGGGCGCACTCGTTGCGGCTCTCAATGTGCTGACCGCAGGAGCTCACACAAGACTCCGACAGTTTTGAAGTGCATACACGGGTCGAGATAGCATTCACAGTTCTGACGAGGCAGCTTGGCAACAGCTTTGGAAGAAAGTTGAATTGCCAGCGATGGCACTGGATCGAGACAAACTTGCAGGTCTACTGCAGCGACGGGAGGTATCGCACACGAGCAACTTCAAACTATGATGTTGTGAGGACTTGCAAGTGAGACGATGGGATGCTCTACATGCACACCCGGAGCATCTTGCATCAGCAGAGCTTTTACCATTTCAGGCTTCCGAGATCGGGCAGCTTTGGCGCGCACATGATTCGTTTGCCGTGTCTCTGGAGCCGCTGAAGAGTCAGAGAGGTCTGGAAGCCGATCTTGGTGGGACTGACGGCGAGGCTGTCACGCAAGTCCCAGAGACACCGCACCGCTGTCCAAGTTGCCGAGGTGCAGAAACCACACGGTTGGGCTGAACCTGAACGCAGGGTCCAGCCGTGCCTCCATAAGTTCGGAAACCATTCCTGTGGCTTGTCGCCGCTATGCAGCCGTGCAACCCTGCCGCGGCAGCAGCCGGGCGTGCACACTCCTGCTGGCGGCCGCAGCTGGACTCCGCGCCACTGCAAATCCGGCTACAGCAGAGGTTCAGGCGGCCATCCAGGCTTATCTTGCGAGCAGCCTCCACACAGCAGTCACTGGAGCAGCGTCAGGCTTCGCCGCACCGTCAGGCTGCAGTGTCATGGCAAGCAAATGCAGCGCCGCAGGCACCACCACAGCAGATGGGACTGGTTGTGCAGCGGCGGCCAGTCCCGCAGCGCAGGCGCTTCAGCATTCTGCGAAGCAAGATTATAGACAAGCAGGTAAGTGGCCTGGCACGCACTTGGTGCGGCAACACCACGTCCACAGCCCCAGCGTGTGTGAAGCGCAACCCAGTCAGGGAGCCTCATGGCTGTCTGCGCCGTGCAGGTCATCACCCGCCAAGAGGGCACATCCCTCGGCTTCGTGGAGCAGCTGTACGTGCTGCCGCAGCAGATAGCAGTGGCCAACATCAACCTCAAGCAGGACAAGCTGCCGCTGACGCCGGCGAACCGCAACATCCCTCTCGCGGCGCTGCAGCAGATCGGCGACGTGCTGCTGGTGCAGGACGAGAGCGCGCTGCGGCAGCCTGACCCGTACTCGGCTGCAAACACGACCAAGCTTGTCGGGCTGGATGTGGTGACAGAGGCTGGCCAGCTGCTTGGCAAGGTGAGCGCATCTGGTGGGCATGATGACGGTCGGCGGTTCATTCTCGTGCTGGCGGACGCCGAGATCTGCAGCGGAGCTTGCCAAGGCCTGTCAGGATGATGCAAGCCGCGTCCCTCACGGGAATTTACTTGTGGGTGTGCTGCAGTGGATCATGGTGTCTGCAGGTCCGGGATTTCTCGTTCAGCCCAGACACCGGGCTGCTGGACAGCATCAAATACGACCGCTTTGGGCGACCGCTGGTGCCGCCAACGATTGTCAGCGTGTTTTCTGTGCCGGTCAGCGATGTGATGCGAGTCAGCTTCTCCAGGCAAGCACCTACGTTCTGCCTGAAAGTGTGTTCGATCGTAGCACATACAATCAACTCACAAGACTGTTCGCTGGCCGCTGCTGCACATGTGCCTGCATATCCAGCGGTGTGTGGTGACCTGTGTCCTCCGTCATAACAGGGTCACACTTGCAAATCAGCACCAGGCCATTAGAGAGTCTGATGGCCTGCTCGATCAGGCGACCGCAGCGCTATTCCAGCTGATGGTGCGTGACAGCCCCACTGGCACATGTGATGCTCAGCAACTTCCTCGCCCCAGCCGCCGCACTGACACGCCTGCCGCACTGCACTGTTTTGGCATCTCAAAAGGTGGAATGTGCATCGCACCACAATTAAAATTTGCGTGCAGAGCAATGATGACAGCAGCATGTACGCTGGCCAGAGCCCCGAGATCATAGAGTGGGAGCAGAAGTATGGCCGGCAGTGGCGGGCGTACTACGGCACGGTGAGCCTCCGCTGCCCGGTCCATGCAAAGGTCCATGCAATCTTGCACAGCTACTGCCCTCCACCTTGCTGCCTTGCATTGGAAATCCTATATCATTGTGAGGCATGCACAGTCCGCTGGGCTTGGGCAGGCGCACTCGGTGTTGACACAATGCAGGACCCCTATAAGGAGCTGGCAGCCGCCCGCCGGCAGCCGCGGCAGCTGCCGCCGCCCCAGACGCAGTCTTTCCGGGACCGCCTTGCACCGCAGCCGGTCGCGCGGCAGAGAGCGATGCAGCCGTCGCGGGCAATACAGCCTCCCGCCGCCATGCAGCAGCAGGCGTACCAGCAGCAGTCGTATGAGCAGCCACCTGCCCAGTCCCGAGACCCCCGCAGCAGGCGCAATGCGGCAGGGCCGCCAGCTGCGAGTCAGGTGCAGATCATCCCATTTCACTGTCCTTGCAGTCTGCTGGCATTTGAATGCAAAGTTCTGTCAAACATGCATCAAGCTCAGAGCTGTGCCAGACAAGCTGGCCACAGCAAAGCATGCAAAAGCAGCACCCCATCTGTGCACAGGAGTACCGGCCTCGTGGCAGCTCCGCGCAAAGGCCACCTTCGTCGAGGCAACCAGACGGCCGGACGGCGGACAGACAGCTTCAGCCAGCAGCGACGTCCCCACAGAGGCAGCAGGACAGCGAAGCTCGGCGGGCCCATCCTGATGACATGCAGGCACGGCAGGCAATTGCAGATGCGCGCCGCCAACGGCTGCGTAAACAGGAGTCCCAGGTGCTACACCGCGCTACTACATGGTACCACGTAGCAGAGCTGAGCAGAGCTTCTGAACTGTGGCTGTTGTCGTTCTGGCATCACGACTGCATCAATCCTCATGCATACAGCTACCTGTGCTGCAGCTGCAGGACTACGGGCAGAGGACGGCGGTACCGCAACAACAGGCTGCGGCAGAGTGGCCGCAGCAGCGCAGCGCACCTGATGCTGGTCGCTCTTGGTTGGAGTACGAGAAGAATCCAATCAGATTGTGAGGATTCTGAGAGGGAGCGGGAGTGGGAGAGAGTTGCTTAGAAGCACCGCAGGTTCATTGAGGGTCATGGTTTACGTTGATAGCCACGTCCAACATCATTGCAACTGGCCGACTGCACCATGACCACACACTTTCCAGTGTTGTCTACATCAGAATGAGGCTCGACAGCATGCATGATCACACATTCTGATGAGGCCGAGTCTCATACCGTATGCTTTAAACACAGCCAGGCTGGCAGCGCTATGCTGCGTGCAGGTAACCTTGAACCTTTTCGACATGTCCTGAGGGGCCCTGCTGGAGCCGCATGGGTGGGCTGGAAGCATCGCTGTGCAAAGCATGGCTACTGGAAATTTGTCGGATGCGAGCTCAATCGGGCAGCTGGAAACTCGATGCTGCGCAAACCAGGGCCTCCTGAAAGATGCACCAAACCCCACTTACCAACCCACCTGACTTGACCCTCCCTTCTCTCTGTTTCCCATGTCCTTTCAGCCCACATATTATGCCCCACCAGCCAGACCACCGCAAAAAGCAGTTGATGGCGGTATGGCTAAAAAGAAGGGATGTACGGCTGAGGAGGCGAGCTGTCCACACGGGGCGGCTGTGTGTTCCCAGTAAAGTGACACAGGCTAGCTGGCGGTTCCACGTGAGTCACGACAAAGCGACTAAAGCTTACAGGTGCGCAGAATGTGGTGACTAGAAATTGTATACATTCAGCTTGTTTTATCCCCACACTAAGATCCCTAGCTGCTTCCTGTCTCGTAGGTAAGCGCCCTTCCAGGTCCTCCATCACGCCCCTGATGATTGACACCACCCCTGGAGATGTGTACATCAAGGCATGAACACATGCAGAGGAGACGAGCGATAAGCACCGACATGGCAGCACTACAGACCCTCTCCATACCTGCCGACAGTCCAGCATGGTTGGCGGTGTGCTGCGGCATCAGTCGCTCTTGTTCTACAGGTTGTACCCAAGCCGGCGTCATCGAGTCGTTGATGCAGAGTGTTGCCGCTGGTGCAGATCTGCTTGTCGATTCTGTGCAGCCTGTCCACCTGCGTGCCCAGCATTGAAGATTGTTGCTGCTTTCATGCACGGCGCTACACATTCTTGCATTGCACTGCGGCTAACACAACAAGCACCGACCTTGTGAAAGGATGCCAGCTGGCAGCCGATCTGCACCAGGCTGCTCTCCGCCCTCTTTGGCAGCATTGCCTTGCGGCTTCTGTTGCGCCAATGCTATGTGTGTGGCAGAGCCGCTGCTGGGCTGCCCGGTTGAGGTATTGTTCGGCTGTGCAGGCCTGCAATGCCAACGACCGCCAGTTGCATAATAACATGCAGAATTGATCACCGTGCAGCGTGAGACAGGAACTACATTTATCCAGGTGAGGAGGCTGCCGCACTTGTTTTGCTCCACGTTGCACCAGAAACTGCGCCAATACCGCAGTGTGACCCAGTCCCGCCTGAACCACGATAACCACCCAGCACGATGTGCCAAGCCAACAAGGAACGGCAGCACGAGATTCATAGGCACACAGACAGGCCCGACGCAGATCTGCGTTACATCAGGACAGCAGCGTCAGCACGTCGCTGAGCAGGCTTGCCGCATGTGTGACGAGTGCAAATTCCTGCAGGCACATTCACACAAATACTTCGCAGCTGGAGTGTTCACCACGGGCCACTGCATCTTGGTCCTGTGCTGCACCAAGGTGTTGAGGAAGCTTGCGCCAGTGGTCAACTCAGTTGCAACAAGCAGAACTCCAAACGCGACAGAAATGCGGACACAGCTTGCAATCGAGCGCTGCAGTGACCACCAAGAACTGGAGACGAGGTTGACGAGCGCAACGTGGGAGTTGAAATGCTCTGCAGTCCGGGCAGCATGTTGTCATCTACCCACTTGTCTACCAGCTGAGGTCTCACTTTTGCATTGCACAAGTCAGCTCGGCACGCGTGGCATTCCCGCTTCACACTGTGTGCTGCGACGCACGTGCACGCCAATCTGCCATGAGCTACCCGCAGGGCTACGGCTACGATCAGGTCAGCTGAAACGAATTGTGGCCCCTTGCCTCAACGCCTGACGAGCACTCTGACGCGCCCATTTGCAGTACCTTCAGTGCCGACGATCCAGTGTGATTGCGCGTGTGCAGGCGGGGCAGGCAGGGCAGCAGTATGGCTACCAGGGGTATGCCGCCCCGCAGCAGGCAGCTCCGCCAACACAACAGGGCGCTTATGGCGCACCACAGCAGGGGTACGAAGCGCAGCAGGTGTATCCGTCGCCTACGGACGCCTACGCCTCGCAACAGCAGGCGTACGGCGCCCAGCAGGCATACCAGCCTGCCTCTCCTCAGCAGCAGTATAGCCAGGGAACATACGGATCGTCCCCGCCAACGCCAACATACAGTGTGCCAGCTGCAGCACCGCAGCATCAATTTCAGGCACGACGTGCTGATGCAGATAATACCTCAGGGCGACAATCTTGTCTTGCATGCCCATTGCCACCACGCGCTGCAAAATTGCTGTGTGGCAAATGTATTTACAGGCGGTCTTGTCATTGCAGCCTCAGTCGGTGTGCCTGTCGGTTCAAATGCCGAGACCATTGCGATCGGTACTCCTGCAACAGGCTTATGGCGGCAGCGGAGCACAAACGCAGCAGCAGCATCCGCTCGGGGCACCGGCACCAGCCAATGGAATGACTGTGGCGCCGCCACTCAACTACCCGCCCGCCCCTTTCCACAAGGGTCGCAAGAGCAGCCTGAGTGGGCGTCCGCCGCTGCTGAGCTCCAGCAGCAGCGGCGCATATGGGTATGATGCCACGTCAGGGTCCTATCAGGGCCAGAGTGGCCAAGGGCAGTGGGGTGGGCAAGCGCAGCCCCAATATCCACCGGCCCAATACTAGGTCCTCGAACTTTAAATGTCAGAGATCGGCGTGTATGGATGCATTCTTGCCTCTCGAATGCCTGGAATGGAGCGTCATGTTAGGAGGGCTTACAACAGTGTCATCGTCGACACAGCAGGCTTGTATGGCATTTCGAGTGATTTCTGTCCACACATCGGAACCGGACATTAGAAGCAATTTAGGACTTGTGGATCATATTGTAAGCTTGCGATCCTCTTACACAGCTCGGAGGGGTTCCTCGAGACTGCAAGCGCTCCGACGTTGTTGTGCCATACCAAATGTGAGGTGCTACAGTATCGGGACCGAGTGTGCAGTTTTACCACCCTTTTCAGACTCTTGCATGTTGGCCTCATCACGGTGGTATACATTCATTTTGGCAAGCTGTTATGCTGTCTGAGTGCCCGTTTGCAAGCTGTGCTCAGTTCAAGGGCCACGGAAAGGTACAAGAAGTCTCTCCTATTCGAAGTGCCTTTTCAACACAATTGCCTTTCGAGGGCTTTGCGAGGGGCAAGGATTGCTGTAGGAAGGATTGCAGACCTTTGAACCCGCATCAGAAGTCAGATAGCACTCATCACAAGCTGCAGTTCGTTCTGCTGACAGAACACCTCCAGCTGCAGACCTGATCGCTGCTGTGCTCATCGATGGCTGTGCAGCTGCAAAAGCCCGGTGGCAGCCATCAGCACCATGCTCGCCCTTCTGACGCAGTATGCAGAGCTGTTTTGCGCAGGACTTGTCATACCGGAACATGGCGCGGTCCGCTTGATTATTATTTGCAGCGACGCAAGCAACTTGCGGCAACCGCTCATGCCGCTACCACGCTCTCAGCGGCAGCGTCGGTCCAACAGCCAGCGACGCAGCTTTTCAGCCGCCGTAGCTTTGTCGTAGCTGCTGCAGCGCTTGCACTGGTGAGCCAGGGTGTCAACTAGTGTAGCGCTGTGCCATCGGCAACTACGCTTTCATATGGGGTACTTGTCAACTGTTGGATATTCCTTGCAAAATTTTGAACGCAGAGCAGCACGGCAGGTGTAGTGGGGGCTGCTCCGATTCCAAAGAACCAAGAGGTGGATCCAGCGACCAGTCCATACATTCAGGGTGAAACTTATCTTACCGGTTTTTTTGTGAGCATCGTTTTGTTGACATCGAAGCTGCTCTTCATGCAATGTCAAACAACTCGTCTGGTATCTTTGCCTTTTGGCCTATCTGTTGTTCGAGCGCCAGTTTCATCGTTTATTTTGTATTTCACAGGTACTTAAAAGGTAATATGTTTCGTGCTTGCAGGTTTGTTGAAGAAAACGGAGGCCATGCGGGAAACACGATATATTCAACGCCTTCGCGACTATGACCGCAGGAATTTCCGGGTACGGACGGACCGACTGTTTTGAGTATCCCACTGTCCTTCACGTTTGTCTCACGACCACGGGCTGCTTCAATCAATAATCATTGTGAAATGATGTTTGCAGGATTATTTTGCATTCGAGGCTGGTAGCCTAGCCAGTGCGAAGGCACGCGGTATCAGCGAGGAAACCTACCTAGCAATCAAGAAGTGGATGAAAGACAATCCCTAGGACGAATTTCATGAATGGAGAGCTTGCTTGGTAGGCATCTTCTTTCTTGCAATTTGCTCGAGCTATCAGCATCAGGTTGTGAGGTTGCTTGAGTTCAACCACCACCCACAAACATGTGCAAACATGTGGCCATCCAAACTCAAGCTTTCCAGTCTGATGCCAAGGTCAGTGAGTCTTACAAGATTGTCGATTGCGATGTTGCGTAGGTATGACATGAGAGAGGGCGACGCAGCGCATGCAATGCGGTGAAAATTATAGCTGTGGTCGTTATCAACGTTGGCCGTGGACCATACCACATCGGAAGTGTGCCACATCTGACATTTTCTCGTATGCACTGCTTGCAAATTTGACAAGCAAGTTATTACGAATTGACAACCGACACAACAAAGTTGGGAAAGTCACCATGCGCAATGTTTCTTGATTCAGCTTTGATTTGCTATCATGTTTGGTTGTCTGCTAAAACATTGCCCCCGCTGGGCCTTTGCATGAGCCGGAATCTAGCACATTGAACACCCATTTCGAGCAGCATGTTTGTTCCTTCATAGAGCCTGTGAACAGGCCATGTATGGCCTACCACAGTATGCTTTTTAGTTTGGCCCCCTTAAAAAGGGCCAAACTCTTTGCGTTCGTGGGCTAGTGCCGATCGTAAACCCTAAGCGGATTTGCTCCGGAACGGCTCACGGTTCCGCGTGGCCGTGTGGCCTGCCGGCGCGCGGAGCATGGCCTCGTGAACTGTTCAGCGGCCTACAAGTTTGGCCACGTGCGGTGCCGCTGCCTGTTTCCGGCGCGAATCGACGTTCGAGGTTTGAGGAAGCTACGCATGCAAAATGTTCAGGGGCCGCAGTCAGTGCCATTTTCAACTACGGGGGGGTGACACGAATTTTGGCAAAGCACGTGGTAGGAATATGCGCCGTTTACGAGATAAACTTCATTCGAAAGGCGGATTGCCCCGGATAGCTCTGCATGATTCTGCATATAATTGCACGCGTCGCAACAGCAAGCGTTGTGTGTATACACCGCTGGTTGCAATGCGATACTCCCGGCATCGGATGAGCTTCACTTTGAGTGCTGCATTGTACAATGTGACTGACATGAGCTTCGGCGGCATCAAATGAGCTTCGCTTTGAGTGTTGCACTGCCTCTTCGCACTTGACGTCTATTCTGAAAGCAGACCTCGGGCTACCCTCCTATGTCTCAAATGATGCAGCTTCCAATCGCTTACAAGACCACTTGCCTGCAGTTGGAAATTGTCATTCTCCCAACTGCCACTCCGCCTTTCGTTCCTGCGTGGCCAAACTCGCGTCTCGCATTGCGAACGCCCCTTGTCGGTTTTTTTTGGTATTAACAGGTTGACTCAGCACAAGGCCTTGTCGGTGCGGCAACACATCACACGAGCCCAAGTGCGGCGGCTATTCTGTTAGGCAACAACAAACACTCTATGTGTTTGAGAGGCGAATGCGTCGGAAAGTTGGGCACGGTGGAATCCGCCTAATGGAAATTAATGATGGAGGATCCACCGTGTTCCATTGAGCTCCATTGTTGAATTCTACCGGGGCTCCGTAGGCGGAATTCCGTCAAAGCGATGGAATCCATCATGATGATGGAATTCCACCTCATTCCACCCTACTCCATCAGGCACGATGGACCATGACGGATTCTTGCGATGGATTTTACCCACATGGACTGATGGATTCCACCTTGATGGACGATGCTGGTGGAATCTGCCGTGCAGTGGATTCCACCTGTAAGCAGTGGATTTCATCGCGGTGGATGATGGATTTTACCAATGCAGAACATAGAATTAGTTGCAATATATACATCACGTTTCCATAAGAGGGGCAAGTCTTGGTCGTAATAGAGATCAAACAACCTTGTGTTGTGATATAAAGGGTCAGTGAGCACTCTAATCGCAACTGGTGCTTTTATCGAGCTGAGCACCACAATTTGGTTTCAGGACTGGTCGTTCCATGGCGGACGATGGGGAGATTCAGCATGCACCCCTTGAGGACCCTCAGCAGCTCGCACCTGACGCTGACATGGCCGATGCAGAGCCTGTTGAGCAGCCCAATGTTGAGCAGCTCAGCGACGGCGTGGATAGCCTAGGTTTGGGCGGTCAGAACGGTCAGGGTGGACAGTCGTATGGGGTAGCCGCATTGAAGGCGCTGCTGCGCGAGGCGCTAATCCGCGCCGCGATGGCTGAGGACCACGCCGCAATGGCTGAGGACGACGCTGCCATGCAGCGCTCGCTGCGCGAGTCTGCACTCAACGAGGTCGCGAGGGTGCACGCCGATGGTAAGCACATCTGGGTGCATGCACCTGCTGAGATGCGTGCACAATTCTTCAAACACTACCTTGCTTGCAAGGCAACTGCACCAGAGACTACCTTTGCTTGTTTCCTTCTGCCGCGCACAGGTGTGGGTACTACCTGGCGCCTAATCCTGAAGGGTATGACGTGCATCGCCCAATACCCCGTCGGCAATGCTGTCTTTGCTGATGGTTCTTGCGGGACGCAGGAGGCACTGGCGGTGTACTATGATGCCCCGTGGCCGCAGCTGAATGCCTGCTCTGTTGGCCAGTTCGATGACAAGCCTACCATGCAATTTGACGGCAGCATTTCTGGTGCCCCTGCTCAAATCTTGTTGGATTCTGGAGCGCAGGGGTCTATTGTGTCCATGCACTACCTGCAGCGCGCCGGCATCAGCGTGAAGACTATGCCGACGGCGCCCACCATGGCCACGGCCGCCGAGGGCGCCACCGTGAAGGTCCAAGGTGTAGTGCGAGTGCGCTTAAAGATCCAGGGATTCTCTTGTGCGACCACCCTGATGGTGGACAACCTGGGCGCAGCATGGGACGTCATATGTGGTGAACCCTGGCTGCGTGCGCACAAGGTGATTCTGAACTTTGGCGATCCACCTGATGCTGCCATAAGAAAGTATGACCGCCTCATAGTGCTGAGATGCGGTTCCGCTGACGGCATGGACGCTGACGCCGCTGCCGGCAATGGCTGCTCTGGCAGCAGAGGTGTGCGTACACCCTTACTGTCTGCTGTACAGATGCGCAATGTGTTGCGCAAGGGTGTCATGAAGGTGTGTACTGTGTCGGTCTCGGCTGCAGACGCTGATGCGGAGCCGCCGCTCGACCGTCAGCAGGATGACCTTGCTGAGGTGCGCATCGCTGTTGATGAGGAGCTTTTAAACTGGAAAAATGATCTAGTAGATGAGCTCCCTCCATGACTACCCCCTGATAGAGGTATTGGTCATACTATTGAGCTGGAACCGGGTGCGCACCCGCCATTCCGCCCAATGTTTCGGCTGTCGCCGCTGGAGCTGAAGGAGGTCGAGGCGGCGGTGAAGGACCTGCTGTCCAAGGGCCTCATCGACCCGTCGACCTCGCCCTATGGTGCGTCGATCCTTTTTGTGACCAAAAAGGATGGGTCGCTGCGCATGTGTGTGGATTACCGAGCGCTGAACAAGCTTACTGTCAGGAATCGTTACCCGCTGCCGCGGATAGATGATTTTTTTGATAAGCTACGAGGTGCTGTTGTCTTCTCTTCTCTGGATCTGGCGTTTGGTTACCACCAGATTCGCATTTCAGATGAGGATGTTCCGAAGACGGCATTACGCACCCCGCTCGGCCACTTCCAGTTCCGGGTGCTGTGCTTTGGACTCACAAATGCGCCTGCAATTTTCCAAGCTGTGATGAACAAGGTGCTGCAACCCTATATTGGAAAGTTTGTGACCGTGTACATGGATGACATACTGATTTACTCCATAGCGCATCTGAGCATGCTGAGCATGTGCGCCTTGTGCTACAGAAGTTGGCTGAGCATGAACTGTATGCTAAACGCAGCAAATGTGAGTTTTGCAAATCAGAAGTCTCATTCCTTGGTCAAATTGTCTGCAGACGGGTTGAAGGTCGATGGCAAGAATGTGGCAGCCGTGCAGAGCTGGCCAACGCCATCTGACGTCAGCCAGGTGCGTGCCTTCCTGGGACTTGGCAACTACTTCCGAAAGTTCAGTTGAGGTTACAGCAATCTTGTGCGGCCTTTGAATGACCTACTGCGGAAAGGTGTGCCGTTCCAGTGGACGGCACGCTGTGTTGATGCCTTTGAGGGGTTGAAGCATGCGCTGCTGAATGCGCCTGTGCTGACTTTGCCCGATTTTGCAGCTGATGCTCCTGATTTTGAGGTCTGGTGTGATGCGTCTGGCTTTGGCATTGGTGCTGTCCTGCTGCAAGGCGGCAAAGTCATTGCATATGAGGCGCGCAGTCTCAACTGAGCTAAGCGGAATTACATTGTTGGTGAGCAGAAACTCCTTGCTGTGGTGCACGCCCTGCGGACATGGCGCTGCTACCTAGAGGGGGAGAAAGGTGTCAAGATGATGACCAATCATGCACCTAACACTTTCCCGCCCACACAGGCAACACTGTCACGCCGCCAGGCGCGCTGGTCTGAGTACCTCCAGCGGTTCCCCACACTGACATGGCACTATAAACCTGGCAGAGTGAATGTGGCTGCTCTGTAAGTCGGAGTCCATCTCTGCTTGCAGTTCTGGCTGTGGCTCCCGCAGGTGCAAGGCGCGGTGATGGCGTACTTCTGGCACCTGTTCTGCGAGGTCAAGCCCGCCAGCAGCGTGACCATTCTGTGTCTGCTGATGCAGAGCAGGAGAAGTCATTGCTTGATCGCATTCGGGAAGGATACCTTAATGATTCACACTTTGCTGATGGTGCTGTGTTGCGGGCTAAACCTGCTGTGACGTACAAAGACGCCCTCTGGCTGCATGCTGGCGCGGTTATGGTGCCAGCTGACGACAGCTTGCGGGACAACATCGTGTATGAGGCACACGATGGCGCAGCCGCTGGACATGCCGGCGAGAAGGAAGGAAGGAAGGAAGCTTACATGTGTGCCCTGACGGAGCCTCTTGGCTCATGCAGGGACCCCAGCGGGGGCGACGTGCAATAGACAAAGCAAAACTGGAAAACAAAGAAAAAACCAAGCTGACTAAGAACTGAAACGAAAATTGAACGAAAGTAAGAAACAAAACAGTAACATTGAGCTGGAACTGCGGTGGTGTGCAAGATCCCTGGGAGGGAAGACCCCACGACAACTCCCAGTTGGCAAGGCGAGCGCGCATGCATAGGACTGTGGGGGCCCCGCGCTGGCACCGGCGCTAGAGCCGGGCTTCGCCTGCCCGACACCACACACAGCGACAACCAGCTCCTCAATCCCAAAGCAAAAGCAAACAATAACCAACACTCACAAAGATCCTGCAAACACAAACACAGTTTAGAAACAAGCTGTCCAGCACCGCCGCCGCAAACCCCGCAGAAATCAATGCTGCAACCTGCACCGACTCCTGCTCTAGAAAAGACCGAAGGTCTGCCAACACTGCAAACAACCCCACATGCTGCTCCCTGACCTCGTCCAACGCCGAGCACCCAAACACCATGTGCTGCTCATCATCATGCTCATCATCGAGAAGGCCACCCTGAAGCGTCATAGAATAAGTACCTCTGGGCTCATGGTAGCAGAGATCTGAAAGAACATCTGTTCGAATATGTGCGCAGCTGTGACTCATGCCAACGCAACAAAGCCTCCAACCAGGAACCTGGTGGGCTTCTGCGGCCGATGCCGGTGCCGGTGCGGCCATGGTCCAGCGTGAGTGTGGACTTCATTACTGGGTTACCTATTACGGAGCATGGGCATGATTGTATTCTTGTGTGCGTTGACCGGTTCACCAAGATGGTGCATCTGGCGGCAACCACCAAGAGTCTCAGCGCACATGATCTGGCTCTGCTGATGTCTGATATTGTCTTCAAACATCTGCACTGGAGAGCGGTAAGGGGAGTTGCAAATAGCGATGGAAAAGGGAACCTTTGACCGGAAGGCTGTTTGTGTATTGCGTTTTATTAACGACTTATATACACAAACAATGGAGGGCTTGCCGAGGCAACCACATGCGTTTGTGTGGGTTGGTCCCGTGCGGAACTAGACCCGAGAACTCCCGCCACCGTGAGGGATCGAACCGAGTCCCTCACGATGTCCAGGTCATCATGGCCTTCCTGATGACATTGTCTCTGATAGGGACAAGCTCTTCACCAGTGCATTCTGGCAGGCGCTCTGCAGGCTCCTGGGACTTCAACAGGGACTGAATAGAGAATGTCCACTGCTTTTCATCCGCAGACGGATGGGCAGACTGAGCGGAGCAACAGGACGCTGCAAGAAGTGCTGAGGCACTGCGTCAATGTTGATCAATCTGACAAGGATGTCATGCTTGGACGTGCAGAGTTGGCGATCAACACTGCTTACCACCGGGACATCGACTCCACGCCGTTCATGTTGAACTACGGTGTGGAGCCGAAGCTGCCGCTCACCCAAGGCCTGCCTGAACGAGATGTTTATGACACTGACGTACTGGTGCAATCTAAGGATGCAGACGATCCAGTGCGGGTGCCTGCATCGCACCGCCTTCACGGCCGCTTTGCTGCTATGCACGCTGCTGCCCGCCGGCACATGGCCGAGGCACAGCTGCGGCAGAAGCAGTACGCTGATCAGCGCCGTCGTGAGGTCAGTATTCATCTCGGTAAGAAGGTGCTTCTGAGTGTGCGGTTTCTCAGGTTGGCAGGGCCGCGAGGTGGCACTCCAAAGCTGATGCCGCGCTGGATAGGCCCTTTCCGCATCCTTGAAGGAAGGAAGGTTACATGTGTGCCCTGACGGAGCCTCTTGGCTCATGCAGGGACCCCAGCGGGGGCGACATGCAACAGACGAATAAAACTGAAAAAAGAATCAAGCTGACTAAGAACTGAAACAAAAACTGAACGAAAGCAAGAAACAAAAGAGTAACATTGAGCTGGAGCTGTGGTGGTGTGCAAGATCCCTGGGAGGGAAAACCCCACGAAAACTCCCGGTTGGCAAGGCGAGCGCGCGTGCATAGGACTGTGGGGGGCCCGCGCTGGCACCGGCGCTAGAGCCGGGCTTCGCCTGCCTGACACCACACACAGCGACAACCAGCTCCTAAATCCCAAAGCAAAAGCAAACAATAACCAACACTCAAAAAGATCCTGCAAACACAAACACAGTTTAGCAACAAAAGTTCAGCTGTCCAGCACCGCCGCCGCAAACCCCGCAGAAACGAATGCTGCAACCTGCACCGACTCCTGCTCTAGGAATGACCAAAGGTCTGCCGACACTGCTAACAACCCCACATGCTGCGCCCTGACCACGTCCAACGCCGAGCACCCAAACACCATGTGCTGCTCATCATCAACCTCGCCTGACAAGCACCGCTGGCAGGTGCGCTCATGCCGCTCTAAGCGCGGCCTCTCCCACCGGCCTGTCTCGACCCGCAACCGGTGCGACCCGGTGCGCAGCTGAGCCAGGTGCGCAGCTGAGCCAGGTGACTTCCTTCAAGTAGGCAGCCACATTGTAAGTGCCAATGCGCAGAGGAGGTGCGATATGCCCAAGATACACTTGCACTGTGGGCAAGCAGACTCCTGCACAGATGTCAAGTAGCGCCGCTGCAAAGCAGACAGCGCAGCCTTGATGTCGATGCGCCTGGGCCCGGCAGCAGGGAGCGGTGTCACTGCAAGCAAGGAAGCCACCTTGAAAAGGTCGGTGAGGTTGCTTACAAACTGGAGCTGCCGGCTCACCTCAGGATGCACCCTGTGTTTCATGTTTCGCTATTAAAGACATACCACAGCAGTGGGCGCTACCAACCGCCGCCGCCTCCTGTCTTACTTGATGGTGAGCTGGAGTATGTGGTCGAACGTGTGCTTGATCACCGCTGGCGCTATGTTGGCAGGTCCAAGACTCCCAGAAAGGAGTTGCTGATCAGATGGGCTGGGTACAGTGATGCTTATGACACATGGGAGCCTGACAGGAATCTGAAGAATGCTCCTGACAAGCTGCTGACCTATGTGAAGCAACGCAGGGCTGTCGGTGACGTCACAGTGGATGCGCCGCCGCCGTGAGAGCCTGTAGTCACTGCTGAAGCTCCAGTTGATACTGAGGCTGTTGTTCCAGCTACCAGGGGTCGCAAGCGTGGCAGGCCGCCTGCTGTCAAGGCTGTGCCCGCAGATGTTGCAACCACCCCCCCAAAACGAACACGGCGCTCTGGACGCCGCCGGGGAGTACTGCAGTTTCTTCCTTGAGGCTGACCTGGGACGTTCAGCACTTGAGTGGGGAGGAATTGTAGTGCCTGATGACTAGCTAGCCGATGTAGGCTATGCACTGTGGCTACAGGGCATGTATGGAATGGAATGGAATGGAATGAAGGTTACATGTGTGCCCTGACGGAGCCTCTTGGCTCATGCAGGTTCCCCAGCGGGGGCGACGTGCAACAAACAAACAAACTGGAAAAAAAAAGCTGACTAAAAACTGAAACATAAACTGAACGAAAGTAAGAAACAAAGCAATAACATTGAGCTGGAGCTGTGGTGGTGTGCAAGATCCCTGGGAGGGAAGACCCCACGACAACTCCCAGTTGGCAAGGCGAGCGCGCATGCATAGGACTGTGGGGGCCCCGCGCTGGCACCGGCGCTAGAGCCGGGCTTCGCCTGCCCGACACCACACACAGCGACAACCAGCTCCTCAATCCCAAAGCAAAAGCAAACAATAACCAACACTCACAAAGATCCTGCAAACACAAACACAGTTTAGAAACAAGCTGTCCAGCACCGCCGCCGCAAACCCCGCAGAAATGAATGCTGCACCGACTCCTGCTCTAGAAAAGACCGAAGGTCTGCCAACACTGCAAACAACCCCACATGCTGCTCCCTGACCTCGTCCAACGCCGAGCACCCAAACACCATGTGCTGCTCATCATCATGCTCATCATCGAGAAGGCCACCCTGAAGCGTCATAGAATAAGTACCTCTGGGCTCATGGTAGCAGAGATCTGAAAGAACATCTGTTCGAATATGTGCGCAGCTGTGACTCATGCCAACGCAACAAAGCCTCCAACCAGGAACCTGGTGGGCTTCTGCGGCCGATGCCGGTGCCGGTGCGGCCATGGTCCAGCGTGAGTGTGGACTTCATTATTGGGTTACCTATTACGGAGCGTGGGCATGATTGTATTCTTGTGTGCGTTGACCGGTTCACCAAGATGGTGCATCTGGCGGCAACCACCAAGAGTCTCAGCGCACATGATCTGGCTCTGCTGATGTCTGATATTGTCTTCAAACATCTGGACTGGAGAGCAGTAAGGGGAGTTGCAAATAGCGATGGAAAAGAGAACCTTTGACCGGAAGGCTGTTTGTGTATTGCGTTTTATCAACGACTTATATACACAAACAATGGAGGGCAGATTGCCGAGGCATCCAAATGCGTTTGTGTGGGTTGGTCCCGTGCGGAACTAGACCCGAGAACTCCCGCCACCGTGAGTGATCGAACCGAGTCCAGTGGACTGGTCATCATGGCCTTCCTGATGACATTGTCTCTAATAGGGACAAGCTCTTCACCAGTGCATTCTGGAAGGCTGCAGGCTCCTGGGACTTAAACAGGGACTAAACAGAGAATGTCCACTGCTTTTCATCCGCAGACGGATGGGCAGACTGAGCGGAGCAACAGGACGCTGCAAGAAGTGCTGAGGCACTGCGTCAATGTTGATCAATCTGACTGGGATGTCATGCTTGGACGTGCAGAGTTGGCGATCAACACTGCTTACCACCGGGACATCGACTCCACGCCGTTCATGTTGAACTACGGTGTGGAGCCGAAGCTGCCGCTCACCCAAGGCCTGCCTGAACGAGATGTTTATGACACTGACGTACTGGTGCAATCTAAGGATGCAGACGATCCAGTGCGGGTGCCTGCATCGCACCGCCTTCACGGCCGCTTTGCTGCTATGCACGCTGCTGCCCGCCGGCACATGGCCGAGGCACAGCTGCGGCAGAAGCAGTACGCTGATCAGCGCCGTCGTGAGGTCAGTATTCATCTCGGTAAGAAGGTGCTTCTGAGTGTGCGGTTTCTCAGGTTGGCAGGGCCGCGAGGTGGCACTCCAAAGCTGATGCCGCGCTGGATAGGCCCTTTCCGCATCCTTGAAGGAAGGAAGGTTACATGTGTGCCCTGACGGAGCCTCTTGGCTCATGCAGGGACCCCAGCGGGGGCGACATGCAACAGACGAACAAAACTGAAAAAAGAATCAAGCTGACTAAGAACTGAAACAAAAACTGAACGAAAGGAAGAAACAAAACAGTAACATTGAGCTGGAGCTGTGGTGGTGCGCAAGATCCCTGGGAGGGAAAACCCCACGACAACTCCCAGTTGGCAAGGCGAGCGCGCATGCATAGGACTGTGGGGGCCCCGCGCTGGCACCGGCGCTAGAGCCGGGCTTCGCCTGCCCGACACCACACACAGCGACAACCAGCTCCTAAATCCCAAAGCAAAAGCAAACAATAACCAACACTCAAAAAGATCCTGCAAACACAAACACAGTTTAGCAACAAAAGTTCAGCTGTCCAGCACCGCCGCCGCAAACCCCGCAGAAACGAATGCTGCAACCTGCACCGATTCCTGCTCTAGGAATGACCGAAGGTCTGCCGACACTGCAAACAACCCCACATGCTGCGCCCTGACCTCGTCCAACGCCGAGCACCCAAACACCATGTGCTGCTCATCATCAACCTCGCCTGACAAGCACCGCTGGCAGGTGCGCTCATGCCGCTCTAAGCGCGGCCTCTCCCACCGGCCTGTCTCGACCCGCAACCGGTGCGACCCGGTGCGCAGCTGAGCCAGGTGACTTCCTTCAAGTAGGCAGCCACACTGCAGGTGCCAATGCGCAGAGGAGGTGCGATTTGCCCAAGATAAATTTGCACTTTGGGCAAAGCAGACTCTTGCACAGATGTCAAGTAGCGCCGCTGCAAAGCAGACAACGCAGCCTTGATGTCGATGCGCCTCGGCCCGGCAGCAGGGAGCGGTGTCACTGCAAGCAAGGAAGCCACCTTGAAAAGGTCGGTGAGGTTGCTTACAAACTGGAGCTGCCGTCTCACCTCAGGATGCACCCTGTGTTTCATGTTTCGCTATTAAAGACATACCACAGCAGTGGGCGCTACCAACCGCCGCCGCCTCCTGTCTTACTTGATGGTGAGCTGGAGTATGTGGTCGAACGTGTGCTTGATCACCGCTGGCGCTATGTTGGCAGGTCCAAGACTCCCAGAAAGGAGTTGCTGATCAGATGGGCTGGGTACAGTGATGCTTATGACACATGGGAGCCTGACAGGAATCTAAAGAATGCTCCTGTCGAGCTGCTGACCTATGTGAAGCAACGCAGGGCTGTCGGTGACGTCACAGTGGATGTGCCGCCGCCGCGAGAGCCTGTAGTCAATGCTGAAGCTCCAGTTGATACTGAGGTTGTTGTTTCAGCTACCAGGGGTCGCAAGCGTGGCAGGCCGCCTGCTGTCAAGGCTGTGTTCGCAGATGTTGCAACCACCCCCCCAAAACGAACACGGCGCTCTGGACGCCGCCGGGGAGTACTGCAGTTTCTTCCTTGAGGCTGATATGGGACGTTCAACACTTGAGTGGGGAGGAATTGTAGTGCCTGATGACTAGCTAGCCTATGTAGGCTATGCACTGTGGCTACAGGGCATGTATGGAATGGAATGGAATGAAGGTTACATGTGTGCCCTGACGGCGCCTCTTGGCTCATGCAGGGACCCCAGCGGGGGCGACGTGCAACAAACAAACAAACTGGAAAAAGAATCAAGCTGACTAAGAACTGAAACATAAACTGAACGAAAGTAAGAAACAAAGCAGTAACATTGAGCTGGAGCTGTGGTGGTGCGCAAGATCCCTGGGAGGGAAAACCCCACGACAACTCCCAGTTGGCAAGGCGAGCGCGTGTGCATAGGACTGTGGGGGCCCCGCGCTGGCACCGGCGCTAGAGCCGGGCTTCGCCTGCCCGACACCACACACAGCGACAACCAGCTCCTAAATCCCAAAGCAAAAGCAAACAATAACCAACACTCAAAAAGATCCTGCAAACACAAACACAGTTTAGCAACAAAAGTTCAGCTGTCCAGCACCGCCGCCGCAAACCCCGCAGAAACGAATGCTGCAACCTGCACCGACTCCTGCTCTACGAAAGACCGAAGGTCTGCCAACACTGCAAACAACCCCACATGCTGCTCCCTGACCTCGTCCAACGCCGAGCACCCAAACACCATGTGCTGCTCATCATCAACCTCGCCTGACAAGCACCGCTGGCAGGTGCGCTCATGCCGCTCTAAGCGCGGCCTCTCCCACCGGCCTGTCTCGACCCGCAACCGGTGCGACCCGGTGCGCAGCTGAGCCAGGTGCGCAGCTGAGCCAGGTGACTTCCTTCAAGTAGGCAGCCACACTGTAGGTGCCAATGCGCAGAGGAGGTGCGATTTGCCCAAGATAAATTTGCACTTTGGGCAAAGCAGACTCCTGCACAGATGTCAAGTAGCGCCGCGCTGCAAAGCAGACAGCGCAGCCTTGATGTCGATGCGCCTGGGCCCGGCAGCAGGGAGCGGTGTCACTGCAAGCAAGGAAGCCACCTTGAAAAGGTCGGTGAGGTTGCTTACAAACTGGAGCTGCCGGCTCACCTCAGGGTGCACCCTGTGTTTCATGTTTCGCTATTAAAGACATACCACAGCAGTGGGCGCTACCAACCGCCGCCGCCTCCTGTCTTACTTGATGGTGAGCTGGAGTATGTGGTCGAACGTGTGCTTGATCACCGCTGGCGCTATGTTGGCAGGTCCAAGACTCCCAGAAAGGAGTTGCTGATCAGATGGGCTGGGTACAGTGATGCTTATGACACATGGGAGCCTGACAAGAATCTGAAGAATGCTCCTGACAAGCTGCTGACCTATGTGAAGCAATGCAGGGCTGTCGGTGACGTCACAGTGGATGCGCCGCCGCCGTGAGAGCCTGTAGTCACTGCTGAAGCTCCAGTTGATACTGAGGCTGTTGTTCCAGCTACCAGGGGTCGCAAGCGTGGCAGGCCGCCTGCTGTCAAGGCTGTGCCCGCAGATGTTGCAACCACCCCCCCAAAACGAACACGGCGCTCTGGACGCCGCCGGGGAGTACTGCAGTTTCTTCCTTGAGGCTGACCTGGGACGTTCAGCACTTGAGTGGGGAGGAATTGTAGTGCCTGATGACTAGCTAGCCGATGTAGGCTATGCACTGTGGCTACAGGGCATGTATGGAATGGAATGGAATGAAGGTTACATGTGTGCCCTGACGGAGCCTCTTGGCTCATGCAGGGACCCCAGCGGGGGCGACGTGCAACAAACAAACAAACTGGAAAACAAAGCTGACTAAGAACTGAAACATAAACTGAACGAAAGTAAGAAACAAAGCAGTAACATTGAGCTGGAGCTGTGGTGGTGCGCAAGATCCCTGGGAGGGAAAACCCCACGACAACTCCTAGTTGGCAAGGCGAGCGCGCGTGCATAGGACTGTGGGGGCCCCGCGCTGGCACCGGCGCTAGAGCCGGGCTTCGCCTGCCCGACACCACACACAGCGACAACCAGCTCCTCAATCCCAAAGCAAAAGCAAACAATAACCAACACTCAAAAAGATCCTGCAAACACAAACACAGTTTAGAAACAATAGTTCAGCTGTCCAGCACCGCCGCCGCAAACCCCGCAGAAACGAATGCTGCAGCCTGCACCGACTCCTGCTCTAGGAAAGACCGAAGGTCTGCCGACACTGCAAACATGACATTGACATTGATTACATACTGTGGTAGGCCATACATGGCCTGTTCACAGGCTCCTATGAAGGAACAAACATGCTGCTCGAAACGGACGTTCGATGTGCTGAGTGCGCGGGTAGCAAGACTGCCGAGGAAAGCCAAACGAAAAACTGTCCCCTCCTAATCCGTGCTGGAGTCCAAACTGTCCAGCTCTGCACACTGATCATGGCAATGGCGCAAAAAGGCTGCCAGCTGGCTGGCATCCTGCTGAAGAAACTCGGCGGCTGTGGAAATGTCACTGTCCTCGAACAACTCAAAGTGCTGAAGCCTCTGGTCCAGCAATGCTGGGCACCCCCAAATCATGTGTGCCTCATCATCCACCTCCCCACAGCTGCACCGCTGACACAGCCTGTCCTCGCGCCGCAAGCCCTTCCATCTGCCCGTCTCAACACCCAAGCGGTGAGTCCCCATCCTGAACTGTGCCAGCCGCCGGCGGCCGGACTTGGAGGCGACAGCCTGCAGGTATCCAGCCATCTGGTAGTCGTCACAGTTCACGGGTCCTCTGATCTGCAGCCACTCTTGCACCTTGCGCAAGTCACTGCAGTTCAACCCATCAATGTCAATGTGCTGCGGCACGCCATCAACGACGCGTCATGCCATCTTCCAACACTGTCCACACACCCACGGCCGCCACCTTGACGTCGCTGGACCCTTTGACGCCACAGACCCCGGCCATGCCCATCTCTCGCCCAGCCACCGCCAAGCCACACCGACCGCACCACCATCACACCATCACCGCGTACCGTCGTCCGAATCCCCGACAACACGCACCAACATCCACTCCCCCACGATCACAACACGTTGCCCACCACCGTCCACATCATCGACCTCATCACACCGTCTTCCATCACTGTCCTCACATCGACCGACACCACCTCGGCAGCCTTGTCAACGCTCGAGGGAGCACTCAGCACGTTGGTTTACAGCAGAGCTGGCGCGCATGCGTGCCGATGCGACTCGGGCAATGCACAGGGCTTCGGGTTCAGAGGAGGCCGTCCAGTTACGCCGAGCATACCAGCGATGTCTGCGTCGCACCAGACGGGCCTTTATTCGGCGGCGCAGTGTTGCTCTGGCGACCCAGTTCTGAGGCGACCCTCGGATTATGGAGTTGCTTCTCGCCTCATGGCAGTACCGCCCCGCCCATAGACGCTGAGCACATGACCGCGCACTTCCGCCAGCTTTTTGGTCGAGCAGGCCCAGTGACTGCTGCAGAAGCCACCGATGCACAGTCGACGGCACTGCAGCATCGCACCGCAGATGGTTCGAGTTTGAGTAGGCACTTCACGGCTGCTGAGGTCGTTGATGGCATTTCCGCCTTCAACGATGCAACTTTGCAACTCCCCTTACCGCTCTCCAGTGGACATCGTGAGGGACTCGGTTCGATCCCTCACGGTGGCGGGAGTTCTCGGGTCTAGTTCCGCACGGGACCAACCCACACAAACGCATTTGGTTGCCTCGGCAATCTGCCCTCCATTGGTTGTGTACATAAGTCGTTGATAAAACGCAATACACAAACAACCTTCCGGTCAAAGGTTCTCTTTTCCATCGCGATTTGCAACTCCCCTTACCGCTCTCCAGTCCAGATGCAAGGCATCGGTTGGCCTGCTATCATTAGATGCACTGCGGGCGGCAGCCACCATTCTAGCGGGTTGCATCGCGGCTTTGTTTAATGCATGTGTGCGGGTCGGCACTTTGCCACCTGATTGGGCACTTTGCCGCATCACCCCTATACACAAGGGTGGCGATGCCATGGTAGCAGGCAACTACCGTGGCATTGCGGTCAGCACCGTTCTGGCCAAGCTCTATGCCACACTTCTCACTGCGCGACTCTCTGAGTGGTGTGAGCGACACCGTTTGCGGGCGGTAGGACAGGCTGGATTCCGCGCAGGGTACAGCCCAGCTGATCAGATGCTGGTGTTGCGCACATTGATCGAGTCTGCTCGTGCCGCTCGTGAGCCGCTGTTCGTGTGCTTTGTGGATTTCTTGAAGGCATACGACTCCGTTCCAAGGGGCCTCGTGTGGCGGAAGCTGCAGAGCCTTGGAATTACGGGGTGGTGCCTCCAGGCTATCCAGGCCCTGTATGCAGATGTTCCACTGGTTGTGCAGGGCACACCGCCAGCCACGCTGCCTTTTTTTTCTTTGGGTTTTACAGGGTGACTCAGCACACGGCCTTGTCGGTGCGGCAACTCGAGCCAAGAGCCCAAGTGCGGCGGCTATTCAGTCAAGCAACAACAACCATTCTATGTGTTCGAGAGGCGAATGGAGCAACACTGAAACCACTAAATCAATGCAGGAAGGAAGGAAGGAAGGTTACATGTGTGCCCTGACGGAGCCTCTTGGCTCATGCAGGGACCCCAGCGGGGGCGACGTGCAACAGACAAACAAAGCTGAAAAACAAATCAAGCCGACTAAGAACTAAAACAAAAAGTCAACGAAAGTAAGAAACAAAAGAGTAACATTGAGCTGGAGCTGTTGTGGTGTGCAAGATCCCTGGGAGGAAGAACCCCACGAAAACTCCCAGTTGGCAAGGCGAGCGCGCGTGCATAGGACTGTGGGGGCCCCGCGCTGGCACCGGCGCTAGAGCCGGGCTTCGCCTGCCCGACACCACACACAGCGACAACCAGCTCCTAAATCCCAAAGCAAAAGCAAACAAAAAGCAACACTAAAAAAGATCCTGCAAACACAAACACAGTTTAGCAACAAAAGTTCTGTCCAGCACCGCCGCCGCAAACCCCGCAGAAACGAATGCTGCAACCTGCACCGACTCCTGCTCTAGGAAAGACCGAAGGTCTGCTGACACTGCAAACAACCCCGCATGCTGCTCTCTGACCTCGTCCAACGCCGAGCACCCAAACACCATGTGCTGCTCATCATCAACCTCGCCTGACAAGCACCGCTGGCAGGTGCGCTCATGCCGCGCTAAGCGCGGCCTCTCCCACCGGCCTGTCTCGACCCGCAACCGGTGCGACCCGGTGCGCAGCTGAGCCAGGTGCCTGAGCTGCACACGGCTGGTGACTTCCTTCAAGTAGGCAGCCACACTGTAAGTGCCAATGCGCAGAGGAGGTGCGATATGCCCAAGATACATTTGCACTTTGGGCAAAGCAGACTCCTGCACAGATGTCAAGTAGCGCCGCTGCAAAGCAGACAGCGCAGCCTTGATGTCGATGCGCCTCGGCCCGGCAGCAGGGAGCGGTGTCACTGCAAGCAAGGAAGCCACCTGAGCAGCCCATGAGGCTCGCACAGCAAAGCGAGAAGGTAAGTTAGCTAGCCTGACAGACTCCAAGAATGCCAAGCGAACTAGCCTGCCGTCCTCCATTGCCATCAGACGGTTCCAATACTTGCACACCTGCACAGTGGCCAACACCGTCAATGGGTACCGACCAAGCTCAGCCAACACGACAGCACTAGGAGTGGAATCTCTGACCCCTAGAATCCGCCGCAAAAAGCTCCGGTGCTCGCGCTCAAACTGAGCATCCATCTGACCCAGCGCGTGAGGCCCCCAAACCTCAACTCCATAAAGCATTACCGGACGCACAAGTGCATCGAAAAGCTGGAATCGCATGACTGGATCCTGAATGCCCAACTCCCTGCACCGCCGGGCCACGGCCAACGTCGCGCAGCGGCCCGTCGCAGCACGAACCAACCCAGCATCCGAAAAGGGTGCTGTGCGATGGAAGACCACGCCTAGGTAGCAGAAAGAATCCACAACCTCGACAGCAGAGCCACGATACGTCAGGTCGAGCTGCACGGCCGCTGATCCCGCACGCTGAAACCCCACGGCACGTGTCTTAGCCACATTCACAGTGAGCTGCCACTTCTCAGAGTACCTCTCGAGGAGATCCATCTGAGACTGCAGCCCAGCCTGCGAACCAGCCACAAGTGCGAGGTCATCAGCATAGAACAGGGGCGGGACTGGCTGCCCTCCCAACGATGGGGCCTGAAGGTCGACGGTGCTGCTGGCAAACATCAACTCGAGATCGTCAACGTAGATGCCAAACAGCAGTGGGCTGAGCGGGCAACCCTGCTTCACACCCAGAAGGGAGTGAAAAGGCAGCGTGTCCGACGGTGTGCCCTGCACAACCAGTGGAACATCTGCATACAGGGCCTGGATAGCCTGGAGGCACCACCCCGTAACTCCAAGGCTCTGCAGCTTCCGCCACAAGAGGCCCCTTGGAACGGAGTCGTACGCCTTCAAGAAATCCACAAAGCACACAAACAGCGGCTCACGAGCGGCACGAGCAGACTCGATCAACGTGCGCAGCACCAGCATCTGATCAGCTGGGCTGTACCCCGCGCGGAACCCAGCCTGTCCTACCGCCCGCAAATGGTGTCGCTCACACCACTCAGAGAGTCGCGCAGTGAGAAGTGTGGCATAGAGCTTGGCCAAAACGGTGCTGACCGCAATGCCACGGTAGTTGCCTGCTACCATGGCATCGCCCCCCTTGTGTATAGGGGTGATGCGGCAAAGTGCCCAACAAGGTGGCAAAGTGCCGACCCGCACACATGCATTGAACAAAGCCGCGATGCAACCCGCTAGAATGGTGGCTGCCGCCCGCAGTGCATCTAATGATAGCAGGCCAACCGATGCCCTGCATCGTTGAAGGCGGAAAATGCCATCAACGACCTCAGCAGCCGTGAAGTGCCTACTCAAACTCGAACCATCTGCGGTGCGATGCTGCAGTGCCGTCGACTGTGCATCGGTGGCCTCTGCAGCAGTCACTGGGCCTGCTCGACCAAAAAGCTGGCGGAAGTGTGCGGTCATGTGCTCAACGTCTATGGGCGGGGCGATACTGCCACGAGGCGAGAAGCAACTCCAAAATTTCCGAGGGTCGCCCCGGAACTGGGTCGCAAGAGCAACACTGCGCCGCCGAATAAAGGCCCGTCTGGTGCGGCGCAGACATCGCTGGTATGCTCGGCGTAACCGGACGGCCTCCTCTGAACCCGAAGCCCTGTGCATTGCCCGAGTCGCATCGGCACGCATGCGCGCCAGCTCCGCTGTAAACCAACGTGCTGAGTGCTCCCTCGAGCGCTGACAAGGCTGCCGAGCCGCCTGCCCAGCAGTGGTGCTGTCTCTACTGGTGCTTGCCCAAGTCTCACTGATCAATGCATCAAATCTCGCACAAACTGCCAGCAGTGGCTGCCGATCAGAGGCTGTGCGAGCGGCTGCAATGATATCAGCAAATGTGTCTGAGCAGCCCTGAGATGACAGCACCTCTACCCACTGTAGCAGACGGTCATCGCCCATCATACGCGGAGGCGGTGCCGGTGGCGGACCACGCGACGGAGGGGCTGCCGAAAGAGACCGTAATCGCAGGTGCACTGCCAGGTGGTCAGACTCAGGCGCGGCACGGACGCGCAGCTCCTGGATTAGAGGCATGATGTTCGGGCTGGCCAGCACGTAGTCAATCGGACTGCTGCCGCCGCCACACCCCACAAAAGTGAGTGCACCATGCTCATCTCCAGGAACGCGCCCGTTGGCGATGCGCAGGCCGAGGCGCATGCACAACGTCAACAACCGTCTACCTGAGGCATTCACCGTGCCCCTGGCATCCTGACTGCATCGGACAGATGACACTGCAGCAACACCACGGGAGTGCAAACCACCGACAGAAGAGTCTGCCAAGTCTGCATCCGGCGGGAAGTCTGGCCGATCACCAGTTCGGGCATTCAGGTCACCCACAATCATAGGTTCCCCAACTGCATAAGCCTCCCCCACCCGCTCCTCAAGCCGCTGCCAAATGCCACTGTCGTAGTGTGGCGAGCCGACAGGAGGAATGTAACAGGCTACAAGCATCAGGTCTCGGCCAGAGGGAAGGATCCCAGAGACCCGCAGGATGGCAAAGCATGCCTGCGGGCAGATGTGCCACTCACCCACCCTCCCAGCTAATGCATCCCGCACATACACTGCAATGCCACCCTGAGCGCGGCGCTGATGCTGCGTCGGCCTAGAGAATGTGAACGCGGTATACCCAGCAATGCTAGGCGCCGATTGCCCCGCCCTCAACCAAGTCTCGGTGAACACAATGACATCAGGGTCGGAACCCCCAAGCATGCGCATAGCGACTGATGAGTCACGTGACAACCAGCCACCGACGTTCACATGAGAGACAGAGAGAGGTCTGCGCCCGGGCCGAGCCCCCGGGGCGGCAGCCCGGCCCCCGCACCCCTAGCTGTCCGGCTGCGGCGCTGCGGCGGCTGTCTCAGATCGACATCCAGGTACTGGAACGGGAGAATGCTGAGAAGATGGGGTCGCTATGGCAGCAGTTTCCATAGGCATCCTGACCTGAGCAGCGTCAGAAGCAGTGGAGAGTGGCGTGCCGCCTCCATGCTGCTGCTGACCAAGCTGAGATCGGCGCTGCTGCCGCATCTCGCTGCGCTCATGCCGCAGAGCTGTCGACTGGCTGAACTCGACGCTGATGGGACACCTGCCATCAAGAAGCACGCTCTTAGCAGTGATGATCGAGTTCACAACGTACATGCTGTGAATCCGCACCACCACTGCAGAGCGCGCCCCTGTCTTGCCATACATGGACCGCACACTCAGATCCTGCGGGCGCATGTCAATCCGCAGCTGCGATGAGCAGAACTGGAGGACAGCACGGTGTGCAAGCATGAATGAGCGGCCAGCTATGACAGGAGGCAAAGGAAGTCCCACAAACACAAGATCGCGCCCAGCCTTGCGGCTGGGTGCATGCACCAAATCGCAGCCCTGCTGGCGCCCAGCGGAGGCAGCAGGTGGAGAAGCTGCGGATTCCGCTGGTGCCGTGGCAAGAGACGGCGTAGAACACGCGCGCCTTGCAGCAGAAGCAGCAGCCTGAGGCTCTGCTGGACCTGCTGGGGCGGGCAGTATCTGCGGCGCTGCCTGCAACTGCTGAACAATGCGAGTGAGTGAAGTGATCTGCGATGCAACCTCGACCTCGCGCTGCTGCAAGCATGCACGATGCTGCTGCAAACTGCTCAATGCAGACTGCACCTCAGACATCACTGCATCCAAAGAAGCAGAGGAAGGAAAGGGAATCGCAGCCCCATCAATCGGGTCGATCGGCAGGCCGATCGGCTGACCGACTGGCAGGGTGTCGGTGCTGGGTGCAAGCAGCTGAAGTCGCTGCAGCTGAGGCTGAGAGGCTCCTGCTAGCGGCTGAGGCGTCGTGCTGGGTGTCTGAGCGTCAGCAGCTCGCGAATCTGGCACAGCTGCTGCACCAGTTGCCGGGAGTGCTCTGACACCTGATGCCGCATGACTCTGGCCTGCCAGAACGGGCTGTGATCCTGATCGCAGCCGAGGGCTGCTCATCTGAGCCTGATCATCTGCAGATGCACACCGAGCGGTCGCAGCAGCAGCAAGAACTCGGGGAGACGAGGCTGCACATGGAGTCTATGCAGGTGCCAACCCAGATCTGCTGTGCTGAGACTGACGCGGCTGTGCAGGCTGTGCAGATGACATCTGGCTGGCCAGATGAACCCTCGAGAGCACTCTAGTCTGCTCTGCTGGACGCTGGGCTTCACGCCGTGATGCAACTGACCCAGCTGTCGAGTGCATCACGTGTGCAGCAGCCGAAACCGACTCCAGCAGCGCAGAAACAAAGGTACGAGTGCGCACACTGCGAAATAGGCTCAATGAGACGACTGGAAAGACACGAGCGAGCTGTCGCTGGACTGTCTCGAGTGCAGCACCGGGTCGCACCCTGATACAGTACCTGGACACCAGACGACGGAGCTCCGACACCGCTGTCGCTGCAGCCAGCTCCTCCCAATCCCGTATAGAGCTAGAATCATCAGATACAACACCATAACTGCGCGTTCGGCGTGCCATCTGTTGCAGGCAGCGCCAAAATGCGAAAACAACTTTTCCGTTTGCACCGTGCCAGGGGGAGGCGGCCCCCTGGCACGGCATGCCGCTGCTCCCATACGCATTACAACCGCCTCCGCCACTCTTGCTTGCCTCCACGAGCAGCGAGCCAGCCTTGCGGCACACTTTCACAGCCCAAAGTGCTGCCATCCCAGCAGCATTGCACCTCGCCTTGCCAAACCCCGCACCTCCACGGCTCCAGCCTTCACACAGCCATTCAGCACCTCCGTGGTCATCATCTCAACGCAAGCGCTCAAGCGGGAAGTCCCCGGTCGCCTTCTTCAACGCCCAAACCCCCTAGCACGCCTCCACCAGCCAGCCCTCCAACGTCTCCACCAACGGTTCTACGCCTTCACCATCACCTTCAGCATCCTCTTCACCATTATTGGAGCCGTCTGCAGCCAGCCCCGCCTCGTTGGCCGGACTTTGGCGGCAGTTCAGTTTGGCGATCAGCAGGGATCCCGCAGCACAGCACCTTCAGAAATCACCTCCGCAGCCTGGCCGGCGTCACCACAGCTCTGCAGCCACCCCATACGGCCTCATGATACGCTTTGAGAGCCGCTAGCCTGCCACCAGCCTTCATAGCAGCCGCTTCAGCCGCGTGCGCCGCATGCGCGCCTACGCTGCTACAAGCTTGGTCACACTGTAGCGGCCAGGCACCCAGTTGGCGTCCAGCAGCGTACAGCAGCCATCTTCATAGCTACAGCAGCGCCTCAGCTCTTGTCGGCATCCGGTTTGCAGCGGTTTTTGGTGGGACCACGGCAGACCGGCGTCTAGCATCAGCACTCAGCGCCGCCTTGCCGCCGACAGCCGAAACTCACAAACCTTTTGTCTTATACTGCAGACGCCCATCTCAGCGATCGTGTCACCTCATCGGCGTGTGCTGCCGCCCTCAGCCACGCAAGCTCATCGGTGCCAGCTACCGCCTCCGCAGCTTGCCGCAGCTGCCGCTTTCGCAGTTTGCCGCTAGTTGCGGCCGTATCAGTAGCGGCTACCATAGTACATCGTCCGACTAGTGCTTTTCATGTTTGTTGTCTAGATTGGTAGTTGACGTGGAAGGTGTTTGCAGCCGCGATGGGGGCATAGCCGCTTACGCTGTCAGCAACCCTTGTTTGTGCTAGGAAGACCGCCTTAGGTAGTTCTGTTGACCTCACCGGGATTATGCTTAGCGCTAGTCTCCTGCAGCCTGCATTCCTTTGATGGATTCAGTGTTGCTCCATCTGCCTTTTCGAACACTTGTGATGATTGTTGTTGCATGATAGCCGCCGCTCTTGGGCTCTTGTCTCGAGTTGCCGCACCGACCTGGCCTTGTGCCAGTCACCCTGTCACCACCAAAAAAAAATGCGAAAATTCGCACCTGACAGCTGCTGGTTGCAACAAGCGCACCAAAGGCGTGCAGAACGTCAAAACAAGTTGGCGTCCGTCAGATTCGCAACGTGAGGCCACAAGATGGCCTATAGAAGCGACTGAGAACGCTACATGCAATAGCTTTTCCAACGTGCAAATGGAAAAGTTGCGGAACAGCTTTGTCACCCACTCATCCACAAGGCGGATGTGGCCATAGCCTGGCGGGCGCTCCACTGCCAACTTCGCACCCCGTCCTTCATCGCCTACTGTCGTACCCGCGGCCACGTCACTGACAGCCCACTGGAGCAAGCGCTCTGCCGGTGGCACGCAGTGGCGGCACTATCGCCACCACCAGTCACGTCCTCCTCCACTGCCCACTGGTCCATCCCGCGGTGGACTGGCCCTGCCGACTCTGGGCTGCCATTGATGGTGGCAACACTCCACCTGCCACCCCAGACGTCATCATCGGCGGCGACCTCCGCGTATGGGCCCCACACCGACGGGAACCCGACTTGTGGACGAGGCTAAGGTGTCTGTTCCTCACATGTGCCTGGGCCGCGCACTGCGCCGTCCACCACGGCGGCGTCACACCCACCCCATCATCCATAGCAGCTGCCACCCGCCACTCCGCCATCAGACGAATGCGTGCCGAGTTCACTGCCGCCCACACGAGCCCATCCCAGCTGGCGCAGTCGTGCGATGCTCACATGACGGGCTCGCAGCAGCGGCAGAGTAGGCACGACGAGGGCGACACGCCAGCACAGGCGTTCCACCGAGTCTAGGCATCCAGCGGGCTTTGCATCGACAGGAACAACCACCTGACCATCACCCGGACCGCCACCCACCCGGTGCACCCGCCACCATCACCAACATCACCAGCACCACCACCCCATGGCAGCGACAGCGTCGAAGCAAGCCAGGCGAACGCCCGCGCTGAGCCCGACATCGATGCTGCGCCCGCCCCCGACTTGTGACCGTCACACCATCACCATCGCTTTTCCATTTGCACGTTGGAAAAGCTATTGCACGTAGCGTTCTCAGTCGCTTCTATAGGCCATCTTGTGGCCTCGCGTTGCGAATCTGACGGACGCCAACTTGTTTTGACGTTCTGCACGCTTTTGGTGCGCTTGTTGCAACCAGCAGCTGTCGGGTGCGAATTTTCGCATTTTGGCGCTGCCTGCAACAGATGGCACGCCGAACGCGCAGTTATGGTGTTGTATCTGATGATTCTAGCTCTATACGGGATTGGGAGGAGCTGGCTGCAGCGACAGCGGTGTCGGAGCTCCGTCGTCTGGTGTCCAGGTACTGTATCAGGGTGCGACCCGGTGCTGCACTTGAGACAGTCCAGCGACAGCTCGCTCGAGTCTTTCCAGTCGTCTCATTGAGCCTGTTTCGCAGTGCGCACACTCGTACCTTTGTTTCTGCGCTGCTGGAGTCGGTTTCGGCTGCTGCACACGTGATGCAACCGACAGCTGGGTCAGTTGCATCACAGCGTGACGCCCAGCGTCCAGCAGAGCAGACTAGAGTGCTCTCGAGGGTTCATCTGGCCAGCCAGGTGTCATCTGCACAGCCTGCACAGCCGCGTCAGTCTCAGCACAGCAGATCTGGGTTGGCACCTGCACAGACTCCATGTGCAGCCTCGTCTCCCCGAGGTCTTGCTGCTGTTGCGACCGCTCGGTGTGCATCTGTAGATGATCAGGCTCAGATGAGCAGCCCTCGGCTGCGATCAGGCTCACAGCCCGTTCTGGCAGGCCAGAGTCATGCTGCATCAGGTGTCGGAGCACTCCCGGCAACTGGTGCAGCAGCTGTGCCAGATTCGCGAGCTGCTGACGCTCAGACACCCAGCACGACGTCTCAGCCGCTAGCAGGAGCCTCTCAGCCTCAGCTGCAGCGACTTCAGCTGCTTGCACCCAGCACCGACACCCTGCCAGTCGGGCAGCCGATCGGCCTGCCGATCGACCCGATTGATGGGGCTGCGATCGCCCCCTTTCCTTCCTCTGCTTCTTTGGATGCAGTGATGTCTGAGATGCAGTCTGCATTGAGCAGTTTGCAGCAACATCGTGCATGCTTGCAGCAGCGCGAGGTCGAGGTTGCATCGCAGATCATTTCACTCACTCGCATTGTTCAGCAGTTGCAGGCAGCGCCGCAGACACTGCCCGCCCCAGCAGGTCCAGCAGAGCCTCAGGCTGTTGCTTCTGCTGCAAGGCGCGCATGTTCTACGCCGTCTGTTGCCACGGCACCAGCGGAACCAGCAGCTTCTCCACCTGCTGCCTCCGCTGGGCGCCAGCAGGGCTGCGGTTTGGTGCATGCACCCAGCCGCAAGGCTGGGCGCGATCTTGTGTTTGTGGGACTTCCTTTGCCTCCTGTCATAGCTGGCCGCTCATTCATGCCTGCGCACCGTGCTGTCCTCCAGTTCTGCTCATCGCAGCTGCGGATTGACATGCGCCCGCAGGATCTGAGTGTGCGGTCCATGTATGGCAGGACAGGGGCGCGCTCTGCGGTAGTGGTGCAAATTCACAGCATGTACGTTGTGAACTCGATCATCACTGCTAAGAGCGTGCTTCTTGATGGCAGGTGTCCCATCAGCGTCGAGTTCAGCCAGTCGACAGCTCTGCGGCATGAGCGCAGCGAGATGCGGCAGCAGCGCCGGTCTCAGCTTGGTCAGCAGCAGCATGGAGGCGGCACGCCGCTCTCCACTGCTTCTGACGCTGCTCAGGTCAGGATGCCTATGGAAACTGCTGCCATAGCGACCCCATCTTCTCAGCATTCTCCCGTTCCATTGTCTGGATGTCGATCTGAGACAGCCGCCGCTGCGCCGCAGCCGGACAGCTAGGGGTGCGGGGGCCGGGCTGCCGCCCCGGGGGCTCGGCCTGGGCGCAGACCTCTCTCTGTCTCTCATGTGAACGTCGGAGGCTGGTTGTCACGTGACTCATCAGTCGCTGTGCGCATGCTTGGGGGTTCTGACCCTGATGTCATTGTGTTCACCGAGACTTGGTTGAGGGCGGGGCAATCGGCGCCTAGCATTGCTGGGTATACCGCGTTCACATTCTCTAGGCCGACGCAGCATCAGCGCCGTGCTCAGGGTGGCATTGCAGTGTATGTGCGGGATGCATTAGCTGGGAGGGTGGGTGAGTGGCACATCTGCCCGCAGGCATGCTTTGCCATCCTGCGAGTCTCTGGGGTCCTTCCCTCTGGCCGAGACCTGATGCTTGTAGCCTGTTACATTCCTCCTGTCGGCTCGCCACACTACGACAGTGGCATTTGGCAGCGGCTTGAGGAGCGGGTGGGGGAGGCTTATGCAGTTGGGGAACCTATGATTGTGGGTGACCTGAATGCCCGAACTGGTGATCGGCCAGACTTCCCGCCGGATGCAGACTTGGCAGACTCTTCTGTCGGTGGTCTACACTCCCGTGGTGTTGCTGCAGTGTCATCTGTCCGATGCAGTCAGGATGCCAGGGGCACGGTGAATGCCTCGGGTAGACGGTTGTTGACGTTGTGCATGCGCCTCGGCCTGCGCATCGCCAATGGGCGCGTTCCTGGCGATGAGCATGGTGCACTCACTTTTGTGGGGTGTGGCGGCGGCAGCAGTCTGATTGACTACGTGCTGGCCAGCCCGAACATCATGCCTCTAATCCAGGAGTTGCGCGTCCGTGCCGCGCCTGAGTCTGACCACCTGGCAGTGCACCTGCGATTATGGTCTCTTTCGGCAGCCCCTCGAAGCGTGGTCCGCCACCGGCACCGCCTCCGCGTATGATGGGCGATGACCGTCTGCTACAGTGGGTAGAGGTGCTGTCATCTCAGGGCTGCTCAGACACATTTGCTGATATCATTGCAGCCGCTCGCACAGCCTCTGATCGGCAGCCACTGCTGGCAGTTTGTGCGAGATTTGATGCATTGATCAGTGAGACTTGGGCAAGCACCAGTAGAGACAGCACCACTGCTGGGCAGGCGGCTCGGCAGCCTTGTCAACGCTCGAGGGAGCACTCAGCACGTTGGTTTACAGCAGAGCTGGCGAGCATGCGTGCCGATGCGACTCGGGCAATGCACAGGGCTTCGGGTTCAGAGGAGGCCGTCCGGTTACGCCGAGCATACCAGCGATGTCTGCGCCGCACCAGACGGGCCTTTATTCGGCGGCGCAGTGTTGCTCTTGCGACCCAGTTCCGGGGCGACCCTCGGAAATTTTGGAGTTGCTTCTCGCCTCGTGGCAGTACCGCCCCGCCCATAGACGTTGAGCACATGACCGCGCACTTCCGCCAGCTTTTTGGTCGAGCAGGCCCAGTGACTGCTGCAGAGGCCACCGATGCACTGTCGACGGCACTGCAGCATCGCACCGCAGATGGTTCGAGTTTGAGTAGGCACTTCACGGCTGCTGAGGTCGTTGATGGCATTTTCCGCCTTCAACGATGCAAGGCATCGGTTGGCCTGCTGTCATTAGATGCACTGCGGGCGGCAGCCGCCATTCTAGCGGGTTGCATCGCGGCTTTGTTCAATGCATGTGTGCGGGTCGGCACTTTGCCACCTGATTGGGCTCTTTGCCGCATCACCCCTATACACAAGGGTGGCGATGCCATGGTAGCAGGCAACTACCGTGGCATTGCGGTCAGCACCGTTCTGGCCAAGCTCTATGCCACACTTCTCACTGCGCGACTCTCTGAGTGGTGTGAGCGACACCGTTTGCGGGCAGTAGGACAGGCTGGGTTCCGCGCGGGGTGCAGCCCAGCTGATCAGATGCTGGTGCTGCGCACGTTGATCGAGTCTGCTCGTGCCGCTCGTGAGCCGCTCTTCGTGTGCTTTGTGGATTTCCTGAAGGCATACGACTCCGTTCCAAGGGGCCTCTTGTGGCAGAAGCTGCAGAGCCTTGGAGTTACGGGGTGGTGCCTCCAGGCTATCCAGGCCCTGTATGCAGATGTTCCACTGGTTGTGCAAGGCACATCGCCGGACATGCTGCCTTTTCACTCCCTTCTGGGTGTGAAGCAGGGTTGCCCACTCAGCCCACTGCTGTTTGGCATCTACGTTGACGATCTCGAGTTGATGTTTGCCAGCAGCACCGTCGACCTTCAGGCCCCATCGTTGGGAGGGCAGCCTGTCCCGCCCCTGTTCTATGCTGATGACCTCGCACTTGTGGCTGGTTCGCAGGCTGGGCTGCAGTCTCAGATGAATCTCCTCGAGAGTTACTCTGATAGGTGGCAGCTCACTGTGAATGTGGCTAAGACACGTGCCGTAGTGTTTCAGCGTGCAGGATCAGCGGCCGTGCAGCTCGACCTGACGTATCGTGACTCTGCTGTCGAGGTTGTGGATTCTTTCTGCTACCTAGGCGTGGTCTTCCATCGCACAGCACCCTTTTCGGATGCTGGGTTGGTTCGTGCTGCGACGGGCCACCGCGCGACGTTGGCCATGGCCCGGCGGTGCAGGGAGCTGGGCATTCAGGATCCAGTCATGCGACTCCAGCTTTTCGACGCACTTGTGCGTCCGGTAATGCTTTATGGAGTTGAGGTTTGGGGGCCTCACGCGCTGGGTCAGATGGATGCTCAGTTTGAGCGCGAGCACCGGAGCTTTCTGCGGCGGATTCTAGGGGTCACCGGCCTCTCCCACCGGCCTGTCTTGACCCGCAACCGGTGCGACCCGGTGCGCAGCTGAGCCAGGTGCCTGAGCTGCACACGGCTGGTGACTTCCTTCGAGTAGGCAGCCACACTGTAAGTGCCAATGCGCAGAGGAGGTGCGATATGCCCAAGATACATTTGCACTTTGGGCAAAGCAGACTCCTGCACAGATGTCAAGTAGCGCCGCTGCAAAGCAGACAGCGCAGCCTTGATGTCGATGCGCCTCAGCCCGGCAGCAGGGAGCGGTGTCACTGCAAGCAAGGAAGCCACCTGAGCAGCCCATGAGGCTCGCACAGCAAAGCGAGAAGGTAGGTTAGCTAGCTTGACAGACTCCAAGAATGCCAAGCGAACTAGCCTGCCGTCCTCCATTGCCATCAGACGGTTCCAATACTTGCACACCTGCACAGTGGCCAACACCGTCAATGGGTACCGACCAAGCTCAGCCAACACGACAGCACTAGGAGGTGCGCTTAGCGCGGCATGAGCGCACCTGCCAGCGGTGCTTGTCAGGCGAGGTTGATGATGAGCAGCACATGGTGTTTGGGTGCTCGGCGTTGGACGAGGTCAGGGAGCAGCATATGGGGTTGTTTGCATTGTCGGCAGACCTTCGGTCTTTCCTAGAGCAGGAGTCGGTGCAGGTTGCAGCATTCGTTTCTGCGGGGTTTGCGGCGGTGCTGGACAGCTGAACTTTTGTTTCTAAACTGTGTATGTGTTTGCAGGATCTTTTTTAGTGTTGGTTTTTGTCTGCTTTTGCTTTGGGATTTAGGAGCTGGTTGTCGCTGTGTGTGGTGTCGGGCAGGCGAAGCCCGGCTCTAGCGCCGGTGCCAGCGCGGGGCCCCCACAGTCCTATGCACGTGCGCTCGCCTTGCCAACTGGGAGTTTTCGTGGGGTTTTCCCTCCCAGGGATCTTGCACACCACAACAGCTCCAGCTCAATGTTACTCTTCTGTTTCTTACTTTCGTTCAGTTTTTGTTTTAGTTCTTAGTCGGCTTGGTTTGTTTTTACAGCTTTGTTTGTCTGTTGCACGTCGCCCCCGCTGGGGTCCCTGCATGAGCCAAGAGGCTCCGTCAGGGCACACATGTAACCTTCCTTCCTTCCTTCCTTCCTTCCAAACATCCTCAGCCACCGTCCATCGCCACCACCGACCGCACCAGCATCACACCATCACCGTCGTCCAAATCCTCGACAACATGCACCAACGTCCACTCCCCCACAATCACAACGCATTGCCCACCACCGTCCACATCATCGACCTCATCACACCGTCTTCCATCACTGTCCTCACATCTGCCGACAACACCTTCACGGCGCCGGAACTTTCGACTTCACCAACCCCAGCCGTGTTCATCTCTCGCCCAGCTACCGCTGCTCGACACCGACCACACCACCTTTACACCATCACCATCGCCACACCTTCAACCTCGTCACGCCGTCTTCCAACACTGTCCACACACCCACGGCCACCACCTTAACGTCGCCGGACCCTTCGACGCCACCGACCCCGGCCATACCCATCTCTCGCCCAGCAACGCTGCAGCGACTCCATCACACCAGCACACCACAACCATCGCCACCTCTTCGACAACAAACATCAACATCCACCCCCCCCACTAACACAGACACGCCGCCACCACCGTCCACATCATCGACCTCATCACGCCGTCCTCTGTTACTCTCCCGTCATCCATCGTCCTTTTGTTACTCTCCCGTCATCCATCATCCTTTTGGAAGAAGTTTCAAGCCGGCAAAGAAGCGTGCCTGCCCCGTGCCGGACGACGTCATGCTGGAGTCCTTCCGTAAGCTCCTTGAGGCTCCCAGTGACCCTCAAACCCATCCAGATATGACAGCAGATGCTGGCGCCGCACCCCCAGCCGCCGACGGCAGCGAGCTGAACACGCCCTTCACAGCTGCCTCCGTCCAACAGGGAATCGATTCCCTGAACGGCGGTAAGGCCACTGTCGGGCTGCTGAAGCTCGATGCCTTGTCTGTAGCAGCTGCCGAGCTTGCGCCTTGCATTGCTGCCATCTTCAATGCGAGCCAGAGGGCTGAGGCGATACCGCGGGCATGGGCGCTGTGTGGTATCACCCCGATCCACAAGGGCGGCGACGTCAACGACCCTGGTAACTACAGAGGTATTGCGGTAGGGTGCCTGCTTGCGAAGTTGTATGCCTGCATGCTGAACAATCAGCTCATGAAGTGGACAGAGCGGCATGGGCTGCGGGCGCGAGGACAGGCGGGTTTCCGCAAGGATCACCGCACCACAGACCAGACCTTCGTGGTGCGCACCCTGATTGAGAAGGCCAAGGCCAACAAGCAGCTGCTGTACTCCTGCTTTGTTGATTTCAAAAAGGCATATGACACCGTCCCGCGCGACCTGCTGTGGACGAAGCTGGAGCGCATTGGCGTGCACGGTGAGTTCATGCGAGCGTTGAAGGCATTGTATGCTGATGTGCCTATGGGAGTGCAGTTTGAGGGGGGGTTGTCTGAGACGTTTCAGAGCACTTTGGGGGTGAAGCAAGGATGCCCACTTTCTCCGACCCTGTTTGGTATTTACATTGACGATTTCCAGGCGGAGCTGGAGGCACATGCCTCCAGCTTCGACCTGCCAACCCTGTGTGGAGTTGCGGCGCCGGCGCTTTTCTATGCAGATGATCTGGACTTGGTCTCCAACAGCGTCGCTGGCCTGCAAGCGCAGCTGCAGCTGCTGGAGTTGACATTGACATTGATTACATACTGTGGTAGGCCATATATGGTCTGTTCACAGGCTCCTGTGCAGGAACAAACATGCTGCTCGAAACGGATGTTCATGTGCTGAGTGCGCGGGTAGCAAGACTGTCGAGGAAAGCCAAACGAAAAATTGTCCCTCCTGATCCGTGCTGGAGTCCAAACTGTCCAGCTCTGCACACTGAGCATGGCAATGGCGCAAAAAGGCTGCCAGCTGGCTGGCATCCTGCTGAAGAAACTCGGCGACTGTGGAAATGCCACTGTCCTCGAACAACTCAAAGTGCTAAAGCCTCTGGTCCAGCAATGCTGGGCACCCCCAAATCATGTGTGCCTCATCATCCACCTCCCCACAGCTGCACCGCTGACACAGCCTGTCCTCGCGCCGCAAGCCCTTCCATCTGCCCGTCTCAACACCCAAGCGGTGAGCCCCCATCCTGAACTGTGCCAGCCGCCGGCGGCCGGACTTGGAGGCGACACCCTGCAGGTATCCAGCCATCTGGTAGTCATCACAGTTCACGGGTCCTCTGATCTGCAGCCACTCTTGCACCTTGCGCAAGTCACTGCAGTTCAGCCCATCAAACAGGCGGCGTTGCATGTGCGCAGTGACAACATCAGTGTCAATGTGCTGCGGCACGCCATCAACGATGGGGGACATGAAGTCCAGGAACGAAGCCACCTGGGCAGCCCAGCAGGCGGACCGGATGGCGCCGCCATGGCCAGCCATGGCGACGTTCTCCAGGAACGCCTGCTTGGTGAGGCGGTCGTCCGGCATTGCGACCATGCGGTTCCAGAACCGCGCGATCAGCATCGCCGCCGTGTGCGCCACAGGGAAGCGCCCGAGCTCGCCCAGCACCGCAGCGCTGGGCGTGCCTGCACGCACACCAAGCAGACCACGAAGGAACTTTCGATGCACCACTTCGCATGCATCCATGCCATTGCCACAAAGCGCTCCCGGCCCCCAAGTCTCCACACCATACAGCATCACAGGGCGCACAAGTGCGTCAAAGAGATGCAGCAGCAGTGGACTGGACTGGAGAGCGGTAAGGGGAGTTGCAAATAGCGATGGAAAAGAGAACCTTTGACCGGAAGGCTGTTTGTGTATTGCGTTTTATCAACGACTTATATACACAAACAATGGAGGGCAGATTGCCGAGGCAACCAAATGCGTTTGTGTGGGTTGGTCCCGTGCGGAACTAGACCCGAAAACTCCCGCCACCGTGAGGGATCGAACCGAGTCCCTCACGATGTCCAGTGGAGGATCATGTAGCCTGAGGTCATGGCAACGGTTTTGCAAAGCAAGCAATGCGCGCTGGGCTGCACTGACCCTGTCGGCGCCGGCTGCTGCAAACTGGTGCATGCTAGACACCTCCACCCCAAGATACCTGAACGAATCAAGCACCTCAATGGGAGCAGACATGTACGTGAGCACCGGTGGCGGTGGCGCCGGGCGGCGCCCGGCGCCATACACCACTACCTTCGTCTTCTTCACGTTCACCGTGAGTTGCCAGCGGCGGCAGTAGCACTCCAGCAGCTGCAGCTGCGCTTGCAGGCCAGCGACGCTGCTGGAGACCAGGTCCAGATCATCTGCATAGAAAAGCGCCGGCGTCGCAACTCCACACAGGGTTGGCAGGTCGAAGCTGGAGGCATGTGCCTCCAGCTCCGCCTGGAAATCGTCAATGTAAATACCAAACAGGGTCGGAGAAAGTGGGCATCCTCTGGGCATCCAACTCCTGTTGTACATGCCCCTCATCCTCGATGCCGTCGGCATGCCACTGTCCGGCCGCCCCGCTTCCCACTCCTTTGCACGGCCACCTGCCTTTTTCTTTTTTGTTTTTACAGGGTGACTCAGCACAAGGCCTTGTCGGTGCGGCAACTCGAGACAAGAGCCCAAGTGCGGCGGCTATCATGCAACAACAATCATCACAAGTGTTCGAAAAGGCAGATGGAGCAACACTGAATCCATCAAAGGAATACAGGTTGCAGGAGACTAGCGCTAAGCATAATCCCGGTGAGGTCAACAGAACTACGTAAGGCGGTCTTCCTAGCACAACAAGGGCTGCTGACAGCGTAAGCGGCTATGTCCCCTCCGCGGCTGCAATTCGCACTCAGCACATCGAACCTCCGTTTCGAGCAGCATGTTTGTTCCTTCATAGGAGCCTGTGAACAGGCCATGTATGGCCTACCACAGTATGTAATCAATGTCAATGTCAAATGCAATCACCTTCCACATGAACTACCAATCTAGACAACAAACATGAAAAGCACTTGTGCGCCCTGTGATGCTGTATGGTGTGGAGACTTGGGGGCCGGGAGCGCTTTGTGGCAATGGCATGGATGCATGCGAAGTGGTGCATCGAAAGTTCCTTCGTGGTCTGCTTGGTGTGCGTGCAGGCACGCCCAGCGCTGCGGTGCTGGGCGAGCTCGGGCGCTTCCCTGTGGCGCACACGGCGGCGATGCTGATCGCGCGGTTCTGGAACCGCATGGTCGCAATGCCGGACGACCGCCTCACCAAGCAGGCGTTCCTGGAGAACGTCGCCATGGCTGGCCATGGCGGCGCCATCCGGTCCGCCTACTGGGCTGCCCAGGTGGCTTCGTTCCTGGACTTCATGTCCCCCATCGTTGATGGCGTGCCGCAGCACATTGACACTGATGTTGTCACTGCGCACATGCAACGCCGCCTGTTTGATGGGCTGAACTGCAGTGACTTGCGCAAGGTGCAAGAGTGGCTGCAGATCAGAGGACCCGTGAACTGTGATGACTACCAGATGGCTGGATACCTGCAGGCTGTCGCCTCCAAGTCCGGCCGCCGGCGGCTGGCACAGTTCAGGATGGGGGCTCACCGCTTGGGTGTTGAGACGGGCAGATGGAAGGGCTTGCGGCGCGAGGACAGGCTGTGTCAGCGGTGCAGCTGTGGGGAGGTGGATGATGAGGCACACATGATTTGGGGGTGCCCAGCATTGCTGGACCAGAGGCTTCAGCACTTTGAGTTGTTTGAGGATTGTGACATTTCCACAGTCGCCGAGTTTCTTCAGCAGGATGCCAGCCAGCTGGCACCTTTTTGCGCCATTGCCATGCTCAGTGTGCCGAGCTGGACAGTTTGGACTCCAGCACGGATTAGGAGGGGACAGTTTTTCGTTTGGCTTTCCTCGGCAGTCTTGCTACCCGCGCACACAGCACATCGAACGTTCGTTTCGAGCAGCATGTTTGTTCCTTCATAGGAGCCTGTGAACAGGCCATGTATGGCCTACCACAGTATGTAATCAATGTCAAAGTCGGACGATGTACTATGGTAGCCGTTACTGATGCGGCCGCAACTAGCGGCAAACTGCAAAAGCGGCAGCTGCGGCAAGATGCGGAGGCGGCAGCTGGCACCGATGAGCCTGCGTGGCTGAGGGCGGCAGCACACGCCGATGAGGTGACACGATCGCTGAGATGGGCGTCTGCAGTATAAGACAAAAAATTGGTGAGTTTCGGCTGTCGGCGGCAAGGCGGCGCTGAGTGCTGATGCCAGACGCCGGTCTGCCGTGGCCCCACCAAAAACCGCTGCAAACCGGATGCTGACAAGAGCCGAGGCGCTGCTGTAGCTATGAAGATGGCTGCTGTACGCTGTGAGACGCCAAATGGGTGCCTGGCCGCTACAGGAAGGAAGGAAGGAAGCTTACATGTGTGCCCTGACGGAGCCTCTTGGCTCATACAGGGACCCCAGCGGGGGCGACGTGCAACAGACAAACAAAACTGAAGGAAGGAAGGAAGGAAGGAAGGAAAGAAACCCAAGCTGACTAAGAACTAAAACAAAAATTGAACGAAAGTAAGAAACAAAAGAGTAACATTGAGCTGGAGCCGTGGTGGTGTGCAAGATCCCTGGGAGGGAAAACCCCACGAAAACTCCCAGTTGGCAAGGCGAGCGCGCGTGCATAGGACTGTGGGGGCCCCGCGCTGGCACCGGCGCTAGAGCCGGGCTTCGCCTGCCCGACACCACACACAGCGACAACCAGCTCCTAAACCCCAAAGCAAAAGCAAACAAAAACCAACACTCAAAAAGATCCTGCAAACACAAACACAGCTTAGAAACAAAAGTTCAGCTACAGGGTGACCAAGCCTGTAGCGGCGCAGGCGCTCATGCGGCGCACGCGGCTGAAGCGGCTGCTGTGAAGGCTGGTGGCAGGCTAGCGGCTCTCAAAGCGTATCATGAGGCCGTATGGGATGGCTGCAGAGCTGCGGTGACGCCGGCCAGGCTGCGGAGGTTGCTTCTGAAGTCCCTGTGCTGTGGGATCCCTGCTGATCGCCAAACCGAACTGCCGCCAAAGTCCGGCTAGCGAGGAGCTGCCTGCAGACGGCTCCAATGATGGTGAAGAGGATGCTGAAGGTGATGGTGAAGGCGTAGAACCGTTGGTAAAGACGTTGGAGGGCTGGCTGGTGGAGGCGTGCTGGGGGGTTTGGGCGTTGAAGAAGGCGACCGGGGACTTTCCGCTTGAGCGCTTGCGTCGAGATGATGACCACGGAGGTGCTGAATGGCTGTGTGAAGGCTGGGGCTGTGGAGGGGCGGGGTTTGGCACGTCGAAGTGCAGTGCTGCTGGGGTGGCAGCACCTTCAGCTGGTGGAAGTGTTCCGCAAGGCTAGGACGCTGCTCGTGGAGGCAAGCAAGAGTGGCGAAGGCGATGATGATGCGTATGGGAGCAACGGCGTGCCGTGCCAGGGGGCCGCCTCCCCCTGGCACGGTGCAAACGGAAAACACCTGCCTTCTCGGCCTACGTACGCCAACTCGCTGACGTCTTCGCTCACCACGGCATCACCCTTCACACCTTGCGACAGAACTACCGCTTCGACGCCGACAGCCACATTGAGGCCCGGGACCAAGAGCGTTTGCTCAGCCTCGATCCGGTCCTCGGCCAACACATAGCCATATACGCCCTCAACCTGGTGCAGGAAGCAGCAGGTCCAGATGGTGGCATCTTCGAGACCTGCACCGACCGGCGCAGGGAACAACACCGGCGGGCACCAGCAAACACCCCAACCCCCGCCCCCACCGCGTTCACATTCTCTAGGCCGACGCAGCATCAGCGCCGCGCTCAGGGTGGCATTGCAGTGTATGTGCGGGATGCATTAGCTGGGAGGGTGGGTGAGTGGCACATCTGCCCGCAGGCATGCTTTGCCATCCTGCGGGTCTCTGGGGTCCTTCCCTCTGGCCGAGATCTGATGCTTGTAGCCTGTTACATTCCTCCTGTCGGCTCGCCGCACTACGACAGTGGCATTTGGCAGCGGCTTGAGGAGCGGGTGGGGGAGGCTTATGCAGTTGGGGAACCTATGATTGTGGGTGACCTGAATGCCCGAACTGGTGACCGGCCAGACTTCCCGCCGGATGCAGACTTGGCGGACTCTTCTGTCGGTGGTCTGCACTCCCGTGGTGTTGCTGCAGTGTCATCTGTCCGATGCAGTCAGGATGCCAGGGGCACGGTGAATGCCTCGGGTAGACGGTTGTTGACGTTGTGCATGCGCCTCGGCCTGCGCATCGCCAACGGGCGCGTTCCTGGAGATGAGCATGGTGCACTCACTTTTGTGGGGTGTGGCGGCGGCAGCAGTCTGTGTTTTTTTTTTTTTTTTTTGGTTTTTACAGGGTGACTCAGCACAAGGCCTTGTCGGTGCGGCAACTCGAGACAAGAGCCCAAGAGCGGCGGCTATTTAGTCAAGCAACAACAACCATTCTATGTGTTCGAGAGGCGAATGGAGCAACACTGAAACCACTCAAGGAATGCAGGCTGCAGGAGACTAGCGCTGAGCATAATCCCGGTGAGGCAACAAGCACTATCTAAGCGGTCCTCCGGCGGCGGGGGCTGCGTGCGGCTGCGGCGGCTGTACCCCTGAGCGGCTGCAGTATAACCCTGTCAAAACTACCCAACTACATGCAAATCAACCAAGGAAATCAAGCCTAAGTGTCTATGTGCCACAGCACCCGCGGGTAAACCCAGAAAACCCCGCGCAGGCCATGCAGGGACCGGTTGCACACGAGGTGCACAAGCTCTCTGGCTTGTCTGGGACCGGGTTCGCCGTGAGGCGCCCTACATGCTGGTGAAGCGACTAAACTCATGTACCAAAAGCTGGCTCGTGTCCCCCCTGCCCCGCTGCCAAAGCTGCGAGGTTACCGGGTGGTGCCCGCGCCAATTGCCCACAGCATGAGGTAGCCGCTTCCCCGGCGCGTTTCTGCGGGCGGCTGCAACTCTATATCATTTTGACATTGACATTGATTACATACTGTGGTAGGCCATACATGGCCTGTTCACATATATCCGCCTACGGCGGTCGTGCGCTATTCTGTCATGCAACGGCTAGTCGTTGGCGGGGGCTCCTTTTCCTGAATCGGGAGTGGCGGCCTGGTGGCGTCGGCGTGTCGAATGTTTGTGGGTGATGTGGACGGTGGTGGGCAACGTGTTGTGATCGTGGGGGAGTGGATGTTGATGCGTGTTGTGGAAGATCTGGACGACGGTGACGGTGTGATGGTGGTGCTGTCGGTGTGGCGTGGCGGCGGTTGGGCGAGAGATGGGCAATCCGGGGTCTGTGGCGTGGAAGGGTCCGGCGACGTGAAGGTGTTGGCGATGATGGATGACGGGAGAGTAACAGAGGACGGCGTGATGAGGTCGATGATGTGGACGGCGGTGGCGGCGTGTCCGTGTTAGTGGGGGGGTGGATGTTGATGTTTGTTGTCGAAGAGGTGGCGGTGGTGGTGGTGTGCTGGTGTGATGGTGATGGAGTCGGTGCGGCGTTGCTGGTCGAGAGATGGGTATGGCCGGGGTTGGTGGCGTCGAAGGGTCTGGCGATGTTAAGGGTGGTGGCCGTGGGTGTGTGGACAGTGTTGGAAGACGGCGTGGCGAGGTTGGGGGTGTGGCGATGGTGATGGTGTAAAGGTGGTGTGGTCGGTGTCGAGTAGCGGTAGCTGGGCCAGAGATGAACACGGCTGGGGTTGGTGAAGTCGAAAGCGTCGGCGCCGTGAAGGCGGTGTCGGTTGATGTGAGGATAGTGATGGTAGACGGTGTGATGAGGTCGATGATGTGGACGGCGGTCGGTAGACTTGGTGGGAGGCTTCGCTGTGTGCGTGCCGGCGGCCTCGTCGAAGATGACATCGTTAGAGATGACAATCTTGCCTTCGTCGGAGAGGATGCGGTAGCCGATGGCGTTGGGCTGGTAGCCGACGAAGCGACCTCGGTCGGTGTGGCTGTCCAGCTTCCGCCTGAGTGCCGGCGGCTTGAGCACCCATGCCGTGGCGCCGAACACCCGCAGATTGCCCACGTTGGGCTTCGTCCCGTAGAACAGCTCCCACGGAGTCCGCTGCCCGTAGCCGGTGGGGGAGCGGTTGCGGATGTAGCTGGCAGTCGCGACTGCTTCGGCCCAGGAGTTGGCAGGCATGCCGGTGTCGGACAGCATCGCCCTTACACGGTCCATGAGGGTGCGGTTGAGCCGCTCAGCCGCGCCGTTCTGCTCCGGTGTGTAGGTCATCGTTGTTTGGTGAACGATGCCCTTGCCTTTGAGGTAGGCGGCGAGGTCCTTGTTGATGTACTCGGTCCCGTTGTCGGTGCGGATGGCGCGAAGACGGCGACCGGTCTGCGTTTCCAGCTCGTTGATGACGGCGGCGGTCGTGGCCGCGGTCTCGCTCTTCGCCTTGAGCGCCTTGACGACAGAGAGCTTGGAGTAGTCGTCCAGATAGGTTGCCACGTAGGCAGACCCACCCAGGGATGGTACCGGCATCGGTCCCATCAGGTCCATGTGCAGCAGCTGCAGGGGCTCGCTGCTCACGCTTGGTGATGGCGGGTGTGGGGAGCGTGACGACTTCGCCTCGATGCATGGCTCGCACGTCTGCTGTGCGGCGTCGGCGAATTCGGCGGCGGTGGTCTTCATGCCGGTCACCATGCCCTTGGCTGACAGGCGTCCGAGGTTGGTGTAGCCGAGGTGGCCGAACCGGCGGTGCCACAGCTCCGGGGTCTCCTTGACGGCAGTGTGGGCTGAGGACGCCTTGCAAGCTATTGGCTTGGGCGCCGTGCCCTTGACGGCAGTGTGGGCTGAGGACGCCTTCCAAGCTGTTGGCTTGGGCGCCGTGCCCTTGACGGCAGTGTGGGCTGAGGACGCCTTCCAAGCTGTTGGCTTGGGCGCCGTGCCCTTGACGGCAATGTGGGCTGAGGACGCCTTCCAAGCTGTTGGCTTGGGCGCCGTGCCCTTGACGGCAGTGTGGGCTGAGGACGCCTTCCAAGCTGTTGGCTTGGGCGCCGTGCCCAGGAGGGGAGGGTAGAGCGGCGGTGGGGCTGCGTCGTCGATGCAGCCCAGGCTGTACACGTCATTGCCGGTACACTCCGCGTAGGTGATCAGGGTCGTGCCGATTGTGATGGCAGCACCTTGTGGGCCGAAGTGCACCTCGGCGCCGTTGGCGGTCGCGCGCTTGACGGACAGGAGGTTGGCCGTGGCTCCGTCGACGTACAGGACGTCCTTGAGGGTGATGCCCTTGGGGCGCCGGAAGCTGGGCGGTAGGTACACGTCACCGATGGCAGTGACGGGAGCCGTGCCGTTGCCGAAGGTGATGGTCATCGGGCGCAACAGCGTCCTTGGGTTCTGCAGGCACCCGTAGTCGTTGGTGATGTGGTCGGTGGCGCCGGAGTCGAGCAGCCATTCCTTGCTGCTGACGTGGGAGGTCACAGGGGTAGCCGACAGCGCCGTGGGGTCGGTTGTGGGCGCGCGGACGGCAGTGAGGGCCACCGAGTCGGCGGATGGCCCGTTGGCGTTGCGCTCGTCGCGCTGGCGGCGTCGGCAGTCGGCCTTGATGTGGCCCTTCTTGTGGCAGTAGTAACACTCGCGTGTGTCACGTGGCGGCTTCTTCTGGGGCGCCTGCCCCTTGTTGGCGGTCGGTGGGCGGCCGCTGTTGTTGTTGCGGAAGGCGCCGAACGCCTTGCTGTCCTGTGCGTGGGTGTTGCGCTTGAGCTGCGCCTCGACGGTGAGCAGCTTCGCGAGTGCTGCGTCGGTGGTGATGTCATCGTCGGTGGTGGTCAGTGTGGTCTTGATGACGACGTAGTCGGTCGGCAGGCCGTTCAGGATGCTCAGAAGCACGTCCTGGTCGGTGACGGTGCTGCCGGCAGAGTGCAGCTGGATGGCGAGGCCACGCGCACGTGCCACGTAGGCTGCCATGCCCTCGTCGGGCTCCATGTGCAGTGTAGACATTTGCTGCTTGAGCAGGAGGGCTTGCGCCTTGCTGCTTGCCTGGTAGATGGACTTGAGCTTGTTCCACGCCTCGGCGGCGGTTTTGCAGTCCGCGATGGTCGGCAGGTGCACGTCGTGTACCCACATGGTCAGGCAGCTGAGCGCGTTGGCCGACGACGCCGCGTTGTCCTCGGGCGCCTCGATGGCTTTCCATAGCCCTTTGAGTTGTAGGCTTGCCGCTGCGCGTTGGCTCCATGTGGCGTAGTTGCTGGTGCCGAGCTGCACCATTGCTGGCATCCGGTCGTCTGTGGTACCGGTCATGACTGCTTCGAGTCAACTCTGAGTTTCTTGCAAGCTATGCGAGCTTGGCCTTCACCAAGAAACTGCTCAAACGTGCTGTCGACGTTTGCTTCACACGTTGCGCAGCGGTAGCAAGTGTGGGCCCATAACCTGTTGCGATTTTCGCTGATTGATTGTCCGGGATAGTAGTAGCGGGTTGCCGGGGTTCAGGATTGCGAGTGCAAACGGAAGGCTTACGCAAAATGAAGCGTGTGGGACAGTGACATGCCCACAGCGCACAGATCTATCGTAATCGGATCTCGTGTCCATTAACCAACGCTGAGCGTAAGCAAACTCGATCGTCGTAAGCTGCGCTGTCAGGAACATGTGCTGACAATACCAAAGCTGCGTACTAACAATACCGTAGATCGCAGTACCCAGTCTCAACACAATGCCATGCTGCGCACTGTTGACAGCAGCCCTGCCAGCAAAGCAGCAGCAGCCTGCGGCTTGTCTGCACCCTGACATCAACTGCAGCTGCAGCTGCAGCAGCTCACTACAGTAATTTCACTGCCTGCTTGCTCCGCAGGGCAACCTCCCATAAGTGTGCCCTGTGCTTGCTTCGCCAGGCGCCTCATGAGGACCGATCCTCCTGAGGCCCGCCTCAGGCATCACCGCAACATAAGGGAAGACTTGTGCTGTTCAAGGCCAACAACACCTCATCGCCAATGCGTCACGCACTGGGAATTGCCGCACGGCACACAGCGCATGCTGCGGTCTGCGGCAGACCAGCGACGAGAGAGCTGAGGCAGGCCTCATGTGCGGATTGGCAGATGAGGTTTCAACTCACTGCGCTAGCGCGATCCAGTAATAGCCCAACCGCTGCCCAGACCGCCAGATGAATACGCTATTTGAACTGATAGCAAATCTTGACGGCATGGACCATCTCGTTCCCACTTTGCAATGGGCGCAATGTGCCCGGTAAATAAGTGAATCATCCCAAAAGGTAACGCATGCATAAGAAACCAAGGGGTCCATGCAAAAGCATATAGTGAAGTCGGGCGGTGTGCCTGCAATGCATCGGTCTATATCTGTTCCACAGTGAGCACTCTCTAGTTTTCTATCGAAATGATATCGATGTGTACCTTCACTTGTGCCGCTCAGAAAGCTCGTACGTGCGTCTATCTGTGCCTCAGTTGAAGAAGAGAGACATCACCTTCATCAGCACAGGAAGCCTGCCTGTCATGCATTAGTGCCAGCTTAGATCTATCACATGCTACTGCAGCCTCTGCTGAGCTGGTGGCGTGGCTGCAGTCCCGCAGCAGTCGTTGCTGACGACTGCAGCTGCGAGCCGTTCGATGGCTGACAATACTGGCATTTGCCAGCTCAAGGTCTTTCAAACATTTCAGTCATTCATTAAGGTGTGCATCTATCTGAGTCACAATGTTTAGCTTGTAGCATGGATGCATATATGTGCAGCTGTTGACACCCTTGCCAGCATGTTACCATCCAGCTTGCAAGCAAGATGCGTCAGAAGCGCCTCACACTTCCCCTCTCTCAAACCCCAACACGACTTTCCCCGCAAGGTGCTGGAGGAGGTGGTCGGTGCGCCAAACAATGTGCCGCTCATCGCGCCGGTGCCGCCCGGCATCAAGGACGACAACGACACCATGCCGGGCGAGCACGCGCTCTACGGCCTGAAGCGGATGCAGCAGTTCATGCTCGCCATTGGGCTGCCGCACGACCGAGGCTGGGAGGCGCGAGCGGCGCGGTATGGCGTGCACCACCGCGCCAGCAGCGGCGGCACTGATGGCGGCGGCGACAGCGACAGCGACAGCGACAGCGACAGCGACATCGGCAGCGACGATGGCAGCGGCAGCGATGCAGGAGCTGGCCAGGAGGCTGCAGCGGCGGGGGCGGCAAGCACGCGTCAGCGCCGTGCGTCTGTGCAGCTGAAATTCCGCCACCCTACCCTGACGCGCAGCCACGCCGTGTACGGCGTCGAGCCCGCCATCCGGCGGGCCTGCTTCCACAGCTGACACCGCAGCGCTGTCATGTGAGCTGAGGCAATATGGTGTGTGTTCCGATGCATTTGCAACTTTCAAGCTCCTGGGCATCATCAGCTGCAGGCAGGCACAATCCTTCATGAATTTGTGACTCTGGCGCATTGTTGCAGGTGGCGCGGGCACATGATGCACATACAGGGGCTGCAGGAGGTGAAGCTTATGACTTATGGCAACATCAGCAGCACTTTTCAGTGGATGGGGTGGTTGTGCATGTTGAACCAGCTTCAGGGTTCACTTGCAGACATGCACATGCAACGAAGAGCTGGGAGCTCATGTTCGAGAATGTAGGTGATTTTGAAAGTATTTGGTTGTTGCTTAATGCAAACAACTTGCCCCACCGAATTTGAGCCCCGACTCGGTCCATCCAACTCGACTTGCGATAGATTTTCAATATATGCGGCCATCAACATCAGGGAATGAGTCGGGCGGCGTGCCTACAATGAGCAAAGTTGGTTACTTTTGAAGCTGTAACTATGCGCATACCATTTAGCATGCTGCTCCGTACCATGTCGCAGGCACGTAGATCTGCAACAGAAGAGAGAATGTACAAAATGAGATCGCTTTGTCATAGCGGGGAATCGAACCCCGGGCGGCTGCGTGGGAGGCAGCCAGGTTACCACTACCCCACTATGACGTAATAGTTAGGTTTTAGAACTGGTTTCCGAATTTCATTGCTTTCTGCGTCGACAGACGGCTAAGCAACCCGGTTCCTATCCACAAACAGAAATGATATGCAATTGCAATGCCGCTTGTTATATAATTAGCGGTACCATTCCTTGCTTTGTGTTGCCTGTGCATGCCTGGCGGGCCCTTCCTGCTGATCTCTCCGCCTGTTCAATGTGCCGAGCTGGATGCTGTGCACCAGGCTCCCGGCGGCACCAGCAGCAGCAGCAGCCGGCAGCGGCGGCGGCGGCAGGGCATCGCCCTCATAGGCCTCTGGTGGCCGCCGATGTTGGCGCAGCCGGGGGTTTCAGCTGGTGTTTGGCGCTTGGTGTGTTTGTGTGTTGTGGCCGCCCTGATTTTGCGCGGAGGGTGGCGTTTCGTTTTGCCGGCGCCGGCGGCCATGTTGCCACTGGGCGCCAGGCTGTGGCCTTCTTCTGGGGCAGCAGCTCGTGCAATTTGGCAGCGGGCGGCTTCGGAGGGGCCATTTGTCAGGTTCCGCGGGGAGTCTGGCTCCTGGGTTGTGGTTCGAGCGGCGGACGCGGCTCAGTGAGGTCAGCGGCAATTGTTGTGTGTTTTGACGGCGGCGGCATCTCCACTCAGTGAACTGGACTTTCTCTAGACATGTTCAGCGGCGCGGGGCGAGTGCTTTGGCTGCTGCCCCTTGCGTCTCGCAGCAGACATGTGGGTCTTGCAGGAGCAGCTCGGGGCCTTGCCCACCCCAGCGGTTGACAATCACCCCTGACCACGCATCTCACGTTGCGGGTTGCAGAAGCCAGGGAGGCTGCCTTTGACGCCCTATTGAGGCTCTTTGCTCGTCAGCGACACCATGCTGGCTGCTTGCTCTGTGTTGCTTGTGCATGCCCGGGGAGTCCTCCCTGCTCGGTTCAGCTCACCGCCTGCTTTATGCACGGTGGCCGCACCTTTTTTGTTGCCTGACTCGGTCCCATTTGTCGACATTTCGAAGACCGATTTGTCTTGCCCTATACCTGCTCCAAGTTGCCCAAGTGAACAAATTACCAATATTGGAGTTGCATGCTTTGGAAGACCCGTCGTCTTTTTGCCATATGCGGTGAGTCATTTATGCATTGGTGAGTTTGACTGCACCTGCACAAATAGCGGGACATGTTGGCAGCTGACTTGCGCGATGCGCCTTAAATTTTGCCAATAGGCTGCGCGACTGGTGCGCAAACACCCGAGAATAATTTGTTTTGCGGTTGCGCAAATCATGGTTGCGCTTCCGGTATTCAATCACATTGGCCACGTACCCCTGCCTACAGCCACGTTAGAGAGGGGAGTGCAAGCAATAGAGAAGGACTTCTGATCACCTTGAGTGACACCACATCCACAAGCAACATATCGCACCTCCGACGCTCAACCCCGTTGCCTGCTGTTGCTTTCAGCCAAGGCATATTCGATCGGGTCAAGCCTTTGTGTCCTCAATTCCAGCCCAGGCCTGAGCTAGTGGGTGTAATTCTCGCTGATTTTTGAGACGCTGCAACTATCTGCTGGATGGCACGACCATGCTTAGGGTCGTAGGTGCGCAAAACGTGTTGGTACACGTGTCAAATCAGTCAGGGGACACTGATATAAGTTCAACCTAATTCTGGTGTCCTCTGATCTGCTTACACGCCACCGTCACAGCCCTGCCCCCGTCTACATTTGCTTCGTCGACCTGACTGCCGCCTACGACTGCGTCCAACGGCCACTGCTGTGGGAAGCGCTGCGCCGCTACGGCCTGCACGGCACCATGATGGCGGCGCTGCAGTCGTTGTATGCAGACACCCACATGGCCATCAAAGTGGCGGGCCGTGTCGGTGCCAGCATGCCGTCCTCTGTTGGCGTCCGCCAGGGCTGCCCCGGCAGTCCCACGATGTTCGGCTGTGTGATGGACGGCCTACCGGCATACCTGGAAGCGCATGCCCCGGGCGCCGGCGTGCCGCTTGAGGTTGCTGGCCGCGATGAGCTGCTGGTGTCGCACCTAATGTACGCCGACGACATTGTGCTGCTGGGCGACTCACCTGCCGACCTGCAGCGCTTGCTGGATGCCCTCACGGGCTTCTGCGCGGCGCTGGGCTTGGATGTCAGCCTGGCGAAGACACAGACCATGTGCTTCGGCCTACCTGCCGGCACACCCACCCCCAGCTTGAGCTGCGTTTCGCAGCCGTACCCTGCCCTCCACCGATGAGTACAAGTACCTGGGGGCAATTTTCAAGTCCATTGGGACGGCGAAAGATGGGCTCCCTCGGGCTTGCGACAACATCAAACAGGCGTGGCGCTCATTTCGCTACAAACTTGACCGTCTGCAGTGCACTCCTGATATCTGGCTGCAGTTGCACCTGTTTGATGCTCTGGTCACGGCATCTGCACTGTTTGGCTGCGAACTGTGGGGTGTGCATCCAGCTGCCGCAAAGGAACGTGACAGGCTTGCCTCATTACACCGCAAATTCCTCTGTGGCTTATGTCGCCTGCCGACCTCTGTTGCGACTGACGCCCTCATGTCAGAGCTCGGCAGAACTGATATTCAGACCCGCTGGCTGGCGCACAGCCTGCGCTTTTGGAATTCCCTGTGTGCGCAGGGGGAGGGCAGCCTTCACTACGAGCTGCTGATGGATGCGCAGTGTGAGGCACACCTGGTGGGCACCAGAAATTGGGTGTATGGCCTACGGCAAGCTTGCCGGCGCGTGGGGTACGAGATGGTGCTCAGCGGTCCGCAGGCGTACCAGCTGGATGTCAGCCATATCATGCAGCTCCGCGCAGCGCAGCAGGAAACAGCGCGGCAGCGGCTGAGCCCTTCTCCCCGCACGTGTGTAGAAGGCGCCGCCAAGTGCACCTACTGGCGGTGGTTTGCGCGCACACCGCAGCAGCAAGAACGCCTCCAGATCTTCCGCCAGCGGGTGCCGCCGAAGCACATGCGGCTTTCCCTGCAATTCCGGCTGGGCTGCTGCGACAAACTGCCTATTGTCCAGGAGCGGCGCAATGGTATCGACAGGCATAGGCGGCTCTGTCAGCATTGTGACGCAACGCAGCTGGGGGATGAGCGGCATGTGGTGTTTGAGTGCGCAGCATTCCAGCATATCCGGGACGAGGTCTCCGAATTGTTTTGGGAGGGGCAATCCATGCTGGAGTTTATGAACCAGATTGACCAGCGAGCTGTGCTAGATTTTGTCGTTTCGTGTTTCGGCAGCATTTCTGAGTCTGGATGATGACTTCGCAGCGAGGGGTTCCCGCCCTGTAGCTGGCACCCTTTTAGCCCCCTAGGGCTTGCGACATGGTGTAACGTCACTCTATCTCTCTACAGCACCTTAATTGCTGTACCGTGTTCGAGTGCCGCGCTCAATCACCAATCCGAGTCGTCAGCCGACCCACAGCGCTACCCATCCCGCTGGAAGCTGGGTGCACGAAGGCTCTCGATCAACCCCCTCGAAGTTGAGGCATGAGCTGAAACTGCTTCAGGCTCAACGCAGCCTCTCAGATGGCCGTCGAGCTTGCGCTGGACATCACTGCTGTCACATCTGCACGTGCAACTGGTGACGGCCCTGTCGCTCGGCCATCGACAGCACCTTCTGTGGCTTCTGTTACAGGATCAGAGGTGCTGCTGCCGGCCCAAGCTTCCATCTAACAGCGCGCTGTGCTGTGTCAAAGAGACATTCTGCGAGGCTCAGATGCTTTTGTATGTTGCAGGTGGCGGCATTGGAGGTTCAGGCTGCTGTAGAGCACCAACCACAAGATGTGGCAAGGCCACAATCTGCACGAGGGACTTGGAAAGCAAGGGTCTCTGCGTTTGTGATCAGCAATTTTCTGCCACTAGCTTTCCTGGTGGCTACAGTGACGGTGAGCAGATGACAACACCCAAGCCTGCGCCACCGGTCATCGACCGATGTTGTCATGCTGCCACATTGGTGAAAGATTTGGCTGACGGGAGTGTCTGCTGAGTGATCGCAGTCGCTGGCGTATGCTGTGCCAGGGCGAACCGTTGCAAGTTGGTCGGTCGGCAATGTCGCCATCGCATAGGCCATCAACAATTGTGCGGTGGCTGTGTATGCGTGGACTGCTCATGCTGGCTTCACTAGTCATCGTGCACCGTGCGTGTGAAATTTGGTGCCTCCTTGGTGCCTCCTTGCAGGCATGGTATTTCTGGTGTCTGGCTTGACGCTGCGCACCACTGAATTCCGAGATACCTTGAGGCGCTGGCCAGCTGTCATCTATGGCTTGGTCGCCATTCTGGCCATCACCCCGTGCCTGGGATTTGCAACTGTGCGGATCGGATTCACACCGTCCGAATTTGCGGTTGGGTGAGCTTTTGTGGTTTTAGCTTTTTATGCATACCTCTGATTGCTACACATGCCACGGTCACTCTAGGAAACGCGGTTGCCACTGACCCTCAATGCGCCTCTCGCATGTGTGGTTTTGCAGGCTGACAATATTCTGTGTGGTACCAACAACGCTAGGAGTGGGCGTTGCGCTGACGGCAGCTTCTCGTGGCAACCAAGCCCTTGCGCTCCTTCTCACCATCTCCACAAACTTGCTTGGGATCGTTACGGTGACACACCATTCATGCTCGTGGCAGCTGTGCCTTTTGTCACTTGGGTAGGGAGATTTCAGATGACTGCCAACGAAAAGTTTCCCAAAGATCATTTTGCATGCTTGCGCAGGTACCATATGAGTTGAAGCTGGTCCTTCATGGCACAGGCACAGTCAGTATTGATCCTGGCAGCCTGATTGTCAAGCTCTTACTCACGGTAGGGTGCCGCCCACACCACTTCTTAATCAGTGGACTCAGCTGGAAGTGATGATGTCAACATTTGAGCTAGGTCTACATACTAGTGATGAAACGTTTCCTATACGACGGTCACCACACCAATTATTGCAGGTGCTTGTGCCAACCGTAATTGGCAAGCTATTGCGCAGCTTCAGCCAGCGCGTGCGTACCTTTGTCGCTGCTCACAAGACCGGCCTCGCCATCTTTAGTCATGTCAACCTCGCGTTGATCATCTGGCAGAATCTCAGGTAGGCGCCCGTGAGATGCACCTTGCTGACACGCCAAATAGTACTTAGTGGCACCATTCATCGCATGACTGTACTCGAAGATCGTCCCAAGCTTGCAACAGTGTTTTGCCGACGCATAGCTGACACGTGAGTCCCCAATGCGCCCGGAGCTGTGCCAATGCCCGCATCCAAACATGTGGTACTCAAGCACGCATGATCATGCTTCTGCTGCAGCGCCTCCCGTGAGGATTTGGTGCACCAACGCTTCGTCGACATCCTACTCATCATAGTGGCCTCTGCTGTGGTGCACATCATCTACCTCGTCTTCAATGCTGCGGTTGTGTCGGCGTTGCGGCTGCCTATGCGGGAGGGGATCGCGGTGCTCATCATGGCCAGCCAAAAGAGCGCCCCAGTCGCTGTGACCGTCATCACGTGAGCTCCATCTCAACAGCGGTTCACATCACATCATAACATGCCCACTGTGCATCAGCGAAACATGTAAACATGTGCTCTGCTCAGATGCAAGCAAACCGTAGGACCCACAACATGGTCACAAAGCCACCTTACCGTAACACAATAGTAGTGTGACACATGTCTTACAAGTCTGCCTTCTCTCGTGGCGCAGGTACATCACAATGGACACACGGCAGCGGGGCCTGCTGTCCGTGCCCGCCATTATTGGACAGCTGACGCAAATCTTTATGGGATCGTTGTTGGTCAAATGGCTGCGGACATTGGTGAAAGATGACTATGAGGACTAAGACCGACTCATTGGATGTCCTTCATATGTTGAATTTGTTGTAAACAACAGGTATATGCCCTTAAAGAACCCCAAGGCGCAGACTCAGGCACGTGCGCAGATCAAATCATTGCATCGCTGCAGGCTCTGCGCCCAGTGGCTTGCTGTCTGTCGTGCCGCCGTTCTGCTCCTCTCGACTGCTTCCTGACGCAGCATCCAACCCGCCCGTCTTTGCTGCTTCCGCGACTTCGGTGCTGCAGACAAAAGAAAACATTGTGTCAATGAGTGCCGCAAGCTCGACAATGTGCTCATGACTACACGAGGCAGTCGTCCGTCAGTCGGAAGTCCTGCAGTCAAGCTCACATGGACAGGTGATGTTGCAGATGTCTTTAAAAAGGGAGCGCTCGCTGCATAATTTGATAGGGTCTCCCCAATTGCCTTACCCGTGCAGCAACTTGCGAGCAGAGGCAGTCAGTTAGCAATGGTGTTCGCAGCGGTACTGGACAGCAGCAAAGGATTCAGCACCCACATTTGACGTCGTCTCGCCTATCGCTGACCTGTTTATCAGCTGAGGTAGGCAGCGGCCATATAACAGGTTTCAGACACAGTTTCAGGCAGTTGTGTTGGCTGGAAAGCCTCTTCATCTAGCAGAGGTACATCAACTCATGCACAGGGTTAGGTGTTCACTCAGTATGTAGCTAGTAGCCTGCGCAGCAGCTCACGGGCGGCAGCAGTGATCTGGAGGTGCAACCTGTGGCTGCTGCTGTCTGCGCAGCTTTGACGCTGTTTCTGTTCCGAATGAGAACTGATCAAAATGTGCATGGGGACACGGAGACATTTGCCCTGTGCAGAGTAGCTAGGGGCAGCTGTAGTCCGGTAGTGGTTACTGCGGCAACTGCGACCGCATCTGCCTACACCATTTGATGCTGCTTTGGGTGCATGGAAGCTTCGGTTTGCACCTCGAAACTGAACCATGATAGTCATCAGCCCCGAGAGAAGGCTGACCTGTCAATGAATCAAGGCTTTTTAAGAGAAGATAGCGTGTGTGTGTGTAGCTGCCTTGGGCATTGTCCGGACGGTCCAAGATTCGCCTCTCTGCTTTGCACTCGGGCACTGTCGAAGGGGTCTTTCCGCCACTACTGGGCATTCCATTGTACGATGTGCTGATCTCTGATTTTGATTGGGGCTATCACGACACAAGGCAGCCCTGTTCTGCTCACATCAGCCGTTGTCTACAGTGCTCTGGCAGCATCCAAAGTGCTTCGGGCGGTCGCGGCAACTCAGGGGTTCATGCCCAAGAAATTGCGGCAAGCAATCCAGCTCAGGAGCTGTCTCCAAAACTGGTCCGTGCTGCGCAGAGTGCCTGCTGTTACCAATCCCTGAAACGTCTTTCCTGGTCAGCTGCTAGCGGCAAAATCCAATTAGCACACTTTTCGCCGTCAAGTCTTCGGCAGATTTGGCGCCTTCTGAGGCGGCGGCACATAAAGGTATGTGCCCACGATGCCCAGGATTGAAAACCTACGTTGGCAAAGTGCACACGACCGTCAGCTCGCGTCCAAGTCCTTGCGCGCTGAAAGGTGTATTGAGAGCGAGGACGCTGGATCCAACGCTGAAGCGCATGTTGCAGCAAGTGCATCGCATGCAGCGCAGTGATGGACGTGCCAGACCAGCATTGTCAACCCTGCCGAGCGCCCAAGCCATCCAGAATTATGGGCAGCGGAGTAGAAAAAGACGACAGCAGGGGCGGCACTCACGTGAGGGCGCTGATGACCTGCTGGAGGGAGAAGTCCTTGGACTTCATGTTGGCGATCGCCTGCAGCGTGCACAGCAGCGCCGACCAGCCGCCCAGCCGCCACTGCAGATCGGAACATGAGCATTAAGGCCACTGACACCAGCGGCACCAAAGCATTTTTGAGGTGTCATCGTCTGGCAAACACTTGTCGACGACCGGCGCCTGGAGCCTGCACAGCAGTGCCGACCAGCCGCTCAGCCGCTATCGACTCAATAGTGTGCTCGATGGACAGGCACATGTCAACACTCATGAGCATTCTCCGCTCATGCGCGCCGGCCGACGGCTGCAGTTTGCCCAGCCATGCCGATCTCCAGCCCAGCTGCCATTCCAACAAGGACAAGTATTGCAGCTGATCACCTGCAGCAGCATCAGCGCCTTTAGCAATACATGATCCGTCAGACACCCATCCTCGGCACGTCCTCAGCCGACGACTTCACCTTGAATATGAGGCTGGCGGCGCCAATGATGACGGCCACGATCAGCATCAAATCGCCTGCCGACTCCTCGTCCTTCTTCGGCCGCTCAAATTTGACGGCCTCCTCCGGCCGTCGCGGGTCACCCGACACCTGCACAAATGATTGCGGCAGATGTTGATGACTGCACTGGTTCTGAGGAAATTGATCATGGACAGGTCACTAAGACAGTGGTCGTCGAGCCTGACGGCCTCCTGCTAACGCCGTGCATCCCACAGGACCAGGCAGATATACTCTACAGCCTTCCTGAGGAGTCCAAAGCATCCTCAGACAGGTCTCCACTGATGATCTTCGAAGAGGATGCTGCAATGGGCACTGTGAAGCAAGACTGCCTCCTCCGACCGTCATGGATCGCCCCACAGTGTCAGTGGAACATCTGCTGCTGCTTTGGGAGATGAATGGACTTTGCTTGGACATAGGATGGAAGGTGATAGAGCTGGCGGCGGCGGCAGTGGTGCATGTGACCTATTTTGGCATGCACACAGCAGCCGCAAGCACGCACATGGAGCATCGGCACACACTGAAGGCGACCAACCTTGATCTGGACCGGCATCCGATCAGCTGCTGCGGCAACTGGCCCTGTCAGGCACGACCAGCTGCGACAATGGCGCCAGCACCGCTACGCTCGTTTGCCTCAATCCGCGCGACGATCTGCCCGCCAGTGGTGCACACTGGTGACCACCAGTGTGCAGGTAGCTCGCTTTTGAAGATCACTTGGAGAGCAGACAGCTGTTGTGTACGCAGTGTAAGGCAAGTGGATGCTGCGGTCGAAGAGCTGCCACAATTCAGATTGAAAACGCAGGAGAGCCGGGGCTACACGCGCGGTCAGCACCAGCGAGATGCTACGAGGATCACGCACGAGCTCTGCACAGCGCAAATAAGCTTTCCGGCAGCAAGTGCGCCGTTCAGGAGCTGAGCTCAAGCCCTAACTAAAGCCCTGGCTCGGCAGTCTCTGTCAGCCCCCGCACGTGCACGTCCTTGTCCTCTCACAGTGCAGCACAGGCTTGTCACACGACCTGTTTGCATGGCGCGTGTCCAAGCAAAGCAACCATCTTGAACCGCAAAACTGCATCTGGCGGCCGAGCCCCGTGCGCTCACGGCACAATCGGGCTCGCAGGATGGCCCAACAGGGGTGCAGCGGGGTGCTGCTAGAGCTCAACGCCCAGGCGCCGGGTGAGACACTGCCGACATGCATCAAGGAGCGTCTGGAGTCGAGGCGCCGGCCCGCGATCACGCTGGAGGCCATACATGCTCGGCTCCAGCGTGCTGCTCGCAAACGCCAGGTGCCTTATCCTTCCCAGGGCGAGCCTTGCAACCCTCACATGATTGACTGGGCCAATACAAGACATGACGCATGATTTGGATTGCATTTAGTGCCGTCCCGGCATCCTCCACATAATTTTGGGTGTCGGAGTTCAGGGATGCGCAAACTGTGTGCGCTTGTGCCAGGCAGCACTTGCAGTCATATCCCTTGGTTGCTCACGTCATGTGTTACCTCGCTCACCGTGTCATCCTCTGAACCCAGTTTGAGAGCAACAGCTGCAATATCTTTCGGTGGCATTAGGTGAGGGGTCGCAAGTGGGGTTGTGACGTTGGGGCGATGGCTGAGCGCCCGGCTCACTTTGCTAACAGGAAGTTCAGGAGCGGCAGCAGCCCAGCAGGGCCCGCAAGGCCGCCGCGTCGCCGCCGTCCGAGGAGGAGCGCGCCGCTCGCCTGGCGCGCGAGCTGCAGGTACAATATCTGGCAATGTTCTGTCCGCCCGGCTGAGCTGCCGCAGCAGTTGTTACCAGACTGTCGCTGGTGGTCCCTTCTTGCTGCATCCGTTAGAACTGATGCTGTATGTTCACGCATTGAATGCATCTCATGCAGCGCTCCAGAATTTTGCAGCAACAGCCAGCATTGCTCCTCGCCACGGACCTCCTCTCAGAAGTCTTTTCAGACTCACCATTCTCCCACAGGAACGGCTGGACGCCGCAGAGGCCGCCAGGGCCGCTGCATTCGATGCGCGGCAGCGGCGGGCGGCGGCGGCAGCGAAGCGCGCATCGGCGGTCCGGGCGATGGTGGAAGCACGGGCGGCGGAGGACGCCCGGCAGAGGGAGGCGGCGCTGAACGCGCGGCTGAGCCGTGCGGCGGCCATGCGCTGGGCCAGCCTCGCCGCGAAGGTGTCCAGCCAGCCGGAGGTACTTCAACCTTTGCTACTTCAGTATACTTTTGGTTGAGAACAGCATCCTGCCCTGCCGGCAGTCGCCATTGTAGTTCCTGCAGCAGCTTGCGGCAAAGCACGCCGTGCACCGCCGTGCTCCTGCCATCTCTAAAGTGGTAAAATCCCACAGTAACATTGTAACTGGCTGCAACCAGCGTATTTCTGCACTGTCCGCAGTCGCCATCGCAGTTCCTGCAGCAGCACGCAGCAAAGCGCGCTGCGCACCGCCGTGACCGCGCCGCGACGCAGCTGCAGCGCTTTTGGCGGAAGGTGGTTTCCGGCGGCGCCACCTCGCGCCAGCTGGCGGCGGCATTCGCCGGTACTGGCCTGCCGCAGGGCCCGGCGATTTCCACTGGTGCTGCCAGGCAGCAGCGCCCCAGCCAGGTGTGTCGATAAGAACCTTGGATACCGGATCCTGCCATTGGGGTTCTGCGAGGCAGCCAGCAAGATTTGCGCATGCTGCTGTGCCCTATGCCCAAGCTCGCCTCTCGATCATATTGGTGTTCACTGCTGCAGGCCCAAAGAAGCCCAGCTCGCAGGCCGGGCTTCGGCTTCATCACCATGGAGCCCGATGAGGTGACTGGCTGCATCTGATGATGCTGACGCTGCATCGTTGAGCCACGACCCCTGCAAACACTGATCGCCAGAGGGTGACCCGATTGTCTTCTGCGTGATCATCGGATCGGAGGACGGCCCACCCATCACCATGGTCAGTCTGCCGCACGCGCCCGTGGTGCTGTTGGGCCTCAAACCGCTGGCCTACAAACGGTTTTGCTTGTCTTGCAACAGAACGAGGAGCCGGAGGAGGACCCGTTCGACACGCTGGCCGACCAGCTGCATGCGCCCGCCACGCTGGCCGCAGCCGGCGCGCTGCTGCGGCGGCTGGAAGCCCGCCTGCAGGCGCGCGGTCCGGAGCACAGGGTTCCTCGCATCGGCAGCAACTCGGCGGATGCCGGTGGCAGCAGCGCGGCCGACGGCGGCGGCGGCGGCGGCGACGGCGGCAAGAGCGGCGGGTGCAGCGGCGGCGGCGGCGGCGGCGGCGGCAAGAGCGGCAGCTGTGGTGGCGGCGGCGGCCCGCTGAACAGCATCGGAAACACCAATGACGCCGCCGCTGTGGCCGCCCTGGCGCAGCTGTTTCCCAGGGCGGCGGCGGCGCTGCGGCGGGTGCCACGCTACCCCACACGCGTCTTCCTGACCTCCTACATGATCAGGGTGAGCTCCCGGGTTTCACGTTGCGTGAGCCTATCAGAATGGTTTGTACAGCACAAGTCCCCAGTGGCGGCAGGCGCCCTACTGAGCTACGAATGCTCAACGTTCCTGTGTCTGTCGATTGCACAGGAGCATGCCATGGCGTTGTTCAAGACCTGGCGCGAACGCGAGCAGCGGCTGGCCACTTGAGGCATTTGCTGCTAAATTGTGTACGCTTATCATGTCTGTCTCTCCTCGCCGTATAGGCGCACGCTATGGTGGTATTCAACACGTGGGGCGAGCGCGAGCGGCGGTTGGCTGCCTCCGCCCGCCGCCTGTCGGCCGCCATGGATTCGCTGCTGGCTGCGCTGCTGGCGCCGCGTCCGCACGGCGGCACCGCTGGCTGCGATGATGCTGGCAGCATGGACAGCGGCTGCGCTTTCGGCGGCACCAAGGCCGCTGCCAGCGGTGGCGGCATCAGCGGCGGCGACGGCGGCGCTGGAGGCAGTTGCTGCCTGGAGCTGGCGGCTTTCGATGGCGCGTGGGCGGAGTACGTGGGCCTGTTTGCAGCCTGGAAGGGCCGCAACGCAGCAGCCCTCGAGGTGAAAACCTGATGGCTCCACCTCACCAGAAACCCTAAATATGTATTTACGTGTATTACATGGTTGCCGTAGATTTGCCTGCTTCCGGCAGAAGGGCCACAGTGACGCAGCCCTTGAGGTGAGATCGGTTCCAAAAAAAAGAAGAACAAAAAGAATTAAAAAAAAAAAAAAAAAAAACTTTCAGGAACGACACGTTGTCAACCAGTCACACCCCACTGACCACAAGCACTGCACAGGCGGCATCATGCAGCCCCATCTCCACCTTGTCAGGGCCGCGATGCCGTGCGAGGCGTTGCCGCCGGGCAACCTTGGCGCTAGTACCTTTGCCACCCTGCAGCAACTTATCATAGGGTTATCAGAAGCAATGGTGTTGTTGTTCCGCCGTGCAGGAAGACCTGATCCGCGCGGCCGTGGAGCTGGAGCGGTCGAGGCTGCGCAAGCTGCTGCCGCTCGGCGGACTCGCCTCAGCAAGAATGGCCGTCAATGAGGACCTTCAGGTGGATGCACCACACCGTCTGGACAGAATGCTCAACAGTGTGCAAGAGGCATTGTGTCACATCTGCGCATCACCATTTACATTAATACGACTCATGGTTCCCTGGACTGAGCTGCTGCAATGGAGGTGCTTGCAGCTGTGCTGCTGTCAAATCCTGTGCTTGAGGAGCTGGAGTCGAAACCCACGTCTGTTTCCTACTGCAGATCCTGGTGCACCATGTGGGAGAGGACCAGGCGCTGCTGCGGTCGAAGTGCCTGCAGCTCAGGGGTGCGGCCGGCGCCGCCCGCATGGACGCCGCGCTGTCAGCGGCGAGGGCGGAGGAGGAGGCGCGCCACGCACATGCCGTGGCTGAGGAGAACCTCAGACCTGCTCCGCAGGCAATTCACCCTGCTGCTCCGAGTTGCCGATCACATGGACGGATCAGGCAACCGTGCCACAGATGACCATCGTCAAACGCAGACTGTGTCTGCGCTGGCGCCTCCACCTGCGCGTACTGCCAAGTTTGCTTCGCCAGCACAACACCATGGAGTGCAAACTCAAACGACACGGCGTAGTTCTGGACGGCATCCAACGGCGGCGGCCAGCGGCTCCATGCTGCGTTGCATGACTTTGCAGACCCGCAAAGAACCAGAAGTTTCCACCTGTGGTTGCCGCGCTAACCGAGATGATTTCATCTCAACATACTTACATCTCAACATACTTACATGAGGAGCCAGAAGCTGTTGGAATGCGTTTCTGTAGGGTCCGTCGACGCCCCCGAGGCCGGCGCCGCTGCCGCCGCGCATGCGCGGCCGCGCCGCTGCCGAGCCGCCGCAGAGGCGGGAGCGGCGCGTCATCGACCCCGCGCAGCAGCAGCGCGATGCCATGTGCGCTCACGAGGCCCTGCACTGTTCCTGTTTACCATTTTGAAGGAGACCAGACGTGCCGACTTGGAGCGTCGCAGCATGCCGCCATGTGTGCTTGCCAGGCTGTGCGAGTGGGCAATAATATTTAAAAAAATTGAATCATTATATTGTATTCTTTTTTTGTATCCCATCCTGTTCAACTTGCCTTGATGGCATCGCAGCAGGCTGACACTTGCGGTTTGTTTCCAGGCTGTGGCAGCTGCTGCACGATGCGCACTGGCAGCCGCCGACAGCCGAGGTTGGACCTGCTGTGACATGAAATCTGATGGCTGCTGACAGCCTGGAACCTCCTCTTTGCCCAGGCTGTGGGAGCTGCTGCACGATGCGCACTGGCAGCCGCCGACAGCCGAGGTCGAACCTGCTGCGGCATGAAATCTGATGGCTGCTGACAGCCTGAAAGTTCTTCATTGCACAGGCTGTGGGAGCTGCTGCACGATGCGCACTGGCAGCCGCCGACAGCCGAGGTTGGACCTGCTGCGACATGGAATCTGCTGGCTGCTGACAGCCCGAAACTTACTCTTTGCCCAGGCTGTGGGAGCTGCTGCACGATGCGCACTGGCAGCCGCCAACAGCCGAGGTTGGACCTGCTGTGGCATGAAATCTGATGGCTGCTGACAGCCTGAAACTTCCTCTTTGCACAGGCTGTGGGAGCTGCTGCACGACGCGCACTGGCAGCTGCCGACGGCTGAGGTGGAATCCAAGTGGGCCGACGCCACTGGAGTCGCAGACGTGATGACGGTGCGCTTCCGGCTGTGACCTTTATCAAACGAGCGTTTTCGCTGCGGAACCCTTGCAGCTGCCAGTGGGGCCATGTTGCAGACCAGGCAACGCCGCCACCAGCGCCACAAGTGTGACATGCGCCACTGCCCCTTCAAGTACGCCATTGAAGTAGTTAACACGGCGGTCGAAAGCGCACAGCAAAATTCTTGTTTCCAATGCGCTTCGAGACAGCATTCCTGCCGTGCAGGAGCCACAGCCGGACGCAGAGGAGCTGGCTGCTGACCCGGCAGCAGCGGCGGCGGCTGTGCAGCGTCGCATCAGGCGCATCGCCGAGCAGGCGTTCTGGGACGCCCGCGCTGAGGTGAGGAAACTTATGTAAGGAGCGTCCCGGGTGATGCGGTACCAGCCTGGGCGAGGCTACCAGATGGCAGCCCTGCAAGCATCAGTATATGCAGGTCCCGAATGCACTGCTGTCGAATAAATGTAAAAAAAACAAATGTAATAAATGTAACTGTAGTAATTGTAATCGCGCTCATTGCAGCACACGCAGGGCCACACAGGACCTCAGATGAAATTTAGGTGTTCTCCGCCGACGCAAAACTTTTGCAGTAGGTGGTGGTGTCTGCACAGCCAGCGGCGGCGGATGTCCACCCTGCTCCGCTGATGGCAACACCTCCTTGGCCGACAACGCCTTGGCTGTGTGCTAGCCGCTGGCATCTGCGGAGTTGTCGGTAGAGGGCTTTATCACATGGCCTGCAAAAGCTCGGGCATTAACCGCCTCTGTCCCACCCAAAATGGGGGAAATCTGGTACCGCAGGAGACGCTGGGATCTGCGCAGGCGCCATTGAGCTTGTCACACTGCGGCAGGAAGGTCTCTTTCATTAACCAGAAATGTATGTTTCCGGCTGCCGCAGGCGCTGCTGCCTGCAGAGCTGGCGGCCTCATCACGCTGCAGGTCGACCTCGACTTTGCTGACGCCACAAGCTCCTGACAGGTGCCGCTGCCATGACAGGCGCTGGCGTCTGCAGAGCTGGAGGCAGCAGCTGCAGCGGCGGAGGGTTTCGTCGCGCTGCTGGACGACCTCGACTTCCTGATGCGAGCATCCCATTGCAAATGAGGGTTTGTTGACGCCGCCATGACAGGCGCTGGCGTCTGCAGAGCCGGAGGCAGCAGCTGCAGCGGCGGAGGGTTTTGTCACGCTGCTGGGCGACCTCAGCATGTAAGTTTAACCCATGGACCAACAGCCATGATTGGCGCTGTCACAGGCGCTGGCGTCTGCCGACCCGGAGGCGACGATTGCTGCGGCGGAGGGTTTTGTGACGCTGCTGGGCGACCTGGGGCGCCAGCTGGCGGACGCGCTGCCGCAGGACGGCGGCCCTGTGGCGGAAAGGGTGGCGGCGACGCTCGGGCCGGACACGCTGAGGAGGCGGCTGGGTGAACTGCGGCTGCTGGATGGCCCGCACGTGAGATTTTTGCTTATTTATATTATTTTCATGCTCAGGCAACACCCTTGGACATTGGTTTTGGCCCTGCAGCGGTGAGTGTGGCGAACATGCTTGGGGCGAACTTGCTGAGAGAAAAAATTGTCAATAAAAACTTTGTTTTTTATATGCTAGTTGATAAAATGGTGAGAAGAAAACAAAGTTTTTTCTTACCTTTGAAAACAGGCAGAGCTTGTGTTCTTAGAATTAAAGTTCATTTTATCAACTAGGAAACAAATGAAATTGCGGCTGGGGAAGTCACTGCTGCCGGCTGGCCTAGTCAAGCACGAAATCATTCAGCAATCTTATTGCACAACCTTGTGGCGCCAACGTCTCGCCCAGCAAGTGGCGGCGCTGCTGCTGGCCAGGCCCCCAGGTGCTGCACCGACTTCAGTTTCGACATTCCAGTCCCACGGAAGAGACTGATGGCGGCCTTTCATCAGTGCGTCCGCTGTCAAGCAGCTTGCCCTACGACTGCAAGGTCAGCACTGCAAGGCTGTGCTCAGTTATTGCAGCATGAGGCGGTCTCGCAGCTGCTGCAATGAAGGGGCCGCAGAACCGAGCAGTGCTGGCAAAGCGAAGGCTGACATGACAATGCATGACAGCCGGCCTGCAATGGACCCATGACCGTGACACGAAGTCCCTGCGGATCCCCCAGCGCGCCTCTTGACTCCTACCATTGTAAACCATCAACCACAGGATGCACATCAGCTGCTGGCATGCAGCAGGGCTGCGTCCGCTTTAGGGTTTAGGGTTTAGCATGCAGCCGGCCGAGCTAGGAGCGCCTGCAGGGGGGGGGGCCCTGGTGCAGGCCTCATCAACTGGGACGAAAAAAAAAACCCTAAATAGTGTGTAAAGGTGCCCATGCACTGCAGGGTGCGCGCGAGCTGCTGGCGGTGCTGGAGGAAGGCGCCGTGCTGCTGGCCGAGTTGGGGGCGCCCGCGAGAGTGGAGGCGGCGGCTGCGGCGCGCGCCGCCATCGCCAAGGACGTGGTGAACGCTGCAGGAGACAGGTGCAGCTTTCGCTGCGATCTCTGTTGTGTCGATCACTGTTTCAGTGGTGTACACAAGTTCTCTGCCAGACGGAAGGGGCCTGATCATTCAGGCGGCGCTGTTGCCGGCGGCGCAGCAACCGAGTCACTACCCTGAGAAATGTCGACAGGCAACACTGTGCTGCAGGGTGGGCACGGCGGAAGCTGCCACCAAGGCGGTGCGGCTGCTGGCGGCGTAGTTGCAGTTCCACAACCCATGAACAAATGAACAACCATGTTCGTGCTGCAGGGTGGGGACGGCAAAGGCCGTGACCCAGGCGGTGCGGCTGCTGGCGGCGCAGCTGCAGATGCTGCGGCTGGACGCCGCTAATGCGCACCTGCGCATGCTGTCTGTCTCCCTGTCAGGCGGCGCCGGCATCAGGTGAGAATTAATATTTCTGCGGCGTCTCTGACAGAGCGTGTGTTGAAGTTCGACTGTGAGCTTTGCCGACAACTTCAGTACACGGTAGCGGTTGGACGCCACGAATGCGCACCTGCGCATGCTGTAGGTCATCAACAGGCAGAGCTGGCGTCATGTAAAGTGCTGTTGAGCGGCTTGACTCCATGTGCTGCCGTGCAGGCACGCGCGCTCCCGCTTCCTGGCAGCGTACGGCCTGCCGCAGGGGCACGCTTCGTTTTCCGCAGCCCAGCTGGCCGCGGCGCTGCCGGCGACCGCCGCGTGGCTCGCGGCAGCCGTCGGGCAGCTGCCGGCTGCCGAGGCCGCGCCGCAGCGGCAGGGCGGAGGGGCCGCACCCAGTCCCACCGCTTCCTCCGCCGCCTGCCCTGCCGCTCCCTCCTCCCTGTCGTCTGCAGGAAGCAGCAAACCGCCGACGGCGCTGCCAGCAGCGCCCATGCGCGCCGGCACCGTCGGGCCTTCTGCTTCCGTCAGTGCCGCCGCCGCCGCCGCTGCTGGCGTTTTCGGGTCGGCGCTGCAGCCGGCGCCGGCGGCGCGGCTGCTGTTTTCAACCGACTTGTCGTCGTGGCGCGCCGCTGTGCGATGTGGTCTGGTGGCCCTGGTCGCTGGGCAGGAGCCGCTGGGGCGGGTGAGCCCAATGCCCATTGTTCCCTAAATGAGATGTATAATTAATTTTCAATGCTGCAGCGTTGTGCATGGCATTTTGGTGCCTCTTTCTGGCAGTGGCTGCCCGCAGCCGCTCGGCTGGATTGATTAACGAAACTGTGATTGGTTAACGACACTGCGCACCTTCCTGCCTGGGCACCTTCAGAATGCTGCTGCACAGTGCATTGCCATGGCAGCTTGTGCGAATGTGCACTTGCCAATGACCCCCATGCCCACATACACTACCGTCTCTCACCCTCCCACAAGAATGGCCATGGTCTCGACTTTTCTTCGCTGCAGGGTGGGTCCAGCCTGCCGGAGACGCTTGAGATGGAGACCCGGCGCCTTGCCGAGGCGCAGGCGGCGTACCAGCGGCTGCTGGTGGGCGTGGCGGCGACGCTGCTGCTGCGCGAGCATGCGGCTTCGACCAGGGGGACTTTGCTGCCAGGTGACTTTTCTTCGTGCCGGATTTGTGAAATCTGCACCATTCAGAGAACAAGGTGACCGTGGCATGGCGGTGGCGCCGCCGTGCATCGCAGCCGAGCTGCTGGACTGCCTCGACAAATTCATCTGAAATGCCGTCTCTTCATGAATTGCAGACATGCTGGAGACTGCGCGCGACCGGCTGGCGGTGCTGCCGGCCGAGCTGGTGCACGCTGCAGGAAATTCTAAAAGTTCGTGTGAACAGCTGCCGCTTCCCCCTGCAGACACCCTGGAGACGGCACGCCGCCGGCTGGCGGCGCTGCTGGCGGATCCCGCGACCCAGCTGCCGCACATCGCGGCGGAGCTGGCGGCTCTGGCCGGCTCCCGGGGCGACGCCAGCACGGAGGAGACGATGCGCTGCGGCCTGCAGCGGCTGCTGGCCCGCGGCAGTGGGGGCTTCAAGGTGACAGATGCATTGCTTCGTTGCTCACTGCCAAGCGTGTTGCGTCAACGTCTCCTTTGGCAATGGCGGGTATGCACAACAGCTTCTAAGACGCAGGCTGCTCAACTTATATTCTGCTCTGCTGCAGGGGATCAGCAATGGCCTGACGACAGCGCTCAGGCTGCGGCTGCTGCTGGGCGGCGGCGCCGGCGGTGATGCTGCGTCAGCGGCAGCTTTGGCTCGCTGCGGCGCAGCCGCTTTCGCCACAGAGGTGGACGCGCTGGCTGTTAACCTCGGCCAGGTTGCGGCCGTCTCCGAGGCTGTGCACGGCGACACGTACACGGCACTTGTGGCTGGCGCCTGAAGGTTGCAGCCGCGGCTTGCCGGGGCACATGGTCAGGAGCCTGGGCGGGCTGACCGCCGCCCACCTGGCGGCAGCATCAGCAGCGATGTTCAAGACTTTGCATGGCAGAGCGTGTCCGGCATCGGCAGTGGATGCTTGGCGGCTGCACCGCAGCTCGGCGGAGACTGTGTGTTCCACTGGCCGCGCACCGTGCGTGGCGGCGGGCTCTGCGGCCGTGCGTGACGCACGTGCAGCACAGGCGGCCAGCACTCAATGAGCGCAGATACCCTTCGGTGGGCTTGGGTGTCGGTCGTCGTGGCACAGAGCAGTAGCAGCAAAGGCAGCGTGCAGGCGTAGGTCTTGATTGAGCTGGTGGCGGGCTCGCAGCAGCACCCCACACGGACTCTAGCCGGTGTTTCATTTGTACATGGTTTTGTACCCGCTTGCGGTTGCCAACATGAGTTATGGCGCTGCATCAGCGTTGCAATGTCGTAAGACGCAACGCGCACGACAGCGCTTCCGCAGGTGCAATGCTTTCTGCGGTCTGAAGTGGAGTGAAGCTCAAACCTCGTCAATACCATCGAGCCCAACAGCATATATGACAGTATGAGAGCAGGCCTGTGACAAATCATCCTGTCATCAGGCGGCAGCCATTCGGCATGCACGACACATGGTGCGACATGCCCCCAACTGATGACATTTGTCTGTGACAACTCGTGAACTCAGGTTGCATGATGTGATCGGCAGCTTACCCTGCATCCTCGGTCGCAAGTCGATGTCGTGGGGTTGGACAGCGCAGGCCGGCTGACCCAAGTGATCGACTGATCTGTGGTCGGTCCTCCCGAAACGGTTGCCGTCCCGACCGCCGACTTCCTGCCGTCCGATCACGACTCCAGCATGGTAGTGAGAACACAGATCAGAGCTGCGGTGCCTGTCGTGGCGGCGGGGTCCTCTCCGCCAGTGGCAGCTCACTGACAACACAGATGCCCGCGGCGCATGCGCCGCGCGCGCAACCCGCCCTGCAGCCGGTGCGCGTCAAGGGGCAGATCTTGGTCCCGCTGCCCACCGCGCTGCTGGCGCTGACGCTGACGCTACTCCTGTACCACGGGGCGGCCCGCAGCGTCGGCTTTGGCCGGAGTGCCGCGCCGCCGCCGCTTCAGCTCGAAACTAACAGATGGCTGGAACGCGCCGACGACGCCTGGCCCGTCTCCAGGTGAGGCCATCCTAGCATGTGAACGCAATGGCTGCTCTGGTGGCTGGTGCAAGCCGGCAACCCAAATCCCCGGTTTCTAGATGGGTGCACGTCAGACGTCACCGCCAAGACCGCATGATTCATTACACAATGAACCATGCGCAGGACGCTTAGCTGCGGCAATGGCACCTGGCAGCGGGAGTATGCAGACCTGCACGCCAGGATGCTGCGAAAGGAGGTGCCGCCGCGCTACATCGTGGCAATCGGCGAAAACGGTGAGCGCCTGGAGCCTTGCATGGCAGAGTACCTTCGACTCGAGCTGACAGTCTGCGGATGCTACAGCCGCACGTGGAGACGCTGCAGGACAAGGTGCCACATCGCAGCATCAAGGTGTGTCGCAAAGTCTGTGATGCAGCTGAGCTTGCGGTATCGAGTTCCGGCTGCGGCGCCTGTGCCGCCAGCTGCTGCTTTGCAATATGATATGACACTGTGGGTACGAAAGCTGGGCGGCCCGCCACTGCAGCAATTGAGTGTGCCACCGCGACTGGCAGAGCGGCAACTGTGTTCAGGAATCGAGAGGCTTGTCTTCCTGGCGTTGTGATGATGTCCACATAACGCGGAGGACTTAGTGGCAGCGCTGCTCATGTCTTTCACATATCGACATCTGGCTCACTCGACCCTGCACATGCCTGGTGGACGCCTGTGGAAAAAGGTAATGATGCTGGTCTGAGTGGCAGTGCTGCAAGGGCGCGCTCATTCCGCATGTCATCCAGTCCTTGCGGGGGCTGTTGACGAAACCAAAAAGGGGTCTGATGTTGTCACCTTTCAGGCCTGGCGGACAGCTTCGTGGGCGCGATGACGCTCTTCTGGGTGGCGGTGCTGCAGCGGCGCGCCTTCTTCATGAGCTTCGGCGACACGCGCGGGTCATACGAGTGGGCCTTCGACCAGCCCAGCATCAACTGGAGCTGGTGAGCACCTTGACACCTTCTTTTTCCGCAGTGTTGAGGACTTCCTGTTGCAGCACGAGCACCAAGTCCAGGGCGTCAGCAGCAACATGTTGACCGGCCCGACATGAACTGGAGCCAGCGAGCTTTCTACACCAACTCAAGTCTCATTGTCACGTCATTATGAGCAAATGTGAGTGAGCGAAGCTGAGGCCGAACATCAAGTGCTCGTGGAGAAATGCAGGCGAGCAAGGGCATTGATATGGTGGAACACTGCAGGTACTCTGTTTCACCGACAGACATGCGTGGCCAGTGCACTCAGTCAAGCTTGCAGTCAGGAACAACTGGGCCCCATGACTTTGCAAGCTGAAGCACCCAAGCTCGGGCTGCTACGGTCGCAGGGCACAGCATGAGTGTCCCAGACAATCTTGTGGTGCCCCGCAGGGAGAAGTCGCTGCTCGCAGACGGCGACGTGCTGAAGTTCCGGCTGGACTCCAGAACTCTTGTGCAGCAGGAGCACCAAAGTCAATTGCATGTTTCATACAGCTCGTGCTGCCCTATAGGGACAAGTCGCTGCTCGCGGACGGCGACGTGCTGAAGTTCCGGCTGGACTCCAAGAAACCCAATCTGACAGAGCCAATGCAGATACGCTTCGGGGTAAGTGTCCTGAGCCTCATGCAACCTGAGCCTGCAAGCCTGCGACATTGCGTTTGGGCAGCAGGGCCCTTGAGAAACAGAAACTGTCCACCGCCTACAAGTGCGCGGCGGCGTTCTGAAGCACGACGTGGCCTGCACCGTGTTGCAGCGCTGCAGCACGACGCTTCGTGAGATTGATGTATCCATGGTTTGTTGGCATGCCTTGCCAAGCCTGGGACTTGATGCTGGTGTCGCCTCCCCGTGATCTGCAGCTTAGGGTTTAGGGCACAGCTTGCATGTGAGGGGCTGACAACACGCTGCGCCTGTTATCATGTGTCGTGTATGCCCATATGTGCTTGCTTTCCAAGACGGTCTGCCAACCAACCCTGGCCTGTCTTTGCAGGAGGGGGCAGCAGCTGAGGGCAGGTCGTACGACATTGCATGTATATGCAAATCTGATGTCAAGAGACAGCTGCCGGCGTTTCATTTGCAGGGTGGGCGGCAGACTCGCGTCGAGCACACTCTACTGCACGTCAGCCGTCTGCTCTCGTCAATTCCGAGGGTGTTGATCACGGCTGACGTCGCGACCGTTGTGGCTCACAGGACGTGCGTCAGCTGGGCGTGGAGTACACCACGCTGCACATCAACACGTTCAAGGGCTACCTGTGGCCGCTCATGGACAACGCACATCACAAGGTGCCGCCTGACGCTGTATGGTGGTGCACTAGTTGAGTTTTTCTTTAGTTTTACTCCGCAGCCTTTCTTTGGTTTTCCTCCCTAGTCTTTCTTTAGTTTTCCTCCCTAGGTTTCCTTTAGTTTTCCTCAGTTTCGCGAGAACACTGCAGTGGCGGGGCTAGCTCTGGCCGGTCGTGGACAACACACCCCACAAGGTGCTGCCAGGAGCTGCGTCTCGGCAATTCTGAGTTTGCCCCATCTTCCACTTCCGCAGAGACACTGCTAGTCGCAGCGCTACCTGTGGCCGCTCATGGACAACACGCACCACAAGGTGCCGCCCGAAGCTGCATGTTGGCAATTTTGACTTTTTCCATTGTCAAAAGTCCCACAGGAACATTGCAGTGGCAGGGTCGCCTGTGGCCGCTCATGGACAACACGAAGCACGAGGTCTGGCAGAGAAACGTTGTCACAGGTTTACAAGAAGCGCGGGGTTGGCGTGAAGCTCACAATCTGGCATGACACAGCTGTTTGTGGCCAACCTTGCTGTGCACAGCGGTGACACGTCAGTTGACTCTGCCATGTCACAGGAGGAGCTGCGGCAGATGGGGCTGCACCCCAGCAACGTGATGGCGTGCGGCGTGGACTTCCTGTTCCGTATGAAGCCGGAGGCCCTGGCGCCACACGCTGAGGTGTGCTTAAGCCTACAAGGTTCTTCTAGGATGTGAGTCGAACTTTGAGCAGCAAGCAGCGTGCGTGCGGCGTGGACTTCCTGTTGCGCCGAAAGCCGGAAGCACTGGCGCCAGACACAGAGGTGCTCCAGGCACGCCGCAGCTTGACAGCTTGCTCCACATTGCAAGGAGTTGCACAGCTGCCAGGTCTTGCCACACCCAGAGTCGGCACGCGCATCTGCGCATGAAACAACATGCAGGTCAGATGCAAGGCACGTCTGACAACGATGTCTGAAGCGACGTACCCAGTTGCGACTATGTCGCAGGAACTGGCGGAGTTGGCGGATCCGGCGGCGCTGAAAATCGGCATGCACATCCGGGTGGGGGACAAGGCGCTGGTCAGCAAGGGGCATGAGCATCCGCCGCTGGACTTCTACGTCGCCTTCTTCGACTGCGCGGCGCAGCTGGAAGCCCACAGGCAGGCACCAAACTCAACGTCCACTCAAGGCTCGAAGCTGTGCAGGAGGCATTGCTCTTAACGTGTGCAAGGCGTGAAGATTGGTTGGGGAACTTTTGTTGCCTTGCTCGACAGCGCGGCGCGGTTGGAAGCTTTTGGGAACACGCCAAACCCGGTGTGTTACTCGGAGCTCAAGCTGCAGCAGGCATGGATGAACGTTGTGTCGCCTTCCTCGCCTGCTCACCGACTGCGCGGCCCTGCGGCATTCAGCAAAGGAGCAGTCCGGCGACATTCTGGTTGCTGCACGACGTTCTGGTTGCTGCGACTTTTTCTCAATTTTTGTTATTTTTCATGCTGGTCGGCAGAGTTGTGGAAGCTCTCCGCCATGCATGTGGCATGTCAGCCTTCACTGGCTCAAGGCCAATGGTGCGCTGCAGGGCTGTGCCGGGGCAGAAGGTGCGGTGGTACCTGCTGACGGACTCCGTGAAGCTGCGGCAGCAGGCGAAGGAGCGGCACGGCGACAAGCTGGTGACCAAGCTGGACGCGAACGTGGCGCACACGCGCAAGGGGCGCGGCGACCGGGAGCAGGCGGATGTGATACGCTCCTTCCAGACCGCGGCAGCGGAGATGTTCATGCTGGGGCTGACGGACTACCAGATCATCACCACGCACTCCGGCTACGGGTGGGTGCACCTTCTCTCGAAACACATGCATGTCATCAGCGTTGGGCATCCACGATGCACGCCAGAACATGGCGGCGGAGATGTTCTTGCTGGGTCTGATGGACTACCAGATCATCACCACGCATTCCGGCTACTAGTGGCACCTCAGCCCACCTGAGAAAGCGATTCGCCCAGATCATCAGGCGGCGGCGGAGGAGTTGTTGATGCTGGTGGTCGTGCAGATGATTAGATAGACTCATGCTGTCGGGTTTCGCACGTCATGTAGCATTCAGAAGTTTGTTATCTCACAGGCGGATGGGGTCCTTCATGAGCGGCAAGTACCATCAGGTGTATGGCGTGGAGCTGTGGAAGGGGCAGCAGGAGCCGCCAGAGAACATATCCTGCGGCGTCGATGACTACATGAAGCGCTGGAACATGTGAAAACTGTATGAGAGGATCTGTAATATGTGGACACTGTCTACTGGGCGGTGTGTTGCCGTACAGACCTAGAGCACATGTTGCTGCGTCGGCGTGTTGCACTTGCCATGCTGGCACGATGTGCACTCGGGTTGTCACGGTGAGTTCGAGTCGTTGTAGGAATGCAATACTCCGTTGAACCGCACAGATGCCTAGTAGTCGATACCTCTCAGTAATTACAACAGCAGAACAGACATGTGGTTGGAAACCACTTGCAAAACAATTGAAAAGCAGCGCAGCAAGGTGTACACAAACCTTCATAACGCACAAACCATCAAAATGCTCTGGGTGTCATTCACAGCAGTCAGCCTGACCCGTACCTAGGAATTGCACCAGCAATATGCATGATACAGCAGCGCCAACATGCTGCCGTAGCCGTTCCCACTCCAGGGTGGGGCACTAACGCATCAGCGCCTTAGCAGCATTACCCAAACCCTGTTGCTGCCGCCGCCAAGCATGGCCAGCTGCCGCCGCTGCGTATCCACCCCTACTGCCGAATCAATGGTGCGGCAGCATCGCCCTGCTGCTGTTGCCGCCACCGCCGAGCAAAGCCAGCTCGCCTATTGCGCGCCGCTGGAGTCGGCCGACCAGGTAGTAAATGCTGAGGTGGATGAAGAGCAGGTACAGCGCGACCGCCAGCCGCGAGATGGGGTACTGCTTCAGCATCCGCACGACTGTGCTGGCGCTGCTGTCGATGAACCTGTGGCACGACCTGAAACCTCATCAGGCGCCTGCCACAAGCATTGGGTCTGCAGATTTGATGCAGAAGTCTATACAGCGAGTGCCAGCCGGCCACATCAGGAAATAAATATTTCAAAATAATTATAACAAAAAAGTTCCGGCACTCTCGTAGCACCACCATTGAACCTGCCACAAAGGAAGAGCGAAGCCCTCACTTGGCGCTGGCTTGGACGGCGCCGCCCAGGCGGTTGTGCATCGCCAGGCGCCGGTACGCGCCGCCCAGCGAGTCCATCGGCACCACGTCGTCCACCCCTGCTGCGCGATGTACGGATGTGTGATCTCCGGTTTGCATTGATAGAAAAGGAGAGACTGCATTGACAGAAAAGGAGAGACTGCGGTCGTGCGTGGCCAGGCGCCGGTACACGCCACCCAGCGAGTCCGTCGGCACCACATCGTCCACCCCTGCTGGGCACGAATAAAAAAATGGTTCATGATGAGGGAGGGCAAACGTCCGTCAAAAGGGCCCGGTACGCGCCGCCCAGTGAATCCATCGGCACCACATCATCCACCCCTGCTGGGCACTCGACGGACATCGCATGATCTTGGCTGTGTCGGTATGACTGAGGGAGGGCGACTGTGTCTCGCCAGTCGGCGGTATGCGCCAACCAGCGAATCCATTGCACCACATCAGCCACCCTGGCTCGACACAAACAAACATCACAAAACCATGGACGTGTCAGGATGATAGAAGATTTTCGATCATGCATTGCCAGGCGGCTGCATGCAGCGCCCGGCAAATCCATTGGCACCACAACATCCAACTGCGCAAGTTCAGGTGTGATGTCAGGGTTTGATATTGTCAACTCGAGATGAGTTGTCGCAGATAGACATGGTCACAATGCTGTATCGGCAGCTGCACACAGCATACGCATGTATCCACACAGAGACTGCCCTTCACCAGTCAGCCACAGTCGCTCTGTCATTTCCTCGCATAATGGTATTTCAGATAGCCTGTATGTTGTGAGTCCGAGTGCAGCTCGGATCCACAAAACCGCGCCTTTGCCAGCCTGAACTGACGAGAATCAGGATCCCAGCTGCTGCTCTCCGTATGGGTGCGCGCAGCTGCATCTGGAAGAGGCGTCCGCACAGACTCTTCTCACCTCGGCGGAGACCCTCAAACCCACATCAGATGTGCTGTAACAAGTTTTGAGCGCATGCGGCTCTGGGAGCTTGTCGTCCGCGCCTGCACAGGTCCTGCACACTCAGAAATCCTGTGGAGGCGGAGCCCCGCTCCAGGGCTGCTCGCCTGCGGGCAAGGGTTTAGGGTTTGGCTGCTTCAGCGCATGCCGCCACCAGCACCTGCTCCCAGGCGCGCTTCACATCAAAGAGGCATTAGGAAGAGCAGCCAGACAACGCTCCTGTGAAGGCGGAGGCCCGCTCCACGGCATCCCGCCTGCGGGCGCGCTCCGTTTCCACGCATGCCGCTGCCAGCTCCCGCACTCTGCGAAATCGGGCCAGCTTGACGAAGAGCAGCCTGAGAAGAGCACCTGTGAAGGCGGAGGCCCGCTCCACGGCATCCCGCCTGCGGGCGCGCTCCGTTTCCACGCATGCCGCCGCCAGCTCCCGCCCTCTGCGAAATCGGGCCAGCTTGACGAGGAGCAGCCTGAGAAGAGCACCTGTGAAGGCGGAGGCCCGCTCCACGGCTCCCCGCCTGCGGACGCGCTCCGTTTCCCGCATGCCGCCGCCAGCTCCCGCTGTCTGCAGAATCGTGCCAGCTTGACGAAGAGCAGCCTGAGAAGAGCACCTGTGAAGGCGGAGGCCCGCTCCACGGCATCCCGCCTGCGGATGCGCTCCGTTTCCCGCATGCCGCCGCCAGCTCCCGCTGCCTGCAAAATCGTGCCAGCTTGACGAAGAGCAGCCTGAGAAGAGCACCTGTGAAGGCGGAGGCCCGCTCCACGGCATCCCGCCTGCGGACGCGCTCCGCTTCGGCGCGCGCCGCCGCCAGCTCCCGCTCCAGGGTGAGCTGTGTCGCCGCCCTGTCGGCCGCCATCTGCTCCAGCTGCGTCTGCTTCAGGTACAGCAGCTCCGTGACCTATGAAGCACAAGAAAAGCGTCAGCTTCATGACCTATGAAGCACAAGAACACTCTCAGCAAGCTCATCTATTCCAACTGCATCGGCCGCCATCTGCTCCAGCTGCGTCTGCTTCAGGTACAGCAGCTCCGTGACCTATGAAGTACAAGAAAGGCGTCAGCTACGTGACCTATGAAGTACAAGAAAGGCGTCAGCTACGTGACCTATGAAGCACAAGAACACTCTCAGCAAGTTCATCTATTCCAGCTGCATCGGCCGCCATCGCCTCCAGCTGCGTCTGCTTCAGGTACAGCAGCTCCGTGACCTATGAAGCACAAGAAAGGCGTCAGCTACGTGACCTATGAAGTACAAGAAAGGCGTCAGCTACGTGACCTATGAAGCACAAGAACACTCTCAGCAAGTTCATCTATTCCAGCTGCATCGGCCGCCATCGCCTCCAGCTGCGTCTGCTTCAGGTACAGCAGCTCCGTGACCTGTGAAGTACAAGAACACTCTCAGCAAGCTTTTCTATTCCAGCTGCGTCGGCCGCCATCGCCTTCAGCTGCGTCTGCTGCAGGTACAGCAGCTCCGTGACCTATGAAGCACAAGAACACTCTCAGCAAGCTCATCTATTCCAGCTGCGTCGGCCGCCATCGCCTCCAGCTGCGTCTGCTTCAGGTACAGCAGCTCCGTGACCTGGCGATGTGAACAGAAATGTTCAGATCGAAACGGACAATCTGAATTGGAGCTGCACTGACATGACGCACAGCAGCTTCCCCCTGCACACGCACAGCGCAACCGAATGCCCTGTCGCCCTCACAGTCTGGTCCAGGCAGCATGTCGGATCAACCCGTCCAGGAGCGTTCTGCAAGAGGAGCACAGTGCGTGGATACCCGACTCATGACGCGTGGACGTGAGCAGCTGTTGGTTATGCAATTGATAAAACTTTAGGGATGTTAATTCAAAAAATTATGATCTTAATGTTATGCTGGTTGACGCTGCTGATGTGCGCGGCAACCACTTGGTGCATCGACGTCGTGCATGTTTGCAATCTGTATGTGACAGTGTTCTGCTACAATTCTTGCTCCCAGTTGCTGCCAGGCACGGTTGCTCTGCTGCTTGGGCAACCAGCGCAAACATGATACTTTGGTGACCTCAACGGTCAGCTCGACTCAGCCCCAAACCTCTGCAGCAGCAATGCTCGAGCTGTGCAGATGCCCTGCCAGCCGGTGCTGCCCCCATGCAGAGTCCGTGATCTATGCTGCTGCCACAACGCGAATCTCCACTCGTACCGCCAAATGCTTGAACAGGGACAGTCAAGAATTGTGCTAGAATGGTTCACCTCTTTGCAGCGGCGCTCCAGGTCGGCACTTGCGCCGCCGGCGGCTGCGGCGACCCGCAGCGAATCCGCTTCCCGTGCGGCCGCCGTCGCACGCGCTTCCGCCTCTTCCGCTCGCGCCTCCGCCGCCGCCGCCGCCTGCTTCGCCCGCTGCGACTCTCCTTTCCAGGCCTCGGCCTCTGCTGCGGCGGCCTCTGCGCCGGCGCTGCTGGCGCTTTCTTCATGCCTGTGACAGGGCGACATGCGCCACTAGCCACGGTGTTGCAACAGAGGCAGGGCCGCTTGGGGAAGCGTCCACAACTCTGCAAGAGTCCGGCTTTGAATGAAAGCTCTGCAACAAAGAGCTTCCGCAGCCCGCGCGTTTCACTTTGCTCCACCGCAGCCTCGACTCCTTGCGCCAGCATTCAGTCGGAGTTGCACCCGGTCAGCCTGCCTGTCTGCAGCGGGCCGCAAACCCGCTGCATCGACTGACACTTGCACGCACCTGCGCAGACGCTCCTGTGCGGCGGCCAGGTCGCGCGCCAGCACGTCGGTCTCTGCCTCTGCATTTGCGGCGCGCTCCTCCGCTGCCGCCAGCCGCTGCCCCCGCTCCTGCGGGTGAAGATGTCGAAATGCATCAGCCCCCATAAGCATGGGTTGCGCCAGAGCATCGGCTTCTGGCACTGCATTTCCAGTGCGCTCCTCCGCTGCCGCCAGCTGCTGCCCGCGCTCCTGAAAACATGGGCCAGGGTTTGAGGGCAGAACCTCGTATTGAGTCAGATGCTGAACTGGCAGTCCGACCCTCCGCCGCAGCCTGGCCATGCGCCCTGAATCTCAACATGCGCGCCGACCGCAACTCCTTTTGTTGTCTTGAGTGCATGGAGGCACTGTCCATTCAAGTTTGCAGCACACTGCCAGTGTTGCCGCAGGCTGCAGTCCAGGTCCTGCGCATCCGCAGCGGCTCGCATCGATTTACGATGCACAGCTTGGCGGGGCTACTCCCATCGTGTGTGGACTGCCCCCGCTGCACCGGTGCAACGGCTGTTTCAGGCTGAAGACAGCATCAACGGCGCCTGGGCAGGCGCTGAGAACAGGAGCACAGGCATCGCGGACTTTTCATTTGCGACTGTGCCGATGCCATACCTCACGTTCAGTGTCGAGCATGGGCTGCAAGCCTGTGCAAAATATATATATATATGGAAAAACACTGCGCCAGAGTCTTCTTCAGTGGCACAGCCGGCCGTGAGGCCACTCAGGAACCTATCCACATGTCTGGCACGACCCACGACAGACAAGCCGCTTCGGTCGCGGGTGCCGCGTGTAAACCCTAAACCCTAAACACGGAGCCTGCAAGCCGCCTGTGTGGTGGCAGGGCATGCCGTTGTGCGGGCCCCCCAGAAGAAAAAAAAAGAAAAGAGGAAAAAAAAAAAAAAAAAAAGAGAGAAAAAAAAGCTGCCACCGAGGCGCCAGCTGGCCTCCGTCAAGAGAAGAAGGTCCTCCGGCAACACCCCGCACCTCGAGCCCCTTTTGCAGCGCGGCCATGGAGGCGCCCGCCTCCTGCAGGCCGGCCTGCAGCTCCGCCTCTCGGGCCGCTGCCGCGGTCCGCTGCGCCGCAGCCGCTCGCCGCTCCTCATCCGCTCGCGTTTCCGCCGCGGCGACCTCATCCCGCAAGCTATCCACCAGCCGCGCCTCCGCTTCCTGGGTGCACATGGAGAACCTCATCGGGTTAGGAGGTTAAACAAACGTCCGCTCGCCATTCTTTGTCGGCTCGCGTTTCTGCCGCGGCGACCTCATCCCGCAGGCTGTCCACCAGCCGCGCCTCCGCTTCCTGGGTGAACATGGAGAACCTCATCAGATTAGGAGGTTGAACAAACATCCGCTCGCCATTCTCCGTCGGCTCGCATCTCAGCGGCCTGCGGCCTCGCCCGCGAGCTATCCACCAGCCGCGCCTCCGCTTCGTGGGTCCAGGAAAAGCAGAGAATCTCATCAACTAAGGATGAAATAAGCTGCCGCTCGCCGCTCTGCATCTGCTCGCATCTCTGCCGCTGCGACCTCATCCCGCAAGCTATCCACCAGCCGCGCCTCCGCTTCCTGGGTCCAAAGACCGCAGAAAGTCTTGACACAAGGTGAGATGAAACAAGCTGCCGCTCGCCGTCGTTCATCGGCCTGCATCTCAGCGGCTGCGACCTCATCCTGCAGGCCGTCCACCAGCCGCGCCTCCCTCTGCCTGCATCCATCAACAAAGAAGGATCTCATGTGAAGTCCAGGGAAGCGAGCTGACGCTCACCACCCTTCATCGGCTTACGACTCAGCAGCTGCAACGTCGCTCCACAGGCTGTCCACCAGCCGCGCTTCTCCATCCTGAAGCATCACCAGGGACGCAACATGAGAGAGTGAAGCCATCCCAAGAACTTGTACTGAGTCCAGCTTCACTAAGACAAAATGCTGCTCTGCCACTGCGCCCTGGGACTTCATGTTGCAGGTTGTCCGAGGCCAGAGCCACCGGCTGCGTGAGCCAGTGACAGCGACTCTGAAAATGACTCAACATGGGCAATTTCCGCCGCAGCAGCTCGATGCTCGGGGTGCAAACACACGACGTGGTTGACAGGTGGCTGTCTTGCAGGCAGCGACGACAGCGAGGACAGCGACGACCCCAGGCAGTCGCCGTGTGCAGCTCAGCTGCCAGTACCCCCCGCTGCCTGGGCCGCTGCCGTCAGGGCAGCTTCAAGGTGTGGTTGCATCCAGCGCAGCGCGTGAAGCTGGAAGACCCTTGCAGCATGTGCTGTTCACCTGGCGCCTCCACACGGAGTGCCATGTCGAACACCAGTGTCAGTCTGACACTTCAGATCGGCTCAGCGCAGCAGCACCCTGCTTCATGCCTGTTGTGCCCAGTTACGCAGATGGTCACCTGGCGCTCGGCAAGGGACGAGTCGCGCGCCGCCTCCAGCGCGATCGCGCGCCTCTCGGCATCCCGAGCCTTTTGCAGCGCCGCCAGCAGCTGCGCCCGCAGCTCCTGTTGAAGACGGATACCAGGTTGTCGGCTCGAAACAGTGCATCTGCCCGTTGCTTCTGCAACAGAATGGCCCGCTTTTGATGACCGCGCCTTTCCAAGCGCCGCCGGCAGCTAAGCGCTCGCAGCTCCCGCGGCAGCACGGAAGGCTGGCACAGACCATGGGAGAGGGTGCTGGAGGGCAGCACAGAGGTGGCAGCCAGAAAATATTCACGTGACCCCAAAAATCTTCACGTGACTTGCGCAATCTCCATGTTTCAGTACCAGCTTCTGAATGGAGTGCACAGGCCGGTGCCGCATCTGTGCATTCCGCACGTCCTGCAACAAACTCAAAGCAGCAAGCTCAACCATGTTGCCTCTGTGTGGGGACCCACCTGCGCCTCGTCCTCTGCTGCTGCCAGCCCCGACGCCAGTGCGGCCTCAGCGCCAATTTTCGCAGCCTGCGCCTGTGCGAGCTCAGCCTCCAGTCGAGCCGCGGTGCCGCCAGCACCTGAGGAACAACAGATAGAGCATGCGGGGAAGCAGTCAAGGGGTTTCCTGATGTGATCGTGGCCTGGCACTTCTCCAGGTGCATTACAAGTTTTGCATGATCCTTTAGATGCAATGGCAACCACCAGATCTGAATGACGCATCTGGTGCAGGGTCATGTGCTTGCGCCAGCATATCCTTCGGCTGCGCGACTTCGACCGGGCGCTGCTGTAGCCATGCCCAAAGTTCATCAAGCAGCATTGATGCGACACCGATTCGAAAAATGCACCTGAGGCGCGGGCGTCTCCAGCATATCCTCCAGCTGCGAGATTTCGGCCTGGCAGTGCTGCAGCCGTCTTCAAATGTGTCTCCAAAGACAGCATTAGATCACATGCCGAACTCACATGCAGAACTCTCCAAGTGCACCTGAGGCGCGGGCATCTGCCTGCGCCAGCATGTCCTCCAGCTGCGCAATCTCGGCCTGCCGCTGGTCCAGTCGGGAGCGCAGCGCCGCCACAGTCCTGGCCAGCGCCGCCTCCCTGCCGCTTGCCGCTGCCTCTTTGCCAGTTGCCTCGGAGGTCGAGTCCTCCGCAGCGGCGCTGCGGCCGCCAGATCGCCCTTCACCATAGCCAGATGCTGCGGGGCCGCCAGGCACGGCGCCGCCGCCGCTGGTGCCTGATGGCTCTGTGGCCGCGAATTCGCCGTCGCCGCCGCTGCGGCCGCCGGCGGCGTGCTGTTCGGCAAGTGCAGCCTGGAGCTCGGCTGAGGCTGGGCCGCTGCTGCTCACGGCGGGCTCTGCGCCATTGCCGCCGCCGCCACTGCTGGTGTGCATCGGCTGGACATCCAGTTCGATGCCTGCGGCTGCGCCACCCGCATCAACAGCTGCGCTGGCAGGACTCTGCAGCAGCGGCGGTGCCGGATGCGCGTGTTCAGGCGGATAGGACTGGACAGCGCCGTCTGCCGCCGTGAGCCCCGCTGCTGGCCGCGGCACTGCTGGCAGCTGCTGGCTGTCTGCCGAGCCCGGCACGTCACCGTTGCCGCCGGCTGCCGCCGCCGCAGCAGATGCGGGTGCAGCCGCTGCAGCAGAGGCTGGCTCGTCCTCAGGCCGCGGCGCAGCACCTTCCGCTTGCGCGACGTCGCTGCCAGACTGCCCAGCAGCTCCCGCTTCCGGCAGCTGCATCTGCAGCTCCGTGGCTGTGGCGGCAGCTGTGGATGCCAGCGTCATCGCTTGAGCTGCGTGTGCAGCGGCAGGCGGTGCGGGCTGCTCTGTTGCCAGCACGTCCGCGTGTAGCTTGGGTACAGTGAACGGTGTCCCGCCCTCGCCTGTGACTGGCTGCGGCTGCGGCTGCGGCTGTGGAGGTGGCAGCTGTGATCGTGTGAGTGGCTGCTGCTGCTGCTGCTGCTGCCGCTGTTGCTGGTCTTGTTCCTGCAAGCGCACAGGCATGGGGCGGCCCTCCGGCTGGCCCGCCGGGAGCTGGACGCTGACGGCCTGGTCCGGCTGCCGCTGCTGCTGCTCATCCTGTTGCTGCAGGGAACCCGGCATGGGGCGGCCGGGCTGGCCCACCGGAAGCTGGAAGCTGATGCCCGCGGCCCGTGCACCGCCCGGCTCTCGCACGCTGCTGCCGCCTGGGCCAGTGCCAACGTCGCCGTGCTGCGCCGCCGGCGCGGCTGCCGGTGCTGTACCGAAGGCGCCGGTCTGCTGCGGCTGGCCTCCTGTGGCGAGCTGTGATGCGGCGGTGTCGGCAGCGGTCGGCATCGCGGAGCTGAGCGATTGCACTGCTGGCCGCGGCATCGCAGTGGATGTTCGCTGCGGCTGAGCCAGCGCGTCTGCCGGGCGCTGCTGACTTGGGAGCTGCCCAAGGGTGACCGTCGATGCCGGCACGGCCGTTGATGCTGGTACAGCCTCTGATGCCGGCGCGGCTGCAGCCCCAAGCCATGCGGGCCGCACTGTATGCTGCGCGGCGGCGCTGCCGGTGCTGCGGGGGCCGGGCGGCGCACGAAGTGGGGACGACTGCTGTACTGGCTGCTCGGTGCTTGCGCCCTAAGCACAGGATGGACGAGTGTTGCCAAGCTTCCAAATAACCGGGATGACAGCTGAACTGCGCTGAATGCATCATATGCACCGCCTTCCAGGGCTGGCTGTCCAGACCATACACGATGCAGGTGCTTCCCAGCGTGTGACAGATGATTTGCAACCAGACAAAAGGCGCCGCACCTGCGGCACTGGCAGCGAAGCAGCGCGCCCTGGATCTGCAGCAACATGGTGTATACATTGTCAACAGAACAGTTTGGTCGCAGGGAAATCATGCCAATCAACTTTCATTGCATTGAAGTACCCTGCACTTGCCTGCTGAACCAACGGACGAGGGGCCGCTGTGCTGCCTGCCTGCGCGCAGCTGATCTGCTCGAGTGGTCGACACCTTCTGCGCTGTGCGGTCCACCGCCTCCAGCAGGTCGCCCGCAGCCTTGAGCTGCGACTGCAGCCAGCCGCTCATTGCTGCTCAGCCAAGTATGTAAGCGGTGGAGCTGCTGAGGGTCTTTGTGCCAGGTGATCTGTCACGTACAACTTTGCCAAACACGCTTCCAGCCTGTCGGGACCGGCCAGCAGGATGTACAGAGTGCAAGTCGCAGCTCGCATAGCGTGCGGCACTAACGTCTGCGAATTGCAAAGTGTGCAAAGAGTAACGGTCTCGGAGATCACCGGCACGTCTACTCAGCACTGGAGCATCTGATCGCTCACAAGCGCATTTGCCGGGATACCCATCGTCTCGTGTAGTAAGCTGCAATCATAGTGCTGGCTGAATTGCTTCGCCTCGTACACCACCTCCTGTAGCACCGCTGTCCTGACCCAGTCCGTAGGTCAGCAGCTCGACCAGGCTGCCGGCGATCCTCCACTGCGTCCAGATCTGTCAATTGTTGTCAGCAGCGCTGATTTGTGCCTTTCAGCTGACCCGCCAGCCCCTCCGAAAGGCCTACGCAGCTCAGCACCGGCATATGTCGGGCGGAGGCACACCGCTCACGGGCGGCAAGCGCGAGCGCCGGCGCAGCGGCGTGCGCTGGGACGAGCACAACCTGACCGAGAACGAGGCCATCAAGGCGGGACTGCAGCCCATCAAGATCAACGAGCCGAAGACGCCGTACCACGGGCCCTCCGCCGCGGAGGAAAGCGGTGCGCATCGCCAAACCTGCACAGCGGACAGCTGACCCCTCTGCTTCTGCAGGCAGCCACACCCGAAATCATAACGGTTATGACGACAACATTGAGGTACTGGTGACACTGGTCGGCCCACGTGAGTTGATGGTATGTGACGCATACGCATGTCGCTGGCTGCAGATGACGGCAGCGCGCACATGGCACCGCTGACGCTCGAAGAGGAGGGCGGACAGGAACAGGTGCAATCGTTCATGGAAACTATCAGAGTCTGGCAGCATGCCTGTCCGCAGGCCATTCGCAACTTGTGCATACGTGCTGCTTTGCCTGCCGGTCTGCACGGATGCTGACTGGTGCGTGCACCGTGCAGGACTTCGGGCAGGCCAGCGTCAGCCGTGAGAACGGAGATGCAGACAGGTGATCAGGCCTGCACAACTGCTCATTGTGGCAGTCCAACGTGAGCATCCAGATCAAGGACGGCACTCCTGCTCAGCATGAGCAGGCGCCACATCTGAGGCTGAGATGGCAGGTTGCAGCCTAGAGCGCAGCGCTCCACCACTTGGCAGACTGCTGCGCCATGACGCACAAAGCAGTGGGCACACCTTGTGCGTTGACTGCCTGTGGCAAACGCCGCAATGTTGGTCACAGGCTTCAGGATCCTGCTTACAGCTATCTACCAGCCAGACTCACTGCGAAACATAATGCAGCAGACGATGATGAGGACTCGGGGTTGTCTTCCTTTGGCGGCGGCACTGTGCCAGGGGGTTCTCGCCATGAACAGTAGCCACACATGCACCACCGGCACTCAGCATGCAAGTCCATGGTTGGTTGCGCTGCACAGTCGAGCATGCCAAGGCACGCTTGTGCATCAGCGCTCCGACGAAGTGAATGCTTCGACGTCAGCACAAAGCTGACATTGCAGCAGTGCGTGGCTTCGTGCATGTGCAGGACCAAGCACATGGACGCGCTCTTTGCTGAGCCGGAATGGGTCTGGCACCAGCACCTTGCCGGCTGCCACCATGCTGTCAGCATCAACTGCACAGCATGCCACGCTTTGAAGTCCTGATGCGAGGTGCTGTGCAGGGTGAAACACACGGAGAGCGCCTCCCCTCGGGAGACGCGCACATGGACACAACGGCACTGCTGGGCGGGTTGTGGCAGCGCAATCAGCACCAAGCAGGCACCAAACATCGCTCCACAGGTGTGCCTTAATTATGCTTTATAGTGCTGCGCAGGATGGAGCACATGGAGGCACGCTTTTCATCGGGTGACATGGACACCGGCACCAGCGCCTCGCCGCGGCACGCCAGCTGGGAGGGCAGCCTCTCGCCCGGGTGAGCCCAATGTGTTAACAAAGCAAAATTCAATTAAAAGTTTAATTAGCAGATGATAAAAAAATTTCTTGAACATCTCGTCAAAGCTTGATGAGATCAGTCGCCCTTCTCGAAGTGCGGACAGGCACCAGCACCTCGCCGCGCCACACCGGCTGGGAGGGCAGCCTCTCGCCCGGGTGGGGGTCTGTGCGCTGCATCGAGGACAGATCGAAGCGCCCAGTCTGCATTTCTCGAAGCAATGGACGCTGGCACCAGCACCTCGCCGCAGCACGCCGGCTGGCGGGGCGGCCTCTCGCCTGGGTGCTTCCGATGAGAGGCCGTGCCAGGACTCGATCTGCCTTCTGCGGATTGTGGTCAGGCGATGGCGCCATGCCGTGCCATGCAGCTGTAGAGCAGCGGGCGGTCCAGGCAGAAGACTGATTTGACCCTGATGCGCGGAATTGATTGACTTGATGCTGATGGGCTAGATTGACTGACTTGATCCTGGTGCGCCGAGTCGACTGACCTGATCCTGATGCGCCAAATCACAATATCAGTACAGGGGTGATGCATTGCCGGGATGCGTGCATCCAGATGTGGGCACAGCTCATACCCCCCCTGCCGTGCCACACCACATGAATTTTTGCATTCACCAGCCCGAGGCCAGCCCATGCAGCAGCGAGGACAACGGCAAACTGCGGGCAAGCAGGGGCACATCGATTGGCGCCTGAACAAGTGGCCTTCTTCCAATGGGTGGCGGCACACTCAGAGTGCTGTAGGAAGCACAGTTCTGGTGGTAGGTACCTCTCAAACACTCCAGCTCCGAGCTGGCAGGCTGTGCATCTCGTTGCAGGTCCTACTACAGCAGCGAGGACGAGGAGCAAAAGGCCGAAAAGCGACGGCGCTTTGAGGAGCGCCGCAAGAAGCACTACCAGATGACGGCCGCTGCGCGTGAGCTGCTGCACAGGTGAGGCTTCTCCGTGTGGTTCAACAAAATCTCCTGGATTTTTCGTTGCCGAGGTCGACGGCATTTCGCGGAGCGTCATAAGAAGCACTGCCAGATAACAATCGCCGCGCGCAAGCTACTGCATAGGTCATTTCTGGTACGACCCGCTGCTGGTGACCATTAGGTTTGATTGTAAGGGACAGCTGCAAGGAAACACCATTCATTTTGGGTCCACTGGGCTGCCCTGTGCAGTTGCGAGTGCCATTTTGGCCTGACTCACAACGGTCACCGACACGCTTTCTTGTGCTTTTACAGCACGGAAGTCGCCGAAGCAGCAAAGACGGGCGGATTGGATGGCGCGTCCGGAGACCGGAAGGAACAAAACGGCGGCACGGCCGCCAAGCCGCCAAATGCAGCGCCCACAGCCATGCAATGACCCCATCTGCGACCTTTGCACGGTTGCCTGTACCTTGTCTCACAGCGGCCACAGGCCATGTATTCTTAAAACGGACTCCGCTGTTACTGTTTGCCTCGAGTTGACACACGCCTATGCAGTAAGTCGACTCGTCGTTAATAAGACTTCGGGTGCCGCATGTGGTGCAATGTTAAGTCGACTGCACAATAAATTTCTTCAGTGGACTTGTTCCTCCTACCAATACCCAATTCTGCATGATACCCCAACCCCTACTGGTCCAAAGGCATTTGGTAAATTTCAGGTTTCAAATGCAGCCTCTGTTGCGATGCGCCAGGAACGCGCGCCGCAAAACACGGGCGCATGTGCTCTTCAAAGGCATCTGGAGTCTCCTTGAGCCGACAGTCAGCCTGTATGGCGGGCGTCATGTCTGAAAATTCGATTGCATGATGGCCGCGCACGGGCTGGATCAACTGCCTGTGTGTGCGTGCATGACCCCGCAATGTCCGACTCACGCCCGTCATCCGGCATCCGGCCGATCGAAAAGGTCTCCCTGCACCGCATCTGCTCCGGCCAGGTCATCCTCGACCTGGCCGGATGCGCCAAGGTGGGGGTCCCGCCAGCTGCAGCGGCAACCTGCTGGGTGCCGGCCCCAGATGCACACGCCGCAGTGGCTGCTGGCTTCCGGCACATGCTTGCTCAGCTTGTTTCTCATCAAGCTTATGCATTTGATGCAAACCACAGGAGCTGGTGGAGAACAGTTTGGATGCCGGAGCGACATCCATTGAGGTGCGCATCGCTTGGCGCCGTCAAGTGTTGACATCGACACGAATCGTTAGACTCTGCAGCTGCCACACCCCCGAGTCTAGCGCAGCGGCAGCGGCAGCGGCAGCGGCAGCGGCAGCTGATGGCTGAGTCGCGCTCGGAAGCGGCAACCAGGCAGTCGAGGTGTTGGGCAGCTACTGTTGGGATACAGCCGGCGGGCTGGCGGTCAAGTCGGCATGGTCTGGATGCTGCCAGCCTCCGCATGCAGTTGGTGAAAAGAGCTGCCTCAGGTGGCGGACAAAATGGCCTGGGGAAACCGCTGGCGAAATGGAATGAGGCTGCAACATCTCAAATTCTGAGCACCTCCAAGGGGGCGCGGGCGCGGCTGAAGGAGTATGACAGTGAGCTCATCCAGGAGACAGACAATGTCTCCAATGGGCATTCTACAGGCAGACTGTCCAGGCGGTGACATCGGAGATCACACATCACCGAATTTTTGAAGGTGCGGCTGAAGGAGTGCGGCAGCGAGCTCAACAAGGTGGCGGACAATGGCCCGGGCATCCTGCAGGCAGACTATCAAATGTCCAAACTGAGGCCAAGAACGTTACCAAACCGGGGCGCAGGTGCGGCCAAAGGAGTGCGGCAGCGAGTTCGTCGAAGCGGCAGACAACGGCCCGGGCATTCCGTGAACGGAAGCTCACGAGCAGTGACATTGAAGAATTCACACATCCCCATGATTTACTGCAGGTGCGGCTGAAGAAGTGTGGCAGCGAGCTTGTCGAAGTGGCAGACAATGGCCCGGGCATCCGGCGGGCAGACTATCAGATGTTGGTGTTAAGGCCAGAAACGCTGCCAAACTGGGGCGCAGGCGCGGCTCAAGGAGTGCGGCAGCGAGCTTGTCGAAGTGGTGGACAACGGCCCCGGAATCCCGCGGGCGGACCATCAGATGTTGAGATTCAGGCCAGGAACGCTACCGAATGGGGCGCAGGTGCGGTTGAAGGAGTGCGGCAGCGAGCTCATCGAGGTGGCGGACAACGGCCCAGGCATTCCGCGGGCAGATCACCAGGCGGTGACGCTGAAGCACCACACCTCCAAGATTGCGCGCTTCACGGACCTCGAGGTGACAACTTGTCTCTGCCCCTCGCTACTGGGTGCCGTTGTCAGCAGACGTGGATGCCATAGTTGATTACAATGGCTGATGGGTGAGGCAATGCAAGCAGCGGCTCTGCGACGGGGTTTCTAATCCCCATAGAAACCCCATCGCAGAGGTTTCTATTGCCAGATCACTCATGCAGATGGCGGCGCCATTCAGCATCTGGGGTCAGATCTCATTTCAAGTGTTTCCATTCAGGATACTCCGTAGTGGTGTGCAAGACTGCTCAGCTCCAGTTGGCACATGTGCATGCAATGACAGGGATTGGCTTCTGGATCGCTCAGCTTGCTGTGCATGCCGGCAGAGGTCAGAACCATGGCGTGCACAGCAGCTCGACCCTCAGCCATCTGCAACCCCTGCAGCAAAAATGGCACTCGGACTGACCTCATTGCAGGCGGTGACGACGTTCGGCTTCCGCGGCGAGGCACTCAGCTCGCTGTGTGCGCTTGCGGATGTGACCATCGTGACACGCACGGCGGAGGATGCAGCGGCGACGTGCCTGACATACGACCTCGCCGGCAACATCGCCAGTCAGGTCGGCTGTGTGTCTGCATCGGGCCGAAGTGAGACGCAGGGAACTCTGATTTTCAACAACGTCAGCATCCATGGGTGAGATGGAGTGGCACCGGCGACGCCTTCGTGCCTCCGCACGCTGATCGTGTATCTGCGCAATCATGGAACGGGCTGTGAACCCTCAATGCCGAATATGCAATGCAGGAGGCAGCGGCCCGAGCCACCGGAACCACCGTCGCGATCCGGGACCTGTTCAAGGCCCTGCCTGTGCGCCATAAGGTGCGTATTGTATCAATGACACAGTCACCACATGGTACATCCAACTCTCAAGCGACGTACCAGAGGGAGGTTCCGCACGCCTTACACTGATGACGTCCGTGAGCAAGCTGTAATTTGCACAAAAGGGGATTTGCCTGCGGTGGCCTGCACTTCATCCGCGAGTGCGGCAGCAATGGTTGTGCGGCCTTTTGGGCATGGCGTGTGCTTCCCGCGGCTTCAGCTGACGGCCCCACAGATTGCATGTCCTCGCATGCAATATGCCAGGATGCATCGAGCGGGATCTGCCGCGGAATGGACGGCGCTGCCGCTGCCACATACTACCAAAATTTGCTGAATCCAGCCTCAGCTGATGTTAGTAGACTGTTGCATCGCATTACAGCAGTTGCAGTCGCACCTGCGGCGGAACCGGCCAGGCTGCTGCAGGCAAACTGCCTTCCACTGTGCCATGAGCTGGCAGACTGAGCATTTCTGCTGCACCACAGGGGCTGCAGCGGCACCTGCGGCGGGAGTACAGAAAGCTGGCGGGCATGCCGCTGGTGAAGCGCCCGTCTTCCAGTCACCCAATCAATCAAAGGTCGTGTCTGCTGCACACAGGAGCTGCAGCGGCACCTGCGGCGGGGGATACAGCAAGCTGGCGGGCCTGCTGCTGGTGAAGTGCCCATCTTCCAATCACCCAATCAATCGAAAGTCGTGCCTGCTGCAAACAGGAGCTGCAGCGGCACCTGCGGCGGGAGTACAGCAAGCTGGTAGGCCTGCTGCAGGCATACGCCCTGATTGCAAAGGGTGTGCGCATCACCTGCTCCAATCAGGTGACGCACCCTTGTACCTGACCTGTCCAACATAGCCATTTCGGTGACGATGAATCGACCTATAGTTGATGCTTTAGGCTCCCAATTGCAGGACGCGTGGTGTGTTGCAGACCTGCCAGCCTGCGGTGTTGCATTGCCGCAGACCGGGACCAGCACCGGCAGCATGCTGATGCATTCACGCTGCGCTGACAGCTTGTGGATGTCCATTATTTGCAACCGCACTGCCGGCATTCCCGCCACCTGCAGTCTGGCGCCGGCAGCCACAGCATGGTGGTGAACGTGCCTGCCGAGGGCGGCCGGCGATAAGGAGCGATCGCGGTCCTCGGCAGCCGCACAGCTGAACTCAAGCGACCCGGACGCGAGTTCAACCTGACCACCGTCACCTTGTTCCTGCCTCCAGTCTGGCGCCGGCAGCCGCGGCGTGGTGGTCAGCGCCCCCGCCTCGGACAGCCTGCGGGAACGAGTGGTCGCGGTCTTTGGCAGCCGCACGGCAGAGATGCTGCAGCCGTTGGAAGCCACCGCCCCGGGCGGGCTGCAGATCAGCGGGTGGGTTCTTCTTGCCAGAACTCACCAGTGGTGCTAATCGTTCTTGCCAGGCGGCGGAGCGAACCATGGCAGTCGTGTGGCGCAGCTGCTGCTGCGGCTGGAAACCACTGCCCTGGGCGTTCTGCTGATCAACGTGTGCGCCAGCTGATGCCGGCGCCTGGCATTTTCCAGCCGGGTGAAAGCATTTGCAGTTGTGGTGACAGCCTCGGGCGGGAGCATGGCAGAATCACTGCAACCGCCGGCCGGCTGCTGCATCGTTACTTGCAAGTGCCATGAAACCTCCGTTGATCTCACCAACAGGATGGTGTCACAGTCGGGACGTGCCCTAAAGCCACACTCACATTCAACATCCGCAGATCTCGAGCGTCATTGACAGGATGGTCTCGAAGGCGGGACGCCACTTCGGGCGCGCCGGCGACGACCGTCACACTTTTGCTATCTGAACGGCCTTCTGATGGACGTGCCCAAGGCAACACTTCTCTAACAAGGCATCAACGTATCCCGCCAGCAGGATGGTGCCGAAGGCGGGGCGCAACCTCGGACGCGCCGGCGGCGACCGCCAGTTCTTCTCCCTGAATGGCCGCCCGGTGGACGTGCCCGACTCTGACTGGTATGAGCTATATGTCATTGAACACCACACTTGCAGGCTGGTGTCGAAGGCGGGGCGCAACTTCGGACGCGCCGGCGGCGACCGCCAGTTCTTCTACCTGAAAGGCCGCCCGGTGGACGTGCCCGACTCTGACTTGTATGAGGTATATGTCATGAAACATCACACTTGCAGGCTGGTGTCGAAGGCGGGGCGCAATTTCGGACGCGCAGGCGGCGACCGCCAGTTCTTCTACCTGAATGGCCGGCCGGTGGACGTGCCCAAGGCCACGCGCATCCTGAACGAGTCGTACCGCCAGCTGTCCAGCCCGGCGGCCAATGCGGCCAAGCCGCTGGCGGTGCTGGACATCGCCCTGCCCACAGACACGTGGGTCGCCACCAAACCAGAAACCCTAAAAGAACTGCCAAACCCTGGCCAGCCCGGCGGCCAACGCGTCCAAGCCGCTGGCGGTCCTGGACATCGCCCTGCACATCGACACAGGAAGCCGCTGGCTGTATGACCTGCGTCGGGTTGCCAACTGGGAAGGCCATGACAGCAGGATGTTCATTTTCTGTCGCTGTGCTTTCTGTATGTGCGGCAGCTGCAAGTGTCAAGATCAGGCTCCGTCCTGCGCGAAAATGTTCCATGTGTGCTTGAACCTGAAGCGACGCATGAATTCCGTGGGTGCAGATACGATGTGAATGTGACGCCGGACAAGCGCAAGGTCATGCTGCATGGCGAGAAGCTCATCCTGGACACCCTGAAGGAGGTGCGGCTTTCTGCAATGCTCTTCTCTTCGAGTCGTGAGGACAACATGTGCAGAGCATGACCTGCACCATACTATTAAAAATATCGAAAAACACATTGAATATTATTTATTATACCATATATTACAATTAATCACTTCATCCTGTCAGAGGGCATGTCGCTGTTGAACTGGCATACAGCAGTCTTCGCAGGCGCCACCAACTGTGAGCTGCAAGGCCCTGCCGTGCATCTGCAAGAATGTTTCGGCCAGTCGAGTCGGCATTGGGGCGGCAGGGCCTGCAATGGCCACAGGCTGATTGGTGGAAGCGTTGCGGGCGCGGTGCCGAAGCGGTCCGAGGTCCCGTCAAGACAAACTGAATTGCAATGGCACGGACGTTCTGCAGGTCCGACAGCAGGCGTGCGCAAATTCGCTGGCTGTTCGATGCCCAGACGCAGTGTCGACCAGATCCGCATTCGCAGGTTTTGTGGGTGTGACTTAATCAACCGGTGCAGGCGCTGCAGCAGGCGCGAGCGCCACCGCTGCAGACGTTCTGAAATGCATTGCATCTCTTGTCCTGGTTCGTAGAGTTGACGGTGTCACATGAATTCGATGCAGGCCCTGCAGCAGGCGTGGGCGCCGTCACTTGAGGCGTTCCAGACGCAGCCGCCCGGCAGCCTCGCGGAGAAGCGCGGCCGGTTTTCGGCAGCAGAGGAACCCGACGTGGTAGGCACCCACAAAAGCGGCAATCCATCAAGCCTGTACACGTCGATGCGGCAAACCCATGCCCATCGTGACAGCAGCCAGGCGGGAAACCACGGCCGGCCGTCAGCTGCGCAGGAGACTAACGTGGCATGCATCAACAGGAGCGACGCCCGCACAATCCGGAAGTGCTGTTTGCTGACAACTCCATGCCAATCGCAACACTAGCCGCCTGAATGAATTGCTTGGTAGCCGAGTGGAGAAGCGCGGTCGGCCGCCGGCAGTGGAAGACTCCGATGAGGTGAGCACATGCGGAAGCGTCGCAGATGAGCCTTGCACACATTGCTGCAGACTGCTCACCAGCCGCAACAGCAGCCGCCCAATGACGATCCAACACCCGTTGTTGTGGGTAGGTTTCCTGGTGTTGGCTGCGTGCAAGCACCTGTGTCACGGATCTCTGCACAGGTCCGGCCGACAGCACAACGGCAGCAGCCCTGCAAAGAGGGCGACGGGCGCCTTCTCACAATCGCATGCGCTGCAGGGGCTGGAGCGCAAGGGTTTTAGGGTTTGCAGGGTCCCGACCAGAAGTTCAGCGGCGGCAGCCCAGTGACGGGCGCGACAGGCGCCCATTCAATAGCTGATGTGGAACACAAATTGGGTTACGTACATCTGGTGACACACATTCGTGTAGGGTGCTGGCCGAAAGCGCAGCGGCGGTAGCACGGGGCCGATTCGTACACGTGCGCTTATGAACATTTGCTCAGGTGTGACGCGTGTCCATATTGCAGGGCCACAAACGAGAGCGCAGCGGCCGTTACCCCGCAATAGGCGCAGTTTGCGGCGCAGCGGGCGCCTTCTCCCAACTGCTGATGTGAAAATTTGCATTGTCTGACATACATTCGTATCATGTATATACGTGCAGGGTCCTGACCGGAGGCGCAGCGGCGGCAGCCCCGCCAAGGGCGCGGCGGGCGCCTTCTCGCAGTTGCTGATGTCAAATCTTGCATCGTCTGAGATGCATTCATACAGTGCAGTGTCTGAGTTATAGTTATACAGTTTATATTCGTGCAGGGTCCCAACCGAAAGCGCAGCGGCGGCAGCCCCGCCACGGGAGCGGCGGGCGCCTTCTCGCAGTTTCTGGCGGACAGCAGCCGGCGGGGGTCGGCGGCGGCCGCGCCGACGGCGGCGGCAGCGGCGGCGCAAGCACCGGCGCCGGCGCCGACGGCAGCAGCGGCGGAGCAGGCGGACGGCCCAGGCAGCGCATCATCGCCCCCGCTGCCCGCCTGGGCGGACGCGTCGCGCCAGCTCAGCAAGGGGCGGCGGCAGCATCCTCCGGAACTCGATGCGGTGACAGCAGGCGCAAGCGGCGATGCAGGCGCAGCTGCAGCAGCACTTGCAGAAGCTGATGTGACGGTGCCAGTGGCGCCCGAAGCGGCGGCGGCAGGTGATGGTGAGCAGCGAGACAGCAGCATGCAGGATGCGGCGCCAGCAGGGCAGCGTGAGGCTCGTCCGTCTGACCCGGAACCGCCGGCGCCGTCGTTCGCGCGCTTCTCGCGAGATGCGGAGGCGCGAGCGGCTGCCACAGCAGCGGCGGCAGCAGCAGCGGCGGCGGCGGCGGCGGCTCCAGTGGCGGTGAAGCCGGAGCCGCGACCCTTCGGCGCATTCCTGCCCCCAGGCGCCAGCCCAGGCGTTGCAGGCATGTCAAGTCTACAACAATTGAAGATCACAAGGAAACCCAAAGGATGTATTCGCACAGCATAGTGAATGAAGTGCACCTGCAGGCATGTGACATCCCATGCACAGATGTAGCCCTGCATTGACTTGAACACCTTGGAGAATGGCGCTAGCTTGGGCAGATGCAATCAAGATGCCACAGTGTCGTGCGCTTGCCAGGGCATGGTAGCGCAAGGAATGTGCAAAGACTGTTGCTGTCATCTTCAAAGCATACCATTTCGCTGCAGGGGTGCCGCCTTTTCCGGGAGCCGCCCGGCGGAAATGCTTCAGCACACATGTGCTTGCCAGTTTGCGATCGAGCAGCAGCTTCAAACAACACTGCTTCCATGTATTCGTCACGGACTTTTTCGTTCGTTTCGCTGCAGGGGTGCCGCCGCCTGCGCCGGCGCCCGCCCGGCGGAAGCAACGCCCCATGGCGGCCTATCTACAGTCCATCAAGCACGAGGAACCAGGTGAGATAGCTGTGCGCACCGGAGGTGCTAGAGGAAATTTCGTTGTGCAGTTGATCTCAGAAACCCTGCTGATTGCCTCATCTGCTGGGCGGCCTCCCTGCGGTCCATCAAGCAGGGGGAACCAGGCGCAGCGGTGGTTTGGCGTCAAGCTGCACCGCTGACATAAAAGTAAATGAAGTGACAGTGATTCCGTTGGCGGCTTGACTTCCTGCGGTCTGTGAGGCAGGAGAACTCAGATGGGGCGGGCAGGCAGAAATGCTCTTGATCAATGATCTTGTCTGCGGTGCATCTGACCTGTGTGCCCTGTACAGTGTGACAGGGTCTCCAGAGTATCCGGAAACAAACGATTCTTACTGAATCGCATCTGGAGTTGGGGCGCCATCCAGCTTGCCGTCATCAGAACTCCTGCAAGGAGTGCGACATGCAGGCGGCAGTCGTGCATGTGCCATCCAGTTTCTGCTGCCATGAGCATTTGTGTATATCAAGTGCCTCATCGTTGTGAGCACACGGCTTTGTCTGAGCTGCTCCGGCTTCGAGTACACTGCTGGCGGCTAGGCTCTGGCTCGAACTCACAGCAATGTGATGTCAGACGTACTAAAGCGAGACATTGATGTCATCCGAGCCATAAGCGCGAACCTCCCTCTGCGATTGTCAGTGTGCATGTTGGCCCCTTGACTTCATGGTGCCTCCGGCCCACCTGACTCCTGACTGTGAGCCTCTGCAGATGCCGCACATGGCTGGGATGCCCTGGGGCGGGACGGGGCAGCATCAGTTGTGGCGCCTGAACCTGAAGCCTGGATCAAGTCATATATTGCACCGCCGCAGATGCCATAAACGGCTGGGAGGCCCTGGGGCATGGCCACAGCAGCGCGCAGCCGTCGGCAGCGTCGCCCGAGGCCGCAGGCGGCGCAGCAGCCCCGACGGACATCGACTACAGGGTGGGCGCCGGCGGCGGCGCGGCGTCCGGTGAACTGCCCGCGGTGCGGGCGGCGGTGTACAACGCTGGAGACAGCGCCGCGGGAGACACTAGAGACGACGCTGAAGACGATGCTTCGGGCGGCGGCGGCGGCGGCGGCGGCAGCGGCCTTGACGGGATGCAGACTGGCAGTCCTCCGGCTGGCGCTGCCGCCGTCCCGGCTGCTGCCGGCGTCAGGGGGGCGAAGCGGGGACGGGCGGCGGCGCATCCTGGAGCGCAAGCTTTGGGCGCCGGTGCCGCAGCCGCAGCTGCCCAGGCGGGATCGGCAACAACATCGGCGCTGGCGTCGGCAGCGGCAGCGGCAGCGGCAGTGGCGTCGTACACTCGGGCAGCCGTTGGGGCGGAGGGCCGCAGCGCGGCGGGAGTTCTCCGGCAGCAGGAAGTGGCAGCAGGCGCCCACGGGAAAAGCCCTAAGGAAGCAGGAAGCAGCGCGGTGGCTGCTCCGGCGAGCATGCAGTGGGACGACACCCCGATTCAGGTGGGGCTCCAAGATGACCGCAACCTGCCCACGACAGCAAAACCTGAAGTTGTTCAAACCTGCCGCCACTGTGCATCAACAGCCAATGGTGACTGTGGCGACGGCAATCCGCCAGACGCCCCGCCTCTGCTCCCCTGCAAGCATCAGAATCACCAAAGGAAAGCATCCAACGAATTCAACTGCACATTGATGATCGACGCGATCCTGCCGCCGTGACTCTCAGCCGCACCCCAAAGCACACCTTTAAGTGCTGCTGCGTCAGAGTTGACACGTGGCAGTTTGACACGGCAACTTGCCACACTCTGCCGCTAATGGCTAGACACATGTGATGCGCATCTGCCTTTCCATGCCATGCAATGCTTCTGCAACAGGGGTTTAGGGGGCATCAGCCCGCGTCTTCATCAAGTCTGGAGTCACTTCCAGCAAGGACATGCATGCGCAAACCAGGATGTTTTTTAGTGGGCATTTGGGCTGATGAACCCTGATGCAGGCGGCGATGCCGTGGGACGACCTGGGCGGCGGCCTCGGCGCCCTGGGTCCCGAGAACCCAGCTGAGAGTCCCGCGGCGGCGGCAGCGCTCGGCGGCACCAGCATGGCCGCGGCGACTGGGGGTGTGGAAGCTCAGGCAGCGATTTTGGCAGCGGGTGCGGCGGCGGGTTCGGCAGCAGATCAGGAAACTGGCAGAGACTCCGAACTCCAGGCAGCCGGCGGCGCTGCGGCTGCCGGGGAAGCAGCAGACGGGGCAGCAGGAAGCGGCGCCAGGAAGCCGGCGCGCGACGGCTGGACGTGGACCTTCGACTGGGAGGTACGCCGCACAGGACAATACCATAAATTTGCTGAGTGATAGAATTCAAAATTCTCTCGTGGACACAATGCAGCAAATTCGACACTATAAATCGGCGACAAAGGTCCAGGGGCAGGCGCTGACATGCCGCCTCTCCGGAGCGGCATCCCTGCTGGTGAACCTGTTGGGCTTGTGCATTGACTCTGCTGCGTTGCGTCCCGTGCAGGCGGTCAAGCGGCAGCTGAGAGAGGAGGCGGCCGCCGACGCGGCGAAGGCGGAATCTGCGCAGGCTGGTGCAAGTGCGGCGGATGACGCTGCGGAAAAAACCTCCGCGGCGGCGCAGCTCGCAGCTGCCTCCCTGCAGGTATTGCACGCGGATTAGATGCAGATTAGATGCAGATTAGATGCAGATTAGATGCAGCATCGAACATGTGGTGTGGAACACGAGCATGGCTTGCTGCCTCTCTGTCTGGGCATTAATTACAAAACAAAAATTATCTTTATTATTTCATCTATTTGAATACATTTGGCCATCTGCCCGTCTGTCCATATGTAAGTATGCGCCCGCGGCGAACCGTCAATCACAGGGTGTCCGCAACACGCAGCTGACTTGCACGGATGGCTGCGAAGGCGGCGGAAGCCGGCAGCGGCGCTGCGCTCACACACTCAGAAGCACAGGCGGCGGCGGCCTCGCGACTTCTCTCGTCAACAAACAGGCGTCAACACATTGCAAACGACAGGCCGCAAATCGCTGCGCAGGCGGCGGAAGCTGGAAGCGGCGCAGCGGGGGAGCAGGCGGAGGCACAGGCGGCGGCGGCACTGGAGCGCGTCCTCAACTGAAAGGTGTCAATGTTGTGCGACCAACAGGCCAAAGATTGCTGCGCAGGCGGCGGAAGCCGGAAGCGGCGCAGCGGGGGAGCAGGCGGAGGCGCAGGCGGCGGCGGCACTGGAGGGCGTCCTCAACTGAAAGGTGTCAATGTTTTGCGACCGACAGGCCACAAATCGCTGCGCAGGCGGCGGAAGCTGGAAGCGGCGCAGTGGGGGAGCAGGCGCAGGCGCAGGCGGCGGCGGCACTGTAGCGCGTCCTCAACTGAAAGGTGTCAATTCCTTGCGACTGACAGGCCAAAGATTGCTGCGCAGGCGACGGAAGCTGGAAGTGGCGCAGCGGGGGAGCAGACGGAGGCGCAGGCGACGGCGGCCTCAAAGCGCGTCTTCACCTGAATTGTGCCATTTTCTGCAACTGACGGCCCACAGACTGCTGCGCAGGCGGCGGAAGCCGGTAGCGGCGCCCCGCTCAGACAGGCAGAAGCGCAGGCGGCAGCGGCCCCCTTTACTAATCTGTCGTCGACGGACGGGCATCAGCATTTCACAACTGAAAGGCCACGGAATATGTACTGCGCAGGCGGCGGAAGCTGGAAGCGGCGCTGCGCGGGAGCTGGCGGAGGCGCAGGCGGCGGCGGCCCTGGAGCGCGTCTTCAACAAGGACGACTTCCGCCGCATGGAGGTGAGATGGTTGAGATGGGTGCTTCTCACGGTTGTGGGACGTGCTCGCTGTCTCCTGATTGCGGTGCCTGGGGCTCAGCGCCTCCGCCTGTGAACCTGCGCGGCTTTTGGGTTGGTGGTGATTGGCCGTCACCGCAGCCGCACTGTGTGTCCAGCGCTCTGCGCGTGATGTGGAAGGCGTCATGCTGCGCTGACATCAATGCCTCGGAGACAACCGGGACGTGGTGTGGTGAGTTGCACGCAGCCTTCTTGTGCAGATCATCGGGCAGTTCAACCTGGGCTTCATCCTCGCGCGCCTCGGCGGCGACGTGTACATCATCGACCAGCACGCCGCGGACGAGAAGTACAACTTTGAGCGCCTGACGGTGCGCCGCAGCCCTTGTCTCAGGTTGCACCCTGCAAGTCGAGAACTGAGGATCGATGCACGGCATCCCCTGCCCTCCAAGTATGCGGCATGAGTGATGCAGTCCTTCTCGGGTCACGGCGTATGCCGCCAGGCAGCTGCACAGTATGTGCTACTATCTAGGGATTGGTTTTCCAGCTGACACGTATGGTGTCGCCTGCTGCCGCGGCGTCAGGCCAAAGGGAATGGCTGTTACGTCTGTCAGGCTCTCGCCAGATGAAACCCAGCTGCGCATCCCCAGCAGTTGCTGATGGTAGTGTCCTGACGGCATCGTGTTTACCCAAACCCTAAACCCTAGTTCCCATGCCCGCACAGGCGACGACGGTGCTGAACCGGCAGCCGCTGGTGCACCCGCAGCAGCTGCACCTGTCGCCCATGGAGGATCTCGCCCTGCGGTGAGCTCCTGGCCGTTGGGAAAGTATCTAACATTGTGCTCGTCAAAGGGTGGAGCGAAGAAGTTCCAGTGGCAGCAGCTGAGGTGCGCACAGCAGCTGCGCCTGTCGCTCATGTGGCAGCCGCTGGCGCGCCGCACCGGAGGTACTTGCTGCCCGGGCAGCTGCCAAACACAGAAACGAGAGTGTCATCAACGTGACTGGCAGCCGCTGGGGTGCATGCAGCAGCTGCACCTGTCCTGTCGCCCAGACAGGATCTGGCCCTGCGGGTAGCACTATCGGGTGACAGCGCTGCAATCGATCGACCATGATTGAGGTGTCAAGGGTGGAGCCAAGCTCCTCCAGCGGCGGCCCCTGGAGAGCGCCCAGCAGCTGCACCTGTCGCCCGTGGAGAAGTTCGCACTGCGGTTTTAGGGTTTAAGATTACTGAATCCAGAGGGGTGATGCAAGACAGACCCTCTGCTTTCCAGCGGCAGCAGTTGACGTGGTCACAGTTATGCCAGCAGTTGTGATGGAGTCCGCCTTACGGCGCCGGCGCCACACATCTTGGCCAAAATCGTGTGCAGGGAGCCTTGGAGGTGTTCCACAAGAACGGCGCCGGCTTGCGGAGGGCGCCAATGGCCGCCCAGCCTTCCCAAATGCCCAGACTTTCTGGATCTGGAGTGTTCTCGTATCTGGCGACACCATCGTACATTCTGGTCGTTTCCTGTGCAGGGAGCACATGGAGGGGTTTCCCAAGAGAACGGCTTTGACTTTGTGGACGGCGCCAATGGCCGCCTGGGACTTCACAGATATACCGTTCCTTGAGCTGAATCAATTTCTAAATCAGTGGCAACGCCATTGTACATTCTGGTCGTTCCCTGCGCAGGGAGCACATGGAGGTGTTCCAGAAAAACGGCTTTGACTTCGTGGAGGGCGTGGATGGCCGCCTGGCGCTGTCCGCGGTGCCCTTCAGCCAGAAGGTAAGCTGAGTGACCGAGTGGAAATTGAAGTGCTTCTGTCTTCACATGCTTGGCATGTTCATAACATTTTAGAGATTTCGAAGGGCGCCAACAGCCGCCTGGCGCTGTCCACTGTGCCCTTCAGCCAGAAGGTGGGGCTGACAACTTTTCGTGACTCGACATGCTGTTGGCGATCAGCTTCATCGACATTTTCTGAACAATTTGAGGAAATGTGTGGAGGGCGCCTGGCGCTGCCCGCCGTGCCCTCCAGCCAGCAGGTGATGTTGTGTGGCCACGGCAATGTGATTTGCTGCTGTCACATTGCATAGGTATGCAATCACCGAGTCCTTAGGGCGATGAAGGTTTTGTTGAGGGTGTCAGTAGCCGCCTGACGCTGTCTGCACATTCACCAGCCAATACTTTTTTGATTTCAGTGGTGGCGGCCTCGCGGCGTGCAGCTGTTATCCTGCAATCTTTCAGTGCGCCCCTAAGCAAGGTCCTGTTTGCTGCACCGTTCGACCCACAAAATCTTATATTCTGTTTGCAGATCGCACTTGGCGCCACCGATGTCAAGGAGCTGCTCGCCCTGCTGGAAGACGGCGGCGCCTGACACTCTTCAGAAGTGCTACATACTGTTTCTGATATACCCATCTCTATCCTCTTCGCAGATCACGTTTGGAGCCGCCGATGTCAAGGAGCTCGCCCTGCAGGAGGAAGGCGGCGGCATATAACAACGGACAAGCGCAACTGCACCGTCAACCAATTGTGCGTCTATACTCTGTCTGTAGATCACATTTGGCGCCGCCGATGTGAAGGAACTGCTCGCGCTGCTGGAGGAAGGCGGCGGCGCTGCCATGGCGGTAGGCGCCGGCAGAGCTCCTGCTGCAGACATCACCTCTGCTGTCGTCCGCCCCTCTCGGTAAGGAGAACATGGTGATGAAGCTTCCTTACGTTTGCGTCTTCTTTTATTGGAGCAGACATGCTGCCATGGCGGTGGGGCGGCGGCAGAGCTCCCGCAGCAGACACCCCCTCTGCTGTGTTTCGCCCGTCTCGGTTAGTAAGGCCCAATGCAGAGCTGTTAGCACATCTCTTCTGCAAATATCCGGGCTTGAGAATGCTGCACCGGCGGTGGGTGCCAGCAGAGCCCTTGCAGCCGGCACCACCTCTGCTGTGGTCCGCGCTTCCCGGTGCGTCAAGCACGATGCTGACTTGTTCTCACGTCTCCGTCCTCCTTTGTCGGAGCAGGATTGCTGTGATGGCGGTGGGCGCCGGCAGAGCTCCTGCTGCAGACATCACTTCGGCTGTCGTGCGCCCTTCTCGGCGAGTCAAGCAAAACGATGAGTTGGTCATCAAACTTCCATCCTATGTTTGATGCAAAAATGCTGCAAAGGCGCCCAGACAATCTGTCAGGACAACCTGCTGCAGGTTGCATGCGATGCTGGCGAGCCGCGCGCGCCGGTCCAGCATCGTGATCGGCAGGGCGCTGGACGCTAAGCTGACGAGGCAGGCATCTCTATGCCGAATATTTGCTGAAAACTCGCAAATTCTGCAACACACCTGCTGCAGGGTGAGCCCAATGCTGGCGAGCCGGGCGTGCAGATCTAGCATCATGATCGGCAGGGCATTGGCCATCAAACAAAACAGCAGGTGGCACACCTGCTTGCTGCAGTCGACGCTCCTCCCAGACATCCTATCAGGACTCTTCACTCATGTTACCGCAGGGTGCGCTCAATGCTGGCGAGCCGCGCTTGCCGGTCCAGCATCATGATCGGCAGGGCGCTGGACGCCAAGCAGATGGAGCGGGTCGTGCACCACCTCGCGGATCTGCAGTCCCCCTGGCAGTGCCCCCACGGCCGGCCCACCATGAAGCTGCTGCACACGGGGCTCTGAGACCGGGGCCGGCAGCTGAGGAGAGTTTGGACAAGAACAGCGGCGTGACAGCGGCAAGATATTTGACCACCTCTGGTGGGTTGACGGTGCAGCGCCATCGGGGGTCACATCTGTTTTGCATGCAATGATTTCAGTTGTTCGATGCAGAAGGACGGCTTGCGGAGCCTTCTGAGTCTCAAGAAGGCTCCCAGGCAGCAGGGCAAGTCTCAAATCGTCCCCCTACCTACTGCCAGGAAGGGAGCCCGGTGGGAAGCCCCTTATGCAATTAGAAAGGAGTCCGATCAGCTGGTTGCCATGCATGGGCTTGCGTAGCCAGTACAGCAGTTCACCGTTTGTAACATGCCGGCAAAGGCTTGAGTGCGCTGGATCCTGCTACGGCGGTCTGCACGATTCCCTGCAAAAACATTCTCTGCCTTGTGTGTGCACATTCACGCTGAAAAGCTGCCTTCACTAGCAGCTCGCAGGACGGTCGACGCGACTCTCTTGCGGGACATTTCAATCGATTGGTTGTCATCAAATGACATCCCGCGCTTGCTCAAGCTGACACAGGTCAACACCAAGCCGCCGATCGGACGTCACTCCGACAGCGGTACTCACTTTGATAGCGCGCAGTATGGCCTCTGGAGGTGGCTTTTGGCAGCAGCAACGCCAGCAGTATGGATACCAGGGACGCGGCGGCGGCAGGCACCCCCACATGACGCCAAGAGGTCAGCCATGCTGACGGCAAGCTGCGGCAAGGGCAGATTCTGCTTGCAACTCCTGAACATCTGGCTGTTTTGATCATCATGACATATTATGACCATCTTTTGTTCTGCAGTGCGGGATCCGCAGTTCGAGGAGGAAGAAAGTGGGGAGCTGCCGTCGGTGGATGACTTGGAGGTCGCGGCGGCGGCGGCGCAGGCCGCAACGGCAGACCAGACCTTCCTGAGCCAGGTGTCCTCCTGACGGAGTAGAGGCGCCATTGCTTGACGTCCCAGCACACCTGCCCTGATTGCTTGGCCCTCTTTGCTTGCATGATGTGCATGATGTGCATTGCAGATGTCTGTATCCTGAACCATGTGTTGCCAGTTGTCGATGCATTGCCACCCTTCACTGATGCCTGCACCTTGAAAAACTGGTGGTGTGTTTGTGATGTCCCAGGTCAGCCAGTACGATGCGGCGCGCATCGCACGGCTGCGTGCAGCTGCGGCTGCCGGAGATGACACCTCCAGCTCCGATGAGGCAAGTGCAACCGACAGAGCATGGCATACAGGCCATTCGCTGGCATCTGCCAGCGCTGCGTGTGCATATACTGTCCACATGATGGTTGTGGATGCATCGCGCGGTGCATTGCAAGCGCCCAAGCAGAGCCGCTCTCAAGGTATGTGGTGTGCGTCGTGCATGCAGGACAGCGATGAGGACATGGAGGTGGACGCCGCTGCTGCGGCTGCGCCTGATGCCGCTGCGCATGTGACGGTCAGCCTGAAGGCAGAGGTGAGAGGAGGCCGCCTGCGAACCAAAACACTGCGGGGCCGCATCTTGACATTCATCGGAGCTGTGTTGCGAGACTCTTGGACTGCATGTCATTGTCTGAGCAGATGGCCATGCTGCAAAACCTCTGTCTCGTTCTTGCAACTTGGGCACAGTTTGGTTTTGCGCAATGCATGTCACGGTCACCCTGCACATGTGGCGTCGTCAGCCTCGGACCGATGCTCGCGAAACTTACTGATCTTGTGCATTCAACCTCCGCAGCTAGTCGAGTCGGCTGCCCTGTGCATTGCAAGGCTGTGGGCTGTGGAGTGTGCGCGCAGCTGTCAGGTCACACAGTAGTTGGGTGCACGTGTTCTTGGGAAAGTTTATGGGGCAGCTGCCATTCCAAACTGCTGGTGCGCTTCGTGCAGGGCAACCATGCGTGGATCTGCGGGCGATCAAGGGACCTCACGGCTTCGACGGGCCCCCCGCTGGCGGGCATGCCTGGGGTTTCACCCGCACCTATGGGGCCCAATGCTATTAGTGACCCAATTCCAGCTCTCACGCTCCATTGGCTGCCCGCAGGGCGACCACGTGCGGGTGGAGCTGCGAGCTGTCGCAACGCATCACGGCTCCGACGGAGTGCCGCTGGCGGGCATGCGCGCTCTGAAGCTGCCAGAAAATGAAAAGGCAAACAAGGGCGCTGCCTCGTCTGATGACGAGGAGCCAGAGGACATGCAGGTGCAATTGAAACATCAGAAAATGAACCATATATCTGTTAGTGATTTTGAGTCGAACCAACTTTTTGTGTAGGATCAAAATTCACATTGAATGCTACTTCAATGCGTCGGACATTCGAGCAGCTGGCATGCAACATGCCGTCCCAACTCGCAGAAAATCGATTCGGTGTGAACACACCCAGGAGATCATGCGTACTGTCATTGGCTCGCCTCGTCCAGCCAGCAGGTCATCCAGAGTTTGCTCTTTGGGACATTTAATTTCAGCCGTCTGTGGTGATGAGGTCGGCTGCCACAGTTCTTCAATGCCCAGGGTGGCGCCCTTCTTTGGCCATCCTTGGAACTGCCATGCCACGCCACTGCTTGGCGCCTGACTGCCTGTGGCAAACATGAGGTGCCACAGGTGGCGCTGAATAAGACGGCTGCAGCTGCCAGCGGCGAGGCTGACAAGGGTTTTCCGGCAATCGACCCGGAGGCGCTGACGCCGCTGGCATGAAAGTGGAAGAGTGGCTGCTCCACCTGTTCAGCATTGTGCGTGTGCTCCAACACAGGTGGCGCTGGAGAAGATGATGACAGCCGCCTGTGACGATGATGGCGACAGGGCCATCTTTGCAATCGACCCGGAATGCTGCCGTCGCTGGCAACTTTGTGGAGCATTATTGGTCCGTCTATCCAGCAGTTGATGGCTTCCTGAAATATAGATGGCACAGAAGAAGATAATTGCAGCCGCCAGTGACGATGAGGGGGACAAGGGCATCCCCGCGATCGACCCGGAGGTGCTGCCGCCGCTAGCATGAAGACTGAAGAGTGTTTGCTCCATCTGTTCAGCCATGTGCGTCTGCTGCAACACAGGTGGCGCTGGAGAAGATGATCACAGCCGCCAGCGACAATGATGGCGACAGGGCCATCTCCGCAATCGACCCGGAGGTGCTGCCGTCGCTGGCGTGCAGGCGGAAACAGTAACTGTTCCCATCTATTCAGCAACTGATGTCTTTTCAAAACACAGGTGGCGCTGGAAAGGATGATCGCAGCCGCCAGCGACGACGAGGGGGACAAGGGCATCCCCGCGATCGACCCGGAGGTGCTGCCGCCGCTGGCGGCCGCCCAGGAGCAGATCGTTATCGACCCCGGCGAGCCGCTGCTGCCGGCCGGCGCCGTTTCGGCGATGGTCGAGGGCATGATCGTCGTGCAGGTGACAATGTGATCTCGCATACGTGCACATCAATGACAACTCCTCTGGCCACATATCAGTCTACCACTGGCGGCCACCCTAGAGCAGTCGGTCCCCATCTCAGACCATTGAGGCATGCTACAAGGCACAGGCGTGACATCTCATGCTGGCGCAAGCTGGTGCGCACCGTGGGTCGCCTTGTCTGGAAGCGTGGACCCCGTGTGTTGTGATGAATTCTAGGAAACGTGTCTGCTGCAGGCGCGGGAGCTGATGCGGGCGCTGGACATCGAGTCGGTGCTGTGCCTCACCGACCGCACCCCGCTTGGCCGTGTGGAGGAGGTGCGCCCGCCAGTTGCGCCTCCACACATGTGCCGCATCAGCACCTGGATGCCGCACCCTTTTGCACAACATGATGGCACTGTGCCTGTTGTGCCGCACATTGCTCAACTGCATGAAGAAAGAAGCTCGGTGACTGTTTCATGGAATGGATCGGGATCCACAACCTATATGATCTGAGTATCACAACATTACGTGGGAGCCTTGGCTGCAAGCAGACACCGTCCGCCTGTGAGTGCAGCACACATGTGGCACCGGTCAAGCCGTGAGACAGTTGACGAGCAGTTTCGTGCCACACAAACCCTGTTCCGTTGCACACTGCGTGTGGAAATGCATTGTCAGACGCTGCAAAAGGAGATTCTGCACCGTGCACATCTGTCATGTCATCCGGAGCAGCCTGCATCTACTCAAGCGGTGCGCAGGGTCACTCCATGCCTCCGCTTGTCAGCGCTGAGCCTGCACGGTTGACATGTCTGAGTTGCTGGCGCAAAGTGGTGGGTTGTGTCGCGAAAATGGGATGCGATCAAGGTAGAAACGCCATTGCATCAAGCTCGCAGCTTTCAGCACGCCGGCGACGGGATGCTGGCGTACCAGGAAGCGTGCTGGCGGCAAATCCGTCCCTCATCGGGATCGGTGAAACGCCTGACGTTCTGCCAAATACACGAGCAGTGCAGGTGATTGGCCCGGCGTCCAGGCTGCTGTACGCGCTGCGGTATGCGGGACCCGGCAAGAGTAAATCGGGCTTTCGAGTCATTCACGAACCACAACTGTATATGATGGTCATGCTCAGGTGTTTGGCCCCAACTTCCATCCCCGCTTTGTGCTCTGCGGTACAGCGGAGCCCGGCAAGGTGGAGAAGGCCGTGCATCTTCCCCATTTGAAGGGAACGTTCGGCACTACACGATGTCTCTGTGCAGGTGTTTGGCCCTGTGTCCAAGCCACTGTATGCGCTGCGGTATGCGGGGCCGGGCAAGGTGGAGGACGTCGTGCGTCTGTCTCGTTTTGCGAGTTCACCTGTGTGATGCTCATGTGCAGGTATGCGGCCCTGGGTCCCGCACGCGAAGGACCTGGTACGCTGCCTGCCGCCCCTGAGAGCCGTCCGACTCGGCTGAGCGGTGCTGTGCCCATGCCCAGGTGTTTGGCCCGGTGTCCAAGCCGCTGTATGCGCTGCGGTACGCGGGCCCCGGCAAGGTGGAGGACGTCGTGCACGTCGGAGCACCGGTGTATGTGGCCGAGGGCCGCGCGGTGTTCGTCAACGCTGCAGAGGCTCAGCGCCAGGTACAGTGACCTTCTCCTGCATGTGATGTGCTTTCAATATATCACCAGAATGTGGACAGGTGAGCAGGCTACGGGGCGCCAATGTCTGTGCCGATGTTTTCGTTGCCCATCTGGTGTTTGTCAATGCCGCAGAGGCGCAAGGTACAGCGACACTCTCACCGTCATCATCTGATGTGCTCTCAACATTTCATCTGTATGTGGGCGGGGAACAGGCGTGCACCTCGGGGCGTCGGCGTGCATGGGCAAAGGCCATGCGGCCTTCATACTTCCAGCAGAGGCGCAGCGCCAGGAAGAATCACATTTGCCAGTAAGGACATGCGATGGGTCCCAGCTTTTTGGGCAAAAACGCAGGGACAGTGAGTGAATGTGAGTACTCGAGACTAAGTGGCCATTAATTGGGCCGTGCGCTTCGTTATGCTGCAACGGCGCAGCGCAGCACCAGGTCACAGTGCTTCATGTCACACGTCCTCTAGAGAATCATTGGATCTGTCACCGGCGCTACAGTGTTCCTGTCGAGGGCCGTGCAATGCTCCCACATTGTGGCCAAGGGTTTAGGGTTTAGGGTTTGGTGCCATTTGTGCGATGCTGCACAGCCAGAGCGCTCATGGCGGTTTCGTGTGGCAGCCAGCCTCCATGCATGTCAACGATTTGCCACGTCCTGCGGTGCTAGGCAGCAGACGGACTGTGCCTTTTTTTAATTACTATTATTATTATTATTTTATTTTTATTTATACATTTGCCTGGCCTCCAGCTGCTGACATGCTCCGAGTCGCTGACACACGGTATGTCGACATGTGTACAGGAGGTGCGCCCAGTGTTCACGGAAGATGGGGAGGACGACGAGGTGGCCTTCTCCGACGATGAGCACGTGAGTGAATTTGCTCCAAGCGATTCGCAGACTCACTTGCAACGGCAATTGCGGTCTGAGCTGTTGGGATGGTTTGTGCGGTCTTGTGACTCTCACAGGCACCTCATCCAAGCTGTGCAGCAATGTGACTAGTGCTGTCATTCGTTGCACGCTGCACACCGCGACACACTGCATCGCCATGTGTCGTTGAGAAGCGTGTGCTAGGGTTTAGTGTGCGGATGACAGCAGGGCGGCTTCACAAGTTTGCACTGCCTGGATGTCAGCCGCCGAGTAGCTCCTGATCCGCACGTCGCCTGGTTGCCTGGAGCTGGTGCCGTCCTCAGCCAAACCGTAGGAGCTGCATGCAGGCTGACAGTTTACATGGAAAACCAAAAATAATTGCCTGCGGTGGCAAAGCATTATCTTGCACTGCTGCAAGTGCACAGTTGGCCAGTGCGCCATGTCATCTGCTGACCCGCAAGTCTGCCTGTCTCGCTGCAGACATCAGCAGCAGCGGAGCCAGCATTCTGCGGCAGAGGGGGCGCTGCCTGTGCCCTTAAGTTTACTGGTTTCGTTCTGACGGCTCTGCAAATTTCAGCATCATGGCAGCAGGAGTGCGGCATGGCAAGCGGACGGCTGCAGAGGGTGGCATGACAGCCGATGCCGGCGCTTCCGAACTGCTGTCACCTTTTTTGCCGGGTTTCTATCTGTATCATTGATTGCACACAGGAGCAGGAGCGGCTGCGGCAGCCCAGCAGGTGTGCGGCGGCGGAAGGCGGCGCCGCAGTCAACAATCAATCTCACTCTTGTGGTGTGCATCAGCACCACCCAGATCTTGACCGTCCCCGCACCTGTTGTTCACAGGAGCAGGAGTGGCTGCGGCAGCGGAGCAAGCGCGCGGCGGCGGAAGGTGGCGCTGTTGTCGGCGCGCGTCCCGCCAAAGCCGGCGGCGGCCGCGGCCAGCGGCCCACCGGCAGAGGTGGGCTGGCACGCATCACTGCTTTGCTGCGTGTCACGGTGTGCAGGGGTCGAGATCGTGCCGCAGCCAGCGAGGGTCCTGCACGAGAGCCGGCGGCGGCCGCGGCCAGCAGCCCGCCGGCACAAGTGGCTCCTTGAACAGGTTTTGTGAGTTTGTTGCAACTCCCCAGGCTGATGCAGCCGCCAGCGACCGTGCTCGCAGCAGTCAGAGGCCCTGAACCCCGACCCCGCAGCCAACACTCGTGGCACAAAGAACAAAGAAAGATCATTGAGATCTGATGGTTTGAGGGCGGCTCATGCTGGCTTCAAATGCTGTGCCGCGGCTGGCGGTGGCAGCCAGCGGCTTGCTTGCCAACAGGGGTGCAGCCTCAGAAACCTGTCAAAGAGGTTGCATCGAGTATCCATGCATGCCTCCATGTTGTCATTGGTCTGTGGAACGTATGCGCAGGGCGCAGCGGCGGCAGAGGCGACGGCGGCTGCGGCGGCGCCGGCAGAGGCGGCAGGTTCGGCGGCAGAACCGGCGGCGGCTGGAGCGGCGGCGGCGGCGGCGGCAGACAGGGGGGCGTGAACTACGGCCCTGACAACGGTCCTGGTCGAGGCGGCCGTCATCCGGGGGGGCTGGCCGCGCCGCCGCGGTGGCCGCAGACCCAGCAGCAGCCGTATCCCGCCGGCCCTCAGCAGCAGCTATACCCTGGCGGCGGCCCGCAATCTCACCCGCAGTCGCAGCCGTCGACGCAGCCGCAGCAGCAGCAGCAGCAGCAGCAGCGCTTTGGTGCGTCGGGCGTGCGGTACCAGCATCAGCAGTTTGAGCAGCCGCAGCCGCCGCAGCAGCAGCGCTTCGCTGGCCAGGCGGCGTTCCCTCCGCAGCAGCAGCAGCAACAGGTGCCGCCGCAGCAGCAGTGCAGCAGCCCGGCGGCGTTCCCTCCGCAGCACGGCGGCCTGCAGCAGCCGCCGCAACCCCACGGCCAGCAGGACTATGGGGGTCATCTGCAGCACCCGCCGCAGCACCCGCAACAGCAGCAGGGCTTTGGCCGCCCACCGCAGTTCCAGGTGCTCGCCTGCTGAGCTGCCGTGTTTCGGGGTTGGCGTGCTCAACTGCCCAGCTCCCCAAACCCTAAATGGCACGCCCCCGCCGCCGTCGACAGCGCAGCACCAACCTTGCTGACGCCCGACTGTCGGTGTTGCTGGCGGTTCGTGGTGGCAGCCGTCAAACTCTGCCCCTGTCAGACCCCAAAACCCCTGGCAACCCCGTGTGCAGGCGCCTCCTGGGATGCAACTCGTGCCGCTCCAGGGCATCCAGCCAGGCGCGCCGCCGCCACAGCCGCAGCAGTTTCCGCCGCAGCCGCACCAGCAGCGGCAGCAGCAACAGTGTCAGCAGCCGCAGCCTGCTTCCGGCTTCCAGCCTGCCGCTTCCGGCTTCCAGCCGGTGCTGCTGCCCAGCGGCCACCCGGCGATGGTGCTTCCGGGGGTGCCGCTGACGCTGCCCGCTGGTCAGCCGCCAAACACCGGGCAGCGGCAGCAGCAGCAACAACCGTCCGGGCTCTACTCGTCGGGCATGCGCTAGGCTAAATGGATCAGTGTCTCAATAGTTCCCGCTGGCTTTGCCCGCTGACCAGCCGCCAAACACCGGGCAGCGGCAGCCGCAGCAGCCGTCCGGGTTCCACTCCTCAGGCATGCGCTAGACAAAGTGGGACGGTCTGCAAAAGGTCTTTTGGGGTGCCGCTGGTGCCACCCGCTGGCCGACCGTTGAAGCCCAAGCAGCAGCCGCGGCAGCCTCATGCTTGTATTCCTCAGGCTTCTATCCCTCAGCGGGCCGGCATGTATGGGGTTCGTCTGGGCTGCCGCCGGATCTGCCGGCAGCAGCGGCGGCTGCAAGATGGCCAACCACGCAGCCGCAGCAGCCGCCAAGCTCAGGCATGCGTTGAGGTGAGGATGACATGGCTTCGTGGCCAGCAGCAGGATGCAACATAGCAGCCGCAGCACCAGCAGCAGCTGCCAGGATCGCACACCTTTCGCTTGCAGCAGTCGGCTGGGCGTGGTGCCGCCAGGGACGCCGCAGGGCCTGCCGGAAGGTCAGCCACAGCCATGTGGCCAGCAGCTGTCGCGGTTGCCGCAGCCAGGGAATACTGCAGGTCAAGTTGGTGTTTGGATCCCTGCCGCGGCGGCCGCCGGGCTTCGATTCACAGGACACGCGGCAGTCATTGTACTACGACGGCCGTTTTTTTGTTGACTCAACTCGTGGCTCCAGCGGTGGCATGTCCCTAGACACATACGGCTGGGTCCCCTGAGCACGCGTGCGCTTGCGCAGTTGCGCAGGGCACTGATGCAGGCTGTTGAGGACGAATCATGCAGCTACCATCATCTGCAAAGATGGTGTTCTAAGAGACAAGAAAGGGTTGCTCGCGTCTGCAGGGTGGACATCGGGAGCTTCATATATGACAAGTGCGGTGAGGGAGATTACAGAGGAAGACGTATGCAGAGAGGCTCTGAGTGGGATGATATCCGTGTTCAGGGATGTGCATGTCAGGCTCCATTGAGTAGAGCGCAGGCATGGTTTCTGGGAGGCGGCATTGCATGGCCTTGTGTGAAGCTGTGAAACTAAAAGAAGTGCTATCGATACCACCATGTCAAGCATCAGCACTCACCACAGGAGCTGACACACTTGCGAGCAGCCCAAATGCTCCGTCAGTAGGGGGTTAGTAGCTAAGTAGCCTTTGCTGGTGTGCTTCCAGCATGTGCTTCCTGCCTCTTGTGCTGCTTCCACACTGCAAAATTTGCTGTGGAAGAGCAGGGCTCAGTCAGGCCGTGCCTTCGCTCGTTCTCACACGTAAGAGAGACAGCAGAAGCTCAAACGCAGCGTAAGGAGTGTGGAGCCGTTCGCACGAACCATTCAGTCGGTGTAGAGCGAAGGAGTGCGAGCACAAGGAGAGCTGTGGGCTGCCAGGGCGCGTGAGGGGTCTGGGAGCCCAGGTACTGCTTTCTGCCGTGTAATTGTGACGTTTGAGGTACTTTGGGTGCCAACTTGGCCCAGGATCAGGCGCCCCACGCCGGCTGGGCTGCCAATCAGCACGAGCTGATGGTGCAACAGAGCCTGCAAACACGCGCACACCATGCATCCTGCCAGGCCCAGCCGGCTTGTCTGTCGTGTGCGCTGCATGCCACTGGCGGTCGACGCTTTGCAGCGGGGCCTAGACTGGCCTGCACCGCTCAGCAGCCGGGCATGGCACATGCGCAGCCGCAGTCCCCGCACACCCTGCTCAGTTCTGTAGCGGCAGCGGATATTGGGGCGTCGCATCTGACACTGCGTGTGTATCACGCAGGTTTCGAGCAGCAATTAAGAAGCGTCCCGGAGCGAGTGTCAGAGACAGCTCGCAGCCATGGCGCCGCCGCCGAAGGTCAAGCGGATTATGACACAGCCCATCGTAAGCAATTCTACACCCTGTTTCTCTGCTTTTGATGCGCGCGCCTCTACAAGTCACCGTGCTCGTGCTCACAAATACCAAAGCGTGCTGCACAATGCACTGCATCCAAATATGCTCGGAGTCAGGTTGTTGTGGTGATGATGACCGCTTGTGCTGTTTCGCCGCGCAGAACTTGATATTCCGGTTCCTACAGAGTCGGCAAAAGGTGCAGATCTGGTTGTACGAGCAGACCGACCTTCGCATCGAGGGCCGCATCATCGTGAGCCTTTGTTTTGCCATCACACGCACTGCCCTTCCAGCAAACATTGCCGAGCGCAGCTGTCAGCACGAGGGCCGCGTTGTTGAAGGATGTTTGCCACCGTCATGTGTCGCACATGCTGCCTGCAACTGCAAAACACAGAGTGCCAACTGCTGGAAACCGGCGCACCGGCGACTGCAGTGTCTGCAGCAATCGAATAGCCACCTTACACAGCCACTGTTGCACAGGCATCACACACCATGGAAGTCTCAGCAGAGTGCCACTGGCGTGTCCGCAGGGGTTTGACGAGTACATGAACCTGGTGCTGGACGAGGCGGAGGAGGTGTCCGTCAAGCGGCAGACCCGCAAGGCTGTGGGTGAGCAACATGGTCTGACTGGCTTGCGTTGCTTCAGAGTGTGCACGAGCGTCTGTGCACCTCAAATTTCACAGCCGTGGGCTCGGGTCGATTGAAAACGTCTCTGGGCGCTTCTGTGTGGGCTGACATCATCCTGAGAGACCATGCAGCAGCAGCGCACCCGCTGCTGATACAACTTTAGGGTTTTTTTAGGGTTTTTTTCCGCCGCTGCAGGGCGCATCCTGCTGAAGGGCGACAACATCACGCTGATGCAGACCACGTGCGTTCCTGGTAGCATTTTGTTGCAGTCGGCGGCGTGTCTGTGGTGAAGGCTGTGCTGTCGTGTATGGGACCGCCATCCAGTACGTCGAATTAATGACTGTGTGCACTGAAGCGCTCCCGCTGGTTGCGTGCGCAGAGGCAAGTAGAGTGGCATCATGAGGCGCATTGGTCGGGGCAGAGGTGTCGCTTGGCGGGCTGGCGCCAGCAGCATGTTGGTGGCGGGGAGGGGTGAAAGCAGTGAAACTCGAGAAATGACCAGCTAATTCACCGACGCATTTGGAAATGCGTGTCGACGCTGGAGCAGCGCTGTACCTTGTGTGATGTTGCAAGCAGTTGCAGATTTCTTGGGTACGGTAACCATGCAACAAATGTTGCCCTCTGAAACTACGGAACTCTGGGCAGAACACAAGGCAGGCTGCCCTCCGGGCTTGTGCATCGCAGCGCAGGAGCCCCCACCCACTCGTCAGAGGCTCCTCGCCAGCGCGGCAAACTCGTCCTTGCACCTGCGCATCGCCAGTCAACAGATTGCTCGCGCTCAAGGCGAGCGGCTGTGCACATGCAGCAGCATCATTGGACCATGCCCGACAGGGCTTTGGGTGAGATGGAACTGCAGAATCGCAGGCTAACTTGCCAACATGTTTCCGCACAAACAAAGAATGCGACGCACTGCTCGAGGGTGGAGTGGCGCTTGGCAAGCTCATCACGCTGCGCAGCCAGCATCTCCCCTGTGCCTTGCTCTGTAGAGGACAGACAGCAGATCGTCATAAATCGCACGTGAACCCGGCGCCTGCCAGAGACCTATGGCTGCGTCTCGAGTCTCTGGCCGGTATCTGCAGTTGCGTGCCATGATACTGCTGCTTGCAGTGCGCTCACTCACCTACAGGGGGGGCATGGCGTCGGCGTCAATGTGACAGAGAAGTTCCGTGGGCAGCGCATTGCTGGATCATGGTTCCCAGCTTTCGTTGTGGCTCGTGTCAGAGTGGGCGCGCACCAACGAACAGGGACATGAAGTCGGCGTCGGTGCGGCCGAACAGATCCGTCGCCAGCGCGCTGGGCAGCTGCCCCGCCAGCGGCTGCAGGAACGCCGCCTTGAGCGTCACCGGAGCCGCCTGCACATGCGATACATGTTTTGGTCGTCCCAGACGCTTGTTTATTCATGTGTCGAACAGTGCCACAGGCAGCTGCCCCGCAAGCGGCTGCAGGAACGCCGCCTCAAGCATCACGCAGGCCACCTGCGCATGAGCGAAGTTCAAACATCAAATGCACTTTCCTTAATGGTTAAGTCACCAGCCCTTGTATATATGGGAGCAAGCATAGGATTGCGGGGTGGGTAGGTGTCCCGCTGCAGGAATGCCGCCTTGAGCATCACGCAGGCCGCCTGCAGGCCAGCAATGGGCTTCGTCGCCTGAAGTGTCAGCTGTGGTACCTGCGAAAATTCAAGAGACTGCGCTGTGGGCAGCCGCCCTGCCAGCGGCTGCAGGAGCGCCGCCTCCAGCATCGTCAGCGCAGCCTGTGCGTCAGGCGTTGAGTGTCTCGAATCATCGTAGAAAATTGTGCCCAGGCGGCAGCTGCCCGCCAGCAGCTGCGTGGACGCTGCACAGCAGCGCCACAGACAGTGCCGCCTGCAGCAGTGTTGTGAGTCTCGGCCACACTGCTGTTGAGAAGCCGCTCCGCCGTCGTGCACACCATGCCGCAGGGGCTGGTTGCTGTGGACCTGGAGGTTACCTCACTGTCGCGCACACCGCGCCGCCACAGGGACTGTTGGCAGAAGCTTGGGCAAATCCGGCGCAAGATTGTAAAGGATCTGTCACCTGCTGTGCCACGGTGCTGCGGATGGAGCCGAACAGCCGTTCCGCTGTCGCGCACACCGCGCCGTAGGGGCCATTGGCTTGAATTTGGGCGATTCTGGCGCAAGGTTGTCAAGGATCTGTTACCTGCTGCGCCACGGTGCTGCGGATGGAGCCGAACAGCCGTGCCGCTGCCGCGCACACCGCGCCGTAGGGGCCGTTGGCTGCGGCTGCCGCGGCGATGGCGGCCGCCTGGCCAAGGCGAGACGCCGTCTTCGGCGCCTTGGTCGGGCCTGCGGCTCACAGCAACTCGCACGGTTCACTGCACAGGCGGCGATCCTGCAGACTGGTGCATTGCTTGCAAGTTCGCCGGCAGCAGCGACGGCGGCGCTAAACCCTAAACCCGAGCCGGAACACCGTCGAGGGCGCCTCGGTCGGATCTGCAGGAAATAAATGCAGGGACAGTGCGACATCACGTTGCTGGACTCTGCACCGCCGCGTGCTGTCTGCAGGCTCTGTCTCTAGGCACTAAAAAAGGAATATGTATATATATATATATATATATATATATATATATATATATATATATATATATATATATATATATATATATATATATATATATATATATATATATAGAGGATGGCAGACGACAAACAGATGCATGAGTTTGCGAGTAGAGCACTGCCGGAGGCCGCACCCTTGGCGGGCTCGGGGGAGGGCGTCTCCGGAACCGTCATCTGGCTCTCCCGCAGCGGCTCCCTGTAGCTGTGGACCCGGCCTGCACCAGGATTGAAAGGGTCAACAGGACGGCATGTGACGTGCAGAAGCATCCAATTCGGTGCTGGCATCTGGCATCTGGCATCTGGCTCCCCCGCAGCGGCGACCTGTAGCTGTGGACCTGCCCTGCAACAGTGAGCTGCGAGCGTCAGCAACAACGTGACAGCCGACGGTGTTTGAGTGTCAAGCTGTGCGGTTCCTGGCATCCGGCTCCCCCGCAGCGGCTCCCTGTAGATGTGAACCTGTCCTGCGGCAATGAGCTGCGAACATCGGCCACAGAATACCAAGTGACAGTCATGGTGACGAGGTGACAAAGCATCCAGTTGTGCGCCGCAATCCGATCCCGCCGCAGCGGCTCCCTGTAGCTGTGCGCCCGGCCTGCATGACCAGCTGCGAGAGTCAGCGACAGGGTGGCACCCGACGCTGCCAGCCAAGGGCCCAGTTTTGCTGGGATTCGTCATCTGGCTATATCCCGTGGCGGCTTCCTGTAGATGTGCGCCCGTCCCGGGGCACGGAGCTGCAAGCGTCAGCAACACGATGGCAAGGATTGGTGACCAGGTGTCCAGTTGCGCCGGCATCTGGCAGGAGGCACTCCTCGCGGAGACCCCTGCAGCTGCGACCCGGGCCTGATTTGCCGGCTGCAAGCGTGAGCATGAAGGTGGCAACTGACGGTGACCAGTTTGCTCGCTGGAATCTGGCTTCCTTGAAGCAGTGTACCTGCAGCGGTGTGCTCGGCTGCATGGCAAGGCCTCTTGTGATCAGCATCTCAACATGAAGGAGACAGCTTCGCACAGCAGCCTGCATGCTGCCTGCATCACGGCAACTTGCCACAAGAGTGCAGTACGAAGGTTCCGCCACATCAGGCGAGGTGCCGCAGTACACCCTGCCCCACCTCTCATAAGCTTTGCTGGTCGCACACGAGTTCTGCGAAGAAACCCTAAACCCTTAAAACCCGAGTCGCCTGGCATTCGTCCACTTGCCGCTCTGCACAATCACTGACTTATCACACCTGTCGGCGCGGCGGCGGGCGGCGCATTCTCAGCGCCGCCGTCGAGGTACGTCGCCGTTCCATCCAGAAGGCCGCCGGACCCGGGGGACTGGAAGATGGCGGCGTACTCGCAGGTCGCCGCCTCCAGGTGGTGCGTCAGCAGCTCCCGGCCCTGTAGCAAGGTCCATGACGTGTCAATGATAGATGATCTTGTGAGGAAGACCGCCGGACCCAGGGGACTGGAAGATGGCGGCGTACTCGCAGGTGGCCGCCTCCAGGTGGTGCGTCCACGGCTCCCGGCCCTGTAGCAAGTTCCGTGACGTGTCAATGATACATGATCTTGTGAGGAAGACCGCCGGACCCGGGGGACTGGAAGATGGCGGCGTGCTCGCAGGTGGCCGCCTCCAGGCGGTGCGTCAGCAGCTCCCGGCCCTGCACCCGAATTGTACGTATCGTCAATGGTGGCCCGTTTCCTAGGGTCGCCAAGGTTGAGCGGTGGGGACACGGCGGCGTACTCGCAGGTGGCCGCCTCCAGGTGGTGCGTCAACGGCTCCCGGCCCAGCAGTGATCAAACTTTGTTATTGCGAGTCGCCAATGGTCAAGATCTGCAGGCCATCTGAAACTGTGCTGTTAGGAGCTGCCAGCATACTCGCAGGCGGCCGCCTTTGGAGCCTGGTGCGTCACCGGCCTCGGCCCTGTAGTAGAAATGCTAGCTTGACAAAGAACTTATCGACAGGCCAGAACCAGGAAAGAGTTGCGTGTGTGTTTGCGGGGGCTGCCTCTGGATGATGCATCGCAGAAGTAAATACATAACGGCTGAAGTGATCACATGCCTGTGATGCCCTCGTTTCAGCGACGCTGCGACATGCATGGTGTTCCAACACGGACAGCAATCCAGCACAGGTGCTGTGAGGGCCTTGCTAAACAGAGACTGTGAGTCCTGATCCAACACATGGCAGGTGCCGGAACTCCAGAGACTGCAATTTCCGCACCTTGCTCTCCAGGTCGGACACGAAGGCCTGGTAAGAGGCACGCAGCGCGGCATGGAATGCCACATATGGCCGCAGCTCCTCCGCACCATCTGCAATGCGACAGTGCACCGCGGGTCAGAAACACTTCGGAGAGAACCACGCAGAAACTTTTGCCCCCGAATCAGACCAAGCAACATCCCGGCGTGGAGTGCCACATACGGCCGCAGGTCCTCTGCACCATCTGCAATGCGACAGTGCGCGCGGGTCAGAAACACTTCCGAGAGAACCATGCAGAAACCTTCGCCCCTGATTCGGACCAAGGGACATTGCGGCGTGGAATGCCACATATGGCCGCAGGTCCTCCGCACCATCTGCGAAGGCTCAAGCGCACGCGAGTCAGAAAACACTTTCAGAGATACCATCCAGGAACCTTGAACCCTAAACAGACCAACGGACAGCATGGAATGCCACATATGGCCGCAGGTCCTCCGCACCATCTGCAATGCGACTGTACGTGCGGGTCAGACAACTTCCAAGGCATGAGCCTGCCAACAGACACCGCGGCATGCAAAGCCACACATGGCAGCAGGTCGTCTGCAGCATCTGCGGAACGGAAGTGCAAGCGGATCAGACACAAGTCAGAGGGCACGACAGGTGCGATGGGCAGCACACAGCATGGTTACCACATGCCGCTGCAGCTCCTACGCACCAACTCTGCAAAACCAGTTTACATTGTGGTCACACCACGTCTCTGTGTTTCAGAAGACATGGAAACGGTCTGGTGGGCAGTGTGGCAATTCCATGCATAGCCGCAGCTGCTCCACACCGCTGACACCATGCGAGTGAAGCATGGCTTGCGGTGGCATATGCACCCAGTGGGAAAGTAGATATATTCAGGCTGGCTAAGCGATAATGTGCTCTAGACTACTGCCCTAAACCCTAAACACTGGTGCAGCGTCACCCCTGGTGTGTGTGCCGACAATTAGCCTATAATTAGCCATCCTTCAATTCACAACAGACAGCATGCACCGACGCATGTGCTGGGCGGCACAGCCTGCTGCAAGCGACAGCCCACCCTGCGCAGCGATGGCAAACGCCTGCCGCAGCACGAACGCCAGGCGCGCCGCCACCGCGGCCAGCAGCGGGGCGAGCGCCTCCTTTGCCGCCGCCCTCGCCAAGCCCTCTGCCGCCTGCATTCCAAGTCGTTGAACTGGAAAAAGCTTGCATGCACAACATCACGAGTATGAACGACCAACGGGACACACAGAGGGTGGTGACGCAACAATCAGTCGACACCATGGCACTGCTCACGGATCCCCCTGTCACCTTTCCTGCAGCGGCGCCGCTGGAGATGCCGCGCGCCTTGAAGGCCAGCAGCAGGTTCGCCGCCCGCTCACGTGGCACTGCACAGGAGCGGATGCCACTGGGTGTCCCATGTGAATTTGTGTACTTTTGTGCACTGTGTTGCAGAAGCTTTGCGAGGGAGGCCGCGTGCCTTGAAGGCAGCAGGTTGGGCGCCTGCTGCATTTCAGACGGATGGTTGCAGCTGTCAATTGCTACACGAACACTCCGGGCTGCATGGTGGCTGTGTGCCACTGATGCTACAGCATGCAGGATGTGTCTGTCTACTTGGCCCAAAAGCAGATATCGCACCTTTTCAGGTAGCCAGCAAGACACCAGCCTCCCAAAAGGTGGCCTGGACACTCCATGAGGGCATCATACATCACGAACCGACGCTCTGCCTGAGCACAGCCCAACAACGACTGCATCTGGCGGCATGACTACTAGCGCGGCAGCCCTGGGGAACTCTACCACGGTACGCGTTTTGCGAAGACTCTTGTGTGAAGCAGTCAACGATCGTTTGTGAAGTGGAACCTGACCTTACAGCACGGCCAGCAGCGCAGCCGCCCCCTGGAGCTCTGCCGCAGCGCATCTTGACAGTGTGTGCACATGATTGATGCTTGCATGTGGTGACGTAATTCTTTCGAGCCTGGTGGCACAGCCAGCACAGCCAGTTGCCTTGTCAACGCCCTGCTCCGTCTCGTCCATCAGCTTGCCGAGAAACGGGTTGCAGGGTTCTGCATGGAGCCGTGAGGATGTTCTTCTGATATCACATGACCAATCTGCTCCCCCGGCGGCATGGCCAGCAGGCTCGCGGCCTCTTGGACTCTGCCACCGCCTGTTTCAAATCAGTCCAACCACCAGTTTCGTCCGAGTAAGCTGCCCACTTGGCGGCATGGCCACCAGGCTGGCAGGCTTCTGCAACTCGGCGACCGCCAGATCCAAACTGTCGTATGGATCTTGCACTGACGGTTTTGTACAAGTGGTGTGTTCACCTGGCGGCATGGCCCGCAGGCTGACGGCCTCCCCGGAAATCCGCCACTGCCCACTGTATGTATGGAGCGGAAACCCATCAATATTTTGTTCAGAAGATGTGCTCACCTGGCGGCATGGCCGGCAGGCTGGCGGCATTCTGGGCCTCTGCCATTGCGGGCTCCAAGGTTGACGCATGAAACGTGCGCTTTCGATTTCATTCGAATGGTGTGCCCACCTGGCGGCATGGCCAGCAGGCTGGCGGCCTCTTGGAATTCCGCCACCGCCCGCTCGAAGGCGGCGCCGCCGTACAGCCGCAGATCTGCATTGGGCGGCTGCGGCGTTGCGCCTCCCGGCAGCGCCGGCCACTGCAGAGTCCACGTCAACCAGTGTCTGATTGTTGATCGGCACCTTCCCGCTCAAATCTGGCGCCGCCATACAGCCGCAGATCTGCATTGGGCGGCTGCGGCGTTGCGCCTCCCGGCAGCACCGGCCACTGCAGCAGCTAATCTATATGATCTCGCACTTGGTCATGCAGCGAATGCAGTGTGGATGGCAGCAAGGATTCGATGGCTGCAGGCACTCACAAACGGTGGTGACATGCGGATGAACTGTCAGGTTGCCGTGCAGCCGCCCCGCCGGTACCCGACGGCTGTGTTGCAGTGCCTCGCAGCGACGCCGGCCGCTGCGCAGCAAAGCAGTCAGGCCCGCAAGTCTGAGTGAAGGCACCTGTTACCTGTGCTGCGGGCCGGCAGGCTGCGCGCTCCTCTGGGGTGGTCAGCCCGAACTGCGCGGGGTCGGCGGCGCACCCACCCTCCAGCACCTCCGCCACCGCGCGTGCCACGCCCAGCGCGTGCCGCATCGCTGCAGAAAAGCAATGGAATCCTTTCAGTTATGAGAGCTGAAATCACGGTGTTGCAGTTTGCAATGCGCCCTCCAGCGCCTCCGCCACCGCGCGCGCCACGCCCAGCGCATGCCGCATCGCTGCAGAAAAGCAACGGAATCCTTTCGGTCATGAGGGCTGAAATCACGGTGTTGCAGTTTGCAACCCACCCTCCAGCGCCTCCGCCACCGCGCGCGCCACGCCCAGCGCATGCCGCATCGCTGCAGAAAAGCAACGGAATCCTTTCGGTCATGAGGGCTGAAATCACGGTGTTGCAGTTTGCAACCCACCCTCCAGCGCCTCTGCCACCGCGCGCGCCACGCCCAGCGCATGCCGCATTGCTGCAGGGAAGCAACGGAATCTTTTCAACTGTGAGAGCTGAAATCACGGTGTTGCAATTCGCAACCCACCCTCCAGCGCCTCTGTCACCGCGTGCGCCACGCCCAGCGCATGCCGCATTGCTGCACCGGCAGTAGAGGGGTCTGGTCAAAGAGGATGCCAGCACACAGGTGTCGGGGTCGGCGACGCACCCACCCTGCAGCACCTCGGCCACCGCTCGCGCCACGCCCAGCGCATGCCGCATCGCTGCAGGAAGGCGTCTGGGACAAGTTGATGTTGGATTTGCTGGAGCTGCTGGGGTGTGCTCAGCCTGAGAATGCCTGAAATCGCTGGGATCCCTGGACGAGAAGAGCTGCCGTACAACATGAGGCAGACCGCAGATGGGTGGGCGGATGTGCTGGCTGCGCACACGGCAATCGACGCTCGTGTTGAGCAACCATGAAGCCATGCTACATGCGACATCAGGCAACCGGAGTCGGCCGTGTTTCAAAAATAAAAAACAAAACGCACCTGAGGTGCGCATGTGCGCCACATCCTGCGCAGACGCCAGCCGCGCTTCCGCCGCGGCCAGCTCCGCCGCCACCGCCGCACACCGCTCCTGCAGCATGGGACATGCATTTTGATGAAACAATTATCTATTAACTCAGTAAAGGCAATTCTGGATGGTTGGCGCCACGTCCTGCGCAGACGCCAGCCGCGCCTCCGCCGCAGCCAGCTCCGCCGCCACCACCGCGCACCTATCCTGCAGTATGAAACATGCTTTGACGAAACGGTCATCTGTTTACGGACAAAAGTGAACCAGATGGCTGGCGATACGACCTGGTCTTGACGCCAAGTGCGCTCATGCCGCAGCCAGCTCTGCCGCCACCGCCGCACAATGCTCCTGCAGTACCGCAAAGTCATTTGATGTCGTGTCGTGTCTCTCATGCACAGAACCACAGATGACCGGCAGTGCATCTGCTGCTGCCAGCTGACATTTGCTGCACATTGCTCCAACGAAGCAGGCCGCACAAAGGAATTCTGCAGAGCTCCACGCTGCAGCAGCGTTCCCAGACGGCAGGTGCCCCAGCCGCGCCACAGCACACTGCTGCACTACGAATGGACAGCTGATACAGCACGTGCCAATGGAGCTGGCATCTGTCACTGCCTGCAGCAGCGCCAGGGTGCCGGGGGCTGCGTCACGGCAATTCATTGATGCCGCATGCCGTCATGCGTGCACACGAGGAAGTAAGAGAGCCTCCTGTATCCCAGCTCGCCTGCAGCAGCGCCAGGGTGCCGGGGGCCACATTGCCAGATTACATCATGTCCATGTTGATCGATGCTGCAGGCCATCACGCATGCACACAAGAAAGTAAGAGAGCCTCCTGTATCCCAGCTCGCCTGCAGCAGCGCCAGGGCGCCGGGGGCTGCGCCGCGCCAACTTATCGATCCAGCACGCCGTCATGTGTGCACACAATGAAATGAAAGAGCCTCTTGCGACGTAGACTTGCCTGCAGCAGCGCCAGGGTGCCAGGGGCCGCATCACGGTACCGCAGCGCCAGCTCATCCTCCAGGTATCTGAATAGCAGAAGCGCTCGCTTGATGGGAGCCAGGTTCGCAAACATCGGCACACACCACAGGCATCAGGCAGCACATGGCCACGGGTGGAATGCGGCCATCCACAGACAGACAGCAATGATTGAATGTGTCACATGGACCTAGCATACCCTTTGAGGCTGCCAAAGCCGATGCGGCTGCCGAACTGTGCCTGTGAGAGCAATTTGAAGCGGTTGTCTCCCAGCTGCAAGACGTCGCAGACTTGGCGCAGCCTGGAAACAGCCACACTGGCTGCTGACTCGCCGCCATGTACATACCTCGTCGAAGCCGCCCGCCACCGCAGTGCGCAGGTGCTCAAACACCGAGGCGTCCACATCCTGGATGGCCCCCCGCCAATCGGCACTGGTGCTGACGCTGCGGTCCTGCACGAACGAAACTTCGAGTCTCGTGGCGGTGTGTGACGACACGGCAGAATCTCTGCAGGAAATCCTCGTCAGAGGCAACTCTGGTCACCATTGCTCCGCCAGTGGGTTGGCAGGAAAACGTCATGTACATCTGGATTTGTTTTTGTTATTGGGCCTGCTTCGTTTTAGAGCCCCACCTTTGGCAGTGCCACGAAGAAGGGCTTGACATTTGCGTGCAGGTAGCCTGTGGCGCTCAGGTACCTGCGCATGCAGGGTCGGCGGTGGTTGGGTGTTGTGCAAGCAGCACCAGCACGGCGCAGCAACATGCAGAAGCCGCTTGGGCGGCTGCGATCAGAGGCCTGCGCCTGGGCTGCACACGTCTCGGTTTGTCAAGCTGAGGCCTGGCTCCGACTTCATGTTCGCATGTCCAATAGCTTCATTCGGCCCACCTGTCCACCTCCCAGCGCTCGGAGAACTCCTTGAGGCGGTTGTCGAACTTGGACGCCACCACAACCGTGCGCTGAAACTGGGGGTCCACCTGTGGACATTCTCGGCAGCACAACCAGGATCGGACACGTTGAGAGACCTCGCACACGTGCCTTGCACCAGTGGGTGCACTTGCTTGATGTGTGGGAGACGCACCTCAATTGAGTTGCGGGGTGTGGGACAGCCACATGGCAGGAAAGGTGAAAACCCTAGACCCTACCTCAGCCACGAGGTGCAGCCACAGGGAGGAACACCACTCCACCGACGACTGCTGCAGGAACACGATCAGCCTGCGCACAGCTGGTAGGGTTTAGGGTTTGACTTGCCAGCCGTCATTGAGCTGCCACCCTGAGGCATGTGGCTGTGCTGCCTGAGGGCGTGCGGCATCGCAACACAGCCCATCACCTGCCGCAAGACGTGCTGGAAAGGAGGGCATCGGCAGAGCACCACGTTCCAGTCACCTGTGGGGCGGCGCAATTTGCTCCTTGACCATCTTGATGATGTCGTCGGGCGTGCTGTCCGCCTCTCCCTTGCGCGCCTGTGCCGACAGCAGTGCTTCTCAGGCGGATTGCTGCTCAATCTTCATCGTGCACGACACACTTTAGTCACCAGCAGGGGGTCAAGCTACCACTCATGTGAGCAGCGGATCAGCACCTTGAGGATGAAGCCTGTGGAGAAGCAGAGCAGAAACGCATCAGCCTGATTATGCTCAAAGATGACGACTGCTAACAGCGCCATGCAGCTTCATGCAGGTAGACTTGCATGCTTGCAGATGCTTGTGTGCTCTGCACCTGGCGTGTCGACCAGCGTCAGGTTGGAGGTGTGCGCGTACTCGGCGCGCATGACGATCGGCTTGTCACTTACTGTGCCGCCCGTCTGCTTGCCACAAACTGTCACATCACACTCAATACGGGATGCCACAGTCGACACAGATGCCGCTTTGCAGGGTGCCGCGTTGCCAATGTCTGACCTGTGTGCGTAGCTGCAGCAAGATGCCCTGCCGCCATGCAGGAATCCCGCTGTCATGCTTGGAAACGCCAAACAAACTCTGACCTGTTTCAGAATGGCCTCTGTACGGGAGCGGATCGCATCCGCGACGGCCGACTCCGGGGTGATCGGCTCGCCGTAGTTCGTCGAGTCCTCGTCCTGCAGCCTGTGGGTAAGGGCACACACCTCACTTGTCAATAAGAATGATGCACTACTGCCAATCGCCCAGCAGCTGATGCGCTATTGCCAACAGAGCGTCTTGTCATTGCAGGGTTTCTACATGATACCCCAAAAATGGCGGTGCGACACAGAGTCAGGCTCACCTGCAGACCGGCTGCAGTGCGGCAGGGTCATGCACCTGCGGGGGCCATGGGCAGCAGGGTGTCAAGCTCGGGCAGCGGACTGCCCACTGGACAACCTTGATGATCCATCATGAATACTGACTGATGCATGCATCAGCCTTTAAGCACTCCAGGGTCTGAATGCCTCACCATCTGCACGATGAGCGGGCGGCGTGTGCCCATTTCCACATCCCGCACATTGAAGCGGAACTGCAGCATGACACACCGCGTCAAGACTCTGCGCCTCTGCAGCACCTTCCGTGCACAGACACACCATGCAACAATCTTCCTTGTCAATTCGCGAACGTGCTGCTCACCCCAAGGAAAGCCTCCAGCAGTGATGACTTGCCATCGGACTGCAACAACACGATGATCCAGGTCAGTGTGTCCACCACTGCTGTCAGGATTCAGCATGCACCGGCATGCTGACATGTGCCCCGTCGAGCTGGCAAGCCAGGCGTCACCTGGCCGCCTATGACAACTATCTCCGGCACCGGCAGCGTCTCGCCAAATGCAACGGCTGAGCGCTGCAGCGCGCTACATGTCGCACATCGCAACACTCAGCGACAACGGAACACATCCAAGTGTTCCGTACACATCCTTCACTCAGGATCGATATTCCTCCCGTCGTGCAGCAAACTTGCAGCATGGCCAGGGGGGCTTCGCAGGCAGTTGCATGCACCAGGATGCGGCGTGGCAACATTTCCATCACCACACCTGTATGCCTCGTAACGCAGACGGTTCTCCTCATTGTCATATATGGTGCTGAGCGCCATTGTGCTGTGCTGATTGTCCGCTTACACAACGTTACTGGCGAGTTGGCAGTATGTGTGCAGATGCATTCACAGCAGCAGATTGTACAGAGCCATCAGCAGCACGCTGATCTTTATCGCTTGAGCGCATATGCACCGCTGCAGATCTGACGCCCTGCTATGCAAAGTCCAGTGTGCAGTGAGCGATCATGACCGCGTGTGCAAAAAAAATGCATGCTACGCAGCTGTCGCCCATCACTTCGTACTCCCTTCTGTCTGTGTGCCTTCTGACCCCTTTCATGTGATTCCCGCCTTCTGCCTCACCATCATGTTGATGCATGCACGCATGAGCCCGGGCGCCAAAGCGCGTCTGACAGCAGGCTCTGCGTCAGAGAATATGTACAGTCCCGGCGTGGATATGTCAAACGGCGTGTCTCGATTGAAGTACATTTTCGGTGTTGTGGAGCGCGCTCTCATGTCGCACGCTGACTTGCCGTCTGATGCATTCTTTTTAATAGAACGCGTTCATTTGATGCTAGCCTGAGGGACGCATGATGGACCCGGACCAGCAGCGGCGCACCGCCAGTCGACTGATCGAGGGATTGCAGGATGGCAACCGAGGAGCCCGGCTCCAGCAGGTGAGAACGCTAGTCTGCCAGGTTGAAATGCGTCAATACTGTGCTTGATGTTGTATTATGATGACCGACGGAGGTGATATTGTGCGTCGCAGCTCAAGAGTCTCAGCGCCCCGCATCTGGCCATGCTCATGCAACCGCGGCAAAATGAGTCCTCAACCACTTACACAGAGACGCAGGCAGGATGCATGAAAAGGCTCTAAATATGTGAAGTTTGTCTTGATTTGAGAAAAGGTGTACTTGGCCACCTGTTATCCATTGCTTTCCCCAGCGGTATCATCACAATGTGCTGCTGCAGGCGGGCCTTGTCGCAGCACTCATCGCATGCATTGCAGACCCTTCCGAGCGGTGCCGTCTGGCGACGCTGCAGCTCCTGACGTCACCGGAGTGCAGCAGCATCAGATCGGTCGCCTTGCTTCTGCCCGCCATGGCGCTGCGCTTTGGCAAAGCTGTTGGCAAGCCCGATGATGGTGCACCAGCAGACACCAGTTCTGACAGATCAGAGGACGTCCGCCTCGCAGCTGTGCAGCTGCTGGCTGCTTGGGTTCGGGAAAGGGAGAACCTGACCGCGAGCGAGCTCGAGATTGCGGCGGGCGTCATTCAGATCGCCATGGCAGACGCCTGGGTGGATGTCCGCAAGGTGGTGCATCTGCCCTGCGAGTGCTGCACCCTCGAGATGTCACACCCTGTGTTTTCCTTCACACGCTCGCATTCGCTGCCGTGAACCATTGCTGTTGCCATGGACACATGCAGGAGGCATGCAGTGCCATGGTGGCACTGTGCACATCCGCACTTCCAGCACAGCTGCAGCCGCACCGGCGTGCACTGCTGGATGCTGCAACTCCCAACCTGGCCCACAAGCAGTGGAGGCTGCGGCTGCAGGCGCTGCAGGCCATCGACGCCTTGGCATGTCAGGTTTGCAAGCCTGGAATTTGAAGAAGTCGGTAAAATCATGCTGCAGGGTTGATGGGGCACACTGTCAAAGAGTGGGAAAAGGACGCTGTATGATACATCCGAGTGTGCTGCGGGTACGCAGGCCGTCGCCGCACTGCGTCTGGACACTGACATTGAGAACTTCACCACTCTCAGATTCCACACATAATGCTGTGCGCAGGTTGGCTTTGCAGCACTGCAGGCCTGCAACGGCGCACTGTCCGAGCAGCTGGTGAAGCTGGCAGTCGACAGCGCGCCTGTCGTGTGCTCGGCTGCATTCCGTAGTGCCGCCGAATGGGCTGGCACTACCAGGTGACCCTGGTGGCCGCTGCTGCGCGTGACCTAGACATGACCTGCACCTCTCGGAGTTGCTGGCTTGCAGTGACCGGACCCAAGGTCCGACGGACAGGCTGCTGTTTTGATAACACCTGATGCGTGTGGGTGCTGACAGGGGCGACCTGCCGGATCTGCTGCCGCCGCTGCTGCTGGGGCTCACGGACGATGATGCCGAGCTGGCGCAGCTGTGCATGACGTTGTTAGCAGCGGTTGCCGCTGCCGTCGTGAACGAACCACAGGTGCGCTGACATCTGCCATGCTACACCAACAGGCCAGCGATGCACATGCCACTGCTTCCACCTACTCATGCCACATCCTTCTTTGCACCAACTCAACTTTGAAAGTAGGCATGCATGTGCACATGCACTGCAGGACGTCACGGCCAGCAAAGCTGTGATGTATGGGGCCGGCCGCATGGTCGGCCTGCTGGTCCCGCTGCTCATTGCCCGCGCTGACGCGTACCTGCGGGGGTGGACCGCCTGGCACCGCGTCACAGGCGGTGAGCGCGTAACCCCAAATATTAACACTATTCAGGGTTTTTAGGGTGTTTGTCGGCAGCGCCGACGATGATGAGTGGGCATGTACAGCATGCAATCCACTGCGTGTGAGCAGCACTGACATCCTTGTCATGCGTGGGCAGACATGCACCACTGGCTGAGGACTTCTGCGGGATGGCACCCGACATTGCTGCAGTTCCCATGACACGGGTTGGGATTCCGTGACCGCGCACTTTCTCAACTGATGCAGCGAGGTTGCTACGGGGTGTGTGCCAGGCGGCGGGCGGCGACGGCGTGCCAGGCCTGCGGGAGGCTGTGCCGCTGCTGTGCTCAGCAGCAGGTGTGCGGTGTCCCAGCTCGGCTTTCAGTCGTTCCTATAATTGTCCTCCTCTTCGCCGCGGCCATCGCCATTGCCGAGATGGCGTAAAAAGCGTATCTCGTTCAGCTGCTGTCTGGCGGCACAAAATTGCTGCTGTGAAAGGCACCATCTGAGGTCTGAGTACTGAGGTCTGAGTAGTGCATCGCCCGGAGCACATCTGATGTACGCAGGTGACGAGGAGGCCACAGTCGTGGAGCATGCGCTACAGGGTGCCCGCACGCTCGGCAGCCGTCGTTCCGCCGCTGAGTGGCTGCCGGCGGTTCTGAAAACCCTCGACAGCACCGACCAGCAGGGCAGGGCTGCTGCGGTGGTTGTGCTGACGGCAAGTCTGCATGCAGCAGCAGAAACGGGCCTGGAGCAGCAGCCCCCTAAAAGCACTGGCATGGCCAGTGGAAGGCAGGCGGCGGCGCTGCATGCAGCAGCAGAGACACAGTTGCAGCGGCAGCCCGCCGATGGCGCCTGCACAGTCATCAGAAGCGAGGCAGATGCGCAGCATGCAGCGGCAGAGGCCGTCAAGACGCATCAAGCGCCTGCCGATGGCAGTGAGACAGGCAGCGGAAGAGAGGCGGATGCGGCAGAATTGCCGCTTGCTGCGGCTGGGGCTGCCGAGCATCAGCGGCACTGCCTCACGGCTTCCGCTTCAGCAGCTGTCACGGCAGCAGCTGGTGCCCCAGCCGCAACAAAACTGGCAGCAGGAGCCCCGCATGCAGCAGCAGAGGACGGACCGCAGCATCGACCCACCAACGGCGTGGCTTCAGCAAGTCAGACAGAGTCCGCTGCAGCCACCGGTGCAGTGGATGCACCAGCAGAACCGCAGCTGTCGTCATTGTGGAAAGCGGCGGCGGACGCGTTGCTGGAGCTGTCAGCTGGGCCATTGGCTGTGCCGCTGCGGCCCCACTTGCTGTCTTGTGTCGGCAGCGTCATCACGCTATCAGGTATGCATCAGCCTCCAGGCGAGTGGCGACTCTATGTGTGAGAGCGAACATTTCGATAGCGGCGCCGCTGCGGCCGCACCTGCTGCCAGCTGTCGGACGCGTCATCACCCCTGCAGGTATGGATCCGCAATCAGGCACTTGGAAGTTGTCCATCGCCATTCACATGTCCTGACTACTGCGAGCCGAGTGGAGCTTGAAGGAAAGATATGTCGCAATTAACCCGCCGCATCCACCTCTGCTGTCAACGATTGGCTGCATGGTTTTTCTTGCAGTCATGTCTTGTGAGTCGTGATCTGAACCTGTGTATATGTATTGACAGCTGAGAGCCGTGTACACTGTCAACTGCTTTTCTTCACAGCACTCATTCCACTCCACATCTTCTGCCCATAGGCGACAGCTGCCATTCGCTGAGCATAGCGCTTTTTGAGGCGCTGCTGCTCCTGCGAGCGGACCCGCCGGATGCGCAGGTGTGCCAAATTCTGCATGGCGTGCTGCCGTGCAGCTGCAGCAAAGTACTGTGCGAGGCTTTGCTGCAACAGGTTTCTGCATTCGTGCAGCACAGCTGCTGGTGGACAGCTCTGCCAGGTTGTCCATTGTGCAGTAGCTCTGTGGGCGTCAGGATGGTGCGAGGTTCCTGCCGCTCAATTGCAGGATGCAGCTGTGGATGATGCGCTGGAGCGGCTGACAGCTGCGTGCTGGGAGCACGCGCATGGGAGCATCGCTGCCACACATGCTGCAGCACTGCTGCACAAATACTCGCAGGTGTGCCTCAGGCACCCTCGATGATGACGCATCGGCGTGTAAGAGCAACATGACATGGCAGTATAGACTGTGTACCATTGGTGTTCTGCTTTCAACGTCAGCGACGAGTTGTTGTTCCCCTCTCCAGGACTGCACAGGTTGGGTAGCTGCCTCGCCACAGCTGCACGCCTTCGAGTAGCTGCTGCTGGCGGATTATGCGTCAACACAACTCTGCTTCCGATAGAGTGCTCATTGCGGTTTCGTCCAGGAGTGCGCGGATTGGACAGCCGTCTCGCCGCAGCTGCACGCCTTCGGGCAGCTGCTGCTGGCGTGCGGCCCGGCGGCGCTGCAGGGTGGCCGGCAGCGTGTCTTCACCGTCGTGGACCGCTGCGCCGCCGACGCCGCCGATTACGAACTGCGCATGGCCGCGCTGCAGCTGGTCGCCGGCATGTTCACGCAGCCGGAGCTGGCGGCAGAACTCGGACCTGCAGGCGTCAGCAGGTACGTGTCTCAGATTCATTGACCAGTATTTATCCATCAAATATCATTGGCTTTGTGAAGTACGCAGATGCAATCACACGAACAGTTGGTGCTGCTGTGCCGTGTGGCATAGGGTTTGGGTTTAAAACCCTAAAACCCATGACCCAGGGGCAGCATAAACTGCACCGCCGCCACAGCCATATGCTGCGCAGCCATGGCAACACTCCCACATATTGACGAATATCATGCAAAACTCATGAAGTCTTTTCATGTCGGCACTGATATTGCAGGCTGCTCGACAAGGTCGTGGTGCCGCGTCTGCCATGGCGCGTCAGCGCCGCCGCCGCAGCATTGTGATCCATGGCCATCACTACACTCAGATATGTTGACCACCATCTACAAATGTAACATGCCAATGCTGTTCCTGCAGGCTTCCCGAAAAAGTCGTGGTTCCGTGTCTGCCATGGCGTGTCGGCGCCGCCGCCGCAGCGGCCCGCTTCGCTATGATCGCCGCACAATCAGACCATACTTCTCAGCACATGATGTCGATACTTGGTGCTGCAGGCTGCTGGAAAAGGTCGTGGTGCCGTGCCTGCCCTGGTGGGTCGGCGCCGCCGCAGCAGCGGTCCGCCCCGCCGCCATCACCACACAAAGTCACAGACCAGAATCTTCAGCACAGAACCTGTCGATACTTGGTGCTGCAGGCTGCTCGAAAAGGTCGTGGTCCCGTGTCTGCCATGGCGAGTCGGCGCCGCCGCCGTAGCGGTCCGCTCCGCCGCCATCACCACACAAAGTCACAGACCAGAATCTTCGGCACAGAACCTGTCGGCACTGGTGCTGCAGGCTGCTCGAAAAGGTCGTGGTCCCGTGTCTGCCGTGGCGAGTCGGCGCCGCCGCCGCAGCGGTCCGCTCCGCCGCCATCGCAACGCTGACGACCACCCTGGACCGCAACTTGGTCGGCGCCGCGGCCGCAGCGGAGCTGATAGCACGGCAGCGGCTGCTGGCGCACCTGTTCTCGGCGCTGGGCGACTCCGCGTCCACAGCGGTGAAGACGGCGGGCCTCGCCGCCATCCGACTGCTGCTGGCGACCATCGCGGGCGGCGGTGCTTGTGGCGCCGCTGAGAATTTAGGGTTTGAGAGTGCCGTCAACGGCGTTCGCTCCAGCGGCAACATTGCCGCTGGCGAGGGGCTAGCTCACCTTCAAGCGGCCACCGGACCCTGCAGTGCAGCTGGCAGCACGTCAGAGGTGGCAGCCGCCAACGGAAGCAATGTAGCGGATGGCTCACCGCACGCACATGATGACATTGGGAGATCCGTTAGCGGAGGGGCTGCGGCAGGGCTGTCGCCAGCGGACTGGGGAATGGCGGCCAAGAAGCTCGGCAAGCGGCTGGAAGATGACAGCGACGCTGTGCGCATTGCCGCCTGCGACGCGCTGGCGCAGCTGATGCGGTGCCGCTGTGCTGAGACCCACGGCGGGAAGTGGGAAAGCATTGGCGGTGGGGATTGCGGGACATCAGGGGATGATGCCGCGGCGATGACTGAGCTGCGGGACAAGCTGCGGCTGCACGCAAGTGATGAGAGTCCTGCTGTGGGGGCGGCAGCACAGAGGGTGCTGGACGTGCTGTCACAAGTAGGCTAGCCGCCTTCAACTTTGCGACCGTGTATGCAGCAGAAGGACACGTGGAAGGCGCTTCCTTACAATGGCATTTGAGGCCGCATGTGCAAGGCTCTGAGGCGGTCGACAGGCAATGTGTTTGCTCAGTTACAAGCCATTCAACGGGCCGGACGTCGTACCACAGGCAATCCAATAGTCATCAATTCTGCACAGACATGCTAAGCCACCCTGCCGCTGACAGTAAGACACCGCCAAGGCGTTTTCGGCGCCAATGGTGGCAGGGAGCGTCGGAACGCCGGCGTGACCCCCAAAAGATAGCCAGATCGCAATTGTCCGACCAAGACACATGGCCAGAGAAGTCTTCAAAAGTCTTCGTCGAGTGAGAAGAGGTGCTCCATGTGACCGCCGCCGTCACTGCCGCCGCCAGTATCGCCACCCTTGGCCTTTGCGCTGGCCCTGCCCCGTAGTGATGACATAACCCCAGAGCGCTGGTATTCGCCGACTCGCCGCTCAAAGAAGTTGGTCTTGCCCTGGAGCGATATCAGCTCCATCCAGTCGAACGGGTTGGGCGTGTTGTACAGCTTCGTGTAGCCGAGCGCCACCTGCAGTCGAGAAGTCAGGGTGATTGTGTGATGCACTGCATAGTTGCAATGACTGCAGGTGTGCACACAATGATCAGCTCTCGATGGTGTTGTCCAAGAGTAAAAGCGCCGCCTGCGCACAAAATGTTCGAGTTACTTGACCCTGAGATGTCAAGGCTGATAATGTTTGGGCAGTCGTGTGATGATGATTGTGTGATGATAATGCCAAAACACGACTCCATCTAGTCTAGTCAGAGAGTTTTGGGCATGGTGTGCAGCTTTGCCAAGCCCAGTGCTATCTGCATGCCAATGCAACAACATTGTCGAAAGTGCGTTCGGAAAAACAACTGAAGTCCCAGCTGACATAGCAGTACCAACATGCATGTACATGTGACGGCGGCATTCAGATTTGACATATTGTGTGGGAACCCAAGGCCCCCGATGAAATCTACTGCCACCGACAGATGCAAGTCTGCCGCGCCGCAGCGCTTGCACCAGCCAGTGGACGTTACTTTCCACTGGGGGATCGCATTCACTGCCTCCCAATCTGCAGCTGTACCACACGACCTGGCAGCAGGCGTCAGTCATGACTCCGACGTGTCTGCCCGCGAGCTGCGTGACCAGCTGGCCGCTTGTAGATGCTCCTTTCCGAGGCACACACTCACACAGGAGGCAGCTCATCAGCAAGCGGTCGGCCTCGACGTCGACATGCCCGCCCATATTATTATATTTATTTTTTATTTTCCGAAAGACCATCACAATCTAGCCAGAAACTGGCCAAGCCGCCGCAACGATGACGCTCACTTCCTTTTCAGGCCTATGGGAGCCTCACCAGCAGGCGGTCGGCCACAAACTCGATGTACTCGCCCATGAGCTGCGCATTCATGCCCACCAGCGCGACGGACAGCGCGTCGCAGCAGAAGCCCCGCTCCAGGTCCACCGCTTCCCGCACCACCGCATGCACCCTCTCCTGCGCAGACGTTGCAAGCAGTTATCCTGCGCAGACGTTGCAAGCAGAATGCAGAACAACACCGTCGAGCATGCCCACCAACTCCAACGATAGCGCATCGCAGCAGAACCCCCGCTCCAGGTCCACAGCTTCCCTCTCCTGCGCAGGACACACAGGCGAAACGTCGACAGACGCCGACGCACTGGCTGACAGCGTGACGGACAATACGGTGCGAGGCGCATCAGTCGCCAGCGCGTCGCAGCAGAAGCCCCGCTCCGAGTCCACCGCTTCTCCCGCTTCCCGCACCACGGCATGCACCCTCTCCTGCGCAGATGTTGCAAGCAGAATGTTGGATAACACCATCGAGCATGCCCACCAACTCCAACGATAGCGCATCGCAGCAGAACCCCCGCTCCAGGTCCACAGCTTCCCTCTCCTGCGCAGGACACACAGGCGAAACGTCGACAGACGCCGACGCACTGGCTGACAGCGTGACGGACAATACGGTGCGAGGCGCATCAGTCGCCAGCGCGTCGCAGCAAAAGCCCCGCTCCGAGTCCACCGCTTCTCCCGCTTCCCGCACCACGGCATGCACCCTCTCCTGCGCAGATGTTGCAAGCAGAATGTTGGATAACACCATCGAGCATGCCCACCAACTCCAACGATAGCGCATCGCAGCAGAACCCCCGCTTCAGGTCCACCGCTTCCCGCTCTACGGCATGCACCCTCTCCTGCGACATGGCACTGATGGCGTGTCAAAAACGCTGCGTTTGAAGGCGAACAGGTCAGCAACACCAGCAAAAGCCCTGATTTCCAGATCCACCACTTCCCGCACCGCGGCATGCACCCCCTCCTGCACCCACATTCAGATGGAGTGTCACGTTGTGCGGATGCATCATCGAGCAAAACAGCAGGCGCACACCTCTGGCAGTCGGGGTCTTTATGTGGCTGTACAGCTGGCAGGTGAGCTCAGTATGCAGGCAGGCCCTCGTCTCGTGGAGGAACAATCGATTCGAACAAAGTGTGCTGCTGCACAGACCTCGTCCCACCCCTGGCAGCCGGTTCCTCATGTGGCTGTGCAGCTGGCGGGGGAAGTCAGCATGCAAGCAGGCCCGCGTCTCGTCGGAACATCAACACTTACTTCGAACAGGGCGGGTGCGCCTGCACCCCCGCTTCGTCTCACCTCTGGCAGCCGGTTCTTCAGGTGGCTGTACACTTGGCAGGCGAAGTCGGTGTGCAGGCCCTCATCGCGGGAGATGAGCTCGTTGGAGAAAGTCAGCCCCGGCATCAGGCCCCGCTTCTTCAGCCAAAAGATTGCACAGAAGCTGCAGCATCAGAAGCGATCAAGTGTCAATAATGTGTGGTGCAATAAGCTCGCTGGAGAAGGTCGGCCTCGGCATCAGACCCCGCTTCTGCCTGCCGCCAACAGATCGTGCAAAAGCTGCAGGGTCAAAGCAGGAAGCTTCAGTTCGATGAGGCGGCTTCGTCAGTGAAGGTCAGCCCTGGCATCAGGTACCGCTTCTCTAGTCAGTATGTTGCACAGCAGTGCCAGCAGTGTAAGGTTTCGCATATCATGTCTGCCCCAACAACAGGCTCCACTCCTTCCGCTAGAAGTTGCATACAAGCTGCAGCACCAGGTAGAAACAGCAGGACCAGACAGCGGCAAGGTGGCCGGCCAGCAAGAAACACACTGCAGAAGGTGTGACTGGTTAATTGCCTCACACCTGCCGGAAAAGTGGACGCCTTCGACGCAGGCAAACGCCAGCAGCCGCTCGGCAAAGCTGGTGGCCGAAGTGATCCACTTGAACGCCCATGTCGCCTTCTCCGCGATGCACGGTACCGTCTGGATGGCCCGCAGCAGGTGATCTCGCTGCGCAATGGATAGAAAGCAGGTTGCTTGACAAGCAGTAACTGACATGTCGAAACCAATATTGCTTGGCTGATGACGCTTGGCAAGATATCCTGCTCGCTATGTGTGTTCGTCTCAATGCACAAGAGTGGTGAGGCCACAATTCAGATCATCAGATCAGCTCTCACCTGCTCATTGTCGCGGATGTACTGCTCCAGCAGCAGACTGTACATCTCGCTGTGGGTGTTCTCCGCTGCAATTTGGTAGCCATAGAATGCCCGCGCCTCTGGGACTTGGACATCTGTGGTGCAGGGAATCAGAAGACAGGCGTCAAGAGAGGCTCCATGACACACCTATCTGGAGACGCAAGAGCGCCTGCTAATGCATCAACCTCACCTTGAAACATTGCCAACATGCAACACGCTGATAAACCTGAGGCTACCCACAGCCCTTCGCTCCATGTTCCACAATGCAACACACAGATGCAATGCACAGCCCTTGACTACTCGCATGCAGCGATCGCCATGCACAATGCATCCAGTTGGCATGGTGGGAAATGATGCGGTAGTCAAGAGCCTCTGCACGACGAAGATGCATGCGCCGCGGGGGCAGCTGCTACATGGAGAGAGGTGACTCGAGAGCCACCTGACAGAAAGCGCACGCCCAGGTTCTCAACCACAATGCCGTCCGACGCCGCAAAGAACGCTAGCACGTGGCTGACAAAGTGCTTCTCGTCCGCTGCAGCATGCAAAGAGCAGAATTGTGAGCTGCATCATCTGGAGGCATGCTGTGTGTCACAGGTTGACACCATATGTGTGTCGATGGTGCCTGGGGCAGACTCCTTTCCAATGCACGCCTGGCGAGCAGATGCACTGCCCCTCTGGATCACATCTCAAAGCATGCAGCTTAGCGCAGATGGGTGACAAGCTGCAAGTCAAGGCGCCTTCGCTGACCTAAGAGGCGCTCCCAGTTGCGCACATCCTTTCAAGCATGTCATTCGTCTGCCGTCTGAAGGGAGCCGGTGTCTGGCATCGACAGAGGGGGCATGTCGGATCTGATTACAGTGATTTTTGATTGATGAGATGATTCCGCACCTGAGAGGCGCTCCCAGTCGCGCATGTCCTGCGACAGGTCCACCTCCTCCACCGTCCAGAAGCTGGCCACCGCCTTCTTGTACAGCTCCCACAGGTCGTTGTACCTGTGCGCAGCGCACGACATATGGTGCACATCTGATCTGAGCAGGAGAAACAGCCTGCACAGATGTGCAAACCCCAACATGCGGCGGGAGGCGGCACCGACAGCCGCGGCTGTGCCATGCAGGCTTGCCAGCACATGAGCATGCATGAACTGTCTGGAAAAATACCGTAGAGTCGCGAAAACTCAAAGCTACGGAAGTGAAACATGCGCACGCGTGCCGACGCATGTCCAGATGGGGCAGGCGGCAGAATCCATTCTTGGAGTGCAGCCCTTAGTCGCATTGCCAAAGCCAGCAAGCAGCACTCCACAGGCTGCAAGAGGTGAGTCCGTACCTGATGGGGTACATGCAGAAGCGCTCCTCGTTGGGTGCGAGCAGTGGCTCCTGTGCATCAGCGGCGCTCAGGTCCGCGTGCCGCATGTACATATCCGGCCCCTGCGCCTGCTGCGGCGTGCTTTCCAGGCTGCGGCCGTCAGCGTCGACGGCGGGCTGCTGCTGCGGTCGCTGCGCGGGCTCGCCTGCCGCCGGCGCGCCGCGGACCGGCTCTGCACCTGTGCCTAACGGAGCATGCGTGCTCTGCTGCATGGCCGGCTGCCCCGACGGCGTCGCGGCGCCGTTGCCGCTGAATCCGCGAGCCAGGCTGCGCATGAACCGGTCTGGCACGGCCGTCGGCGACGCGGCCAGCAGCATGCGGAGGCCGCCAAAGGCAGGCAAGACGGGCGCAGCACGGGTCTCGGAGCCCCAACGGCGAAGCCTTTTGGTCGCAAGATGAGCGCTGATCGCGAGCCCAGCGGATTTGCTGCCTGTGCAGTGCTGCCGATGGGCGTGCAAGGCGACAATTGCTGCGCTGAAATGCTGCTTGACCATGGCGTCGACCTGCGTGTCGCCTCGAAAGGCAGGGCCCGGGGTTTACTGCAACAGCTCATAGGCAGTCTGCCCTGGAGGGCAAGACTGCCTATCGTGGTCTCCTCCGACTGGCTACCAGTGTCGCAGCATGGCCTTCGAACAGCATTGCGCAGTTTCGGATATGGTGGTATTGGCTGGCATGGATGATGCTGGCAATAGGATCCAAGTACACGGCCCTCAGGCGCCGCTGCCCGCAATATACCTGATAGAAGTCAACTATGCAGAAGGTTGATGAGTGCACACTGTGGCAGAAGGGGCTGCAATGGGCCAGCATGCCGATCTACAACGGCACCTGCAGGCCAAGTGGCCAGGATGGCATGTGCAAGTTCTGCCCATGGTCATTGGCTCGGTTGGCACAGTGCGCACAGAGACGGAGCAGCACCTAAAGACATTGGGCATAAGCGATGGCGCTGCCCAGGCGTTGCTTCACATGATATATGTGGACAGCATACATTTCACCATGCACGTCCTGCAGACACACAGGGAACCGAATGAGTATGCGACTCTGGCGGAAAGTCGGCGGCAAAAGGCGCAGCGAGCACCTCAGCGCCGGAAGCATGAAGGGACCAAGAGAATCAGAAGCTCAGAAGGTGTAGGCTCAAGAGGAAGAAACAACAGTGCGCGCACTGGAATGGCCCGTGATACGACTGCGCCAGTTCATTGCATGAGCACGAGGTCTAGAAAGCGCTCCGCAGATGCGGCGGTACCAGCGGTGGCTGAGGTGTTGAACCGTCAGCGACACCAGAGGAAGCGCAAGTCACAGACTCTGAGAGGAACACGCCACTTGGACTCGATGGTGGCGATAGACGACGCGGAGGAATGCCACACTATTGTGTGCCGCACCGCCACACCATTGTGTGCCGCACCGAGACATGCAGGTACCGACCAAAACCAGCTGAGAGGCCGGGTCCGCATCTTGACGCACATGGCAGGCTGGTGAAGCGGATACGAGGTAGTCGGGGCAAATTGGTCATGGGGCAATTTGGTCAGATTCGAGATTAAAGCCTAAAAACTAACAACGCAAAGGTTTTCACGGGCCGACGCGCGTCTGCAAATCATTGTTAGATTATTGTCATCGGTTTTACATTGCTGGACGGTCGTGCAAGCCGACGCGTCGAGAGTGCACCTCCTTTCTGTGGCATCCGAATTTGGTCGGGCACGTCAAGTTGATTGTTAGCGTGGTCAGCATGCCCGATGGCCATCATGGTGAGGAATAGAAAGCAAAAAAGGGACCCTGTGGACCACGCAGCGCTTGAAAGGGCAGCTTTGGAGGTCAGGAAGGTCAGGAGTGAAGGTGGGGTTTGGGAACGTCTCGCAGGTTGCTCGGATTTATAACGTAGCAGTGACCTCGTTGCGTTGCAAGATCAAAGACCCACACGCACCAGTTCGAAGGGCAGGCAGACACACAATCCTGCCCCCCAAAATTGAGCGGAAAATCGTCGATTGGGTCGAGGGTGGCGTTGCGCGCAACCTTGCACCGACATTTGAGCAGTTCAGGACTCAGGTCAGCAGAATCGCGCGGGATCTTGCAGCAGATCAGCTGTACAACGGCGAGAAAGGCGGCCTGCCCAGCTACGACTGGTGCCAGCAATCATCCAGCGGCACGGCCTCTCACTCCGCAAGTGCACGCCGCTGAGCAGCACTAAAGACTCAGCGGAGGAGCACAGGCCGCTGCTGGCCAGGTTCCACCGGCATCTGGTAAAGACCTTCAACATGCCGTGCTGCGGCGAGGACACCTACTTGCAGCGCCCGGACCGCGTCGCCAACTTTGATGAGGCAGAGTGGCAGCGGCAGCCGCGGGTGCAGCGCAAAGGCAGCCAGAGAGGCAGCAGCGGCCGACCTGGCGGCAGCCAAGGCAGCCACAGCAGCGCCAGCAGTTGCTGGGATGGCCAAGAAGCAGCGGCAGCGGAAAGGGCAGCGGCAGCCGCTTGCAGAGCTGCAGCTCTGATGCATAGTCACAGCTGACCAAATTGCCCCATTTGCCGCTGAATGCGGTGGGGACATTGAGTGGCGTAACTTTATTTACCGGCCGAGTTTAGGGCTCGTTTCTGGATCAGAGCTTGATCTTGAGGAGAACTTTCGAACCCTACCTGAGGGCCGTGCGTGGGGGGGTCTAATCGCAATTAAGAGCTGATTTGAGATCAATGTGACCAATTTGCCCCGACTACCTCGTACGCTAAACAATATGCAAGTGTGTCGCAGGATCGGGCACAGCAGAGGCATTACCGAGAGAATCGGATTAGTTATTCTTCCCTAGGCTCGCAATCCGGCCAGCCGTCCACCCCCTTGGGGTATCACACTTCACTCACTTGTTTCTCAGTTTGCGCGCCAATCGGACGTACCTTGTATGTGACTTGTGAGCTCCGGGTTCAGTAACATATGAAATACCGGCTTTGCGGCTATACTATTTGCATGTTGCCGCACAGAATTCAGCGCCGCACCCACAACCGCATGCGCAGCTTTGGCATGGGCAGCGTGTTCGATGCACAGCTCAGCACGGCTGCTCAGTCACATAGTCCACGAAAGATTTGATGCGCTCCAGGCTGCTGGCAGCAGCCAATCGATCGCTGCCGCTGGTGTGCCATCTGAACGCATGTCCGCCGAAATCTCAAATGATGCTGACATGCGCTCTTCAATGCCGATGTGGCCTGGACCACTTTGAGAAGCTCTTGAAGCAGTGTCTTCGGAAGAAGCTGCTAAGTATTGTGCGTCAGTTATTACACAATGCGCGGCTTCGCGTGCGCAACACTGTGTGAATCACCTGGGTGCCTGGCATAGGGCACGTCACCTTCTGGCCACGTCAGTGTGATCCCCGCGTTCCACAACAAATACAGACTGATGCAGCAAACACGCGCTGCAGGTGCGCGACTTCATCCACGAGGCGCTGTATGACCGGGCGGCGGGGTACTTTACGCAGCGGGCATCCCCAGTGGGCCGCGTCGACCCGCCGATCGACTTCAACGCCCTGGCAGGGCGCGAGGGCTACCAGCACAAGCTGCACCAGCTGTACGCCGAGCAGAAGGTGAGCAGCTCACACCGTCTCGGGAAGCAACACCAACATCTCAGGGAGCACTGTCCAACATCTCAGGAAGTAGAATCTCCGGAAGCAATGCGCAACATCTCGTCAGCAGCAGACACCTTCAGTGGCGGAGTAGTCGACGTCGTTGGCCGGCGTTTGCACAAGGCCGGAGTTTGCACCTGCAGACGTGCGTCACAGCATGCCCAGCATTATTCACCTCGGTGGCCTGGTTCTGCAAAGCCGCATCTTGCACCAGCGACATCACCTGACACCGTAGCTGCCGCCTCTCAAACTCGCAGGTGGCATGGATCACGCCCAGCGAGGTGTTCACGCCGGTGTACGGCGCGGCGGTCGGCGACTTCATCCTGCAGCGGCACGGCCGGCACGGCGATGGCCGGCCGCTGCGAATCGTGGAGGTCGGCGGCGGCAACGGCACACTTGCCGCAGACATATTGGTGTGAACTCAACCTTCTTGCATGTCACTCGAGCAAGACGCTTCGTCCTGCAGCGGCATGTGCGGCGTGGGGACGGCCGGCCGCTGCAGATCGCGGAGGTCGGTGGCGGCGACGGCCCCCTTGCCGCAGTAAATCTGGTCCGGAATCATCACCCTACCTGCAGCAACAGAGTCTCTGAAAAACGTATTTATGCGCAGCCTCACAGCGTAGCAAATACCTCAGCGATTGTGGCAGCACCTGCAGAAGCATATTCCGGCCCCATTTTAAGCGGGCGCCGCACCCCTAAACATATGTCTTTGCAAGAAGCTAAGCCCGTTTCGAGGCTTGCAGTGCTCTCCACTCCCAATACTTGAATTGTTGAGCGCTGAGTCTGCCGCTGCTCCCTTGCAATTCTGCTGCAAACCAACAGCCCTCCCAAAGGGCCGACCTCTCCCTTGCAGACACGTGTGCGGGAGGCAGCTCCGGGGTTGTATGATGGCAGCGGCTACGCCACCATCGAGATCAGCGGCGAGCTCGCGCGGCGGCAGCGGGAGCGCCTGGCTGCCGCGGGCCACGAAGCTCGCTTTTCAGTGGAGCACGGCAGCGTGCTGGATGCTGGAGCCTGGGGCGCGCCGTGCGACCAGCTGACGTATGTCCTGTTGTGCGAGGTGAGCCTGCAGCGCGGTCTGATCGGTGGGACTGGAGTTCCTCACAAAGTCCGGGAGAAAATACTCTTCGGTGGCCGCGGCACACTGGCGCCCGAGGCCTGGGGCTCGCCGCCCAAGCGGCTCACATTTGTCCCGCCGGCGCGCATCATTTCACCGTCTGGAGACAGTCCACCGGCGGCTGTCTGCGCGTGTGGCATGCCAACGCATGTGCAGAAGCTGGGCAGCCTGCCGCATGACAAAGCGGTGTCCCGAGACGGCGCTGGGCTGCAAGCAGCCGGACAGCTGCACTTGAAGTCTTTTCGGCAGTAGGGTTTCACGGAACACAAACTCTGTGGTCATGCAGGTGCTGGACAACTCGCCGCGTGACAAGCAGGCTGTTGGGACGTGCCTAGCTGCAGTCTCGGTCTGAATCCACGGAATCGAATCGCGTGCTAAGTATCTCGCACACACTGCCGCACGTGCAGGTGCTGGACAACTTACCACACGACAAGGTGGTGTTCCAGGATGGAGCCTGGCTGCAGACGCACGTGGATGTGGACACCATGACAGAGGTGCGCCGCCCGCCCGCGTTGTACTAGGTGCTGAACTGACCCCTACGTTGATACGAGGTCCTGTGTCCGGATGGCTGTGTTTGCACGGCCGGCGAGACTACCCTTGCGGATCCCTGGTGGACCGTCGTTGCCATCCTTGGGCAAGCACCACTCGAAAGCCTCATGCTGCCACGTTCGTGCCCTGCCGGCAGTATGGGTTCCCGACTTTTCGATGTTTGATCGAATGATATATCGAATAATACATTTCCCTACCCGCAGGTGCTGGCGCCGCTGAGCGACCCATTGATCAAGCAGGCGGTCGGCATACTGGGGGCGCGGCTGCGGCGGCAGGCGCAGCCGCCGCTGCTGCGGCGGCTGATGTCCGCCGTCCTCGGCAGCGCAGGCATGTGCTGCTCTCTCTGGCAGCATTTGCCCAGACGTATTCGGTTCGACACATAGGGTTGCGCGGCTGCGGCGTCAGGCGCGGCCGCCGCTGCTCGGGCGTCTGATGTCTGCCGTCCTCGGCAGTGCAGGCACGCCCTACTCTATCTGACGGCATGTGCAAGCCCAAACCCTCCCCGATATTCAAGCATGGCTGTGCCGAGTGCGGCGACAAGCGCAGCCGCCGCTGCTGGCGCGGCTGATGTCCGCCGTCCTCAGCAGCGCAGGCGGGTGTCCTCGAGCTCTCATCTTTCGGCTGTAGGTGATAGCACTTCTGACGCCACGTCTGCAATGCACACGCGGGCTGTGTTGACTGCGGCATCAGGAGCAGCGGCGTCAGGCGCGGCCGCCGCTGCTGGGGCGGCTGTTGTTTGCCATGCTCTGGCTGGCAGCATCTGATACCACGAAGGTTGCCATGCACACGACGGGCTGCGTCGATTGTGGCTGGCGCGGCGGCCGCTGCTGTGAACGGATTTTCGGCAGTGACCGCAAAATCTCCAGTAAGGTATTATACGGGGGCATTTGCAAAACTGGTCATGGAATGTCAACTCTGTGTTGTCGGGTGCGGCTGCACACCTGCTGCGCCGAGTTCTGGTGCGGATCGGGCGCCAGATGTGATGGCTGCGGCCACGTGCCAAATTGCTGTCTCCAAGGCACGCTGCTCCGCATGTGACGTCGGCTGCGGAGCGCAAGACGGCTGCACATTTGCCAATTGGCGGGATGTAATACTAATTCACAATCTCAATCTGCTGCTCTGGAGCTTTGATATTTGGACCTCTGCAGCAGGTTCCAATTTCCGGCGCACGACAAAGCGCAGGTGCTGAGGCGGCAGCGTTCGTGCCAATGAGCGCGCAGCAGTCTCTCACAGCGCTGCACGCATTTGCAGGGCCATTGGTTCCCACTTCCGTCTTGGAGCTGAGCCTGCTGCTTATCCTCTCAACCACACAGGTGCCGAGGCGGCGGCATTTGTGCCGACGGGCGCGCTGCAGTTTCTGAGGGCGCTATTAGTGCACTTGCAAGGCCATTTGTTTCCACTGCTAGCCTGGATATGAGCTTGCCGCTCATCTTCCCATCCACACAGGTGCTGAGGCGGCGGCGTTTGTGCCGACAGGCGCGCTGCAGTTTCTGAGGGCGCTTCGTGCACTTGCAAGGCCATCTGTTTCCACTGCTAGCCTAGACATGAGCTTGCCGCTCATCTTCCCATCCACACAGGTGCTGAGACAGCGGCGTTTGTGCCGACGGGCGCGCTGCAGTTTCTGAGGGCGCTGCATGCGGCGCGTCCCAACCACTGCCTGCTGGCCGCAGACTTCGACTTCCTGCCAGAGGTGAGGTCATATATACATAAACGTAAGTTTGGCTCCGGAGATGGTCAAGGAAGTCCGATCGTGGCGCTGCATGCAGCAGCAGCGTTGACTTTTGTGTGACATGGTTCTTTGGAATTCCAATGCGCCACTTGCGTTGGCTGCGTGGGCGCGTAGTCCTGTACAATCGGTGCATTTCCCCTGTTCGGCTGCATCCTCAATGGTCACACGTGGATTTTCAGCATGCAGGTCACAATTGAGGGCGCCAACGCGCCGCTGGTGTCGGCTGTATGTGATGGCGTCTTGCAAATCCAGAATCGGTGTTCTCACATCTTGCACTGTACCCTATTCAATCACTCGAAGCATGTGATTTCTCTGTCAACAGGTCACAATTCAGGGGGCCAATGCGCCGCTGGTGTCGGCTGTGCGGGACGGCATCTCGCATGACTACCCCACCTACCTCGCGCCGCCCGGCACGGCGGTGGGTCCAGCAAGACTCCTGTCTGAACCTTGGTGTAGATTGCTGGAGCTGGCCTACGGCAGTAGCCTGCTGTCTGACGGCTCAATGCAACATAACCGACCACCAGGTCCGACCTCTGCTGCCGCTGCAACTACCTGGTGTGCTGCAGGACAGATGTTTTGACATAGAGCTCGAGGCGCTGCAGCAGCTGTACATCGCCGCAGTGGCGGCGGCGACTGGACGCAGACATGGGACTAGGATACTGCTCCTAAACTGAATGTAATTCACTGGTTCGTACTGTTGTGGTTCGCTGCAGGACATATTCTTCCCCACCGACTTCGTGGCGCTGCAGCGGCTGTACGCTGCCACAGCCACAGCAACACATCAAGCCCTCAGCGCCGATGCCTGTGACGCGAAGATCCTCAAGAGCGCTGACTTCTTTGCGGAGCACGGCGACCTGCGGCGCACGGCCATTGGCGGCAGCCAGTACAACCCGCTGCGCGACGACTTCAGCAACACTTCGGTGTTCATCGGCTGCACGGCAGGCCGCGCTTCCGGCTGCAGCAGCGGCGGCATAGCAGCAGTGGCCGGTTAGCAGTACAACCCGCTGCGCGACGACTTCAGCAACACTTCGGTGTTCGTCGGCTGCACGGCAGGCTGCGCTTCCGGCTGCAGCAGCGGCGGCATAGCAGCAGTGGCCGGTTAGCAGTGCATTCCGCTGCGCGACGACTTCAGCAACACACGTCCGTCTTCCCTGGCAGCACGGCATGCCAAAGCCCAGGCTGCAGAATCAGCGTCTTCAGCGGCAGTGCGGCAGCGGCAGCAAGGCAGTGGCTGCGCAGGAACAACAACCACAACGCTTTGCCACCCGCTGCATGGCGACGGCGGCACCATGTGAAACATCCAATGGCAGCTGCAGCGCCGCCGCCGGCGGGGTGGTCTCTCCAAGGCTTGTGTTTCTAGCCGCAGCGGCGGCGGCGGCAGCTGCAGCGACGGTAGCATACTGGCAGGCCGCATGCCATACTACAGGCTTCCGTCAGTCCACACTTGCAGCTTGGCAGCAGCCTACGGACAGCATCAAGGCGCCAAACCCTTATGGAGGCTGCCTTGTGGCTCCCGCAGCTCACATGCCATTCAGGTCAGGTGAGCGCAGAACAGTTGTCAAAGCTTCTGGTTAGGGCTGTCACTATTAGTGCTGCCAAGTGGGCGCAGAGTCAGATGAGCGATGCGTGTGTTGGCCCTGCAAGTGCACTGCACCTGGTGTTTGTCGTGCTGAGATCGTCACTTTGCATCGATGCACCATGGGTTTACACAGCAAATGTTCGGCACTCCTTCCAGGTGGGGGTGATGGCTGACTCGGCCGGGTGCCACAAGGCTTCCGCACCTCGGCAGACAGCAGCCGCCCTGACTGCAGAGTGGTAGTCAATGTTGCACCGATGACAGTCAAATTGCCGCCGTAGTCTGTGGTCGGGGAAACAAGGCCATCGCTATTGCCATTCGCGGGTGGTCTGTGATGGTGGTTGGCCGTACAGGCTGCAGATGCACAAGAAGCAGCAAATTCAGAGCACTGGACCTGCTTACAGTTTGACAATGCAATCTAGATATACCAGGCGGTGATAAACCCGCCGCCGACAAACTGTGCACGATGCCAGAGTGCCAGGCAGCGGAGCCGCAAGCCACACGCTAACAAGGTTCTATGAATCATCAATCACATCAGGCGTCCACCGGCCCACCGATGATAATTGGACGCACGCACACGCATTGCAGAACCAATTCCTTCACGAATCTTCACTGTCGCGACCAATATCAAACCAAAAGTTCATCCGCGGGTGGATCACGCTGAGTGACTTCGGAAAGCCCAATCACCCGGGCGGCTGCAAACATCAAACCATCAAAAAAAGTCCTCTCAAACGTCTCGCTCCAGCTCAGAGCACGCCCGCGGTTGGCAATGAAGACCCAAGGGTGGGTACCGCCGGCGCAGTCGGGCGTGCCGCTGAGCGCAGGCGGCACCGGCATCAGATGGCGCCGCCGGCATTGGGGCTATTGCACTCTGCGCTCTGCAAGAAGGCCGACAAAGCCGTTCCCGCCCAGCGCAGCTGCCTCTGCCCCAGGAGCCGGAGTGCCATCAGCCAGTAGCCGCCCGCTCGTGCAAGCGAGGCGCAATCTGAATACCCAGCTGCTCTAGAAAACCAACACTTGGTGTGAGCGCGGCCTGCTAGCATGTTTAGCGGCGGCCGTCAAGTCCGCCGCAGCAGCCGCATCGCCTAGTACCCAATGATGTAGATTGCCTGCTTGCTGCAGTTGCTGCGGTAGTTGTCGAAGAACCACAGCCCACCCCTCTGCAGAGAGCAGCAGCACACGGAGCCATTCAGCAGCTTGCAGATCGGCAAGAGCCGCTGCCCTGAGAATGGCAGCAAACCCCACAGCGACGATGACAACGCACTACAGCATGCACTCACCGGGATCTTGACGAGCACTGTGCCGCGCCCTGATGGCCTCGCCAGTGTGCCCCTGCAGGCGAGCAAGTCATAGCTCAGCCCCAGCGCGCGTCAGCATCCCGATCTGATCAGCGCACAGTCTTTGGCACCAAAGTCGAGTGCAGCACAGCACAGGCCGCCCTCACCTGACTTTGCATCTTGAGTACCCATACGCCAGGCCTGCAGCGGTCAGCAGTTGCAAAGGTGTGAGCACCTGAGCCGGAAACGTTGGGCAGCTGCCTGACAGAACTGGAGACACCAGCATTCCAGGCAACCGAGTGGCCGCTGCGCCTAGAGCGCTTACCTCCAGCGCGGGTCCAGGTGAAGCGCACGACCGATCCCGCGCGCACCCACCGCGTGATCGGGGTTCTGAGCGTCCATGTTATCGAAAGCACCGGCTTGCTCACTGAGGCCGCGCCTGCAGCAGGCAAACAACCACACTCAGACGCCTTGCCGTTGCCAACTCTCTCCGAAACCGAGACGACATTGCGTCGATGGCTGCCAGGCTGAAGGGCCGCCGTCGACGCTCTCGAGGGGCGTCTTGATACTGGGGCCAGTCCGCAGTATGACCGGTGAAGCGCATCCGAAGCGCATCAAGCCTTGTTTTCCCCAGCTACCGTTTGGGAACTATCACTGATACAGATGCCAGGCAGGCGCGCCGCTAACTCGCTTCCACGACGCCGGTCGAGCGGCAGCGCGCGCCAGATGCCCAAAAAGTGACGAGGACCGCTTGGGCACCCCTCAGGCACCGCAGCGCCAGCACAGGCAGATAGAAGGTCCAAAACTCACGTAGCAGGCTCCTGGACGCGGCGGCGTCGGCGTCCGATTGCTGCACCACCTCCACGCCGTCAGCTGCACCTGTGCACACGCAGCAAACCTCTGGAACAGGCGCAAGCCCGCACAGACAAGCTCAGCGCGCATGCAGGCTGGGGCCAGCGGCGGCAAACACAGCGACGCGGGCCCAGAGATTGGCCTGTGAGCACCGCCAGCTAGCAGCCTCACCCGCAGGTCCGGCTGCGTCGCTGCTGACTGCCAGCAAAAGGGTCAAAACCGCCGACGCGGCCGCGAGGCGCTGCGCTGACAGGCTCATGGTGCTGGAATGGCTGCGCAGGGGCGGACAGCGGGTGGTGGCAAGCTTGTTCGTACGCATCTCGCTTCACGGGTAACACTCAACACATCGATGCCAACAGGGCTTCGGCGCAGGGGCCGCCAGCTGGTCAATCACGTGACGCCTTTAGACCCTGACCGTTGTCAGTATCCGAGCCCCGATTACTCCGCAGCGTCAGACGAAAGGCAGCCAAGAGTAGGCGCCAGGCCGCCTGACGCCCTTCAGTAGGATTAATTCGGGCAGACCACCAGCTCAACATCGTCACATTCTGGCGTTCTTGCAGCATGTCTTGCGCCCCTACACATGGCTGCGGCTGTGAGACCACAATGCCGTGCCTGTTGAGGCACCGCAATGTCATGCGTGTCCAAGCACCTGCAAGGAAGGACGATTACACACATATCTCTTTGCAAGATGGTGCATGATGAGCAAGCTTCATTGCAGCCATGTGCCAAACATGCATGCGCATATGCACTGATGCGCCATGGAGATGCCAGGCCCAACAGGCTGCCAACCTTACTGAAGTGGTGATCGTGCACACTCAGCAGCATCACGTGCAGCCGTGCGCCCGGCGGCGGGAAGCACTTTGCTGCTGCCGAGCCTGCCGCTGCCGCTGCCGCTGCTATGCTGTCCGTACTACATCCTGGAGCGACTGCGGCAGGTTTCAGGCTGCTCCAAACATGTTGCTGGTGCCTGTGGATCGTCAGCAAGGCGTGCAGCTCGATGGGCGAGTTTCCATGCATCTGCACTGCTGCAGAGCGTGACTTTCACTCCGTGTTTGTGCAGCTGAATTGGAACTGAAATGTGCGGAAGCCGCTGCAAGTGTTGTTTTCTGGGTGGGCGGACGCTAGACCTGTGCAATGTTGGAGCACGCGCCATTGAACATGCCATTGGCGAGCTGTTTGTAGCGGCAGACCGGCTGCCCGTCAGCTTCCGCCAGCACCACCAAAGCCTCGAGCGTCGCTCCCAGCAGCACTGTGCCTGTAAGAGAATGAGGCAAAGAAGTTGTATACGCATGACAAGGGGAATGGCTGTCCAGCTCACGAGCAGCAACGCTCCGCAACAGCTTGCTGCGAGGAAACACACAGAAGCACTACGTAAGCAGGCACTGATGGTTTTCCAGTCCGGCATCTGAACAATATTCGATTGTACCCGGAGGCAGCTATCGTATAGCGGAATCTGCCCGGCAATGTGTTTGCGAAGAAGCTCGTTCTGCATGCATGCTCACCATGGTCTGAAAAGCGGGGCTTGCGAGCCCGCTGCTGCGGCGCATTGGAAGTGGCGGATGCCACCAGCTGCTCGTCCTGGGGGTTCCAGGGGCCAGCCTGGACGCTTGTTTTCCTGGACGCCCGCATTCCGGGGCACGGCCTGCAGCAGAAGAGATGCCAGGCCCTTTGTCAAGGATGGGCGTGCAGGATCATGTTGTGATGGAAATTGACGGTCCTACACTGCTGCGTTCCGTGGCTGGGCGAGGCCTGTGGCAGGCGTTGTCAGGTGTCAGTGGGAGAGGCTTTGATACCCCTGTGCAGATGGCATTGTTCTCAATGCACTTCGTTTCAGATGGTGACCCACAATCAAACATTGTCGCATCGCTGCTGTGGACACAGATCATTGTTGGACAGCGCGACGGTACCATCAGCCCACCGTGTCCAGCTGCGCTGCCACCGCAGCCTCAGATGCGGGGCTCACAGCGCAGCAGCATCGGCGGCGGATGGCGGCGCCACCGGGCGCAGCTTCGTGCTGCCAGCCGCTGCACATGCCTGCTGGCGCTGCCGCCGATTGCCCTACTGTGTTTCATGGCGGCGGCGTGCCGTTCTGCTGGCTGCGCTGCTGTTCATCTGTGCAGTAGAAAGTGGCATCCTGCGACCTGCTGCGGCCATCGTCGCGGACGCCGTTCATGCTGCCATTGTGTTGAGGTGGCGCGGACCGCTCAGCAAGGTCATTGCGCCGATACTGTGGCGCGCTTGGCCTGGCTCGCTCCAGGCATCGTCAAAACTTCATGCTTTCGCGGCGCAGGATGCTGGAAGGCCTGCCTGGCTGCTGCTGTCGCCGCCGACGTGGCTCTGCCAGTTCCGATGTTATCAAGCGATGCTCCCAGAGGTCGCAAGCGCAGAACCGGAGACGTATGGGCTGCCGAGTGGCGCAGCAGTGCAGCATGGCAAGCATTGTTGCCCGGGGAACCGCTTGCAATCCAGTCAGCTTGCAGTCTGCAGGGCCACAACCTGTGCCTCAGAAGCTCTGCCCCACTGCATATTTGGGATTGCCACTGCTCTAGAAGTATGACACTGGATTGCCACTGCCCACTGACGCAGTGCAAAGCAGTTGTTGTCCCGAGTTGCAGTACAAGCCAGGGGGTTGTAAACACGTGGCGAGGGGATGCCAAACCCTATCTAGACTCTCAGAACGCAGGCTTCCCCGGCCTTCAAAACGCCTGCCGCACGGCTGGAGACGTCCTCTTGCTCGCTTGCACACCCGCCGTGCTGCGTGTTTTCTCTCAGACATCAGCTCAGGCAGCCGCCACGGCGATTGCTCCCTTCAGCGCGACGGCAGGCTCGAGATCTCCCGCGGTGCCCAGCCGTACATCTCCAATGGTGAGTTCCCGGCAAGCCGGTTGACCTTGCCAGCTTGCACGCTTGTCAGCCCATTCTGACGTCTCCCGCACGCACATCAGTGCCTGTGGAGCCATGATTTTGATGCCTGCGCGCCATTCAGCGGACCAGCTTTCGTTTCGCAGCATGTCACAGTTTGAAATCCGCTCACGTCGCATGCTGTTGTGCCTCTTCACAGGCGTTCCTCGGCTTGGACGCCGTCGTCAAGATGGCCTTCTGCTGCTGGCTGATCATCTCAGGTGCGTGCCGTGCTGCTGCAGTATGGTGCCTGCCTCCTGCATGTTTCGTCTCGTCAGCGTCTTATGTGTGTTGTCATCTCGCGACGACTGCTTGCTTGCGGATGCTGAAAGCTCTTTGTCGTCATCCGTCTGCAGAGGCGATCAGCTCGATGTGCCCGCGCCCCGACTTCGGCAGGTGAACCGTCCCTCGATCCCGTGCAAGACGAAACCGTTCAAGTTGTGCAACTCCAAAATTTTGCTGCATCTGTGCATTTGTGCTGCATTTGGACTGTTGCTGCACCAGCCTGAGGCGCTGTTCCATGAGCTGTGCTCTGATGCTGCCTCCTAAAGTGCGCAAACACGACCTACGTTTTCATGTTGCTGACGCTCGTTGTTGATCCGCAGGCTTGTCTGCCGCGCTCTGGACGTCATCATGGCCCGCATAACCGCCGCCGCCAAGACAACCGCCAGGCTGGCCGGAGCGACCGACTGGGCGCCCGCCGCTGAAGCCCGCGCCGAGGTATGTCTTGCCACGGCCTACCCTTTCACTTTGTGAGATGGCAGACACATCATAGCCATGCGGTGAAGCATCATCGCAAGCTGCGCGCTCCTGCCAACAACTGCATTATGCGTCATCATGTCCTGGCGTCTCCGGCACTTGGAACGCGTGACACAGAGGCAACGGTATGAACACACGGTACGCAATCGAATGCAGGGCTGGGCAGATATCCTGCCGCTGGTCCATCTCACGAAGCAACAGAATCTCACAGCAGCGGCACACCACCTCAACTTCAGCAGCTAACCCCGCCACCGACTGCTCGCCGATGGGTACTTCACTCTAGCACACTGACATGTCTTCAGCAGTGTTTGTCCACTGCAGCCGACTTGCGTTCCGTGGTGCATGGGGAGCATGTGCAGCGGGAGCGAATGCATGTCGAAGTTGCGGGGCCTGCTGGGCTGTTGAGGCGTAGTCAAATGCTGCACATCACCAAATGCAATCAGCCATGCATCTCACCTGCTACCCACACTGCTGCAGGAGGCAGAGGCCGCACTCGAGGAGGCGCTGGACCAGGCGCAGTACTGGGAGGGCCGCTTCAACACCGCCAAGGTGCGACAGGTCCCTTGTCAGGTGCCCCACCTGCAGACCACAAATGCACTTCCTGGCTGCGTGTGCAATGCCGACTGCTGTCACCTGCGCATGTTCATTGGTGCTTCAAGTGGCTGTTGGTCTGCAAACTCATTGAACAGCACTGTCACCTTCCACTTCCGGAATGCCAATCACTGACAGAATTGTCCTGGCAATGCAGAAAGGGATATGTGAGGTGCTGTTCGACCCCCACCGCCAAGAGCTGGAGGCGCAGCTGGAAGACTTCATGGACGCCAACGCTGAGGCCGAGGTGCAGAGCTGCTCCTCAGTTTGCAGTTTGCACGCCATGCTGCAGATCATGTCTCTGTCTGCATGTGCCGCCTTCCACGTGGAGGGCATCCAAATGCTGTTGGTATGCTGCCCCCTTCACGTCCACAGATTGTTGTGTGCCATAATATCCACCACGGTCTTCGTACTCAAGCACCTGACTTGGGCTCCAATTTGGCTGAGCAGGAGGAGTGGTACCAGCAGCAGGCTCTGATCGAACAGCAGGACGCGCAGATTGCTGACCTGGCCGCGGAGTGTGATGAGGCGTGGGCCGCCGCAGACGACGCCGAGGCGCATTTTGCTGCCGCAGTGAACGCCGCCAATGCCGCCAAGGCGCGGCTTGCCGATGCGATGGACGCCAATGCCATGGCCAAGGTGCGCACCGATGCAGCCTGCCAGTGGGGCAGCAGTTGCAACAGACACACACTCACCTCCCAATGCCGTCCAGTCGCATTGTTTGTGGCCTGCCGTCGCCTCGCAGGGTGCCACCGTCTTGCTGCTGCAGGTGGGTGGTGCATCTCAGCATGCCCATGCATTCTCAAATCAATACCGAAGGCTTCATGCTGGGCGCATCGCAGCCCTGGGCGCCAATGGCAGCATGCAGGGTTTTGCTATCCAGCAGTTGCAGGCGGGGACAGCGCCCACTGACATCGTACCTTCTCAATGCTGCGTGTGCTGCAGGACCTCGACTGCGCATGTTGCACACATTCTCACAAGTCACAAGTAGTTAACGATGTTCCTGGTGCGAGGCAGGACGCTGGGTGCTCTGTGGCGAGAATCCGTGCTACAGTCATGGCCATAGTTGCACTTCTATTTGTGCTTGTGCTTTGGCGCATTACACCTTGTGAGCATTGCATGCTCATGCGACTGTGCAGGCAGAGTGGGAGCGCAGCCAGGCGCGGTATGCCAGGGCGAAGGCGGTGATGCGGCTGCAGCAAGCCGCCAACCGTGGCCTGGCTGCCGAGCGTGACGAGGCGGAAGCGGCCGCGGCCAAGGCACAGCGGCAGCGGGACAGCTGGCGGCAGCAGGCCATGCACATGCAGCTGAGGTTCACGGCGCGCACCATGCAGCTGCTGGACGTCAGCCCCTACAAGGATGGAGCCTCGGCGGAGGTGAGCGGTTCTCCTGCTCGACTCCCGCTGCATCATTCAATTGCCCGGCAAAGCATCGCCTTGCATGTTGTCCGACCTGGCACGTCTCCCTGACACGTCCACCTGGGTGAATCGCAAGCAGCCTGCTGTGCTGCATTCCTCCAGCTGACAGCCTCTCCTTGGCCGCGACAGGATGACGACAACCGGCGCGTCGTGTGGTTGATGAACGACTGCGCCTCGGCGCTGCAGCAGCTGGCTGATGTGCCGGCGGAGGACCTCAAGGCAATCGTCGACGGCGCGCGCTCCGCCTGCGACTCCGACGCAGCGCTGTCACACCAGGTGGGCAGCTTTGCCGCAGCTCACATGCATGGCGACACACACTGCCATTTCGTGGATGCACATGCATGCACACCACGGCAAGCCTGCGAGCATCACCGCACTGGCTGGGCCAGCCCAAGGCAATACCTGACTCAAGGACCGCACCCGTTGCGTCTGCAGAGGCTGGCGCCGGCCGATGCATGGAAGCAGCAGCTGCTCAAGGCGGGACGCCTGGCAGACGCGCTGGCCACCACCTCCCGCCGCGGCACGTCCAGCAGCAGCGACAGCGCCGACAGCGCAGCGCCCTGCGTGTTCAGCAGTGGCGACGGCACAGCGGCCTGCGACAGCCAGCAGGTACAGCCGCAGCTGGTTCTGGCAGAATGCACTTGCATGAAGGGTATATGTGCAGGTTCAATTGGCAAGGCCTGCCTGAAATGTGTAGCACTTCGGCTGTGGTGCATTCAGTCACTGCTCACATCCCGGCTTCTGTCGACTCCAGGTGGCATCGCAGCCAGCAGACAAGGCCTCGCCGACGCCACAGGAAATGGCGGCCACACGGGCCACAGCCGACGACATGCAGCCGGTCACGCCACCGCTGTCGTCGCCGAGGCGGTGCCGCCCGGCACAGCACAGCGATGAGGAGTGATGTTGAGCACACGATGCGGTTCCTGCGGCGCCGCCCTCCCGCATGCCCGGCACAGAGGGGGGGTGGCGTCGTTTGAAATGTCAATGATAGTAGAAAATCACTGGCAGCTGCAAATCGATGTGCTGCGGAACAACGGCGAATGATCTATTCTCAGTGGGGTCCCATCTGAACCCTTCCCTGTTGGAAGTTCTATGCCGAGAATGTTTTAAGCTTGTATCAGTGCGTCTTGCTTTGCAATTTGATGGTGGTTTGAAACATCTTCACGACACCTGTCACGATAGTGCAAGCAACAGCGCAAGTGCAGCATTACACACACCATACTGCACATCCTCTAATGCATCATTCTGGATGGATATCTTACATGGCTCACAAGCTGCTGCTCGTGTCCAGGCATTGAATCGAATGGCTCAGATCATCTAATTTTACGCTTCTCACCGCCAGGCGCTGGCGTCGGCAGCCACGCGCCGTTGGCATCTCATTAAAGCTGCTGAGACGCCGTCAGAAGTGCAAGCAGGGCAATGGCATGATCGCTTGCGACCAGTTGCGATCGCTGTGCACGTGACTGGGTGGCGGAATTACTGGCGGAAATGGCGCAAAGAACGTGTGTTGAATAGTTTCCGGCCGCCTCATGCAGTCTGATGCGCTGCATGTTGGCTCTTCAATACAAGCTGCACCTCTGCGCACTTCCTGTCAGTCAGAGACTGTGTGCATCCACTTCCAGCTTCCATGTCTGGGCAGTCTGCACTTGGGTGCAGAAATCCTTTCTCTTCTCCTGCGCTGAGACGAACTTCAACGGCATACCGAGCCGACGAAGGGGAAAAAGGCGGCAGACCAATGACGCGCCGCTTCGCAGCCACAGCGGCAAGGATGTTGACGTACCTGACTGTCCTTCCGGCAATGACATTGCTTCTGCTGCCGGGTGAGCAATTTTGCGACGCTGCAGACCGCGGTTGATTGTCGTCCTGATTCAGAGCCAGGTCTGGGCCGAGCGCACATCGGGCTCGTCAGGTTGCTGCACCCGTGCTGTTGACCAAACGGATAGGAATGCAATCGACAAGTGCAGGTACCCATGTTGCACTCCAATTGCTGTTATTGCACGCCCGCTACTGCACTGTGCAAGGGTCAACTACTGGGTCTCACCTTGCTAAATCACGTCTGCCCATGCAGGGGCCGCCAGCCAGAAGCCGCCACCGCCAATGGTGCCGCCACAGACCGGCAGCGCATTCGTTGTCAGGGAGGGTCCAGAGCTCATGGTGGGAGCCTTGACAATCTGCAGCCCGCCATCTGCATAGCAAGATGCGGATATCCACTGTCCATGCAGGCGCCCACAGCCGTCGCAGCCGCCATCGCTCTGCATTCTGCAGCGCCTACATACGTAGTATTCGCCGCTGGTCCGTCATTCCTGCGCTGACAGTGGGTGTGCTGTCGTGCAGTTGGGCGGGCAGCCGTATCACTTTGTAGGCGCTAACTACTTCCCCGCCATGGTGCGGATGGAAGGTTCTTCTGCCAGTGATCTGCTGTTTGCATAGGAAATGTCACATCAATGTCACGCCATGGCATGCCAGCAGCTACCGCAGCTCTCTGCAGGCAGATGGCCGGTCTATCCACCTGCAGAAGGCTGCGTGTGGCCTCTCAATGCGCCCATTATGGGCCATATTACATTTGCCGTGCCTGCCGTTGCTCACGTTGGCAGCCATCAGAGTGACAGGCAGCAGCAGGCAGCAGCATCCGATAGTTCAGGCCGTGCTATACCAATATGTGCAGGTACTTGCTTTAGCGAGGGGCAATAAAGTTGAGAGTCATATTAAACTATATCAAACTGGAGATGTCACGAAGGTAATCAATCCGCGCATAAGCAATGGGCCATATTCCCTGTAGGTGGGCGCCGCAGGCGGGGGGGCCTACAAGGCGAACGTCACTGCAGTAGCGCGTCCAACACTGCGATCGACAGTCCTCTGAAACCTTCGAATGAGTAAAAACATGGCCTTGTCGTCTGCAGGCGGGCGCCGCGGCCGGGAGGAACTACAGGGCAAATGTCACGGCGGTGGTGGCGTCAATGCAGCGTATGAAACAACTTCAGTAGCTTGCGTGATTGCCCGCATGGTGGCGTGATCTGCAGGTGGGTGCAGCAGCCGGCGGCGAGTACAGGGCAAATGTCACGGCGGTGCTGGCGTCAATGCAGCGCATGGGTTTGAAGGTCCTGCGCACATGGGCCTTCAATGATGGCGCGGGGTGGCAGGCGCTGCAAACCAGCCCTGGGGTGTACAATGAGACCGTCTTCAGGTAGACACTTTGCATCCGTGTCTGGTGCTGGCGGCTTTGCATGGAGGCCTTCAATGACGGCGCGGGGTGGCAGGCGCTGCAGACCAGCCCCCGGGGTGCACAACGAGACCGTTTTCGGGTCAGAGTCCCGCGTTTCCAGATACGACACTTGCTGTATCGCTAGCACATGCCAGCCTTGAAAGCGGTACAGGGTGGCAGGCACTGCAGGCCAGCCCCGGGGTGCACAATGAGACCATCTTCAGGTAAGCAGGCAAGCAACAGAGCCTGCTGTGCAGCGTCACTCGCTAGGAGACTCAGGGTTTGGCAGGCGCTGCGGCCTCGCTGGCCCTGGGATGTACAACAATGTCATCAGCAAACATGAGGGTGCAACAGGCCGTCAGGCGCTGCTGACCAATTCTGGGGTACATCAGCAGACAGTCTCCACATGCAGACACATGCACAAGTGCAGCATGCTCTTTTTTGGATGCCCTCGGCTGAGTCGAGCCACGCCAGCGGACGATTTTGGAAGCCGCACGCATCTCTGGAGGCGGCGCACATCAGGGCGGCCCCAGCATGGCATGTCAGGCAAAATACCCTCCGAGTGGTCGACCGGCATGTGAGACCAACATGTGAGACCACGGCTGCCTCCATGTGCAGGAACGGACTGGACTGGCTCATCTCGCAGGCCCCGCGCTGCGGTGTCCGCCTGATCCTGACGCTCACAGACCAGTGAGTCAGGGCTTAGGGTTTAGGGTTTGAAGAGCCAACTCCCACATCCATCTGCTGGTCGCATGCCCATCCTTTGGCCCTGATATTGCCACGCTCGTTGCAGTGCATGGCGGCGACCTGCAGGGCGCATGAGACAGCTGTTGTGGTTTGCAGGTACCTAGGGTATGGGGGCGCCCCACAGTATGTCAATTGGACCGGCCTGAGCTCCATGAACGTGCGCCACTGCGACCAATGTTCCATTTGTTTCTGCTTGTGCATGTTCGCGGTCATTCAAGCCAACGCCCACACCAGCCCCATGCATGAGAACACACCCAAAACTGAGATGGCGGTATGCTCACAGCCGAGTCGCTACTCTAGAGAGACTGATCTGTGGCTGTTCAGCTTTGTTGCAGGACTTTTACACCAGCCCGGCGATCCGCGCAGAGCCTTCAAGGCCAACATCCGCACCGTGCTGACCCGCGACAACACGCTCACGGGTGTAGCGTATCGTGACGACCCAAACATCCTGGCGTGGGAGCTGGCCAACGAGGTGGCCAACTTCGGCGACAGCAGCGGCGACACCGTGCAGGTGTGGTTTGGAGCTTCGAACATGTAAACTTGAACCAAAAGCTGAGCATCGCTCAAGGAGAATCAGCCAGACCCAGATGTAGTTGTAAGCAGCGTTAAGCTCACCGGCGTGGCATACCGTGACGACCCCAACATCCTGGCCTGGGAGTCGGTCGCCAAGGTGGCCAACTTTGGCGACAGCAGCGGCGGCACCGTGCAGGTAGTTGCAGCACACACTCGACATTGCAAAGCTGCTGTAACAAAACAACACGAAGGATCAGCCTGCAATGACATGCCGCAACGACCCCATATCCTGGCCTGGGAGCTGACCAACGAGGTGGCCAACTTCGGCGACAGCAGCGGCGACACCGTGCAGGCGCTTATCAATACAGTACTCTGAGCGCACATTCTGGAAGATCGACCAGCAGGTCCAACACAGACCAGGAAATCCCGAGCACAAGAGGCCAACGCCTTGCGGCACGGAACCACAGGTTAAGCTGGCACTTCGGCTGTTCACTTCCACAGCACAAATCACCAGGCCGCCGTGCGTCTTTCATCCTGCAGGCATGGCTGGAGGACGTCTCGGCATACGTCAAGTCGCTGGATGCGAATCATCTCGTATCGAGCGGCGGCGGCGGCTCCTTTGGGGCATCCACCCCTCAGTACTTCAATGTGAGCCCCACACTGCACCTTTCATTGCAGCCCAGACTGCAGCTGGCATCCAGCGCCTTCCTCTTTGACAGTGTTCAGATTGTAAACCTTCAATTCAGCTGTTCAAGTGACAGGCTTAGGTGCCTGCGCACTGTGCGGTGACCCCTGCAACTCTGCTGCTCGGATTGAGACACCAGATCAACATCATGCATGCCACAAGCCTCCCGTCCTTCAAAAGATTACTGATTGATCGATGCTGGACATTCCCACTGACAGCTGCATGTTAGTCGGGAAACAGCACGACTGAGGGCTGCTCATGGTACAATGCAGCTGACTTCTTATGGCCCCAACGTCTATGGGTAAGCGGCGGGTTCCGCCGGTAGATGTGGTCACGCATCTTGGTGCAGGCTGCAAAGTGACCATGTACAAACCCTGTCCGCACCCATCCTATTCCCAGCTACAGTGGAACACAGCGCATTGACTTACTGAGACACACAGTGCGCAGAAGCAGCAGGAAGCTCATGTGACATCAGTTTACAATGCAGGTTCCCGCTCAACAATGGCTCACCGTATCCCTTCACGCAGCCCACCTGCTCAGGGGAGGACTTCTCTCGGAACGGGGCAATACCGGTGCGTCAACATGTGCATCGACATTCCACGTCTCAATGCAGATTGAATGCACATTGGAGCCGGAAAAACACACCAAAAAAACACGTGGCATGGCAGTATGGCTGTGCGAGTGGCCTATGTGCTTCAATGACACAAGCCGGCATCCGTGCAATGATGCATGTCGCAGCATCAACATGCTGTCATACCACCTGCATCCACGCGTCGCAAACACGATGCAGTTCCAAGTACTGATGGTGAGTACTGACGCTGCATCCCGGTCCAGGTATTGGTGATCTGCTGCAGGGCATCGACCTGCTATCCTACCACCTGTACCCAGACTTCGCCATCCTGTGCGACCTGCAGTGCCAGCTGAACTGGACCCAGCAGCAGGTATCCCGATGTTTGCTGATAGGGTGGACAGCTGCTCGGGAATTGCAAAACCTTCCTGCCAACAACGCCTGCTGGCTGTGCGCATTCACTGAGGCCACAGGCATCAGACTGCCGGCGTGTGACATGTTGCAGACAGCAAACCCCGGCATCCGACTTCTCGCCTGTGTGTGAACGCGTACGTTGATGCACGTGTTCACAGGACAGGCAGGCGTTCGGATGCCGCTGCATGGTGGTGCGAGCCTTCTGCCGCTGAATAAATAAAATAAAATTAAATAAATAAAAGCACTCTGGGAGGGCAGTGTGCTGCCGCCACTTGCTTGGACCAGCATGACGTGTTGAACGAGGCAATCTTCCGAATCTGCACGAACGTTCGCATCGATGCGGTCGCGGCTGTGGGGAAGCCGCTGTTGCTGGGGGACAAGATTAAGCTGCTGCCATTGCTGGAAATGTTGTCATTGTACTGACGCACCTTTCTGTGGAGCAGTTAGTTGCACACATGATGCCGCTGCCGAGGTGGGCAAGCCGCTGCTGCTGGGGGAGTTCGACAAGCTGCCGCTGGTGCTGATAATGTCAACATTGCAGTTATCATTCGTGTCCACGGCGCAGTTAAGCGCGCCCAATATTGCAGCCGCGGCTGTGGGGAAGCCGCTGCTGCTGGGGGAATTCAGCAAACTGCCGCCGGTGCGGGTGATGTCATCAAGACAACATCCCATTCTTTCTCCTGTGCAGTTGAACGCGCACATTGACGCAGCCGCGGCTGTGGGGAAGCCGCTGCTGCTGGGGGAGTTTAATAAGCTGCCGCCGGTGTCCGACAGGAACGCCTTCGTTGACATGGTGCTGAGCACGCTGCAGCAGGCCGTCGCCGCCGGCAAGCCTGTGGCAGGTGCGACTGGGCCTAGATTCCTCTAAATTCCCTGAGGTGCACGCACCTGACAAGCTGGCCGCCGGTGTTCGACAGGGATGCCCTTGTCAACATGGTGCTGAGCACGCTGCAGCAGGGCATCGCCGCCGGCAAGCCCGTCGCAGGTGCGACTGGGCCTAGATTCCTCTAAATATCCTGAGGTGCACGCTTCAGTGATTTGACAAGCTGGCCGCCGGTCTCCGATCGGAACGCCTTCGTGGACATGGTGCTGGGCACGCTGCAGCAGCCTGATGCTGCCGGCAAGCCCATAGCAGGTTCGACAGAACTTACATTCTTGCCATGCGTTGTGGGGTTTCTGTTCTGTCATTCAAGCGCCTCCAGCATGCATTGCATGTGTCCGGTTGCACACTCAAATGGCATCCCTGACAGCCGCGTACATCAGCATGCATCCCGATTGGAAGCCGGAATCCAGTGCTGTCATCATCACCTTCCCAGTGCCGCATTTGCAGGTGGCTGCATCTGGAACCTGGCGTCGTCCACGACCTTCCCAGGCTATGCAGGAGGTGACCCTCTGGATTACCTTGACGCATCGCTAGCCAATGTTGCATGCCCGTCCAGCAGCGCATGGCGCTCCTGAGACGCAAGACATGCACCGCCCGTAATGTATTCGGGACTGACCTCCTCACCAGCAGCTCACGTGTTGCTGCAGAATACGACTCGTTCAGTGTGTACACAGACCCCAGCCTCGCCCTGCTGCCGCCGTCAAACATGTACGCCGCGCCAATGAGCTTCGCAATGCAGGTCTGTGTCCATCGTTACCCCAGCATCACAAGTAACTGTTCCAACAACGGGTGCTTTGCTTGACATGCGGGTTTCACTCTGTGCAGTCCACGGCTGCAGAGTGTGCAAGCTGGGCATGCCTAAGCTATTCGTTTTGGCGGCTGACACGCCTGTTGACGTGACGCTTGCAGAATGCGCGGTATGCGCAGTACGCCAACTGGAACGCCAGGTGAGGCGTCCACACCAACTTCGAATCCCGGCACTGTATGTGTCATGCAGCAGTTCTCGGTGCACTTTCCGTTGATCATCCTGGTGCTCAGACATTGCGCCCGCCAGCAGGCTGACATGTCAACTTTCCGTATGTCATTTTGCAGCCTGCAATGCAACACCCGAAGGGCCGCCGGACCAGGCCGTGCCAACTATGCCGATGGCGCCAATGAGACTCTGGCGATCCTGATGCGACATGCGGCTGCAACCTGACGCCTGAGCATCGCCTTTATGACTTATGAATATTTGAAGCTTGAGCAGCAACACATCTCAGCTGCATCTGCAGACGAGATTGCAGTGGACACAGGATTGCTTATGTAGGCAGCGCGAGAGATCTCATCTGCGTTTCACTGGTATTGCACTGACTTGTTTGTCATCGGTAGCGGCAGTGCTATTCATTGCATACCTAGATTTACAACTCTGAAATGCGTACTCATTACAGAACATCAGAAGATTTTGCTCGACTTCTGCTGACTGACACCGACCAAAACCTGAAGCTAAGCATGTAAACACATGTTGCGCATCCTGAATGCACATTGACCGACTATGTATGACTAAGGCAGCTCATCTCGGTCCTCCAATGGCTTGGCGGGCAGCGGCTGCTCTTCTGGTAGGCGCACATTCTCGGGGTTCAGGAACAAAGCCCTCGAATGATCTCCGACCGCTGCGTCCTCTGTTGCTGCCAAGTAGCCTGCTAGGCCATGCCCAGCTCCCTCAGCCGGTCCTTGAGCGGTTTTGCGGGCCGCACGTGCTGTGATGCCGTGGCACCGCCGCCACCATTGCCGCTGCCGCTGCCACTGCCGCCAAAGTGGCCGCCGCCGCCGCCGCCGCCGCCGCTGCTGCTCATGAAACCCTCGCCGGCGGGCGGCGTCGCTGCGGGCTGTGCTGACCTCCCTGGCTGCAGCGATGCTATTGGCTCGGGCGTCAGGTCGTCCGCAGTGAGGCTGGGACCCAGCAGGGCGTCCATCAGTGAAGGCTTTTGCCGCGCAGCTGTGCCACCTGCCAGAACGAATTTGAGCATCAGACAATGTTCTGGACCCCACACCCTGCAGCACCAGCATAGCAACAGAAGAGATGTGTAGTGACTCGCAGCTCGGCCGATGTGCGCCAGCTTCCATGCCAGTGGCACCACTGGAAAGGCAACACCTCAAAATTGATTGGAAAGCAGCAGTTCGCACCATCGGCTGCCGGGCGAACTGGCTGCGGCTGCGGATGCGGCTGCGGCAGCGGGAGTGCAGCAGCGTCTGAAGGTGCGGCGGCGGCGCCGGCGGCCGCTAAACCCTCCTCCTCATCCTCGTCGTCTATGCGGTGCGCGGCGCGCCGCCTGTGTGCCGTCGCACCGCCGCCTGTTGCAGGACACGATTTATGAGTGTCCCGATCAAAGTCGGGGATGACAGGGCATGTCACAGTGTTTCAGCTGTGCGCCTGCGATGCTTCAGCTCTGTAGGGGTGCCATTCATCAGACTCGGTGATGTGTGATCACAGCCTTGTGTCCCGAAAAAGGCCATACACACCTGCGACAACAGCCGGGTGATTATTCGAGCTGCCGCCGTTGCCGCCGCCTGCATTGCCGCCGCCTCTGGAGGGCCTCCTTCGCTGCACCGGTCTGCGCATAGGCCTCGTGCTTCTGAAGGTAGATGTTCTTGAGGGTCAGAAGTGAGGCACGGTCACCTGCCGTATCGGCATCAGCCAGCTGCGCATCCGCCTGCTGCGATGTACTGCCAGCAATGTCTTCCAATCTGGCGCGGCCCTGACACTGCGCCCTATCGGCTTGCGCCGCTGCCGCCCGCCGCTCTGTCATGCCCAGACTGGAAACATTTCCAGTATATATATATCGAGACGCACATACACTAATCACACCTGCATCGTCGGCATCGACCACCTGCAAACCTTTCACCGCTGGCAGCATGTTCCCATTTGGTGCAACCCCAGCGCGGCACTGTGCCGACCCGCTGCCCCACCATGCCCAGACTGCAAATCGTCCCATGTTGAGAGGCAGGTGTATGTGGTGCACACCTGCCGCGTCGGCATCTGCCAGCTGTGGTTCGTCGTCGTCGACCTCCTCCTTTCCGGAGCAACCCCGCCGCCGTGCTCTGCCGGCTCGCGCCGCCGCCGCTCTCCGCTTTTTTGCCGCGCCCGCCGGCGGCGAAGCGGCCAGCAGGTCCGGGAACCTGCAGAGAAGTAGGCGGTATTCGTTGGCTCGGTCTCCAGACTGCGATGAAGTGAACACGTTTCATTGCAGTTGGACGGACTCATTGGCCGCATTGCCGCCGCCCAGCACGGCAATGCAGCCAGCAGTTTTGGGCAAGCAAGAATGGGAAATATTCCACAGTGAGACATAGGATATCGTCTGGCCCACGTCCCAGGTTGTGGAGAGCTGAGCATGTCTCAGCTGAGTTGGGACACTGTGTCTGGGAGCTGCAGGCGCGAGGATGGTGCGCACCCGTCTGTGTCGCTGTCGCCGCCACCGATGTCGCCGCTGCTGCTGCCGCCGCGGCTGCCGCTGCTGGCTGGGTCCGGCTCGGCAGCCGACTCCGAATCAGCGTCCGGCGAGGGGCTGGCGCCACGCTTCCGCTTGCCTGCAGGCGCGGCCGCCTTCCTGCCCCTGCCGCGGCCGCCGCCTAGGGGCCTGCCGCGCCCTCGACCAAGCGCAGCAGCACGCTGCGTAGCCGAAGCGTGCAAACAGTTTGCCGTGGGTATGACGAGGCTGAGAGTGACCGCGACCGCCTGGCTGCCCAACTGTGAAAACTCCTGGCGCATCTGCGCTGCAGATGCCTGCTGAACTGGAAATCTGCTGTGCAGTGTGCGCAGTCTGAGGTGTCGTTCTGCAGCTCACCGGCGTGGATGACCCCTTGGCCATCGGGGTGCGCCGTTTCGCCGGGGGTGCCCTTGCGGGGCTGGCCTGCGGCCTGACGCCAAACTCCGCCCACGGCCACCTGCAGAGTGAGCGACCTGACTGCTCTACAACGAGGGATGCCACATGACGCACACGCGGCAATGGCATGACTACTGCGGGGATCAACCGCCACCCATGCAGGCATTGCATGGCTGCAACAGCTCGCGGTGCCACCTGGTGTCCCACGCCGAACTTGCAGCACCTGTTGCGATATGCGAACTTGCAATCAGCACATTCAGCACGCCAGGCCACCTCTCTGGGTCGTCTGCAGGCTCGTCCGGGGCTGCGGCAGCGCGCAGCAGCGGCGGAAGCGCATCCGCCGGCGGCGGCATTGACCTGGCCGCCACCGCTGCGACGCTGTCCTCAATCCACCTGACAGCAGCAACACATATTGATACACAGGTGGGAATTCTGTCAAATGGTACCATTGCACCTCGCGGTCACCGCAGCAGCGGCTGATGCACTTCTACCTGTGCGGACGCCGCCGTAATGGCCACACCTGCAGAACAACCCTAGCCTCTCTTTGCGAATGATGGTCTGGAAGCTTTGAGACTGTTGCGCCTGCGAATCTCAACCGTCAGTGTTCGGTGATCGAAAAAGGTATGAAGATACCCTGAAAACCCTAATGAACCCCCGCAGCAGCGGCTGATGTGCTCCTGCAGGTGGCGACGCTGCCCGCAGCAGCCAGAATTATATAATAAAAACTTTGCAATAAGTTTGTAGCGTAGTCGTGAAGCAACCCTGCGGTAAGACAAAACTTTGTTTGTCCAACAAAGGCCTACAACAGGAATAGCATCAGGCACGCCTGTTGCAATAGTTACAGCCCAATAACCAACTTGTCCTCAGTCGAACCGAACATCATTGATGTTGATGAGCAGCTTGCAAGCTCGCACAACACATGGTCTCAGCACCAGCCAGCAGCAAAAAACACATGCTTCCACTGCCAGTGGCAATGCTCTGCCAACCACTGCTGCAACACTGTCTCCAGCCCGGGCGAAGGGCATGGGAGTTGGCGGCCCACCCCAATTCAACCCAGAGGCAAGTGCAGCGACTGCCAGCAAGACAAGCGCCGATGCACTTGCCTACAACAGCCGAAGGTGTGTGTGCGCAGCTGAGGCTCAGAGTCTGAATAGCGCAGACGGAGGGGCCCTTCCGTGCGCCTCCGCCGTCTGGTCAATAACCTACATGCCCACAACTCTACCTGCTGTGATTGCCAAGGCGAGCTACTTTCTTGAGGCCAAGCGTGCAGCACCCACAAGCACAGCCGGGGATGCTTGCGGTCGGAGGCGGGAGTCAGCATTGAAACTATGTCACACTAATCGGGGCTGCATCTGGCAGTATCAAACTGCCCTCGGCCGGCCTCCAGGCCGCCGTGCAGAGCCCACAGTGGATTCCCGCCGCTGCTCACCAGATCTGACGCCATTGCCAGCAGCGCGGCCAGCTGGGTGCAATTGTGCATTGACGACGATGTAAAACTTCGAACATTATTGGGCTGCACACGTGGCAGTGACAAGCTGCAGCCATCTGTCTTGCAGACCACCACCACGCAGAGCCCGCACCCCTATTAGCCAGACAGCAGCACGGCCATCTGGGTGCAACTCATTGTGTTGCTTCTCTAGGTCTGAAATTGGACTTGCCCGGAAGCAAACTCAATTTTGCACGCTGTCGAGGCTGCCCACGTGGCGGTGGCAAGCTGCACCCGGCCGGCCTGTAGACTGCCACGCGGAATCTGCAGCGCTTGCTGATAAGTGTAAATTTGGACATTTTTCAGGGTTGCGAACCTGGCAGTGACGAGCTGCACCCGGCCGGCCTGCAGGCCACCACCACGCAGAGCCCGCACCGCCGGTGCACCCCCCCGACTGGTACAAGACAACATCGCCAGCAGCACGACCATCTGGTTGCAACTCATTGTATTGCTTCCGAGGATCTGGAACCGGACTTTTGTGCAATCGTCGAGGCTGCCCACCTGGGTGTGACGAGCTGCATGCGGCCGTCCTGCAGGCTACTGCGCAGGGCCCGCAACGCTGGTACACCCCCCAACTGGTCGGACACCGCCGCCAGCAGCGCCGCGGGATCGACAGGCCTCAGCTGATCAGCTGCATCGCCGCTGCTGCCGCTGCCGCCGCCGCCGCCGCCGCTGCCGCGGACCAGGCCGCCGCCATCGAGCAGCACCAGGTGTGTGGTGGTGGCATCGACCTGCGGCGAGGTGCTCCCCCCGTGCAGCTGCACCTGCGCATGGTGTTTGCAGCAGCAGGTCAGCACATCGGACCATAGAAGACTGTCAGCACACATATACGTGCAAAGGGCTTGGCATGCTACAGGAGTAATGACAGTTCAGCAAGATGGCTGCTCAACGACCGCCAGTAATTGTTGCCGCACATGCAAAGGAGAGGCAGCAGCGATTGCAGATGAGCTAGGCCCCGCCAGCATACACAGCATCTTTTGCAGTCACAAAAGTTGCAGTCACAGACGCCTCAACGACAGCCTCTCACCTGCGCGGCCAGTCGCCTGGCTATGCACGCGGACAGGGCGTCCGGCGCCGCGCCTGCTCCTGTGCTTTGACCATCCCGGGAGTGGCGCTCCCTGCCGCCATCTGGCGAAGCTGCAGTGGCGGCCTCGCCAGCTGTTGCTGCAGCGCCGCCCTCAGCTGACGCAGCAGCGGGCGCCACTGCCGACGCCTCAGCCGGCAGCTGCACGGTGGCCACCTTGCAGCCCAGGAACAGCGTGCCGCCGGCGGCTGTGGCAGATGCTTCAGCAGCGGCAGCTGCGCGGGCTGCTCCCGGATGGTTTGCGGCTGCGGACCCGTCAGCACCGCCATGCTGCGACAGCTCGGCGGCCAGTGCGCGCAGGATGGGCATCGGATCAGTGGCCGCCATCGCTGCGGCACTGCATGTCAGGTGAAGTGCATTGCATCAGCCGTGCCATTGCGACAATGGTCTCAGTTTAAAGGCTCGACTCCTGCAGGAGTGTGCATGTGAGCAGCACGATTTGCTGCTGTATTGAAGAAGGCATCATGAACAAGCTGACGCGCCTGGCATGCAGTATCTGGAGCAACAAAATACATCTGTCCAACCAGAAATCCTTAAGCGAAAAGCGCACCGCTTGGCAGCCAGCGAGCGGGCCTTAGCTGGCGATGCGGCCGGGCTGCCAGCAGCACCCGGCGCTGCACCCAGCAAAAAGCTGTCACTGCTGTGCGCACTGCGCCACACTCTATACATGATGTCACACCGTGTGCCCGATGTCATACCCTGAAAGTGCTCTGACAAAACTGGAAGCAGGCGACATTCATGCCAACACATTGTGCACAGCATGACCTCATAATGCGATCTATCACATGATGTTCCCCGGGCCAGAATGGTGCACACTTGGCGCTCCTGCTGCTGCCGCTGCCAGCTCCGCCACGTCAATGTCGGCCAGCCGCGTGTGCAGCTCCAGGATCGCTCGCATGTCCTGCTCACCCACATCCAGGTAGAACCTGCGGGGATTTTCATGTTTGCTCGACAGTCAAGCCGGCTGGGCATCTTGTTTCACTTTATCACAGAGCTCAGGACTGATGCTCAAATTACATGTGAAAGCCTCTGAACGAGACACCAGGCAGCTTGGAAGGCTGCAAGCACTCACGGGTCACCGAAGCGGCTGACGTCACTCATCGACTCCAGGGTGGCTCGGCTGATGTTCATGTAGTGGCGCGGCATGAGCGGCACCATGTCACGCTCCGCCGCGCACTCGTACAGCCACTGCAGCAAAAGCAACCTCATATAAAACATCAAGACTGCAGATTTGCAATGACATTGTGGATCTGCGGTAAGATATCTCCTGCTCCAATGCGCGCGCATTCGCTAACTGTATAGCATGAGTTAGTGTGAGTCAGTCGATCTGCAGGATTGTCTGTTCGTTTGGGTGACTGGCTGATGTTGTTATGATGGCATGGCATCATCGGCACTGTGTCTTGCTGTGCCACGCACTCGGTCCAGCGAGTGCATCAGAGTGCTATTGTGACAGCAGCGCATGCAACATGGCCAGCATCTGACATGGGCTATGGTGCACTGGATGATTTGAGTGAGCCGAATTTTTGCGACGCACAGTTGTGTGCACAGACTTTGGAATGCTCCCAACCCTTGAACTGACCAGGGACTGACATACGCATCGCTGCACGTTGTGAAGCTGATGATGTCATGGCTTTCTTCCCGTGCCACAACCCAGCATTGCTAAGGTCTGTCAAACCTTTAGGCTGATGATGTCGTGGCCCTGGTCTCGTGCCGCCCTGCAGCGGATGCCGCGGCCACTGCTCAGCAGATAGGTCGTCGGGCTCGGCGTGTACGACTGCATGACCTGCAGACATGTGTAGCCAAATTCCAAATTTCGCAGTTTGTCATGTTATGTGGGCTGTATGTCATTATGTAGGTACGAAGCAGGACAACCTGCTCGTTTATGATTTACGCACATTTCTGCGATTCGTGATTGATGAAATGCCCGTGCAAGCTGAGAGAGAGAAGCTGGATGCTTTCCAATGCCTCCTTCCAAAAGGTGTCCATCACATGCAGCTTGCCAGCCACACGTGATGAAACTGCCAGAATATGGCACAGGAGCTGTCCCCACTTGTTGCTACAACATATGTAGAGTCTCTGTGTTATACAGCTAATGCCAGTAACAATGCCCATCTTGCCACAGCAGCAGGTGCCAGTCGTCTTCACCTTTGCCTTGCCACAGATGCTGCCATGATGTAGTGTGTATCTGATGCGCCAGCTTCGATACTTAAGCAAACGTACTAGCTCACCTCTCACCACCGATAAACCCTCACCTTGCCGCCCAGACGGGTGACGAGGCTCTCCACCTCAGCCTTGCCGGCGGAGCCGTAGTCGCAGAATGCAAACGTCAGGCCGCCGAGGATGTGCGCCTCCACCGCGACGCCCGACAGGTCCGTTGGCAAGAACTGCAGTCGACAGATAATATGTTGTGATGATAAGATTTTTTGAGGGCCCATCTGCTGCTGCAAATGCTAGCCCAGCACTCGTGCTGTCACTGCACTTCCCACTGCAATGCCCAACAATGCATCAGGCATGAGCTGCAGCGAATGGATCAGATAGCTGCTGCAGCTGCTGAACTGCTTTGCAGCACATAGTTCAAACTTCTGGACGTGGAAGATTGCCCCATATGACAGGCAATCGAGACGGCCTGACGTAAGCATTGGCTTCTTCAGCAACAGCCCGCATCACTGCTGGCATTGTTCGCTACACCTGTCCGAGATACTCGAAGGTATGAGAGATGCAGCCCGATGCTGCCCACACTTGCAGCCCACACTGTGCACTGAACGGTCCAATGTCACCTGATCCATGACGTGGGCCTTCTTGACGGGCGTGACCTTCTCCTGCGCCGGGCCGCTGCGCTGCCTGGCAAAGCGCTTGGTCGTTGCGGCGCCGCGGTGGTGGAAGTGGCGGCCGCCGCCGCCGTCTGACGGTCGCACGATGGCATCTGCACATGCGGTACATGCGAAAACTTCAGCCAGGCACATGACCAAGGGGCGCCGCGGTGGTGGAAGTGGCGGCCGCCGCCGCCGTCTGACGGTCGTACGATGGCATCTGCACATGCGGTGCATCTAAAAACTTCAGCCAGGCACATGACCAAGGGGCGCCGCGGTGGTAGAAGTGGCGGCTGCCGCCGTTGTCTGACGGCTGCACTATGGCATCTGCAGAAGCAGGAACAGGTCACGTCATGGTCATCTTATGATCGCTCAAATCAAGCGAATGCTTGGTCACTGCGGCGCCGCAATCATGAAAGTGGCGGGTGCCGCCGCCGTCCGACGTCCACACGACGGCATCTGCAGAAGCACGAACAGTTGATTGAGGATCGTAGGCAGTCGCTTGATCATCACAGTGCCGCAGTGGTGGAAGTGGCGGCTGCCGCCGCCATATGATGGCCGGTCAATGGCGTCTGCAAACCCAGGGTTCAAAGACCATGCTAGAACAGCTCAGCGCTCGAAACTGACCAAGGTTACATACAGAGATACTGTGCGGTCTCAGAAAACATCAGCCAGATGATTCCAATACCGCTCTCTATGCGATGCTGTACTAGCTGCTTCAGCTCCTTGTACGTCTGCACTCCGGACAGTGCCTGACCAGACTATCATAAATGAAGGTCCAAGCGCCTCACAACGATCTGACAGGAGCCACAAGATTTTCTGACCGCTGTCTAAGCGCTGCTGCACCAGCTGCTTGAGCTCCTCGTACGCCTGCACCTCGGCTAGCGGCTGACCCAATAATTCAGTCGAAGATTTGATCGACCTGCCAGACACTGCTCGCAAGCAGACAATTCCCATACCGCTCTCAATGCGCTGCTGCACCAGCTGCTTGAGCTCCTTGTGCGTCTGCACCTCGGAGGGCGGTGGACCATCATTCAAACTTACGGTTTGAGCGGCTCGCAAGAGGCTGGCGGCAGCCAGAAAACTCCCATACCGCTCTCGATGCGCTGCTGCACCAGCTGCTTGAGCTCCTCGTGCGTCTGCACCTCGGCCGCCGGCTGATCAAATTCCACACAGAGATGTCAAATTGTCTCAGAGGAGATCAGCCAGGAAAGTCCCATACCGCTTTCAATGCGCTGCTGCACCAGCTGCTTGAGCTCCTTGTGCGTCTGCACCTCGGAGGGCGGTTGCCCATCATTCAAACTTGAGGTTTGAGCGGCTCGCAAGAGGCTGGCGGCAGCCAGAAAACTCCCATACCGCTTTCGATGCGCTGCTGCACCAGCTGCTTGAGCTCCTCGTGCGTCTGCACCTCGGAGGGCGGTGGACCATCATTCAAACTTAGGGTTTGAGCGACTCGCAAGAAGCTGGCGGCAGCCAGAAAACTCCCACACCGCTTTCGATGCGCTGCTGCACCAGCTGCTTGAGCTCCTCGTGCGTCTGCACCTCAGCCGGCGGCTTGTCCAGGTGGTGAACTAGAAGGGTTCATCTGCACAGCAAGGCACCTATGGCAAGCAGAAGACGCCCTCACCGCTCTCGATGCGCTGCTGCACCAGCTGCTTGAGCTCCTCGTGCGTCTGCACCTCAGCCGGCGGCTTGTCCCACCGTGTGCGCACCACGGTGGGGAAGCGCATGGAGTAGTCGGTGGCAAAGTTGCTGCTGTGGATGAGCCGCACATCGCCCTTGATCTGCACGGCAGTGCCGACGCATGGGGTCACCTCACCATCCAGTGAAGCTTCATAACGATAGGTACTGACGGCAGCAGTCGCGCTGTGTTCTTGGGTGGAGAACACGAATACGCTGATCTCCTGATGCATGCCGGAGCTTGGTTGTAGTGGCGAGCTTCACTGAATCTGAATGCAATGGCATGGTATCTAGCACCCAGAAAAGACTCGCCATGACGACGACGGACTTGTTGATGTCGCGCACCCACAGGTCCGGCTTCTCCTTAATGGTACCGGTTGCAACTAGACTGCGGGGCTTGGCGGCCTGCAGAGGCAGGGCTGTTCTTCAGTGGCAAGTTGCAGATGTCAGAGCGCCGCAGGCCGCCAACTCCCAATGAGTGGACCCAGTGGCCATTGATTGACAAATGACACATGTGCCATGTTGCTGAACAGGCACACATTGCTGCAAAGAGACACATAGTGCTGAACAGACAGTGCTGGACAGATGCACACAGTGCTATTACCTGCAGATTGCCCTCCAGATGGTTGGCAATGGCCTGGCGCTCGGCATCAGAATGTCCAGTGCCCACCCTGTGGCAACGATATGCCATGCACCATCAGTCGAGTCTTGTCCATTCCGCATCGCAGTGAAGACTCTGAACTCAGCAGAGAGAGAATTTGCCGGATCATTTTGGCGCGAGCTTGGGCATCAACCAGCTGATGCCAGGCAAACTTTGACACATCACATGTCAGCACTACAAGATGCGGTGCGACTGCGACACAGCACCTGCAGAAGGTGATGAACTCGGTGGGCGGCCTGCCGTCGGCGCGCGAGCCCAGCGCCAGCGCCAGCAGGAACTCGGACAGCGCACCTCCACGGCGGCCCCTGCCGTAGTGCGCGCCCACGATGACCGCGTCGATGTCCGGCGTCTCCACATAGTCTGCAGTCGTAGCAGCCAGAAGATGGGTGCAAGTTGCTTGGGAGATCACAGCGCCCCTCCACGGCGGCCCCTGTCATAGTGCGCGCCCACAATGACCGCGTCGATGTCCGGCGTCTCCACATGATCTGCACCTGTGGCAGTCGAAAGTGGTCGGATAATTCGAGCATAGGAGTGATGTATGCACTAGCGCGGCGGCCCCTGCCGTAGTGCGCACTCATAAGGGTCGCGTCGATGTCCGGCGTCTCCACACAGTCTGCAATTGTGGCGGCCCTACATGGGTTGCGGGTGCATCTTGCCGGTACATCGTCATAGTGCACGCACTGATGCGGCGCCCCCTGCTGTAGAGCGCGCTCACGATGACGACATCGATGTCCAGCGTCTCCACACCCTCTGCAGTTGCAGCGCTTCTACATGATTGCTAGCACAGCCGCTTCAGCGCATCACAGGTGGGGCACACATTGTGTGGCGCCCCATGCCATAGCGCACGCCCACAGTGTCTGCATCAATGCCCACAAGCGTCTCCACTGCCTCGACGCATCATAAAGACTCGCACGCATTGATACACGTTTAACATCCGCTGAGATGCGAGCTAACCATCGATGAAAAGGCGAGGCAGCTCTGAAGACCTCATGCCCACACCCGAGGTTGCAAATCCATTGGCAAGCGGCCTGCCTGGAGACTGCGAACAACTCGCCCACACTCGGCCATTGGTGCCGCGGGTGTTCATCACACAGGGCGCTCACACACTTCCTTTGTGGAAACATGGCGTGTGCAGAGTCGAAGCATCAGCTGCGCACCCGGCTTGATCTTCTGCCAGGCGGTGCCGCGGTCGTTCATCTTCCACGGCGAGGTGGTGTCCTTGACCACGATGCCCTCCTCCTGCGATGGCAGATACATGCACATGACATGTCCCACAGAGACCATAATTTGCAGGGGCACGCAGTGGCACCACCCACATACAAGCGGCACGAGGTAACAGTAAGAACAGGCTGCAGCCCTGGCCTAAAAGGACGACAACCCCAAGCCAGGTTAGACTTGCGCTGCTGCACAAACACCGCCAGGGCTTACTATCTGGCAGTACAGCATAGCAGCATGTCCACAGCAGTGCGGTGGCCTCCAGGTGGGTGACCTTCCCTAGGCTGCCTGAACGCCGTATATTCATTTGCAAACGAGCGTTTGTACCAATGATTCCCGCAGTTCTGTTATACTGCCCTTTCAGTCGGCTGCCTCACGTCGGGCCTCCCTGATATCTTTGCAGGCTAGCAGATACGCATGGGATTGCAGAGGATTCGAGTGTGTTAACCGTGTGTACCATGAGGTCAGTGACCTGCCCGGGCGGGTCCAGGCACTCGTCCACTGACATGCAGCTGTGCAGCTGCAGACTGCCAGCAACACATGCCCAGCACCTCGTCGCACCAACATTTGTCTTCAAACAGATCACCCTCTCTCAGGGTTCCCCAAAAGCCGTCCGCATAGTTGCAACTGTCCGAGTGCATGCTGTTACATGAGACAATCTCGGCGTGTGACCGCAGTGGTACTCACCTCCAGGCGGGTGGCCTCCTGCAGGGCATCCCGGATGCCATCCACAGTGTTGCAGTTGTGCAGCCGCATACTACCAACAGAAGGGTTCTCCGAATGAGGGCATCCAAATGTACCTTCAGGCGGGTGGCCTCCTCCAGGGCTTCCCGAATGTCATCCACGGTGTTGCAGATGCGGGATGCCGGCGGCCCCTCCAGAAATGGCTCGCCGGGCAGCACCAGCACCATACGCGCGCTGAGATTGCCTGCAGGAGACAGTGTACATGCAGCTCGCAATCATTTTGTTGGGAATCGAACACATTAGATGGTCTGATGCCGACAGGCCCTCCAGAAATGTCTTGCTGCGCAGCACCGACACCACACGCGCACTGAGATTCTCCTGCAGGGCTCAAAAGGTGCATGTGGTTTACTCTCATGTCCACGAGAGGACAAGTGAGTCAGACCGTCCGGAAAATGCAGATCCTCCAGGATTGGCTCCCCAGGCAGCACCAACACCACACGCGCGCGCGCATTGCCTGCAGATTTTCACGATGTGGATGCAAATCACCATCATGCCCAGTTTGCAGTGAGAGAATCCGGTAGATGGTCTGCCGACAGTGGGCCCTCCAATAATGGCTTCCCGGGCAGCACCAGCACCACCCGCGCGCTGAGATTGCCTGCAGCAGTCACAAAGTGAATGCAGCTCACCATCTCGCTCATTTGACATGGAACGGTGTTGCAGATGCGGGACGCCGGCGGCCCCTCCAGAAACGGCTCCCCAGGCAGCACCAGTACCACGCATGCGCTGAGATTGCCTGCAGGAATAACAGAGTGGGTGCAGTCCACCTCCATGCCCATTTGGAACCAAACACCATTGATGGTCTGACACCAGGGTGCCCTCCAGAAATGGCTCCCCAGGCAGCACCAGCACCACACGCGCGCTGAGGTTGCCTGTCGGAGTCAGAGAGGGCATCTCATTCACCCTTATGCCCCTGTGAGATCAAAACTCGCAGATGTTCTGAGACCGAGGGCCGTCAGGAAATGGCGCTCCAGGCAGCACCCGCACCATGCCTAATGCCACGTTCCCTGCAGTGCAACAGTAAACATGTACATCATGTTATACAGCTAAATAGCAGCACCGCAGCCGTTTGCTGCTGCATTGCAGAGGCTGGGCACTGGTTTCGTCAAGATGCATTCGAAAGGTCTGCAGACGCAGACAGTCACCCAGAGGGAAGCCCTCCGGCGGCGCCGCCCGGATTGCATCGCGAAGCAGCTGCTGCCGCTCCAGCAGCGTGCGGTTGATGACGCTCTGGTCCTAGAAAGTGTACATGCGCCATGGTGTTGGCATATTGCAGAATCATGCAAGAGCTTGAGACAGAAGCATTGAGGACGGTGCCCTGACACAAGCAGCACTTGCAGCCCACAAATGTGAACAGCGCCTGAGCCTGCAGCACATACATGCAGCAATGTGAGACCATCGCCTCAGAGCTCGTACCTTGTAGTATAGCACGTCGAAGACGAGGTATGTGATTTGCAGTTCAGATATCTGCAGGATAATGGACAGATCATCAGTGCGGCGGATGCCCAATGCCGATGCTGTCACTGACGCAATTGTCACTAGTGGATTATGCAATTGTGTGGCCCGGGTCTGTAGTAAGGCGCAAAACGGCTGCTTGCAAGAAACAGAAGAGTCATGCCACACTGCCAACACACTAGTGGCAGACACAAGTGCGATGGTGTCAAAACGCTTGCCTTGGGGATGGTGTAGTCGGGGTCTGTGGCGGCACGCTTGTCCGCGCCTTCCACCTCCAGCAGTGCATCGCCGCTCCTGCCATCACGTGCGGCGTGGATGGCAGACTTTAGCCCGCCAAAATGCTCAAACATGCGCCTGCACGGTTGCAACATTGACACGTCAAGCGCAGGCGACTTGACCACCTGCAATCTGCAGCCCCTTGCATGCACAGCGCCGCCATGGCCTCGCTGGAGGCGAAACAGACATGAAACAGGAACCGCGCCACACGGCAAGGGTCATGACAAGTAGCTCATGCCCCGAGACTACCCAGCCAGGTGCTGTGGTGCTGTGCTCAGCAGGGCATCACACGATGCGCTTGCTGCTCAGCATCAGGGTGTCAGCTGCGCGCTGCTGCCGCACCATGCCATCCAGCATCTGTCTCAACATGTGCATGTTTCATCACTGATCACTGACGATACAGTGATCGAGCGCTGTGCGAGGGTTTCTCACTTTGCAGGGCGCCATACGATGAGCTCGCCGTCCAGCACCAGGTTGTCGATGGTGCACTGCCGCCGCGCCACGGCATCCAGCACCTCGTAGCCGGACTTCCCCCCGTGCTCGTGGCCCTGGCGGGAAAACCATTGCACATCCCGCCCCTCCACGAAATGCATCTGCAGATGGGCAACTGGAACCACGTGATGATTTGGCGCCCGACATCTCGGGCGGACTTTTACCCCCATGCTTGTGACCCTGGCGAAGGAGGCCCCGTGCACATTGCGCCCCTCCACCAGGGTGCATCTGCAGTTGGGCGAGGCCTACCCCAGTGGATGCTTAGCGCCCAGCACCTCGCAGCCGAAGCTGGCCCTGTGGTTGTGGCCTTGGAAGGACAACCACTTCGCATCCAGCCCCTCAAAAGGTGCATGTGCAGATTTGCCAGGTGAACCCCAAATGAATCTTTGGCATTTAATCCTCCTATCCGACCTTGCCGCCCTGCTCGTGGTCTAGCGGAGACTCCAATGCGTGTTCCAGCCCTTTGCAGATGGTTGCCAGGTCGGCCAAAAAAAATTGCTTAGTGATGCAACACCAGAAGTTGCTCTGGTGAAACACACCCTTCTCCCCCAGTGTACCAGCATGTTTCCAACTCAAAAGCCGCATCCAGCCATAACATGGCAGGGATGCAGGCTTGTCAAGAGACACGCTGGGTAGCAGTTGCAGAGTGATATGAGGGGCATGCAGCAGCAGGCGCCCGCACAGCCCCTCGGACAGTGCCTTGTAGCACATCGCTTCACACAGGCAGGGTGTGCAGACCCTGCACCTACAGACGCTTGCTATCGAAAATGGTCTCGCTTGTCATGGGTGGCCGGGCAGCATGCTGTCCGCACACTGCTACCCACTTGTGGCTGTCCGAGTGCGTCAAGACACACTACTTCCCGACATGCAGGCGAATCATCGGACCTGCATGCGCTCGCCGTCGAACTTGGTCTCCACCACTGCGGGGTGGCCGTGCAGCTTGCTGTGCGCATACTCCACGCTCTTGGCCACCGCGGCGAGCATCGGGCGTGCAGGCTGCCCCGGCTCCAGGTCCTGTGAGGCATGAACTCGTCCGAATCCATATGTGTTCGTATTGCCAGCGGTGGCTTGGCCGCCGCCGCCGGCATGTGTCATGCTGTCTGCTCCAGCTCCAGGCCCAGGTTGCCATAGTGCAGGCTGAAACGTTTCATATCATGGGACATGAAAGTCATGCCCTTGGTTCAACTCCGCCAGCATGAGGCGCGCCAGCTATTGGACTCTGGCTCCGGATCCTGCTGGCGAGTGCAAGAAAACGTGCTCAATGATCGGGATGCACAAGGTGCCAATCTGACATCGTTGTCCACCGCAACCAGCACCTGGCGAGTAGGTTGTTCGTTGCCAGATTGTGCGCAGAGCAGTCCACAGCAGTCGTGACGGAAGTGCACTGCATCATAGAGACCCACTCAGCCGGCCATTCAAAGGGAACGCGCTGCTTTTGAGCTGCTCAGAGCCTTCTTCCCACGAGATGGCATGTGCATGCAGGTGAGGCCTTGCAAGCTCACAACAATGCATGTCAGGAAGAAGGCAAACACCAACAGGAAGGTTGTTGCTCTGCCATCGATCGTGTTTAGGTAGTAGATGTGCGTAACAGGCACCTGGTGTGGTCGGTAGGTCGTGTGATGGTGGCATGCAGGCTGCTGACTAGAAGAAATGTGTCGAAGTCCATGACCAAAACAGGCAGTGGCAATATGCTGCCAAATTGTCAGTAAGGTGCGACATATTACACCTTGCGGAGCGGGCGCATGGTGTGCACTAAGCTATGTTACAATTGCATTTAGGCTGTAGCAATGACGCCCTTGTTGCACAGCGGCTTATGCTAGCTTCGTCTGAGGGTCTCTGGCACAGCTGGGACCTATACCTTGCGTGGCAGGCGCTACCTACGGTCGGTGAGCTGCGTGACGACGGCGTGCAGGCTCATCAAAAGCCCAACGATTTGCTACACTGTGGCCCTAGCCCACTGCATGTCGTCATGGAGTGTGCCGTAAGAGCTCTCACCTTGCGCGGCAGGCGCTTGGTGCGGTCCGTGAGCTGTGTGACGACTGCGTGCAGGCTCATCGTGGCGTTGTACAGGTGCTCCGCGTCGGGGTGCAGGTGCCTGAAGACCTGGTTCTCCGTGATGCCCGCCTGCATGCGTGCATGCTGCAATCACGGACAGCATTTGATATTCTGCACAGACACTGCATGCATACTGGCAACCACCCTGCACAATATTTCGCGCCGCATCTCACATGGAGCATGCTCCATGCAGGGCGCTGCACACACCGGCGCACCTTGAGCTCCTTGATGATCAGCGCCGTGATCCAGCGAGCCATGCGTGGCGTACACCTGTGCACACCGACGCAGCTCATCGACTTCGTGCATCTGGCATCTGGAAGGGTGTCACGGTGACCATCTGACATGCAGAGGGACAGCTGATGCATCTGAGGGCCAGGCAGGCGGCTGCCGAGCACACAGCATAATTTGCCACACACACGCGGGAGTAAGTACAGTCCTACGATAGGTTGCCAGGCAGGTGGTATGTTGAGCACAACGACACTCGGTCGCATGCCGTGAGAAGATGCCATGTGCCTCACATGTGCATGAGGTAGCGCAGCGTCTCCTTCTTGTCCGCGCCGCCGTCCGCCCCCACGATCTCGTCCAGCTTCTCGTTGAGCATGGCGACAGTCAGCACCCGCGCCCCTGCTGGCATCAGAATGATGTAAACCCTACATCAGATGGAATGATGTCATTGACAGATGAATCCATCGAGTCGAAGCCATCGGTACCACAAACGTTTGCAAGCATGTGAGGTGTGTGCCAGATGGTTACATAGCACAAAGTGCACAAAAGCGTACCTGACTTGTCTGCAGCCGCCGCGCTGTCTGCGTCCTCCTTGCCGCAGTGGTTCTTGAACAGAAACTGCATGCGCCAACGTGACGACTCGATGGGCTTAGCTCAATGCAACCATCCAGCAGCACGTTGTGTTTCGTGAGTCCATGCTGGGAAGTCAAGCCAGCCGCTCAAATCGAGGTCAAAGAATCAGACATCGCATGCACACCTCCTCCATGGCCGCGGGAAAGTTGCCGGCGGACTTGCCGCTGCCCCGCCGCCAGTTGATCGCCTTGTTGGCATTCGCATTGGCGTTGGGGTCCAGGTTGCAGGCCTGGACCAGCACCTTGGACAGCGACTGCTCCTTGAACCTGGCCGGTAGTGACAGCGGCATTGATTGAGAAAGCCATCTACCGAGTGGGATGTGACCACAACATTGCAGTGAAGCTCATGCACAATCGCGCACCCGTAATTGCCGCGCGTCTCGTCCTCCTTCAGGGCAGAACACGTGCCTCAGGGTCGGGTTTCGGCACTGAGGCAGGACTGCAGAGGATCCATGGAGACTTGGGATGTGCAGATTGCAGCCTCTCACCTTCGGCAGCAGCAGCCTGCACGGCATAACACAACCGCATGAGCGGGCACGAGCTTGTTTGATCTGGCTTGCTTGGTCAATCATCGGTCCAAGAAGATGCAGAAGCGGCTTTCAGCAAAGGAAAGCAGCAGCCGCTCCTGTAGATCTGCCAGACTTCGGGGTCATGCTGCGGGATGACCTGCTCCTGGAAGTTGGCAAAGATCTTGCCCCGCTGCTTGACTGGGGCCTGCTGCATGCGGTCGAAGAAGCGGCACAGGTCCCTGTTTAGACATTTGAGCGTCTCTCAGGACTTGCTTTAAGGAAACTTGGTCTGGCAACCTGCCTCACGCAAGCCGGTGTTGCCGCAGTTGGTGTGCAAGTCGGAGACATCCTCACCAAAAGGGAAGGTCGCCTGGCTTGCGCGACATGATGGGATAGCGTATATGTCTGCTGCTGGGACGAGAACCTGATTTACGTCGTCGCAGCCCGCTGCCGCGCCTTGACTCTGGCTACATTCAGCAGCCAGCTGAGCGGGGCTTGCTGTCGGCTTCAGGCATCAGTCTTGGAGGATCTTGAGACCGCGACGATGATCTAACAGTTGGTGAAACGGCGATACATGATCACCGGGGCTGTCTCGGAAATCTGGGCGTAGTCCAATCCTCATGCAGGCAAACGCCAACCTACTCGGTGCTGCCCCATCAAGCGAGTTAGCACGATTCGGATATGACAATTGGAAAGGTCTTGCAAATTCTGCCGCTGAGGCCAACCTGGAATGTGCATGGATGTTGCATCGCAGCACGGTCAGCACGCTGTGACAAGGGGAGACGAGACCTGAGTGCCACAGCGACACCAGAGCACCACATTCACAGTAGTGCACCAGTTTGACACCCAGCACGTCGCAGCGTCTGTCACGCACACCGCTGCTCCGCACCTACATCTAGCAGCCTCGTGTTGCGCAGCGCATGCGTGCAGAACCAAACGAAAGCCTCCGTTCCTGTCAGGCCCACCGGGAATCCATGAATCCACGGCTTGGGCATCACCATCGATCAGCAGCGCAGCCTTTCACGGCCCCAGCGCACCACAGCCGCAAATTGAGATGCGGGCGCCACCCCGAGACGCGGCCCCGTCATGCCGCCACTGCTGCAGCTGCCACAGGTGCCGGCTGCTGCCTCCACATCGCCGATGCCATTCCAAGATGTTTCTCCCTGGGCCGTCACCTCGCACCACTCGGTGAATGTCCTGCAGGGTTGGGACTTGCGGCCCATCACGCGGCCACTGCTGCAGCTGCCACAAGATGTTCTTCGGTCATCAGCTGACGTGCGTCCGTGCCTGCCCTGCAGGGTCGGGGAGTGTGGAGCAAGCGAGGGAGCAGCTGCTGTGGCGCATCGACGGCCTGCGCCGGGGGTCAGCGACCTCCAGATGGGACCGCGCCCTCGTGGAGGAGGCCCAGGCAAGCCACCTGGCATCTACACACCTTCTTCGAACTGTAATTCCAGCGGCACCGCATGTGAGTCTGCCCTTGTGGGAGAGGCACAACTGCTGCTGTGGCGCATCGGCGGGCTGCGCTGGGGCTGGCGACCTCCGGATGGGACCGCGCCCCCCGTGGAAGAGGGCCAGGCAAGCCACCTGGCACCTTCGCATCTCAGTCCGCATGTTTTGAGCACTGCGTGTGAGTTCTGCCCCCGTCGAGAAGGCTGAGGCCAAGAATCTGGCACCAACTTATTTCCAATTCTGCTGTCCAGCAGCGCTGCATATGTGGAACCCTTCCTTTGCACATGACACAAGTCAGTGTATCAGCACCAGCAAAGCACCTGGCTGCGACAATCTTGACTCTGTGGTTGCGCTGCGGTTCTGCACAGGTGGAGCTGGAGGCCTTCGGCGGCGAGCTGGACTTTGAACGCCTGCCCGGGCTGTGGCGGCTGCTGTACACCACCGCAGAGGATGTGGTGAGCTTCTGCGCCCTGTATGTGGCACTGGCCCTGCTCTGCAGGGCAAGGGTCGACATGAGTTGTGCGTGCAAGCAGATGCTCACACCATCTGCAGCAGCCGCTGCCGGCTGCCAATAGGCAGCCATTCCTGCTGGTGTGGAGTGTTAACATCTGCTGCACCATTGGGCCTCTGTTGCATATTGCGCATGCAAAAGACACATTGGCTGGTGCCTGCAGCGGCTGCTAGCGTGCGACAACCGGCTGTCGCTCCTGCCGCAGCACGTCAGTGCTATTTGACAGCGCTTCGGATGACGAAGTCTGGGGAAAGATATCCGAAAACACCAGCGTGCTGTCTTGTTACTTGCAGCGCCCACTGGCGGGGGCCAATCGGCTGCCATTCCTGCCGCTGCGCGTCGGCGACATCTACCAGCGCTTCAGCTCCCCTGCCGTCGGCACGGTGCAGAACATTATCAAGCTCAGCGTGCCGTCGCTGCTGAGCTCGCAGCCGGCGGCCAGCGCCGCCTTCGTTGTGGACGCCCGATACACGGTCATGTCGGGCAGGCGCATCGCGCTCACCTTCCACTCGGCCAACCTGCGTAAGCCTACCTGCGCAAGCTCCATCACTGCTGTCGGCAACGTCAGCATCAGTACAGCACTGCCCACATGTGTCATCAGTAGTTTAGTACGCTCGCAATTGTTCAACTCGACATTCACCTGCAGGGCATGTCAACGTGGACTCGCTGGTGCTCGCGCCTGCGCTGCTGCCGCGCGGGTGGCTGCAGCACCGGGCGCTCCTTTCGCTGCAGCAGGTGCGGTGCTCGGCGGTGCATCTACAGCATGTCACGCCTTCACCTGTGCACCTCCGGGTGCCATGGCTGCCGTGGGCTGGCTGGTGCTCACCTCGTTGCCGCATGCGCAGCTTTGCGCTGCCCACACGGTTGGCGTGCCCGATGCATGGTTGCATGGGCATCTGCTAGAGCATGTTTCACATGTGTTGCAGTTGGGTGTCAAGGTGCTGCAAACCACCACCAAACATCAGCAGGACATTGTCAAGGGACTCTTGCACTGCTCACACTGATGACTGTGTATGGAATGTGTGACGCCAAGCCTGATTCAATGCTTGCAGCTGCACGCGGGTGTGCCGCTGGATACAATTCAAAACAGGGCGCGTCCATTGGGCAGTATCAGCTGACGCTGTCGGCGGACAAAGCGGAAAACGTCACATCAAAGTCAATTTGACGCTGTGTCCTTTGCAGCTGGACGTGGGTGTGCCGCTGACGACCATCCGGGATCAGGAAGGGGCGCCAGTGGGCCAGTACCAGCTGACATTGGTGGCCGGCAAAGCGGACGACGGGCTGGACGACATTCTAATAGGCCGGGCGTCGCAGGGGTCCTTCATATTCCAGAGGAGCGAGGATCGAGAGGGACTCGAGCACAGTCCTACCATGTGATTTGCTGAGTATTGCAGGTGTCTTGCACAGATTGTAGAGGACGAGCAAGGACTGCTGCTCAATTGTATTTTGTGCGTCAAGTGGATGCTACAGTGATAAATTGCCGCAGCTGCCATCACGATTGCACGATGCTGAGTGTCTACTTACGTCGTTGCAATTTGTGGCTGGCTACAAGAATTGGCTTCGAATTTTGGTCTGGTGAGTCTGCTGAGTCGTTGAATTGGCTGAGTCTTTGGAGTGGCCAAAAACAGCTGATGCCCTTCACGCTGTGGCCGAACCCATCAAGTGAGCTTCATCATTTCGGCTGTGCCAAGGTAGAAGCTCTTCTTGTGATGCCGCATGTCGCTGCGATTCCTCACTGCCGCCGTCCCGATGCTGAGCGTGTCGCCGTGCGCCACCAGGAGGATTGTAAAGTCCCGATGCCGGTCCTCCAGCTGCGACAGCAGCCCCAGAAACCTGGCAGCCACCTCTTCCACCGTCTCGCCGGCGCCTGCAAGAGTGCCACAGACGTGTCGCATGATGTCTGAGCCTTCTGAAAAGCCAGGCGCGCCACAAGGAGGGTCGTGAAGGCTTCATGCCGGCGCTCCAGCTGCAATAGCAGGTCCAACAACCTGGCCGCCAACTCGTCCACCGTCTTGCCGGCACCCACAGAGGTGGCAGATATATCACAGACTGCATCTGAGCATTGATGGCTCATAAGCGCGCCACAAGGAGGATCGTGGGGTCCTGCTGCCTGTCATCCAGCTGCGACAACAGGCCTGTAGACCTGGCCGCCACACTCTGAGTCAAACCTACACAGCATGTATCATCTGAACGTTGCCAGCTGATCAGTTTACACCACAAGGGGCAGCCGTGAAGTCTCGATGCCAGTCATCCAGCTGCGAAGGCAGGCGCAGCGACCTGGCTGCTACCTCCTCTGTTGTCTCGTCAGCGCCTGCAGGTACAACAGCCACTTCAGCATGACGACAGCGAGTTTGAACCTGCGCAGCGCAGGAGCCGCCTCGCAACAGCAGGCATCTGTCCTACAAGAGGTCTTCTGCTCGTTCACCATGCAAGCTGCTGCACTGTCAGACTGAATCGGCTGGCGTCGACCTTGAGGCTGTGCTGATGCGTCCTGCGCCCACACCATCACATCACTTCAGCGAACAGCAAAATTGGGATAGGAGCTTCGCTTTAGTGGCGTAGACCACACCGTCTGTCGTCGTCGTAAGGGCTGTGCTGACTGCGTCCTGTGCCCACACCGCTGGGTAGTTCTCATCCGGCGCAAGGGTGTAAAAGGACATGCTTTGGTGATATGCAACACACCGTCTGGCGTCGGCTTGGAGGCTGTGCTGACGGCGTCCTGTGCCCACACCGTCGGGTAGTTCTCATCTGTCTGCAGCTCGAACGCCCCGAAGTCACGCTCCCTGAGCTCCACCGCTTGCTGCACCGGCACCGACTGCCCTAGCTGCTCTGACGCCTGCAGGTGACGAGATCAAGGTCTCACACGGTTTTCATCAAAATCATCCGTTCGCAGCTTGGAAGTCCCATATTCATGCTCCCTGGGCTCCGGCTGAGCACCAGCACTGGCTGCCCTAGCTGCACCGATGCTTGCAGGGAAGGAATCAAGAGCTCAGCGCACCAGCTGCTTGCCAACCTGCCACAGTAGCTGCATGCACACAACAGCATGCGCCTTTTCTTGATGGCAAGCACTGAACGTCCAAAGCAGGGCGCACACACCAGTTGCGCTGTCTGCATGGTGCGGGCGAATGGCGACGAGTAGATCGCCAGCCGGCTGTAGTCAAAGCCGTGCCCAAGCTCCGCCCGCAGCAGCTGCCTGCAGCGCAGGAAGTGTTTGCACTGACAATCTGCAGCATGCATAGCGTGCAGCACAAGGTGCCCTGCCAACCATGCATGGGGTGCAAGCCACATGAGAAACCAGGTGTAAGCCTAAGATGCGCATGTGCTCGTCCTCGTGGGGCTCAGGCTGTGGTCGCCCTCGGGTCTGACGATGCATGACATCTGCTTTCGAGACCGATGTCGTGCAAGTTGAAGGCATCTGACCCAGCGGCGCGCGCTTGCCGCGTGCCCGTGGGACTCGGGCTGGGGCCCATTTGCTCCACGGATGCTTGATGCATGAGCGGCGCCGCACATGGCTTGACTGGCAGACAGGTTCGGATTAGACCCTCCGTCAGGCTGAAGCTGTCGCCCTCCTTCATGTTCGTGCGACCATGTCCTCATGCCATGGTCTCACGCCACAAACAGGCAGCCCGTTTCCAACACCTTTGCACATCGTTTGCACGGAGTATTGCCGTGTGGCGCCCTTCAGCTTGATGCCCACGGGCCTGAGGCTGCACTCATGAGCTTGACTCCACGTTCGCTGAATATGGCAAGGCCGCCCGTACATGCTTGCAAATTACTTGGACTGAATGTCACCCGGTGATGCGCACCTGTGGGGCTGAGGCTGTACTGTTTTGTTGCACTATTGCATATCATAAAGAAGGACTGCGTTCTGAAACACCTTCGGGCTTGCAGATCGATTGGTAAAACCTTCCTTACCCAGCGGCGCGCGCCTGCTCCACGCCCGTGGGGCTGAGGTCGTACTCCTGCTTCACGCCGTTCTCTAGCCGGCTAACGATCAGCTTGGCCTCGTTGGCTTTAGACCTGCCATGCCGCATTAGCCTGCGCATGCAAAGCGCTGCCAAGTGTCAATGTGTGCGCGCATCATTCGGCGGCTTCATAGCGCATGCCGAAATTTTGTGAGGTGCATTCAGCGGTTACAGCTTTGGATCGTCCTTCGCCATACCAGTAGGTGTTGTGCAGCTGCATGGGCTCCGCAGCGCCGCCGGCAGCTATGGCCCTCAGTGGCTGCCGTGTGCGCAGGATGCCCAAATGTCGGGTGTGGCGGCAGCAGTGTCCTGTGCTGACGGCAGGCAGCCCACAGCGGATGGTTGGCAAGGACCACCGCATGTCAGCTTGACGGTGACAAATGAAATTTGCTGCGAAGGTGGCAGTTGTGCATGACAGCATGCAATGAAGTTCGTTGGTGCACGTGCTGCAATAACAGATCGCATGTGTGATTTTGAAACCACCATTGTTCAGTTGCCTGTACACATCGTTAGCTGCCTTCAAGACTGCACAGGGCAGTCGCGCTCGACAAACAGGCGGCACAGGGCTCCTGAACTGCTTGGCTGCACGCCGCTGTACGGGCGAATCCGAGCCTTGCGTTGCTGGCCAGCCAGCCGACGTTGCTCAGGGGACGCAACACCGCCGGCGGAGTAGCTGACAGCATAACACGGTCACTGAGACTTGCGGTCGGCGATACACGGTTCAGTCGGCCGACATGGCATGAACATGCTGTGCTGTGCGGAGAACACAGCTGCACCATGTTTGTTTGGCCCTCCAAGGGCGCCGGCCCAGCAGTCTCACAGCAAATCCAGACAAGGTACGGCGGGTGGTCTGCTCGTGTGAGTACGCGGTGTTTGTGGCGTCACATGCAGCATGCGCAATCATGAGCGCAGCACGTGATGGTGCAGGAACTTCGTGCTCATCGGCATTGCGGCAGGCCTGCTGATCAGTGGCGCCGTCATCTGGCGCTCCAGCCCGCACGTTGAGGTAAGGCGTCGCGACAGCGCGCAGTGACTCCCTATGCCATAACCGCTGCTGACAGTGTCTGCACCACCTCGGTTTACCTTGGTGCACGATCGCATTGCACCCCTGCATGCAGCTGCTGCAGATCAGGGTGGCTGACCAAAGCGTCCCGCAACTGCATGCAATGATGATCAATGTGTTCTGTGGACACGCCGGTACTGCAGGGTGGGCCCATGGGCCAGGGAGCCGTGCCGGCCGCGCTTCGGCTCACCGGCGGCGGCAGGCTGTGGAGCTGGGCGCTCAGCAGCAGGACGCGGCGGCCGTTCGTGCCGGGCTCAGGGTTCAGCCGCGACGGCGACTTCGTCGCGGCGCACTACACCACGCCCCAGCGGCACCCACTCATAAAAGCCGGGCGAGAGTGGCGCAAGGTGAACAATATCTGTTCTTGGCACCTGAAGGTGTGTCTAGCTGATCGAAGTAATGTGCAGTGAATTCTGTGGTCTACCTGACGACCTCAAGAGGACGTCCTGCACGGAGCCCACATAGCACAGAAAGGCCGGCCGAGACGGATGCACTGTAGGTGCCCTTGCCAGGCCTGCAGATCAGGCTGGCATCACAGCAGGGGAGAAGTCGTGGATAATGCTGCAAAGGCTGCTGTCCAGCCTCTCTGTCATCAGCACCTCGCTTGTTGTTTGCTTTTCGGGGCGTTGCTTCCCTTTCCGCAAGCATTTGGCATCTGGATGGTGGTTGTACCTGGCATGTCAGCAGAGCAAACTGGCATCGAGCCAGGGGGCAGGATGAGCCAGAAAAGCTGCGGCAGCTGTGGCCACACTGTTCTGCGGTCGAAAGTCCGGCACTCCGCAGCGGTCCTGCAGTTCACGGCTCACTTGGAACTCGTCTCCATGCTCTTGTTGCAGCGTCACACGGGTACATCTCTGGTGTCTTGGAACACCTTGGAGAGCAAAGTGCAGGCCATGCCGAGGGGGGTGTCATAAATTGGATGTGGCTGTGGAGCCACGACCGGGGTTTGAGCTGCATTCAAAACACAGCCACTTTGAGCTGTTCTGCCCGGCAGCTCATGTCGACATCTTTCTTCTCAATGCCCTGCAGGAGTATGGCATCCGCACGGTTGTGGTGTCTCAGGTGACAGCGGAAGAGGCTGGCGTCACGCCGGGAGAACAGCATGAGTGGGATGAGCAGTGGCACTCGTGGCCGGACATAGACGACGAGAATGGCACGCTGGACATCGGCTCGATCGCATACTTCCCAGGTGAGGCGCGTCGCCTTTCCATCATTAGAGCTCGCACGTGCACTTCCACAGTCGTCATTGGACACCAGAGCGTGCAGCAAGCCCACGATGGCGTATGCTGATGGGGTCTCTCTCATGAGGACAATCATGAGAATAGTCAGAGTTTGCATGCACCAGCACCCTCATGCACTTCACGAATCTTCGTGACAGGTTCCCCGGGTTGTGTGCAGGCGACCATCGAGGGGCGATGACACCTGTGATTGCGCACAGGTGGGTCAGACACCTCTGAGTGCGCACAGGTTTGTTCATCAGCTCCGTGTGAGCCTGCAGTCTGCGGTCCCGAGCTGCTGGACGGAGTCTGACCTGATGTAGACGTGTTTGAGGATGATATACAAGCTGGCATCGTGTGCAGGGAGCTAGGGAACACCTACAAGTGGATGCTGTACGGAGATGATGGTGGGCGTTGTAGATCATTGCTTGTGTGTTTGCGCAATGCCAAGACCAACCCACTGCATCGATGTTCTACCTTTACAGAACAGCAAACATTGCTTGTCACACCGACTCACTCGCCTGAGGGACTCAGTACTGCACTTGCTTTGCATGCAGACACCATCTTCTTTCCAGAGGGTGTTGCTCGCGCAGTGGAGGGTCTGGACCCCGAGATGCCGTACCTCCTCGCAGGTGTGCTGATCTGCTTCCTGCATCTTGCTGTAAGTCACCTGCAGATGTGCCATGTTCAATCCATGGCATAGCTGAGGCTATGGGAGAGTGAAACCCTACGTGCTATGCTGTCTGGAGGTACGCGGGTCTCAGTGGGCTCTGCCTGTAGATGGTTGACTGGGTCATGTCCCCGTCCTTTCCCTGCCTGGTGTCTTGTGGACATGTTTGTGGACTGCGGCCACACACGCCAAGGGGCAGCAATTGCTCGCAAGGGCTGCAAATAAAAATACAATGCTGCGGGGCATGGCAACAGCGCGCAGCGACCAGGTTATTGTAGACACAGATTCGCCTGCAATCAACCCCAACATTGTGTAGCTCGGACACAATTTCAGAAACAGCCATAGCCGCGCAGCCCACCATGTGCAAATCTGCATTGTGGATGTCACTGCTCAACTCGACCTTGTGTCTGCTTTGTGGATCCGCCCGTTAATTTATGCTGCACCTGCAGACAGGATGAGGGGCGTTGAGTTCGACGATGCCAAGCAGTCCAGCTGTCGTGCCCTCTGAGGTACTCGGAGCACACATGAAGTGCGTGACTCGACAGGTTTCTCGTGGTACCTCGCAGATAGGATGTGGGGCTACGGGTTCGGAGATGGGAAGCAGTATGGTGCGACGCCCCGGTGTGTGCCATGTGGCTGGGACAATCCTCGTGGTGAGCATTGCTCAGCTTGTCCACTCATTGCAAGCAAACTGACAGCGTCACTTGTGACAGACAGCGATACTCTGCCATGCCGCGGTTTGCGCCGTGCGGCTGGGACAATCCTCATGGTAAGCCTTCACGGGGTTCATGGTCAGAGCAGAACTTGCTGCCTACTTGCAGCACTTGCGGCGGCTGCACTTGCACGCCATGAGGGTTGAAACGGCCATGCTTCTGTCCCCTACACCTGTCATATCCCATGTGTGTCCTGCGCAGGCCTAGATGCATCGCTGGCGCTGGTGCCGCCGCTACAGGGCTGCCCGTGCGACCGGATACAGCTGTGCGAGCACTGGAGGAAGCACAGGCCCGAGGTGAGCTCAAACAGTCGAGGGACAACTTGACGAGCTGGGAAGGAATTACAGCAACAGGGTAGCAGCGATGCTAGCATCTTAAAAGGAGCTGCCTGGCACCCAAGACCAGCAGCTGTGACAAGGAGGGGAGATGTCACAACCTCATGCAGGAGCCTCCCTCCAACAACCCTGACTGTGTTGGGCTGCAGCTGTTTCCGCGCAAGTGCAGGGGAGGGGCCAGTCAGCATTGCAGTGCAAAGCTACCCGCACCACCTGACTTTCCACGGTGCCATGGCGGTCTGCGGACACAGAAATCTTCAAACTGGTGGAGTTCAACAGAACGCAGCTCACTTAGGCATGTTTGTGCATTTCACTGCAGGACTTCTCGCTGGAGGGCAAGGAGGAGGCCCTCAGCATGCCGGTGCCGCACCATCTCATGTTCCGCAGCGGTCTGAGGATGCAAATATTCTCAAACTGGTGAATCTCAACGGAATATGTGCTTCATCAGTCATTGGCGCGTCTGTTGTTGCAGGACATCCCACTCGAGTGCAATGAAGAGGCCCTCAGTGTGCCGGTGCCGCACCATCTGACATTCCAGGGCGGCGGCGCAGACATCTTCAAACAGATGATTTCGCGTGAAACGCAGCTCGTTCAACCAATGTCGTGTATGCATTCCTGCAGGACTTCCCGCTCGAGTGCAAGGAGGAGGCCCTGAGCGTGCCGGTGCCGCATCAATTGAAATTCCACAGCGAACTGTGGACGTCTTCGGGCCGGTGATCAATGCAGCTCATTCGAGCATCTCAGGCATGTTTGTACATTTCACTGCAGGATTTCCCGCTCGAGTGCAAGGGGGAGGCCCTGAGCGTGCCGGTGCCGCACCACCTGACCTTCCACGGCGGTCTGTGGACGTCTTCGGGCCGGTGATCAACGCAGCTCATTCGAGCATCTCAGGCATGTTTGTGCATTTCACTGCAGGACTTCCCGCTCGAGTGCAAGGAGGACGCCCTGAGCGTGCCGGTGCCGCACCACCTGACGTTCCACGGCGGCGGCGGCGCGATCCTCAGCGTCGGCCTGCTGCGGCAGCTGGACTGGGAGGGATGGCAGGAGTGCGTGAAGAGCATGCGCTGGCGGCAAGGTAGGTTTGTGCAACAAGCAAAGGCAGCATCTCATTGGTGTATGCTGTCGAACATGTCTGTGACAGCAGCGTCGGCGGCGGCGGCGGCAGCAGCGGCGACGGTGCATCTCTTTTTTTCACCTAGACTGGAGGGTCGGCAGGCATGCGTCAAGAGCATGCGCTGGCGGCAAGGTGGGTCTTGGCGCTGATGAAACGAAGTGAATGAGCACTTCTGCTGGCTACAACAGTCTTGAAAGCTGGTGTCAGCAGATTGTTGTTGAGATTACCTGCTGTTGCACTTTGGTACAGTACAAGTAGCCCCGGTGCATCAACAGCACGCGCTGGCGGCAGGATCTGCCTTTGCAGGACCACAACACACTCAGGACTCAGCGTTGCACCACTGCTCATATCAGAAAGGTGCTGGTGAAGTGAAATCTGGGTCACTGTGTCGTGTAGGGTCAGATTCGTATGTCACCAAGTGCATATGGCGTTCGGGCTTCGGCATCACGGATCCCGGGTGAGTTTCGGGATGCTTCGGAATCACTTTTTGCTTGAATCTCGTCATGCCCGTCATTCCTGCCTCGTCTGCCACTCTGCACAGCAGCAGAATCCTGCACAGCACTGTGCACTATCTGTGTGCGGCAACAACGCGGTGGTCAGCTCAGCTCATCACATTGCATTGTGCTGCGTAGGTACTCGTACCTCACCGAGGATCCGCTGCAGCATTTCACCTTTGACCGTTGGACATTTCAGGTGCGCCACCGGCTACCCAGAATTGCAATGCGTGTTTGTCGTGACCATGTTGCTGTTCAAGCCGTAGTATTTCAAGCTACTGGCATCAAGGTACTCGGTATTGGAACCTCACAAAGTGGGAACACTCATGAAGCATCCTGCACATGGCATGCAGACGGGGGGCAACCCGCTGACGGCGACACCCGTCCTGGAGCCTTGATCATAATTGCAAACCCTGATTGAAGAGCCCATTTACCTGAATCATCCTGCATTTGACATGCAGACGGGGGGCAACCCGCTGACGGCGATACCCGTCCTGGAGCGGAAGATGACGGAGTGGAACGAGGCGGCCGGCTTCTGCCAGCCGGACTCCAATGTCACCGGCTGCATCGTGCCCACCAACGTGCGTAGGGGTAGTTGACGAACGATTTTGGACTTTCCTGCTCTTAAACTGACCCACACGTGTGTTGCGCACCCATGTCACGTGTCTGCGTTCCGCATCCTCTTCACGCACATGTTGCTGCCCTGACGCCGCCGAGTGCGCAGTGTGACACAAGGCCGGCGGCGCCTTGTCGGGGTGGCGGACCATTTAGACTGAATTTGAACTTATTAGTATAAATACGTAATATATAGAATTTATTTTGGAGGAGGTGTCGATAAGCACCAGCTGGGCAATGCTGCCGGACAACCATTGGCCTGCCTTTCATTTCAAAGGCTGCGTCCTGAACACTGTGTGCGAGCTGAGCATCCACAGGCACTTCGTCGCTTGCTGCGCAGCAAGGGTCTGCCTGCGGGGTGTGTCAACTCTGACGAGGCACCTTGCTGATCAACGCGCCGCCATGTGCACTTCAGGAGGACGAGCTGTTCATGACCATGGTGTCGATGCACGCCAAGGCGCAGCACTTTGGCGACAATCACTTTGTTTTAAATATCAGGCACCCTGCCGATCAATGTCATCATGCGTGATGCAGGAGGACGAGCTGTTCGTGACCATGGTGTCGATGCATGCCAAGGCGCAGCACTCTGGCGACTGGGAGAAAGCCGGGGACGCCGTCAGCCTGGCGGTGAAGGTGTACCGGGACTACATGGACAGCATCGCGCAGGCGCATCCCGAGGTGGAATGTCAGACACTTCCTGAGTCGCTACTGTATGTCATGGTTTCATATCACTGGCGGTGAAGGTGTACCGGGACCACATGGACAGCATCGCGCAGGTGCACCCGAGAGGGAAACTTTGCTAAGAAAACTATTTTGTCGTTCTTAATGCGTCTTTATGATGGCACTGGCGAAAAGGTGCACCGTGATGACTGAACATGGACAGCATTGCGCAGGCCTGTCCGAGGTGAAGTATGCGGATCTCTCGTCCACCAGGGGATGCTCACGTCATTTCGAGTCGAACTTGGCCATGCCCTGCATTCACGCTTGCTTGAGCTGCTGGATTTGGCGCTGGCGTCAGATGAAGTATCGGGAGAGCATGAACAGCATCACAATGCCGCATCCAGAGGTAAGGGTTTTCATGGAGTGCCGCATTTGCAATGACCCTCACAGGACTCAGGCTAGATGTCTGCTCAGGAAAGAGCCGCTTTGTGAGGCTGCACCTGATTTGTATGCTTGATTCTACTTCGCTTTGCCTCGGGCCAACACCTCAGGCAAGCAAGTTGTCATCAACGTGTAGCTGTCGCAAGCGCTATCTGACCTGCACGCTGACAGACATGTAAAGACTTGTGCATGTGCTGCGCAGTCGACTGTCACACAGTTCTGAGCGAGGCTTGTCGTTGGTTTTGCCGCAGGTCATGAAGCTGGAACTGATGATCGGGGCCGGGAAGGCAGACAACTGACGGCAAAGTATGAAATCGGGTTGCAGCGTTCGGCGGAGTGTGAAAATGGTCGGGCAGCCGTCATCTGTAACATGACTTTTCTGTGTTGCTGGATTTGGTTTGGGGCACTTGATAAAGTTGACAACGCGGCACATTTAGATACCTTTGATGCAATCATCACATGTCTTTAGCCACATGTTCACAACCATTGATTCGGCAAGCAGTCAGGGTTTCCACATACTCACGCCAGGATTCGCACATCGCACAGCTGCTAAAGCAATTGCCAGAAGGTCATAGGCATGCAGCCTACCACAAATCGCATCGCAGCTCCCAGCCTAACCACGAGCTCAGGTCCACACCGGCACCGCCACTGCCGCCGCCGCAGCGTTTTCACCCTGCCAGTCCTGCCATGTCTACCCCTTGCACCCTGTGCCCGCACGTTGGTGTCGGCGGCAGTACAACCTGGGAGCACAGCCCCGGCAAGCTCAGGCCCCTCCTGCCGCCGCCGCCGCCGCCATCGGGTCGCATCACCCACGAGGCAGTGGCGGCCATGGCGCAAGTGTCAGGTGCCATGCACTGCAAGCACGGACGCCAAGCCGCTGCCGCTGCACTTGCTCTTGTCCGCCTCACGGCGTGGCCAGCAGCGCCAACCACGGCGTCGGTGCTGAGCACCGCCAGCGGTTGCTAAGCTCTGCCAATGCCGCAGCTGCTGTCGCTTCATCCCGCAGCACGGGCGGCAGCGGCGGCCGCGGCGGTGGTGCCGAGCACTGCCAGCGCTGTCGAATTCGTCACCACGCACTGCACCGGCTGCAGGGTGGCCTCCGGCGTTGCGACGACGCCCTGCTGCATGCGCACCAGCAGCGGCTGGCGCGCCGCCTTGCCTGCAACCAATGCAGAATGCGTCTACCATTTCGGCGGCCACCACTTCGCTGCAGGGTGGCCTCCGGCGTCGCGACGACGCCCTGCTGCGTGCGCACCAGGAGCGGCTGGCGCATCACCTTGCCTGTGACACGAAGTCAGACTGTTGCTGCATGAAATGTGCAGTGGCATGTTGCTGCAGGGTGGCCTCCGGCATCACGATGACCCCCTGCTGCACGCGCATCAGCAGTGGCTGGCGAGCCGCCTTGCCTGCGTCGAAATCTAACTCTGAGCATTGCTTCGGACCGCAACATCTGTCTTGCATCAGCTGCATCGGCTGCAGAGCGCCATCTGGCGCCGCAATGACCGCCTGCCGTGTGCGCACCAGCAGTGGCTGGCGCGCCGCCTCTGCCAGCATTGACGGAAGAATGTCCATACAAGTTTGCAGTAAGCAGTATGCCGCAGAGGACCCTGCGGCGTTGCGACAAACCCCTGCTGCATGCGCACCGGCAGAGCCCCCGTCCAGCTGCACCAGATAAGGTGTTTTCTGGCTTTGAACATCACACGGCAGAAGCTCGAGGAGTGCAGCGCACCAACTGCGGATGGAATCGTTGACACAGATGTGGAGCCGCTCGGCGCACTGACGAACACTGTCACGCCGGCATCGGTCCCCACGCTGATGCTGGTAGTCCCCTTGCCGCCGAAGGCCGACCCCGCGGTCGTGAGGTTGGCGGCGCCAGAAGCGACATCTGCCGTCCTGAGCAGTTCGGACATGGCTACTGTATCACGTTGCAGTGATGTTAAACTGGTTACATATCTTGACACTGCGCTTGTCAGTCCTGCGGCACCGACTTGGTGGCGCCAGAAGCATTGCAATGTCCGTCATCCTCAGGACTTCACTCCACAGCAAGATCATGGTCAGTGGGACCTACAGGGCATGCATCAAGACACCTGAAACGCACTGCAGCCAGGCGATTTAAGGCCATAGAGACGTGCAATTAGTTGCAATGCCCATCCTGATGCCACTGGGTGGGCAGGCGACCGGCAGTCTGTCACTGGGCCATACCCTAGCAGAGGCACGTGGTATGCCCTCACTCGTGCAGATCATCCTCCACAGGGTCCACATTGGGAATGCATTGAGTGACCCACTCGTTCAGGAGGTTGCTGCCGATCTGCTGCAGCGTCATCCCTGCTGAAGTGGGTTCCAGCGCCGCTTGCAGTGGCGGAGTCATGGCGGCGATGGCGGAAAGATTTGCTGTCGGCGCCAGCGCAGCCTGTGTGAGACGATCAGCAACATGATTGGCAGTCTTGAAGCCCGATTTGGGTGTACGCCGTGTTGGCAGGTTGATCATATGTCAGATTGAAGGTTGTGTCTGTTGGCGGCATGCATGCCCACCGGATTGGAAGTCGGCGATAGCGACACTGGCAGCGGAGGGGTTGTGGCAGCGATGGCCGAGATGTTCTGGCTGGGCGGCAGCGTCACCTTGGCTGTGGGCTTGCTTGGCTTTGTCGGCTGCTTGATTGGCGCCTGCTGTAGATGTCGCTCGCTGGCTCTTACAGAATGACCAGAAGCAGCTGTAGCTCCCACAGCTCCAGCGGTGGTGGTAGATCTGAAAGCGGAGGTGTCGGCCAACATGCTGCGGCGGCGGCCACTGACGATGCCGGGCAAGGTCGCTTGCAGGCTGGGCGGCGGCTGCTTGCTGGTGGTGGGGCTGGCCGTCTTTGCGACGGCGGCGGCGATGATGGGTCTTGCGAGGGCGGCTGCAACGGCTGGGGCTGCTGTTGGACTTCTTGTGGGTGGAGCTGCAGCTGCCGCCTTGCCGGTGGACGTCGGACGCGCCTGCATGAAAACAATATGAGGCTCTGCGTCACTGCGGAAAGAGCAGCACACCAGGAGCAGACGATGAAATAAGCCCAATAAACTCGTATTGCTCAGAGTGGCAATTGTGCATGCTCGACTGCTGCATTTCCTGCATACCAGCTGCACACTCAAGCACACAGTGCTGGCACAGCCACTGCCTAACCAGCGCGATGGGGCCTGCCGCTTAATACACCTGATGGCGAGGAGGTGACAGGGAATGTTGCCGACAGAATTTGTAACGAGAGATGCACCCGTAAAAGGGGCACAGAGTGCACCCACCCGAGCGCCATGCAAGGCTGTCAGGTTCGGCGCGCCAGTGGGCGCTCTGCTTGCAGGGGCTGGAGGCACCACCAGCGTGCCATTTGGCAGCAGCGCTGCATGCAAGTAGTTCAGTAGTATCACCATCAATGCGATTGTGGAGCAAGGACATTCTGTCCTGCAGCGGCTGTCGGTACTCTGCTTGCAGGGGATTGGGGCACCACCAGGGCGCCGTTCGGCAGCAGCGCTGTGTGCAAGCAAGTAGGGGTCACATTTCACCGGCTGCTCAAGTTGCAACACACGGAACTTCAGAGCGCATGTGCCGGCAGTCGACATACTGGCCCAGGGGGCTGGATGCAACACCTGCGTGCCATTTAGTGGCACGCACGCCTGCAGCCAGTGATATGGGCGACGGTCGCCGGTGATGGGTTAGGACAATGATGGCCATCAGGTGCAAATGAAGCTACAGCCAACAGACTGCTCGAGTGACATTCAGGAAGCGATGTCTCATTCGGACATGTTGTGACACACCAAACCGAGCAGCACACCACAGCAAAGACGAAAGTGGCAGGCAAAGACTCGGGGCCAGTGACCTGCATCTCATGCGGCCGATTCAGCGCCGGCATCCCCGGCTGCTCCGGGGTGGTTGGCAGGGACACCACAGCAGGGCATCCCAGATAACTTGCAGGTGCATCACCATCCGTCTCCTTTGTGTCTGCCGACTCCTCACGTGTTGGTGGTAGAGTTGCATTGAGGGGCACCCCAGGCAGAGCCGCCACTGCGGTGGGGGCCGGCGTCACCGGCTGCTCCAGGGTGGGCGGCAGCGGCACCACTGCAGTCACCCGGGCGGCGGCTGTCGCCAGTGCTGCAGTGCAATACAATCTGTAGCAGTCAGTCGGAACTGCATTTCTGTTGCCTTGATCGGCTGCTGCAGGGTGGGCGGCAGCAGGCACCTTAGCCATCACCCGAGCGGCAGCTGTCACCAGCACTGCACAGGGGACAAACCCTAAACCAACACTTGCAGCAATCAGCTGCTTTCTGTTGCAGAGTAACGGTCCGTCAGCAGCGTCACCGGCAGTTCCTGGAGCAGCGGCACCACAGCTGTCACTCGAGCGGCGGCTGTTGCCAGCGCTGACTGAAGAACAAGATATGCATGCAGCAGTTTGCTGCGCTTGTCACTGCGATGCTGGGGAACACGCGTCACCGACTGTTCCAGGGCAGCCGTCACCCGGCGGCGGCGGTCGCCGACGCTGCACAGGAATGAGATGTATTGCGGTCAGTTGAGACCTTCATTCTGTGACATCCACCAATTGCTCCAGAGTGGGCGGCAGCAGCACCACAACCATTATTCGGACAGTGGCTGTTGCCAGCGCTGCACTCGTGTGGCTATGACAGTGGCAGCAATCATTATACGTTTGTTGTGGTTCCGGGTTGAAAAGCAGGAGTTGCCAGTTGCGTAGCAGGATTTGCCGGTTGCTGGGCTGCGGCAGCACCAGCAGCGTCACACATGTGCTGCACCGCCATCAGCACCAAGTTGTGTAACATCGAAGGGAACAACTGGAAAACGCTGAGGTCTCAAAGCATTCGACATGTACACTGCCACTTCGGACTGCCAACTGGGCATGCTGCGCAGGGTTTTCATGTGCCCGGCATAGCAATTGAGTTTAGCAGTACAAAGCGGTTGCGTCACAGTGGTCATGGCACAGCAGGCTTCACTGGTCATGCATCTCGGCAGCATGCGCACTGTGGTTGCGCGCCATGTGGATGCGCCTCCAACAACGAATGCGCACATGCACATCGCCATAGGCAATGGCAGCGGCAGCAAGACACAGGCAAGACAAGTGCAACGAAGCTTGATGCCAAAGAAGACACTTACAGCTGTTGTAGGTGAATGCGCCATCGGTGTTCAGTGTGGCGTCCGCGCAGGAGGTGGCAGCAATGCAACACTGCGCGAAGGCAAGCAGAGAAGCTGACACAGTCTCGGATCACAAGGAAAGGCTCACGGTTGTTGCAGGTGAAGGCGCCGCCGATGTCGATGCCGCACATCCACACGGGCGTTGGCGCCGGTGGCGGCAGCGCCGGCGGCGGCAGCTGCGTGCACCCATTTGACGCTCCCAGCGCATTGCTCTGCAGCAGCAGCAGCATCGGAAAATTGCATCAGCCATGTCGGCTGTCTCAACAGAACTAATTTCACGTTGCAGTGCCAGCGGCAGCAGCTGCGTGGACCCATTCGGTGCTCCCTGTGCGTTGCTCCGCAGCAGCTGGAAGAAGCCCATGGTTGACACAGGATATGCCCAACGTTTTTACACAAAAACCTCAGTGAGCATCACTGTGTACCACAAAGGTGTGTTCACATAAGGGCGATTTGTTGCAGGGAACCCGTCACCACGAATGCATGCTGCAGCACTCACCACGACCAGGCAGTTGCCCTCATTGAAGAGCACACTAGCCAAGCCAGTTGCCTGGCCATAGTAGATTGCCGAAGCTGCAGAACCAAAATTGCACACATCAGCCTTCGGACCATCTAAGCACAAAAACCGATCAAAGATCTTGTTGTCGATGAGGTCAACACAGCCGCAAACACATGATGAGGTTCCCCCTTGTATGGCAAGCTTGCGATTGCCGCACCCACATCCATCATCAGCAGTTCAGAAGCAACTCAAAAGCGGCTTCTTGAGGCTGCAGTACCGTTGGTGGTGAAGATGGATGTCTGGCTGGTGCCCGACACCGTCAGCCCCGCGCCCGTGGTGATGCCCACGAGTGTGTTTGTTCCGGTGCCGGTGGCAGTCACGGTGGCCTGCAAAACGGAGCCGCTGACGTATGCGCGCCCGCTCCTGCAGTTTGGAGGCAATCACAGCATGAGTAGGATCACCTGGCGCCTGCTGGTCAAAACAATGGCAATGGCGCTCCTGCCAATGCTGTTGGCTGTGCCCGCATCGTGTTGCTTGCGCATGCATGGGGCAGGTAAATCATATTTTGAGGTGTCTGAGGCACATCCTGGGCACACAATGGGCAAGACGGCCTGGTCTGCACGACATGCCGAAGGGATAATTTCCCAGTGAACATGTTTTGCAAGATGCGGCCGCCATGCCCAATGACCACGTTGAGTGCCGGGCGAGGGTTCTTGCGGGCCCCCAAACAATGCGAAGTGTGTGTCCAGATGGCACATCGTAGGGACAGATGTCCAGTGATGCGTTTTGCATGATGCCACTCATGCTTTAGCACTGGATGTCAATGCTGCACTAGGCAATTCGAATTGAGTCGAGATTGATCATTGAAGATCGATGCTTGACACGTCATCAGATCATGCGCAGAACTAAATTTGTAAGCTTCACCCGGCATTCTGCAGGGACAGGGTCCCTGTGAGCACGTCCGGCACAATGAGACCGCCCAACCCCAGACCCGCAACCAGCGCCAGGCTGGGTGGTGCAAACCCCGGGGCAATGGTTATGTCGCCCTGCGGCGCCGCATTGATGACCCGCTGCAGAGCGTCACCTGGCAGGTTCACCTGCAGGCATGTGATCATCAAGAGTTGCATGCGCTTCTACGGAATGTACTGAATGCTGACTGGTGACGCAAGGTTGATGTCAACCCGTAGCATTGCATTGATGACCCGCTGCAGAGCATCACCCAGCAGGTTTGCCTGCACGTCAGCAGTGTATGTATGTGATCAGGCACTCAAATTTTGCATGGCTTGCTTGTGTCAGAAGGTTCAGCTGGAAGGGTTTTCCAAGACAGGAGGGCAGAGCAGCTGCCCTGTCAACTGCACACTCGAGGGGATGCTTCAGCCACCGCCATCCAAGTTTGGCACACCATGGCAGTCATCGTGACTGAGATGGCGTGCTGCACCTTGCCATCAGGCAATGCACCTGATGGTGCAGTGCCACACTCCTGGGATGACCGTTGCCACAAATTGTGAGCACGCTGGGGGTGTTGATTCTGCTCTGCAGCCGCCGCCGGTGGAGAATTTGATGTGCAGAAAGAGTTCCTTTTAGGCGTGATCGCACCGTCACAATGATGGTGGAGTTGGTGCTGAAGCCTCCGCCAGTGGTCGATTCAAGATTCAGAAGCAATTTCGAAATGTGCCGGGTGTACCGTCATCATGATGGTGGAGTTGGTGGTGAAGCCGGCTCCGCCACTGTACAGCATCAGCACTCCGTCTGGCGGCACGTCAAAGGCAATGCTGGCGATTGCCTGCAGAGAAGAATGTGCAAAGAGATAGGGCGTACCCAACATACACAAGCTGACATGGGGATGCAACTAATTTTCGTCAGCATGCCGTCAGGCATCCCGTCAGGGCGATGCCACCATCGCCCTGCATATCACAAGACTGCGGATGTTCAGCTGCTCGCCACAAGATCAAGCAGCAGGAGTGCTGATGCTATCATCTCAGCGTCGCGTCAGCGATGTTGCTAGCAATGGCTGCATCTGCAGTGAATGAATGTGCGCCTCAACCGGCAGGTGGAACCGTCACTGCACATGCATGGTCAGCATCAGCATGCCGGCATGTGACACGCGAATGAAGTCAGCGAAAACTGCAAGCGAGCGACATAGCAGTGAGCATCAGACAAAAACCCCATTAGATTGCCGCAGGCAGCGCTTGCATCTGTGTGTGACTCACGTGAAACGTGGGTCGCCATCTGCAGGCTTTTAGAGAGATGCACTGCTCTTGGTCGTGCTCCAAACAAAAGCTACATCAGCGGCGCCAACGTTGAGGTGCGGCAGCGCAACCCACCACAACAGCGCCATGGGTGCAAGCTGCCATCTCTGCTTGAACGTGCCGGCCTCCTTACCTGGGGCTCGGCCACCACTGTGACGCCGTAGTCGCCCGGCGAGATGAGGGTATTGAACGGCGCGCACAGCTGCACCGTCGTGAAAGGCGTGGCCGCCAGCATCACATGATTGATGCTCGGCGGCGTCACAGTTTCGCCGGTGGGCAGCTGGCCGGCGGCAGCTGGAGAACAAAAGCAGCAAAGCGAGTAGCAGAACAGCAGCAGCCTGGCGGTTCCAGCATACTGCCGCTGCGCCCTCTCGGATTGAGACATGTCTCCCTGTTGGATTTCGTCTACCTTTCGTTCTGCGTCCTCGTTGGGTCTACAGATAACAGCCGGGTGCTGGTTCATATCTGCTGCATGCTGAAGGCTCTAAAGGCACGTTCTTTGCAGGTGCAGGTCGCCCCCAGAGGACCACGCCAACAGCGAATAGTAGCAGTCGACTGCCGCCGGTTATTCAATTGATGGGCATTCCGGAAGGAGTCGCAGAAGGAGTCGCAGAAGGAGTCACTGCACACTGCTAAATTTACAGAATGTGGGTTGATGACATTCTCCCTTGAAGTTCCCAAGCACATGATGACGGCACCAACTCGGCATGTGCGGACCATCGAATGCCACATCGCACGCCAACGACTGGCTGTTGCCCAATGAACATTGGGCAGAGCGACTGCTGCGCAGGCAGCCGGATAGCGTTACTATGTATATATTTTAACATGAGAGGGATCCAACCACGTCCTCTTCAGATCATAGCCATTGCCAGATGTCGCAATATGACAGCTGGCCAGAGCCTTCTAACAAGCACCGGCATTTGGTCATCCAATAGGCTGTCATCCAAGCTCGTTCTGGTGGTGCGACTGCGTCATGCAGCCGTTTGCCAAATGAATTCCGAAGGTTTTCGACTCTCAAGTGGCACACGTTGTTCTCTGTGACTAACAACATCACCGCTTCGCAATCCAATCCCTCTGCCTCTCCCTCTCCCTCTCATCCGAGCTTGTTGCGATATGGCGACGGCGGCGCTGGCAGCTTGTATGGCTGCTGGCCTGTTGCGTCCTCCCCTTCAAGTTTCCCCTGCGAGCAGTCGAGGTCATCAATGTCAGCATCTCCTGCGAGCAAAGGTCCAGCAGCCCATTGCATGCACGCGACCTGGCACTGGCTGCACATGCATGTATTCTCTCCGCTCAGCTGAGCAGCAACTTTCCAAGAAAACCCAGCCAGGATTTGTGCAGGTCTGCAACGGCGGAAACCCACGACAGCCTCCGCATGTTCATGCATGCCTTCTGACCGGGTGACCCCTTGGTGTCTGGCCGCCGCACCCACTTAAAACAGCTGCAGGCCACTTGCCAGGTGTGCAATGATGCCAGCGCTTCAAATATCAAGACATGAACAGCCGCATCTTCTCACCTGGCTGCTCTCGCTCTCAGGCGGCCTCACTCGCACCAGCTTCGCCTCGAACAGCAGCGGGTCGCCCCTGCGGGACGCCAGCCGCCGCTTGCCGCCAAACGACGCTGGTATGGGCTGCATGAGGACAGGTGAGTCTCATCAGGATGCGACCGCAGCATGCGGACCGAGCTCTGCTTCAAACAGCATCAATTCGCCTCCCGCAATGCCGCTTGCTTCGCTGTTCCGACAACACCTTTCATTTCAGCTGCACGTAAGCAAGGTGGCCTGTCAGAATGGTCTGAACAAATTGCGCAATACAAATGAGCAACGATACGTTGTGGGCCGAACAGCAGCAAGAACCTCGTGACACTGACCGCTGCCTTCTTCCTCAGAGATGCTGTACGGATAGACAGCACCGGCTCAGAGCAGCACATCTTGGCGCGTATGGTGATGTCAGCCTGGGCCAAGCTGAGCCCAGCTGCATCTGCACATGCAGTCGAGATGTTAGATCCGCCCGGCGCAAGCAGACCAACAGACGATGCACTGCGCGTTGAGCCATACTGGATGTGGTTCGAATGCAGACGAAGCCAGCTCTTATAAATTCTACTGGTGGCCGGCCATCCTGCGCTGCAATGGTTTTCAGAACGCCGTTTCTGCCCGCCCTCGTGCATGCCGCCTTCTACCACCACCACAGCACAAGAGTCAAGACCCTTGTGAGACCCTCTGCACTTCTGATCAAGGTCACCTGTGTCTGGTCGGTGACCCAGCCACCCTGTGGCGGCACCAGCACTCGTCTGCGGCCGCCTTCTCGCATGCCCTTGATTGCCAGCGCCACTGCTTTTGGCAGCGACTCAGGCTCGCCCAGCCTGCATTATTGAACGGCCTCGACATGAGCTAGATGCTGTACCAAGGTGCCAGCAGTGTGTGAAATGCCAATCAGATGAAATTCTGCTTGGCGATGCTGAGCAACTCATCAACTGTGTGGTTTTGGCAGTCCCTTGCCTGAAGGTGTAGACATCGTTGGTGTCTCCTTTGAAGTCGATGCCATCACCCAAACCAAACAAATACACAGGGGTGCCTGCGCATAATGTGAGCGCGGCCGGAATTTACTCACGACCTGACAGCTGCAGATGAACGGCCTACCCGAACAGGTCGTAACAGCGTGGCAAGCACAGGGCTGGATCTGCAGATGACTTACCGCCTGCAGAGTTTTTGAAATAGGCACCAGACGCTAGCCTGTACACTGAATACGATATCTCACACTGCGCTCCCACCACGGCCTGCGATCAGGCAACACATCTGACTTGATGCAGCAGTCCTGGGTATGCAAAAGCCTCAATTTGATGGTGGCTGGCAGGTCACATGGTACTCACCTCACGCCCGGTTCCTGTCTCTATCTCTCGGTATTGAATGCCTATTGATCCAGCCATGCATGCTGTCAGAACGTGTTGTGCAGCAGCTTGCATGTAAGCAAACAATACATCACCATTGGCAGGTAGTGGGTACCTGACGGCAGTGTCACCAGCTCCCCAATCTCCTGGTACTTCAACTTGTCGCCTTCGGTAGGAGCTTCGGCCTCTGCATGCGGAGTCTAGATCGTCTGCAGTAGCTTAGGCACGTCACCATCGGCGCAACGAGGCGTACAGGCAATCTGAGCGCCCACCTGCTCCCTCCCGCTCCTGTCTGGCTTTCTTCAGGCACTGCTGCAGCTCCCTGCCACGCATGCCTGGGCATGCGATCGCCGCCGCAGGCTGCGGCCTAACCGCAGCAGCCGCAGCAGCTGATAGCAGCGTCAGGATGGTTGCCTGGTGCAACTCTCGGCGCCTGAATCGAATGTGCTCGTCAGGCTGTGGGCTGCTGCAGCGGCATATCATTTGTGCATGCTGCCTGCCATCGCCGCGGCCGCAGCTGAAGCACTGTCTGGGATCCACGAGGCGACATGTGCGCATGTGGACGCGCACTAGCATACTTGCAGAGGTGCTACAGCCTCATCGAGCAGACGTCATGAGCAGTGGGTTCTGCAAAGGCCACCTGCACCTGCTCACATGCATGTGGGATGGGCAAAGGCTACGCTGATATTTGTAGACCCACAAACCGCATCAGCGTGTGTTGCAAAGATCCAGCACCAATCACGATCAGCCTGCTGAGCCTGCAATCGCGCAATGACCGGGGTGCTCGACCACCAGATAGGATGATCAGCAGCCAGGTTAGCACAGGGCAGATCTCTGGTGTGTAGTCACCTCGCCCGGAGAATATTCAATCAAAAGGCTGATCGCGCTGCTCTGGGATTGCTGGCCCTCGTATGTCACTTGGCAAGCTCCCTCAGTGTGCTTGGCGAGCCGTGACGCGCCGATCGACACCCCTTCTGTCAAGCACTGCAGCCATTCAAGTTGGAGCCAGCACGTTCACGACACAAAGACCACCTTTGACGAGTCCTGCAGAGGTGCATCCAAAACATCAACCAAGATGCATGGTGTTCGCCTGACCGCGGTGCACATTGGAACAACATGTTGCGATGCATGTGGTGTGGCGGCGCGGCAGCACATGCAGGATTGTGTCAGCCTTTTAGGTCATCACGCGGCTCGCCAGAATTACCGTGTTCCTCCAATTGCTCGTTTTCCTTCAGTTGAGAGCTCTTCATGAGAGATACAGTCAAGCAACGTGGACTTGATCACAGGTAGTTCTGACGCCTGCAAAAGCCGCCAGCCTGCAGCCAGGCGCCATGGATCGTGCCTCGATCTTGTTCGACATGCTAGAAATGCACGAACAGCCTTGAAGAGATCTGCACTTTTTGAGTCATCTCGGAATCACAGGTTGCGCTGGCGCCAACACAGGATCTGCCAACGGCGGCCCTCGGCCATGGTGGCTTCGGCAACTTGGCTCCAGCAATTTTGGGCCCTTCGATCTGGCAATCTTGGGTCCTTCAATCTGGCCCTTCAGAGGCTGTATCCAATCGCACGATGTTGTGTAACCATTCACAGGCGCCGTCAGCGCTTGAGGCGAGCAGCAGCACCCCATGGTGGGCTTCGGCGAGAAGATCGCGGCCGAGGCGTACCCGCCGTGGTCGGACTCCTACCTCAACTACAACCAGCTGAAGCTGCTGATCGACCAGATCCTGGCGGTCCGCACATCGATCGACAGCGGCGCCGCCGGCAGCGATGGCGCCCGCGTGCACGAGGCGCGCAAGAACATCTTCCAGGTGGGGCAGCAATGTGAGCTATTGGCATGCAGCATGTCAATGCGTCCACCCTTCTTGCATTGCAATACCAAGGGAGATGCCCTGTGCCAGAGCCTCTTTCGGATGGCTGTTGCGTACCATCTCAAAGCGGTGGCCGCAGCCAAACTGCCCAATCAATTTGATATGATCGAAATCACCAAATTTCAATGCACAGGGCACCTTCGACTCGGAGATCGTCAAGGTGCTCAAGTTCTACGCCCAGCAGCGCGATAAGTGAGCGGCATCAATGTACAATAACACTGCAGATCGCAATTGCATTGGCAAACGTTACTCGATCCTACATCGCTGGACTCTGTGCGGTACTAAGAGTCCATCGCACATTTTGGCACTCAGGATCGCCACTCTCCACTGGACATGGCTGTGAAGCAATCAGAATCTCCGACGTGTGCGCAGGATCCTGGGCGAGGTGCGCAGTCTCCAGGCGGATGTGGACGCGGTGCCGGCGGACATCATGGAGAACGAGGACATCGAACCGCGGGAGAAGCTGAAGCAGATCGACGACCTCACGCGGCGGCTGCAGGTAATACGATGCCTTTGTCTAGCTCTGCACCTGCTCATTCTGGCCGAAATGCAACCATACGCATTGCACAGTGGACTGGAAACAAAGATGAAGCTGCAGAGGATCGACGACCTTGCATCCACAGACTGCGGACTGTGGATGCTGCACGAAGTTTGCGGCTGCACAATGACAGTCTTGCGGCTGCGGTGCTGCTGGGAGTTTTGCTTTTGCTTTCCACAAATCGCAAATCTCATCGAGGCCATCAGTTTGATGTGTGCTCTGTGATGACAAGATTTGTGGTGTTTGCACAGGTGGCGGCGCGGGATGTGCAGCACCTGCTGGCCTTCGTGGGTCTCAATATGCAGGGCATGCGCAAGATCCTCAAGAAGGTGAGCATCTGTGACCTGGCGCATGGCGAGATATTGCCTGCATGCCATACTGGTTGCATTCTGCATGTGCCACACGAACGCATGTCCTGCGCCCATACCTTGATCAAGAAGACACCGCAGCATCACATGCGCATGTATCCCTTTCGATACATGCCTGTGCAGTTTGCCAAGAATGTGGACCCCACGCCGCCCACCCCCGGCTACCTGACGCTCGAGATCCACCACCCACACGACCCCGGCTGGAAGCTGCTGCAGGTGACATGAACAGAGGTCCACGCTTCCTGTTTGAACATGCATGAAGTTGCATGCTGGCAGGTGCACGCGGTCAGACAGACAATGAAATCAACATGGTGCTGTCCCTCCTGGAGAACCTGCCAGTCTGTCAAGAGGTACTGGTGTGACTGGCGGCGCCGCTGTGCAGGGCACATACCTGTCGCAGGATGTGCAGCAGGACCTGGACGCCATGATCCTGCAGTGAGTGGCTTGAACCTCTGGGGTGTGGCACAACCCGGTCATGACCTGTGTGGTCACATACCTTGGTGATGCCAGCCGTTATCACAGCATGGCAGCTCTCTTGCTGGAATGTGCATAGTGGTGGTGGCTGCTGCTGCAAGCGAGACACGTGTCCCGTCTGACATGCACCCACGATCAGACCAAACCAGAGGTTGGCTAAACGCTGAGGCCCCCCCTGCAGCAAACGCATGGCGCAGGCGGCCGGCACCATCCGGGAGCTGAGCCAGCGGCTCAGCACCTACCGCAGGGAGGTCGCCACCGCCAGCAGCCCCGACCTCGGGGTGAGCAACCGAAACCTGTTCTCGCAAAAGTTTCTTGCCTCCTGCAAAACACGTGACCTCAAGTGCTGCTGGGCACCTACCGCAAGGTTGCCACAGCCAGCAGCCCCGACATCGGGGTGAGCACCCAATCTATGCAGCAGCATGCTAGAAGTTCGTCCAGATTGTTGACTTCAAAGACTGGCCCAGCGGGTGAGTGAAAGAACGGCGGGCGAGTTTGGTCAGAATGGGCATGCTGATGTGGCACCTGAGCACATCGGAGGCCAGTGCCGGGAGCTGAATCTCATCACACCACACCCTCCCAGGAAGAAGAGCGGCAGGCAACCTTGGTCCGGATGGACACACTGCTGCGAGACCTGGGGACAGCAGAAGCCAATGCAGACCGCAACGCCAGCTTCGTCTCGGGGTTCAACTGGGCGGTGCGCGCAGGTGTGTCCCTGTATGGATCGTTAGTCCCCTGGTTCACAATGCATCGGGGCTGCACGAGTTGCAGTCCACCGAGCTGCACAGGAGTTGCAAGGCTTGGCGTCTCCACATGACAGGCATGTAAAGCCAATCTTGTCTTTGATCCTGGCCTGTGGTGTGCATTGCAACAGGTATCTTCGAGCCACCGCCGCCTGACGAAAAGGCGGTCGCCACAAGAACGGCACTGGTGCTCAACTGCGCAAACAGTGCGCTGTACATGGCGGTACGTCCTTCTTCTATCGCATTTGCACTACAATCTTGCAGACAGTTCTTTGCTGTGTGACTGGCCTCTGCAAAGCACGAGTGCTTGCGGTGTTGACACATTGGGGTGCACGATAGTCTGCAAGTTAAGGCTGGCTGTGTGTATCAGCAAGTGCCAGGTGGCTCAACCAAGATTGATCCGTATTGATTGCATGCAGAACTATAACCTCATCGTGCCCAACATCCGCTCCTTCCTGCTGCACATTGGCGCCAGCCCCACGCAGGCCGGCATCATCATTGGCTGCTGCGATCTGGCGTCCATGCCATCGACTGTGGGTGAGCTTCACCCGATCTTCTCTCACCACACTCCACGATGGAAACATGTCGCAGTCGAAGGCAGCATAAACCATGTTAGCATCAACTGCTGTCTTTGGTTTTAACGCTATGTACATGGGGCTGTTGCCGCTGATTCTGCTGTCTGACCTATGATCTTACATGTTCTGGCGTCAGCTGACATTGCAATACATGCTACTCTCTGGCATCAGTATGGTTAACCTGGGTGGGGCTGCAAATTCGTGTCATCCTTCACGGCCTTCTTGTTATGTACAACTTTGAATCATCAGGCGCCACTTGTCTTCAGCGGACTGTCTTGCCTGTTTGGCAGCCTGGTGCTGTACTTCGCCTGCAATGCAGAAGCAAAAAGCTGTGGTGCTCTCTTTGTAGGCTACTCGTTTTGGACGAATACAGTGTACCGGGCGCCGCTGGTGTTCAGCGGCATCTCCTGCCTGATCGGCAACCTGGTGCTGTGCCTGTCCTACGACGCCCGGTCGCTGCCGCTGCTGTTTGTCGCCCGACTGGCCACTGGCTGCGGTAAAACATCATCTGCCTCCTATTGGCTGTGTGCTCCAGTTTGCTGCTGCTGGGCTGTTGCTGCCCCATGTCCAGCTCTCGTATATCCGCCAACACTCGCGTCTCTAGGCCCGCTGCACACTGCAGCAGCTGCTGGAATGTGAGTCTGATGACATTCGCCAGCGGCAAGGGACCCAGCACTGCATCGACATGTCACTGGCTGTGCAAGGCACTATTTTTGTTTTATTTACATAAAACAATTTATGACAGGGATTAAAAATTTTGTCATTTATGCACTGATTGCAGGTGCTGCACGGGCGGTGTCGCGGCGCTACATCGCGGACTTTGTCGCGAAGAGGGACCGCACGGCCGCCAGCGCAGCCTTTGTCGGCTCGTCAGCGCTGGGCATGGCTGCTGGTGCGTGTGGTGTCCCCGAGGCGAGCAGGTCTGGAGTCCAACATTCAGTCGTGGGACCCCGTCGGCGTAGTCTGCTGCCCAACAATGGCTCAGCTTTCCGACTCTGCAGACATGATGGACAGTGACAGGGCTCGAGGCTCATACCCACTGTAGGGCAGCTTCTGGCAAAGACTTGCTTTTCGACAAGCAGGGACGTGGCGGCATTTGTGACATCGCTGCAGTTGTCCATCCATATCTTCTGCATTAAACAAAGTGCGTGAAATATTAAAGTTTTTTCTCACCATTTCATCAATTAGCAAATGCGCTACAAAACCTTAACAGAAAAGCGGTACAACAGTTGTTGTCATCATGCACCTTATAATCAGAGTCCATGTTCACTAGCAATCATTTCTGCATGTGCAGGCCCGCTGCTCGCCAAGGCCTTCCAGAGCTTCCCCACGATGCAGTGGCACAGCCCCATTGGCGTCGTCACCTTCGACTCCATCACCATGGGCGCGTACAGCATGATCACATGCTGGGCGGTGTTCACCGCGGCCGCGGCGTGCTTCTTTCCCAACCCGCCCATCCACCAGCGGGAGGCCCACCACGATGCCCTGCAGCAGCCACTGCTGTCCGAGGTGCGTCAAACTGGCTCGCTTTTAAATGGAGTTAGGGTTTAGGGTTTAGGCTAGTCTGAACTTTGTAAGGTAGCGGGCTCTCCCAACCCGCCAGTCCCGAGCAGGAGGCGACCACGCAGGCGGCTGCTGTCAGAGATTCGCAAAGCCGTTTCACTCTGGACATCTGCACAAGTTTATTTTCAGTCTGCACGACTGCACAGTCTCACTAGCCTGCCGTTTCACGAGCAGAAACTTCATCAAGGCACCCTTCAGCATCCTTGCTGTCCGGGTATGTATGCGGCAGTTACAAGACACACGTGCGAGGGATTTTAAGCAAAGAGGCTGTGTGCCAGGAGTGCTTGGATCATGCTGAACAGGGAACGTGTGTATTGCTGCTACAGACCTCAATGATTGCAAGGCATTGGATGCAGACCCAGGTGGTGCTGATGCCATATGTTTCAACGCGTTCACTTTGTAACATCTATGGTGATTGCAGGCGGAAAATGGCGAGGCTGCAGCCGTCAATGGCAATGCAAACGACAGCGGCGGCCGCGGCGGCGGCACCACCTCGGCAGTTGCCAAGAAGTCGGGAGGCTTTCTCAGCCGCAGCGATTCATTCCGCGCTGCCTTCCAACCGACCATGGTGCGCACTCATGCCCCCTGAAAGGAGGCATTTGGCACTTGGCAGCCCTGCCGTGCTTCCAGCCACATTTGGGTGCTGCCAACTCCACTGGAAGTGGCCACAGCAACTTCGTGCCTGCATGTCGCCTCGTTATTGGGTGCCCTGACTCGAGAGCCTTCACATGCTGCCGTGCTGCAGCTGTTGGTACAGGACAAGGCTCACCGGACCTCCTGTACGACACCCTGTACTGCAACCCCTCGTTCGACCGCAGGTGTGCGTGTATGCGCTGCTGGTGCTGAAGACCGCGCAGCAGGCCTTCCTGGACTCCCTGCCACTGTTCACGGTGCGGACGCACATCTATTGGAGCTTTCTTGGCGATGCTTGTTTCGTAGGCTCAAGTTTTCTGAACTCCCTGTCACTGTCCACAGTGCATCACATGTGCGCAGAGGTCACTGCAGCACCGTGGCTCGAGCGAGCATGCAGTCGTGTGGCGTCTGCACTTCCTCATGCTGAAGTACAGCAAATGCATGGACATCTTGCATCACAGCTTTTCACATGGTCCTCAATACCCTGTGCAGACAACAGCGTACGGTTGGTCGGACGGCACCAACGGCCTGTACGTGGGCTGCCTGTGCCTGGGCATGCTGCCAGGTCAGCGCAGACACTTGCAAAACTCCGGTTTCACAAGTCGCACTTGCATGTTCTTGCGCCCAGCTGAATGCAGTCCAGCTGCTGAACATCCCACTTGATCCTGCACTTGCTGGTGTGATCAACACTCGGATACAACATGAAGAATCGACGACATCTTCTTCCTTGCGCAGTGACATTCGCGGTGGGCGCGGTCTCGCAGCGCGTGTCGGACCGCATCCTGACGGCTTTCTCGCTGATGCTGACGCTGCTGGGCTGCGGGCAGCTGTTCTTCGGCCCCTTCCCCAGGTGCCGACAGCAGCACGATCCGCGCAGACCTCACAGCCTTCAAGGGGCCGCTCTTGTTGGAAGGGCATTCTTATCGAGTGTGCCACAATTCAGCCTCTGCACACACCTGAGCATTGCTCACAGCACGCCCAGCGCCGGCGTGTGAACCTTGGCCAAAGTGCGGTGCAGTAGATACGTGCTCTGCTCATGCAGCACCACACCATCCTCAAGTGGCCAATGGGTGCCAATCGGCATGGCTGTGTCACAGCAGATTGACCTCGTGCTTGTTACATCAGTTTGATGCTCGTGCAGGATTGTGTTCTTCACGGGCGGAGTGTGGGTGCTGATCGGGACAATCATCATGGAGGGCGCGGCCATGTCGCTGGAAAGCAAGGTGAGACTTGGTGCTCCATGTCAGCGCCAGCAGTGCTTTCACAGTACAGACGGACTGGTTCTGCTGATCAAATTGATGGTGTTCGGTGCTGACTGCCATCCGGTGATCCACCCCAGCTTTGCAGCATGCGCCTGGGAATGGGCTGTATCCTTTGCTGACATGGAAGTGCTGCACACATGGTCCACATGTAGCGATGAAGACTTTTCTGGTGCTGCTCAGGTAATCCACCCCAGCTTTGCGGAGGGCACCTGGAACGCGGGCCTGCTCAGCACTGAGGCAGGCACCCTGGGGCGCTTCACAGGTGATCTTGAAAGATGGGACTGACCGACACCTCCTGTCAGCAGCAGCCTAGTGCCGTGGCAGCATCATGATGCGCATGTATGCTGGCGACACTCTAGCGCCGCTGCAGGACAATGATCTTTGACCGGATTGGTCTGATGATTGAACAGCGTGCCAGACTGTCAGACTGTCGCCTTGCTGCTCCAGGTCATATTGTGTGCGTGGTCATCCTCTGCCGCAGGCAATATGCAGCTCTTGGTGCCGAGCCGCCTCGTCGGAACAGAAGCCCTGCAACCATCAAACGCTGTTGCAATCTGAGCTGTGTATTCCATGCTGCTGCAGGCAACCTGCTGCTGTCGGTGTCAAGCCGCTTCACCGGCCTGGACACCGTGCAGCAAGTCACCCAGTTTGCCCACGTGAGCCGCCTCCAGCCGCCTTCCCCGCACCGTCTGAATGTTTCGCTTCCAACGTGGACTTCTGTGTTTACTGCAGACGAGCGGGTAGGCCGTGAGACACATGACGTGCCTCAAGCAAACCGTCTGGAATTGGCAATGACAATATTCCGCACGTTTCTGCAGGTGCTGTTCTCGTGCGTCGGCGCCATAGTGGTTTCCAACCTGGCATGGTTCATGGCGTTGTACCGCAGAATCAACGAGGGGTGAAGACATTCTACACGAAGAAGCTGTCCTCTCAGCGACGAAGTTGTTCTGGGGCTGGTTATTGGAGACCTGCCACGGCAGGGAGAACTACGAGGTTCAATTCGTCACTCACTGACGCTCACGTCAGTATGAAGATAGTGACGCGCAGACCATGCAGGCCTTAGCTGTTGGACACGTTTCGTTGCGGTTGATGAAGCGACCTGTCTGGTGTTCAGGACTCTGATCTGGCAGCGCTGGCAGCACAGCGCGGCTGAAAGTTGCTGTCTGGCATGGTACCCAGCTGCAGAACTTGAGGGATCCAAGAATTTCCAGGGTTTTGGCTGGCAGCCGAAAGGCCGAGGTGCAGCAATTGCCATGTGTTCGCACAGCTCCCGTGCTGAATAGTGCTCAAATATATGGTGCCACACAGTTGCCATCCGGCTGCGCTTACTTGCGATCTTTTGGACCACAAAATGGTGGGATCATTCGAGGTCGCTGATCCACGCAGGAGCTGTAAAGCGCGCCAATTCACGTAGACTTGCATTGGCATAGCTACATTCAAGTGATCAGATACAGCAGCATGGACGCGGGCGAGCTCCGTCGCATCAACCTGATCGAGGTGCAGCTGCATGACAGAGCGCCGTTGCGGCAAGCCCCTGTCCAGGTGCCGGGATGCGGCTGCGGCCATGTGACAACTCATTCACAGAGCATGAGTGTTGCAGGTGCTGCAGGGAGAGGCCAATAAGGCCGGCAGAAGCCACGCTAACCTACCTCCGGATGCGACTCGCACATGGTATGCACCAACTTGACCCCTGCTGTGTCGCATGCCCCCATTCTACCACAATGCTTGTTAGTCTTTTATACTGCAAATCTGATCAACCTGATGACATGTTGCGAGCATTAATGTCATACCTGCAGTGTTTCCATGATGCAGGACGGAGCTGCAAATTCGTAACCATTTCAGCAGCGCGGCGCAGAGTGGCGCCAGTCCAGCTGGCGGCCAGGTGCTGCATGCACCTGCAGCGTGATTCGACTGCTTCAGATAAACATCAGCCTGAGTTGGAGTCGCATCGAGAAAAGAGAGTCGCATGGGTCGACCTTGACTCGTGGTTCTGTAGGCGCCGGCGACGGCATTCCCAGAGCCCAGCCCGGAGGATTTCGCCAAGTGGTTCCCGGGGCTGCCGCACAGCAAGACGGCCTGCGAAAACCCGAGGTCGGTCTCCCAAACACGCCATCATCACTGCGCCGTCATCGATTCTGCGGCGGCCTTTGCACGTCACTTGTGTTAATGTAGCAGCAGGAGATGTGCCTCGACACACACTCCGGGCCGCACGCATATTGGAGCATACGATTTATCTTGTGTGGCGGTGCGGTGCACGCATTCCTGTTTTGGGCGGATTCTTCATCTGCAAGGCTGCCCGCAGGTGGCGGGTGCTGTGCTTTGCAAACGCCGGCAGCGCGGAGGATATGTACACCAGTGAAGGCACTGGGACCCGACGCGCCCCCAGCCCCCTGCTGGTGAGCCTATTGTCACAAGGGTGGGTTTCATGCTTGGGAAGTTGCTGATTCATTGAAGCAAAACTTCTGATGAACTGCGTCGCCTGGCTGGGAAGACCATGTTGGTGTGCAGGCTCACCGGCTGATGTCGCACCTCAGCAGAGAAAATCAGTCAGGCCAGAGGAGTGCTAAACTCTGCGATGTGTGCTGTGATGAAGCGCATTGTCGAGATGTATGGCGCTCAAACGCTTGCTCATCCTGTGTGGTCCGTATGACGTGTCTCACAGGACTGGTGCCAGGAGAACGCCGCAGAGTCTGACGCCGCGCAGCTGCCGGGGCACATACTGCGCAGCAAACATTCCACATTCCACTGAATAGCAGAATTCACTCACGTGATTTGCTGCGAACTGCTGCTGCAACAGGACTGGTGCCGCGAGAGCGCGGCAGAGTGTCTCGCGGTGCAGCTACTGGGCCACATGATGCGGGGCGGGGAGCCCTTCCTTCGTTGAAACAACAGGATCCGCTCACCTACATATTCAGCTGTGTCTGGTGCTGCAACAGGAGTGGTGCCGCGAGAACGCCGCAGAGTGCCTGGCCGTGCAGTTGCCGGGGCACATGATGCGCGGCGGGGAGCCCTTCTTGACATCGCCGCAGGAGGTTGCGGCGCAGCTGCTGCCGGTCGTGGCGTCAAGGATCCAGGACACGCCATACGTGGTGAGTTTGTCACCGCTGGTACGGGGCACATGTCTCTCTCGCCTCGCCACAGGAGGTTGCGCAGCAGCTGCTGCCGCTCGTGGCGTCGAGGCCTCAGGACATGCCGCACGTGGTCGGTGAGTAGATGAACGCAAGCACATCCGCAATGGGGCACATCCGCAAGCATCTTGTGACATCGTTGGCACTAAGCTTCGGGCAACGGCTGCTGCTGGTCGTGGCGGCGAGGCTCCAGGACACACCGCATGAGGTGAGCGCGCCGCCGCAGGCATGGGGCAGATCTGCAGTCTGGTAGATCGCCAGCTGCTGCAGGACGTGCTGTATGTGGTGAGCTTATAGACTTACTTGCATGCGGCAAGTTTCGTGCAACCCGCAAGCTTGTTGTGGTAGATCGTTGCCACAGAAGCCTCGCATGGCAGGTGCTGGCTGCCACACCGCTGTGTCTGCAGCACAACTCACATATGTTGAGATGGTGGGACCCTTCCTGTAGCGCCTGCTCATGGCGACGGCATAGCTGTCACCACTGGCGACCAGGATGCCGGGCCGACCGCTTGCACCGGTGCTAAATGCACATCGTGGGCACACGTGAAACGACCATTGCCTCCTGCATACAGCTCGCACCGCTGCTGGCGGTGCCTCCGAGGTCCATGCCTTCGCACATGCTGGTGCAGGTAGCAGCGCCAGCATTGGGAACCCTTCGAGGCCCACATGCGCCATGGCGCTGCTGCTAACCAGCAAAGCATCGACCCTGCTGCGGTTCTGCCAGCTGAAATAGTGCACAGCGCAGGACATGGGCACATGATCGAGCTTGAAAAAGATGCACACAGTGTGGGTGGCGGGCCCGCCAACACTTCCCAAACTCGCCGCCGAGATTGCTGAACAAACAGAATGACTGGGAGTCAGTGGAACGATGCACAGGTCATAGCGCACAGGGCGAGGACCTGGAACGCATTGGAGGCCCTGCGCGCGGCGTGCGCCACGGGGCTGCCAACATTCCTTGAAAACACTCCGCCATTGCCATTCCTGGAACACCAGAATGGAAGTCGTGGTATGATATGCAGGTCACAGCGCATGGCGTGGGCGCCTGGAACACGTTTGTGTTCCTGCACGCGGCGCCCGCCGCCGGGCTGCCAATGCCTCTCAAACTCACGACAGATCACTGTGGACCGTGGATGATGAGCAAAACCGAGGCTCATGTGTTTTGATATGCAGGTCATAGCGCACAGCGTGGGCACCTGGAACGCGTTCGAGTTCCTGCATGCTGCACGCGCCGCGGGGCTGCCGATGCCGAGGCATGCATTCCTGTCGGCCATGGCGGCGCCCGACATTCCGGAAGCGCAGCGGCCCTGGCGGCGGCAGCGGGACCTCTCGGAGCCCGAGTTTCAGGTGAGTTGGATGAATCTGATCAGATGACAAGCGACAACGTAGAAATTGAATGTGGGCGCCAGATATCTGGGAGGCGCAGCGGCCCCGGCGGTGGCAGCGGGATCTGTCTGAGTCCGAGCTTCTTATGGGTTGAAGAGGTGTGCTGTGATGGAGCTTGAGAAAACTCGTGAAAACTGAGTGGCAGTGATGGACATCCCGGAGGCGCAGCAGCCCTGACGGCGGCAGCGGGATCTGTCTGGTTCCCATATGGTCTTGCTGTCAGCCAAGGCGGACCAGAAGCGCAGCAGCCCTGGCGGCTCAGCGGTGGTGTATCCAAAAGAGGGCTTTCAAATGCAGGGCGCTGTCAGCTTTCTGACACTCTTCTTGCTGGTTCTTTCGTTTCCCGCCTGACGATCCATTCCGGTGTTGGACACTCAGACAGGTCAACAGCCTCAGCCCAAGGCGCAGATGATGTAGTCTGGACCTCAATGCAATCGCTGACATGCTTGTAGTCACGTGCTGCACACTCGCGCATTCGCTGCCCTTGTAGGACGAGTGTGCCACCTGGGACGTCAATGAGGTCGTCTTCACCCGGGCGCTGTGGCCGACGTACCACCAGCTGATGCGGTCGGACTTCCGGCTGTTCGACGAGTATGTCTTCGAGCACGAAGGTACATCCGATGCAGTGGGCTTGCTAGATGTGTTGGCCGTGCGGGATGCCTCCTTAGTCATGCCACCATTGACTTGAACCTTGATATGCTGTCGGATGGTAGCTGCATCATTGGGCAGTGTTGTGAGACCTGGCACAAGCAGCGGATGAGTGCAGATGGCTTGATCTCTGTGTCGCAGGCAAGCCAGCATTTGAGGTCCCCATCACGGCATTTTATGGCAGCAGGGATCAGAAGATCTCGCCGGCCATGGTAGCCGGCTGGCAGCGCTTCACAACGGCAGAGTTTGCCGTTACAGAGATAGAGGGCAACCACCTGTGGCCGCTGAAAAAGGCGGCAAAGGCCGACTGGCTGTCCAAGATAGCTGCGAAACTGCAGGAGCTGTGATCTGAGATACTTGGAACTTTGGCGCGCCAGACGGTGTCGAATTTCCAACACTTGTACATTGACAGTGTCCAATCGACCAGTTTCGTTCCATGGCAACTCATTGAGACGACAAATAGCACGACTGGTTGTGTCACATCGTGATACATTTGCAATGTCGCAACCCCCAACACACGCTCCGCAATGCGCTCTGGGTTGTTGTTGCATGTCTACGGTATGCCATCTACATGCAGCGTGCTTCCAATACTCATGTATACTTCTCTCTCCTTCGTTGAGGCCGTGCATGCTCCTTCTCAAATTCGCTGGCGCTGCTGCTCACGCCGCAATCTGACTGTTGTAGCATCAGCAGCGACGGCGGCGGGACACCTCCCAAAAACGCAGACGTAGATTCTTTCAATACGAATAGCCTGCAAGCCACAGTTTTGACTGAAAATTTCTCTTTTGGTCCTGACCGGTTGCAGTGTTGTTAGTGATGAGCCCAAAGTGGAAGGCGTGCATGCGATCTTGGTCAGAGTCAGCAGGGTGCACCTGCGCGTGAAAGTAATCCCACCTTGTCTCAGGGAGTCTGTGGTTCCGTTCGCCGGCCAATCCTCGGCAGGGAGCCTGCAGGAGGTTGCAGCACCCAAGGTCGATGGACAATTTGTTGCACTGAGTGGCCGCCGCACAGGACATGTCGGAACGCCGTTTGAACGTGGAAGCCACGCATTGCAGACGTGCACGCTTCAGAGACGCCGATTTGATGTCCCGCAAAGAATTTGGAATTGCTGCACGCCGATGGCTGCTGCGCACAGCGCTGGGATTGCGGGTTGCTTGCTGATGCTCACAGAGAGCTCTCAGAAGGCGTTGACGTCGTGATGACGTTGCAGTCACCTGCGACCTTCAGGTGTTCAGCAGCTGCTGCGATGCTGCAGCGTCGCAGATGCACTTGGCACCCTCATGACCGCCGCTGCTTATGCTGCCACATGATCACCTCTGGTATGGCCACGGCAAGGCCGCCGCCGCGGCGCAGTCGCTCCATGCCACACAGGCACAAGATGCGTTGGGAATCACATGGTAAGGCAAATGATAGATTGAAGTTGTGCTTCGTATTGCGGTGGTTGGCAAGGGGAGCTAAACCCTATCACTGCTGGACAAAACCCTGATCTCTTGCCGGAACTACGAACTTCCGTACGATCAGTTGTACACTCATACAACTGATGTCCAGCTCAGACTGGTAGCAAGCAGGCCAGATGGACCCACCGACGCGCAGCAGATCATGTGTGTGCTAGAAGGCTAGGTTCATGCGCGATGCAGCTCGTTGACCCGCACGTGATGGGTTGACCATGAGATCGGGCGTCAATCCGGCTGCGATCTTCAGCTGCGTTGCGACCGCTGTCGTCGCGGTATCCGCCTGCCTGATCTTTGGTGGCGACATCATTTGCAGCAGCCGCAGGATCAGCGTCGAATGGATTGCGTATGTTCCGCCCAGGCCGTGGCGCGGCTTTGACAGCGGGCCAGCATCGCACAGCGCACAGCCTCCAGAAGACACGCATGTGCCTTATCCGTCGCAGCCGCCCAGCTTTCTCTCCAGCCCGCGGTACGAGGCGATCTGTGCCACGGCGATGCCGGCGCCGTCGGCAACACCCAAGGGCCTGCAACCATGCTCCGTCCCAGCCCACGACGCCAGCCGCCTGGCCACGCAGCAGTGCACGCCAGCCACGCTGAGCGGCTGGAACGGCGCCGGCAGCTGGTACCGAGGATCGGACGGCCACTACCTGTGAGTTGCCCGTGAAGTGCGGCAACGGGTTGTACTGCGCCCGGCAGCCATGACAGGTGTGACATCAGTCTGAGTCAAGGCGTGTGCTGCTGTTATAGATGTGTGATGTGCAAGCAACGCTGCTCAAGTGCAGATATGAGCCGGAGCACTGCACCCTGCGGCGGCTCACAGCACAGCAGGCTCGGCAGTGCCTCAACCGCAAACTACTTGCTTTCGTAAGTGCTGAAGTCCACCCTGCTGGTGGCAATGCACAGCTGATGCACAGCAGCGACCCCCGCCCGTCTTGCAACACACGAGTATGCTGCGCACGCTGTAGGCCAGTCCGCGTGTTGTCCATCTCGATTTGCCCTGAGCGCTGAAACATGGAAATCCTGATATGCACCATTGTTGCGCAGGTGGGAGACAGCGTCACGAGGTATCAGTACCTGAGCCTGAATCACTTTCTGTCACAGGGAGTCTGGCCTGAAAGGTGTGTTTAAGTCTCATAATCTGCAACAGGTGTGCTAGTGAGTCTGCTGTGCAGCAATGACGCCGTATCGTCAGCGAGGTGATTCCATGGTCCCCTAGGTATGGCGGAAACCCTGAGTTCGGGCGCTCAGTGTGCATGGAGACCGAGTTTGACGGCGACTGGTAACTATATGCAAATGCTCAGCCTTTTCTCTTTGGTTGCTTTGCTGCAGACATTGGTCAGCGACTGGCTCAGCAACATCAGGTACATGTGCATGTGCAGGCCCGAGTTCTACAGGCACACTTCAGCGGTGCTCTCTGATGCGCATGCCGCCAAGTCCTTTGAGACTTGCAACTGCCGGCGAGAGGTGCGTCTGCATGAGAGGGGCTACAGAGGCAAGATGGTAGTATGGCCTGACAGCTGGTCTTGAGCAAAGGTTTGCATCCAGATAGCAACGCCTGCGAGTTGCAACACCATGCCCACCACCTGTGCCTCCAGCCGTTCGACTTAGTGCCGATGTGCTTTCAGCCCTTTCAAACTTAATGCACTGCGACAGGACCTTACAGAGCAGCGGACTTTCTATCTGCACTCCTTTGCGGTGCCTGGTGGCGATGCGGGGCGCCTGGCAGTCGACTTCAAATTTGTGGGGAGTGAATACGCTAATACAAAAGCATTGAAAGCAGCTATTCAGGTGTGACCTGCTGCATGGGGCCCAATCAATGAGCAGTCATGACCCTTTTGCAGATCAGCACATCATCTCCTTCGATGTCTCATTGCCATTCACATTGTTGTCCCATACCTTGACAGTCAACAAAGTCTGATAATCGCAGGGGTTTGCAATCCATCCGCCTCTGTATTCATCGGGTGCAGTGGTGTACAACGTTGGGCTTTGGGTCCCAGGTGGTGATTTGATAAGCTTCTTCGATCGGAGTCTGAGCGAGGTGAGCAGGGGCTCGCAGGTTAGTGTTGAATGCAAATGCAGCTGACGGACCAACACGATTTAGGCTCTCGATGCTGCTGGCTGCCGTTTTGGTGCAAGTGGGCCTCAGCACCGCCACAGATTTGTGGCGGTGCTCTGGAGTCCGCATCGCCGACATCTTGCGTCTTTGCATGATGTGCTACAGGTGTCGGCGGGGCTGCCCAGCCTCCTGCCACCTGACGCGCCACGCGTCCGACTGCTCTGGAAGTCCATCACAGCACACTCAGGGCCAGACACGGATGCCATGTGAGTCGCCAACCAATGCATCAGCCGAGCATCACATCACATATGCTTGCTGCACTTGCGGATGGCGTGGTGCGATGTCATCGTTGACTGTCAGCATGCCATGTATGATTGCCCGCAATGGCACGTTTGTTGGTTGTGATGACACCCAGCACCTCAGGCCTCATCCCACATATCTGAATGGTCATCAAGTATCCGTAGTACCCATAATGCCATCCACCCTTGCGTGTGTCCTTGCAGGTATGCAAAGGGTGATGCCGATGCTCGGCGGCTGCTGACGCCACCATGGGAGGTGTTTGATGCGCGGGCAGTCACGGCTCAAGCACAGGCGCAACACCTCAACTTCACATGGGATCCGGTGCGAGATTGCCGACATAGCCACACAGTGCACCTGTAACCAGGTCAACTGCGCCGCCTGAAGTTTGCAATTGTGAAACTGCCAAACATGCATCTCTCTGATTACACAAGGGCCCTTGATGCAGGTGCATTACATCCCGATCGTCTATGAGGAGCTCAACAACGTGCTACTCGACATGCTGTGCGACACCGACATGAACTTTGTGGGGCAAGCGCCTGGTTGACGCACATTCAATTAAAAAAAAGGGATATCAGAAACGCTTCAGAATGACGTTCGTGATTTGACAGAATAACTCATACTCAGAATTTATATTGCTGGAGGATGGACTGACGCAGACACTCCACACTTTGTGTGGTTGCATCGGCATGCTGATTCGATTGATGAGCCGACCCTTGCATCATACCATAGACCAGGAAAGTTGGTGTAGGTATCGCCCGAGATTCCTCGGTCCTTTTCACACATGAATGCAATCAACGGCAACACACACCTGATTAACACATGCAGACATGCACACAGAAATCAGGCAGTCAGATTGAAGGAGCATATTACAGCACTTGGACAGATCTGCTGCGGTTCGCCGCGGGCTAGCACACAGGCAAATTGAGCCCACACATGTCAAACAGACACGGTACGTCCAGACGTAGAACTGGTTCTCTGAGAGCAAGATGGCTGAGTTCGTTTTGCTGTCGCAGCCTGCAACATGTGGGCTGTGCGCCCCTTGACCCACAATCAGCTGACGCTGCTGGAGCGCAATGGGAGGCGACAGCATGAGTTGCTGTCGCCGGCATGAATCAGAGCGCCAGGTTTGGCACCCACCGCCGGGAGGCTCTGATACCAGCTCATGCCATACCACATCTGGCGCTGTTCACTTGAGGCCATGTGCGCCGTGTGGGCCTCTGTCTCGACGTGAGCCTCTTCACTCGGAGAAGCGGCCCTTGCTGCCGCTGCCCTGGCCGGTTTTGATGTCTTCATCCGTGTACGGCGTCTCCCTGCTGCTGCGGTCCGCCTCGGCGGGGCAGGCCGCGCCGTCGGCCGCGCAGGTCGGGCAGCTCGCCTCGCCCTCGCCGCTGGGGTCGTCCACAGCCTCTTGCATGCCTTTACCGCCGCCTGTGCACATTGAGCAGAGGCGCTGTCATTGCAGTGTTTTGCTTGATGAAGACTTCTCAGCTGAGCGACGCCGTCACGGACTGCCTCGCCCTCGCCGCTGGGGTCGTCCACAGCCTCTTGCATGCCTTCTTCGCTGCCTGTGCGCGGTCGAGCAAAGACCCTGTCAATGCATTTGTGTCTGCCAGACAAAGCAGCTGAAAGATGTCATTACAGCCAGCCTTCCCTTTGCCACTGGGGTCGTCCACAGCCTCTTGCATGCCTTCTCCGCCGCCTGTGCATGGTCGACCACAGGTCCCATCAATGTGCTTAGGGCTGCCAGAAGGCATTTCCTCAGCTACAAAAGGCCATAGCCGCCAGCTTGGCCCTCGCCGCTGGGTTCGTCCACAGCCTCTTGCATGCCTTCCCCACTGCCTGTGCGCGGTCGACCACAAGTCCCGATCTGCATTTGTTTCTGACGGATGGAGGTTCGTCAGCTAATCGAGGCTGCCGTGGCCGGCCTCGCCCTCGGCACTGCCGCCTCTGCATTTGGCAAACATCAGGTTCGATATGCATGAGGGTCATTGCCGTATGGCGTGAGCCCGCTGCTGGGGCCTGGAGCCATACTATTGGTACTGCACGCTGTTGCCATGCTCAACATAGAAGTATGTGAGGCAGTCGAAACTGCTCGAGAGGTGGTGCAAGACGCTGGTTGGCAAGTGCTGCAAGAAGATTGCGAACATTGCGAACTCACCGCCACCGCCGTCATCATCGTCGCCGCCCTCGCCGCCGGCCTCCAGCGGGTCGGTGGCGGTGGAGTCGTCCCGGAAGACGAGGAGGTCGAACTGCCGCCGCAGCCACGCCGTGAAGTAGTGGCTCTTGAGCTCCTGCACGAGAGACACCGCTGTGTCTTAGGACATGGAGGCTGGACAAGCCAGCGAACGCGCATCGCTGTTGAGCAGTCGAAGCTGCAGCCGCAGTCAAGCCTTGAACAAGCAGCTCTTGAGCTCCTGCACGAAGACGTCTGACAGGCCTCAGGGAATGCGGAGACTGACCACATCACTGCAATATTCAGCACAAACTGGCAGGCACCTTATCGGCATCGGTGTTGCAGTAGATGACGCCGATGGAACGCTGCAGCCGGGAGTGCTCCAGCGCCGTGACCAGCGGCTTGGGCGCATTGCGCAGGTCCAGTGCATACGCGGGCAGCCCCACCTTGTGCAGCAGCGCCTCGTGGCTGCCTACGAAAGTGAAGAAAACAGTGAGCGGTCTCGCCCACAGATGATCCGGCGGTCTGAGCGTGCTGCGCGTGCGCAGGCAGCCCCACCATGTGCAGCAGCGCCTCGTGGCTGCATGCAAAAGTCAAGGCGAGAGCATTTGGTCAGCACATATGCTACAGCCGTTCTCCAGCGGTTTGAGCCTGCCACCAGGTCCATCGCGTGTGCCAGCAGCCCACCTTGTGTAGCAGCGCCTCATGGCTGCCTACAGCAGCAAGAAGAGCGTTTGATAGGCGTGTGTGTCAGCCTACGCTACAGGCAATCCAGAAGCTTGGGGGCATTGCGCAGGTCCAGCGCGTACGCAAGCAGCCCCACCTTGTGCAGAAGCGCCTCATGGCTGCCTGCAGGAGTAATGCGAGAGCAATTGGTCAACATGTGTCAGCATGTGCTGCGGGCAGTCCAGCGATTGGGCGTGTGTGCGGGCAGCACCACCCTGCGCAGCAGCGCCTCATGCTGCCTGCAAAGCAGACAACACAAAACAGGACCAGGTGGCAGTAAGGTGCAGATTTAGTGTGTGTGTGCCAGCAGCCCCGCCTTGCGCAGCAGCTCTGTAGATATTTGCAGAGGGACAGGCGATGCACATCTCAACTCACTCAGGTGACCGCCTGATGGGGGCCACCGCGCCGGCCATATCCGCACCCTGGCAGCAGCATGCACAGCAGCGCAGGATTGCAGCACAGGCAGACGAGGCGGGCACGCCGCACCTTCTGTGGCGGGCCGCAGCTGCATGCGCTCCACCGGCCCGTTCCACTCAGAGGCTGCCGACACCTCTCCGCCATACGCCATCTGCCCCACGATGTAGACCCTCTCCTCCCCATACCTGCGTGCAGTTGCAACATGCGATTGCTTGATATTGATCACACTTGGCACTTGCGCACCCGCCCCATTGGAGGCCAGCTGTCCCACAGTGTGCTCCTTGTCGCAGGAGTGCCTCATCACAGCAGCAGGAAACTAATGTTACACGAATCAAAACACAACTTCCGCATGGACAGCGCACGGCTGTGATTCACTCTGCTTTGTCCTTGCACAGTGGCAGTCATCAGCAAGCGACAGCACAAACGCACAAAGGCTTGCTGTCAAACAGACGATCGTCAGTTGATGACAGGCCAAGCCAGACATGGGATTGCAGCACGTGACGCACTTCTCCCGCAGCAACTGCCCCAGGTTAACCTCCCCTCTGCGGCGGCCCATGCACGTGTTGCGTGCGTCGCCCAAGTGGCTGTTGTGCGCCCCTGCAGGAGAAACATGCTGGCCACGTCTGTGCCACGAAAGGTTTCGAGATGCCACTAGGCGCAGCGCATGATGGCATGACGCTGCCATCCTCCACAATTGCGGACGTCGCTGCGAGTGACAGCTTGACTGTGGCAAGCTGCATCGAGAAGGAGGTGGAAAGGATGCAGCAGACTCACATACGACGACCCGCGGCCGCTGAATTTCGCGCTTTGACCCCAGGTACTCGTGCAGGTGCACCGCTGTCTCCGTCATGTGCTTGTCCCGCACATTCCATGTGAGGTCCTCCGCAAAGAACATGGACCTGAAAGCAGGCGAATGAATGGTTCAATGCATGCGCAATCAAGGTTGCCATTCTCAGGTCAGGCCCCTCACAGTACAGCACATGCACACCAACATGTACAGCTTGCATGGCAGTCAAGCATACCTGTAGTATTCCTCTGCCCCTTTCACGACGCGTGCATTGGCCACTGCTGCAAATTCTTTCTCGAGTTCGCCCAGGGAGCCCCTGCCATCATGTTTCCGCTCACCGACCTGGGATGTCAGACTTGGACACCTTCAGCGCGTTTGATATTTGTGACTTCATGGGCCTGTCGTTTGTCACTGCTGACATGCTCAGCTGTGTAATATTCTGCTAGAGATGTCTTCGAAGATCCACACTGTGGCGGCATCACACATGTAGGGCATCTGGACCAGCTGGCCCACGGCAACTACCCCACACCCGAGGCAGCCCATTGCCAGCGTCGGTGTCTTCAGCACCACATATCAAACTGCTCGAGACAGGAATGCTGCAAGGGAGAGTGCTGACCTTTTTGAGCATCTCCACCATCTGGCCCACGGCATCGGCCTCGCAGCCCGTGCTGCCCTTGGCCAGCGAGAACGCGTAGCTGATGGCGTCCGCGCCGTACCTGCAGTCACGCTGCACGTCAGTCCCGAACCTGCGGCACACCGAAAGGCGCGGGTAGTCCCAGACCTGCGGCCTGAGGCGCCAGGCAGGCCGCAAAAGCCAAACCTGCTGCATGCAATGCTCTTGACGGAACGTTGCCAGGCAGAGGCAGCTCTACCGTGCATGCCACCTGCGTAGGCAGCTCCATGTGCCGACGCTCACCGGAGGCAGTGGCGACTTACCCCTGGCGCTGGGGCGCAGGGTCCTTTGATCCCATCACTGGGGTTTTGCATATCAACAGCCAGGCAGCAGCTGCAATGGTGACTGGACTTTCCATCCCAGCCCGCTCATAGCTCAAAGTACAGCGCTGATCTTAAGGGCTGGTCTTACGGGTGGTCACGCACTTGTCGAAGCAGCCGTAACGTTGACGCGCCCGCTGCGCCGCCTCTGGGTCCGTCTCGTCCAAAAATTTGATGACGGCATCCGACGACGCCGCCAGCGAGTAGATGTCCAGGCCGTAGAAGCCGACTTTGCTTGTGAGCTCCTGTTGTGATTGCAAGGCACAGGGTCAGCACATTCAGCGGATGACTGCATGCTTGTATGTATGCTTGCATGCATCTGAGAGTCAAAAGCACAATGGCAGCTCGGGCTGGCGCTGGCTGCTCTGCTGAAAACAATGCGCTTACCTCGTCTTCGGGTATGATGGCATTGCGGGCATGCAGCCATGCAAGGAAGGCCACCACTTCCCTGCATGAAGATTGGCAAGTGTCATGTGCTGTATCACATGAATCGCTGCCCACGCACACTGACAGCCCGAGAGTGTCCTGCGAGTGTGCCTCGCAAAATGCATGCATACAACTCTGCAATTACGCCTTAAAAGGCTCACCTGTTCCTCCACATCCATGTGGGGAAGCGCTGCACAGCAGAAGGTATGCACCGGTCACTTGCTTTCAGCATACGGTGAAACACACACTAAATCCGTAGTGTGACCAGAGCATAAAGCACAGAACACAGCAGCAGTAGCAACAGCAGCAGCAGACACACACACCGTGAAGTCTGACAGGGCGGAATCCGCATCGCTATCATTGTCACTGAGGTGCTGAGCCCACATGTTGGCTCTGAAGGCGTCTGGAAAATCTGGAGGGGCAAGTCAACCAGGTTCAAGCACGATCTTCTCGCCTGGACATCTCACACAGTCAGGACGCTCTCATTACACATTTGCATTGCAAGTCCTGCTCAGAGTCGTGTTGTACCTGCTTCTGTGGCAACGCCGCTGAAGCCGCGCCGCTCGATGAGCAGCTTCGTCACGTCGCTGCGCAGCTGGTAGAACTCGTGGGTGCCGTGCGATGCCTCGCCGAACAGCACCTGCCGGTTTCGATGCACATGCATGTTTGTCAAGACAATCCGACTGACGTCACACATGAGAAAATGTGCTTGTCATCATAGAAGCGCAGCTGAGATGCCTCCGCACGCAGCAGAGCTGCCATCTGCAGAACTCACCCAGTCCGCGGACTCTGGGATCTGAGCCGCCACAACCTCAGCGTCATCGACGCCCTCCAGCGGCACAGCAGCATCGCGCAGCGTTGCGACCGCATCCTGGTCTGACATCCGTGCCGCCATCGCGTCTCTGGCGATGATGCCGGCCACCAGGGCCTTATCCGTCAGCGCCTCGACGGCGCCTCCGGTGAACACAATGGCGACTGTGCTTTGCCAGACCGCTGCGTGATGCGCGGGGCGGGTGTGGTGGCACAGGGCGCCCCCTGGAAAGTTTGACGGGCCTGTGATTGCTATCTACAGAGTGATGTTGCCAGTTGCTGGGTCAGCTGCTGAGGGTGCCAGGCGTCGGCCTGATGGTAGGCCCAATCTGCAGACTATCTGGTGGATGAGACGGAGAGCTGTTCGATAGCAAGGCTGTGCATGCAGAGCGCAAGCGCAGCTGAGATGCTTTCGGATTGAAGCAACCGGTTAGTCGCAAGTAAACGTTGCGCCTGCAGCGCGACCCAAGAGCTACAACTCTGCTTTCACTCCCAGGACCCCTGGCGAAACGGTGTTGATTGCCGTAATGGGCGGCCGAGCCAGCGATGACAGCCCAAGGTGCTCTCAATGCAGATGAGACTGCCGGACCGAAACGCTGCAGTGCATGTGCGTACGAGATGGCTGGCAAGATCTTGAGTGGGGGTGTTGGCTGCGCCACGACTTCCGTGGCGCAGGGGGGAACTCATCATTTGAAGGGATGCTGTAGACGGAAATTTGCCTGTCACCATTTTTTTGCCACAGGAACTCAGGAAGCCACATGCAGTGAATTTGCAGCAGGGGAAGGTGGCCAAGAGCAACAGTGCAATTACCTGATGTGTGCGCGTATAATTTGCCGCGCAATCTTGTCAGAGGAAACGAGCTGTCACACGTGTGAGAAATGGCAGAAGTGTGAGCAATGAATTTCACGGTTGAAGCGTACGAGTTGTGTGCCGACAGTCGCGCTTCATGTGCTTCGGAGCCAGCACACCACAAGGATTCAGTCGTTTCGCGATACCGTGTCTCAGAGAGATTGCTGTGTGTTGTGGCGATCACGCTCCAGGGTCTCGACAGGGTGCCGTCATGACAAGGTCTGGTGCAGCGGCGGGCAACTAAGCTAAAAGCTGGCCGGCCAATGGACGCAGAGCAGCATGGCAACACGCCCCTTCTGGCAACTCTGCGTCGCTCCCTGCACAAGCGCACAGGGTGGGCTGCACATTGGAGGCCTGCACAATGCACCAGCTGTGGGCGCACACAGTGGTACCGCAAAGCATAACATCCTGGCCGCTTTGCTGCTGTGCAGGCTCATCCTGGGGCTGGCGCTGGCGATCGTGCTGGTCTTGTACTGGACGCACGAGCCGAGCGAAGGGCTGGTGCTGCATGACCCTCCCCATGCGCGCACGCCTGCGCTGCTGCGGCACATGTTCATCTGCGTCAGTTTTGCGTGGCGGCCACTGAAGATCGTGTACCTGAAGCAGGCGAGAGCCCTGCACAGTGAGCTGTGCTGCAATGCATCCTGAAACAGAGAGTGCTGCGATCGATGTGTCTCAGTCATTGGCGGTGCTCAGCATACTCCAGCATGTGAGTGGAACAAAGTGCACTGACCAGCCATTCAAGGCACTGTCACGTATGCTGTGCGTCTTTAAGACGCCGACGCTCATGTTGTAACACCTCTGGGCGGCAGGCTCGGCCCGGTGCTGCGGCAGTTGCCTGATTCTGCTCTTGCTGGCGCCGTTGCTCTGACTCGCTCGTGGATCGCCTGCCGCCGCAGATCGCGATGCGATCGGCGACGTACCCCACGCAGGTGGACATGTGCGTCGTCTCGGACCAACCGCCAAAGGTGCAGGCGCTCGTCGGCACCTGGGACATGCCGCACGTCAGGGTCTGCGGCACCCACAACCAGCTCAACGCCTCGGAGAAGTACGCACTGCTGTACGAGCACCGCGACACGCTGGCAGAGGCGCACCAGACAGGTGGGCACGCACCCAAGGTCAAGTAAATAGGGGTCTTCACCACCAGACAGGTGGGCATGAATGCACAATGAAGTCAAAAGGGATGCGCGTCATTGCTGTGTCAATCACCGTGAGGCTCTAGCGAAAGCACACAGGCTGGCTGGGTGGCAACTGGGGTATGCTGTTACTTGCATGCTCACGGCGCTACCGCCACGCATACTTTAAGCCTGGACAGCGTCACAGCTCTTTCATTGAGTAGGATCCATGCAGCATTGCCCTGTGCAGTGGCATGGACCGCTCAGTGCGAGCCTTTGGATTGTCAGGGCGGTGTTCTGCTCTGCAGGAAAGTACTCGATGTTCATGTACCTGGAGGACGACACAGACGTGCCGTGGCCAGCGCTGCTTTCATGGGCAGCGGACACAGAGGTGCGATCCATCAGGGGCATTTGCAGAGCATGCCTGAACTCCCTGCTTCAGAACCTGAGAAGTCTTGCTGCTAGAAGCAGTGGCGAGATGTTGCTTCCTCGTGCAGCAGCCCTGAATGCATGTCGGAAGCTAATCACGCATGTCGACTGCTGCAATGCTTACAACAGAATCACGAGACGCTACAGCCTACGAAAGGGACGGGAGCAATGTCGTTCTCTGGAGATGCGTCGCAGGTGCTGGAACCACTGGGGTTTCTGCGTCACTTCTGGCGCACCGAGGTTAGCAACTTCACCGGCAACCCGGTGTTCCTCGACTTCCTACGACCAATGAACCTCAGCGAATGGAACAGGTGAGGCAAAACCATCGGCACCTGCACAGGCTCCGTGCTGCACAAGCGAAAGGCTACGGCGTGATGAGCAGCCGCACAAAGCGCCCCTTTTGAGCCTGCGGCACATGGTTTCACCCTAGTCTGTGGCACACAGTTGCAACCATGCGGCCGCCTTGTATGCCCTGTGTCCGGCACTGCACTGGCATTCGCAACAGCGCTTCGTGCCTTCGAGCCCTGCAGGACGCTGCATCTGGAGGACGCGCAGCTGCCGCCCCCGGGAGCATGCCGGGTGCAAAACCCTAAGGCGCCGTTCTGGAGCTGGCGGGAGGGTCCGCCCGGGTGCCGCCACCAGCACTACATCCAGCTGGCGTCACCGTACTATGGCATGTACACAGCGACGCCTAAGCAGCTGGTGTGCTGGTTTCGTTCTGCTTGGCCACTTGTTCTTGACTTTGGGGCCACAAGGAGCTGGCATCGCTATGTGGCATGTGCACATCGATGCTGGACCATCTGGTGTGCATTCGTGTTTGACTCAAACTGCTCCCTTCAAGGCTGCTGCTCTTGACATGGGGATGTTCGGGGCAGAAACAACTGGCTTGGGTATGCTACGGTGTAGGACATAAAAATGGTGACGCCCAGCCAACCCGTGCGCCCGGATGCAATGGCTTCCACCAATGCATCCCTCAGAACATGATCAGCGACCGTTGCACATGCTGTGATGGCGCCAGATTGTCATGCTGCCCTGGCGTGCCGGCGCTATATCGTGTGAGTGTCACACAAGTCCAGTTGCATGTCAATCCTGGCACTGTTTCGATGACTAGTGCCTGCTGCTCTTTTGCAGAAACCCTTCATGGCGGTGCCATACTGGAGCAACACCGGCACGCTAGCAGCCATGAGATGCCAGTGGTATATCCTGGAAACATCACACAAGACCAGCTGTGCATGGCACACTCAACACGGTCCTGATGGCTGAAGTGCTGACATGCTGATACTTGGACAGGAGCGCTTCATGGCATCGCCATACTGGAGCAAGGCTGGAGCGCTGGGCGCCAAGATCGAGCGGGCGGACTACCAAAACCTGACGCCCATGTACGGGAACTGGCCGTGGGGCTACCCCGAGCGCTCGACGGCCATGATCCAGTTCGTGGACCGCCCCGACGGCTTCTGGAGCCGCGGCGTGGTGCCCTACGACCCGGACCTGCGGCAGCTGCCGCCGATCGGACGCATCGGCCACGAGCGCAATGGCTACCGCACAAGCAATAGGAAGCAGCTGGACGTCAGGGGCATCTTTCAGCCCGCCGGCACGGACGTCTCGCGCTTGTGAGTGATCCAGTCGCCCTGTCCGGAGGGAGGGGGCCCGGGACTTCCCGCGCACTTTGTTTCGGACGGGGGCGGCAGCCGGGCCCCCCTCCGTGGCCCTTTTGGCCTTCTCTTTTGTGTTGTTGTGGAGTGTGGGGGAGGCTGTGCAATTCAGATCCAAGCAGCGGGTGTCTATGGCAAGTTCCAGCCCACCGGCGCAGCTGTGTTGCGCCTGTGACCACCAGGGACGTGTGACTGTGTTCACCTGCCAAAAAGCCTGGACGCGGCTTTGCTAGATAGGACAGATAGGTTGGCTGTGGCTGGCTCAGCAGCAGGCAGCATGTTGGGTTGGTGCCCATGGTGTTGGCATCCAGCAGTAGCTGCAACTTGCCCAGGCTTGTCGCATGGCCCGAGGCCGGAGGAGGCCGTCTGGCAACATTGGGGCAACATGACTGGGTGACTATGTGACCCTTCTTTGAGCCATTGGCTTGCAGTGTGACTGTAATCAAACATGAGGGCGACTCGGAGGTTGTAAGTGCTGTGATGCATATGTATCAGTGTTGTTTGTGTCATAGAGCTCGGTTGCGCATGGTTGCTATCCTGGCGCACTTGTAACACTTGCCGTGCCCGTGAGTCAACAGAGCAGTGACTATGCAACTTGAAGTCATAACATTGCTGAGGGCAATTGACCCTTTCGAATCAGCAAATACTCAAAGCAAAAGGGGCAAAGGACCCCCAACATAGGGCATCTGAACATGCACACGACTAGTAACTGGAGCAAGGTTCGCGGACGACTGCGTGTCATAAATGACAGCATGATCACATTGCGGAGCATGTAGCGGACCGAAACTTCACGAGTTTCTCGCTGTGACCGCCTCACAATCAGCAAACATCGGTTCTAAGGCCAGTAGTGGATCCTGAGACCGCGGTCCCGGAAGCCGCGGATCTCGTTAATGACGGCTGGCAGCTTGATCTTGAGGCCCGTCCCAAAGCTGCTGCGCATCTCGCCGATGTCGAAGTGGATCTCTGTGAAAAACTCCGCGATCATGTCAATGACGCCATCGTCCAGCTGCTTCAGCAGCGCCTGCTCAATTGGCTCGTTGTCGATGTCCTGCACAGCAGTGCTCACATCTGTTAGCACATCACTGCCTGATCGTGGAGCACAATCAGGTGGCTTTCGGCAGAGCGCTGTTGCTGCTGGCCTCTGCAGGCGACTCGACTCAGCGTCATTGTGCACGACCGCGAGTCGCTGCAATGGCTGGGCCCAGATTCGAGACTGCAAATGGCCTCCCTTGACAGGCTGCTGCAGTGTGCGGCCACCAAGCTGTGCGTGTGTCCCGCAGACATTGCAACGCTTGGGAGGCGACATGTCGGAGGAAGAAAGAGTCAGCAACTCACAAGCTTGAAGGCGACGTAGTCGCCGGGCTTGTACAGGCGCCGCAGGATGTTCAGCGGGTTGCGCGGATCATCTGGATCGACCGAGCATGGCACATTGCGGAAGTGCATCTTATGGCTGCAGGGGCACAGCACACCAGGGTCAGGCAGCTGTCTGGCTAGTCTCCAGCCACACTAGCATGGTAAGGCAGGTTCAGGTGCAGCTTGCATATGACAGAATTGTGGGGCGCATAGTAGCAGGAGGATCTAGTATCCCTTGCACCGAGTCGTGCGCAGGTGTTGCAAGTACAACCATGACCAAGAAAACTGCACCAAATCAGCAGGTTGGCCAGCAACAAGCACCTGAGGTGGGGCGGCCACTCCTTCCAGTACAGCTCGTCATCAATGTGCGTGATCTCCCACCCTGAAGTGAAGAGTGGATGGTACACTGTGATAGTTGACATATGGTGGTTCGCCAGCACCGCATGCTGGATGGCCGCTCAGGGCGTAAGCAGGGGGCATTGCAACCCAACAGCCAGCACTAGCACCAGCGCAGTGGCAAGATGCTGCAGCATGATTGGTGCACGCACCAAATATCTCGTCAAATTCGATGCCTTTGTCGCCGAAGACGCTCATAAACCAGGGCAGGCTGCCGCTGGAGAACCGCCCGGTTCCCAGATCTGCACCCCTAACCAAAATGGTTGGCTTTCAGTTGCACTGAAGACTCGGGCATAACAATCGCGCAGTGCTGGATCCAGTCCGCAACAGCACCCCGGCTAGGGCGCTGGTCGGGAGACTCCCAACACACATTCCTGCACTCAGCTAAGCACCCCTCAACATCAACAGCACTGGACAGCAGTCACAAGTCTAGGAGGCATGCAGTCACGAATTTTGACACGAGGCAGCCACTGAAAAAAGAGTCAGCGCCGATGCGAACATGCCTGGTCACAGAATGTCACATCTGAGACCCCCCCTTCGGGAGCAGACCAAACTTCGAGAAGAGTTGCACACAGCTGATTGCATTGCTGCAGCCGCTGTGCACAGCAGCAGCCACCGTGCGCAAGGCTGCGGTTGGCAGTGCGGAGCACAAGATGCCCTGCAGACATATGTGTGCATCCAAAACCCACAATCTGCACGATCTTGCGCCTGCAGCCGGAGACCATCGGACTGCGCAATGCTCTGCACCACAAGTGAAGCAGGACAAGATGACTATCAGCAGGTGGTCTATGTTGGATACTCACCAAACAGGTATTTGCGACCAGGGTATAGCGCCGTAATGACGTCCACTGGGAGCGGCTGGATGATCATATACCTGCGCGCAGGTTGCAGGCAGAGGTCAGGTGTGCTGCAGGGTGGCACAGCAACCGCGCGCTTTACAGGAGGGACGATCGTGGGAGAGGCATGGGGAAGTGCGTATGGCAAGCAGGCTCACACAAGGCGGGGGGCAACAGCCGCAGCAAGTTCCTGAGTTCTGTACCAGAGGCAATCATTGTGACAGCACCGCTGGCTGCAAGAATGCCATTCCTAGGGGCAATGCTGCAGCTCGCTGAAGAGTTGATTTTTGCTGTGCAAAAGGCGCACCCCTTATTCTCGATCGTCCTCCGCTCTCTTGGCAGCGTGCCGAGGCAGTCCACATCTGGATGCGCCTTGCACCATGTCAGGTAGTTGGCCTGCACAGGCAACACACTCTGGTTCATGTATACGAGACCCAAGCAGGACCGCATCCTCTGGCCGGCGCTGCATGAACCCCACAGATGCAGCAGATCATGCAGTGGGCGTGTTTCTGTGACCGTTGTCCAGCAGGCGTCGACTGCCAAACACTGGGCTTCCGTGATATCAAAAAGGGATTCAGAAGCACCCCGCCGCTTCAGAAATGGCTTGTGCTGCGGCGGGTGAGACACTTTACCATACAATGGCACTGACCTGTGGCACCAAGTTTGCCGGGACCATACCGAATGAGTGATAAGCGCACACGTGTAGGGACCCGGACCTGGTCGTGCGGCGGGTCATGCGCGAGGTCTACGAAGTCTGGACGATCTGGCCGCTTGCAGTAGGGCCCGGCTGTGGGATGGCGCAGGAGCCCCACCAGCGGCTCGATGGGCGTGCGCACCTGCAGAGATGAGCAGAAGTTGGACATGGTTGTAGGCTGGCGGCACCGCTGTGAGTGTGGTGTGTGCTGCCTCGCTTCGGCCATGCACCGTGCCCGTGTGGCTGCTGATTTGTGCCGCCGGATCTGGTGGGGTCCCCTGAAGGGGTGGCTGCGAAGACTGCTGGCAGCTGTTCACCACTGCTGTGCGCAGAGCAGCAGCGGAACCCCGTTGTACTGAACGCACCTCATCGCCACTGCAGCTGTTTCGGTGCCGGAAGTGCGAGAACACCTGCAGACCAGGTGCGTGCATAGGTTGAGACATCCTGCGACACCCATACACGCGAACATGCAGGCCGCTTCACAGGTCGGCTGGGCCCCGTTGCAGCAACTGCTGCTGCCCGGCTAAACGGTCGCGAAGGCAAACCACGGGAAGACACGACGAACACATGGGGCCACACCTTGGTGTTCTGCATGGCCGGCAGCTCGGCTGCACTGACACCGCGCGCGAATGACGTATTCATCTTGTCGATCCAGGCGTCCACCAGGTCCTTCTGCGCCCGCATCGTCTTGCACGTCTTGTTCTGGTACTCTTCTGCATTGATGCGCCATTCCTCCTCCCACTCGCTGGGCTCGTAGGCGATGAAGTCCAGGGTGCACTGCTGCTTGCGGCGATTCAACAGTGAGGCCACCCCGTGCACCTTTCCCGTCGCCCCTGACGTTGAGCAAACACCAGTTTCAAGCTGCTTCTCATCTGATGTATGGCACAGGTGCATGCATGCAGGCACGACTCGTCGTCGTGCATCAGCCACCTCTGATGACCGGGAAGTGCAGCTGCACCTGCAGGAACTGAGCCACTGTGATGCAGCAGCAACAGGCAGATCGCAGCAATTCCAAGTGCCGCGCCACCGACGATCAGGCGAGTGCTGCCGCTGTCATGAGCTGATGGCTTCATCCTGGAGCGGCCAATCGGCACTTCACCGGTCGTCCTCGGCAGCAGGGATCGGCATCATGTCATGAGCGAGCGATCAATGAGATCAAGCAACTGCTGGGCGATACATACCAATCGTGTGGCCGGGTGCATCGTTTGTAATCGCGGACTCATGAGTACTGCTGTTGGTTGGCTGTTGCGAGATGGAGCTGTTGAGACGAAATCATTTGTCATGCCAGGTCAACAGCCGGGGACCGGCATCCCAGAAGGCTGCGTCAGATGTAGTGGTCGACACAGGACCAGCTGCCGTGCAGCACAGAGCAGTTGCCAGCAGATATTGCCACAAGACTGCGGATTATCGCAAAGTCGAGACTGACTAACTGTGCGACGCTGCTCCCCTGGCTCCGGCACTGCCTTTTGGGCACTTTCGGCCGCTGCTGTGCAGCCAGATTCTGTGATAGTTGTCCTGTCGCACTTGTTATTGCTGCCAGCTGGGTCGGCCGGGGCTCGCAGGCGGCTCCGCTTCAGCAGCCGACACCACACAGTGATCGACGTCACCATGCGTCAAAGTTCATGGTCGGCTGCTGCGCCGGCTTAGGCTTGGCGGCCACCTTGCCGGGCGGCTGCGCTGCTGCTGCCGCTGCCGCTGCTGCGGGCGTCGCTGCCGCCCTGCTGCCCTCTGTCCCGCTGCCGCCAGGTGCCGCTGTCGCCGCCGCCGCCCCCGGCACCACCGCCGGCAGATACTTGCCGACTCCGGTGCGCACCTGTTCATTGGAGGAACAACCAGAAGCTCGCGGTGTTGTCAGACGCTCGCGCGCTGTCAGAAGCTCGCTTCGGAAAGGACTTGCAATCTCAAGCGTGACAGGCAGGCGTGCTGAGCAGGAAGACAACCAGGCATGATGGCACCGCAGTGCGGCAGATGCAGCAGCAGGGAGCTCGAGCGCTGTGTGCCGATCCACCTGCTGGGAGGCTGCGCGGCCTGACGGGTTGCTGAACCAGGCGCCCACATTGTCCTCGGGCCCCGGCGGGTGCAGATCCTTCTCTGCCTGCATGCACAAGGGCATATATCAAAGACTCAGCTGTGTGAACCGAGAGTCTGTCGCACACGCCAAGGCAGGCCCCGGCAGTCCCCTTTGATGAGTCCGAGTGCCACAGAGCTGCTTCGGCGCGCTGGCCGACATGGATATGGCACTGCTGAGGCAGGCCGACTGCAGGTGCATGTTCGGCCATCCGTCAATCACCTTTGCTTTGGCCTCGGCTTCCGCCTTGGCCTCCGCTTCGACCTCCTCCTTGTAGGGGTCCACAAACACGGTGCAGCCTGTGATCTCGATGTCCTGCACATCACATGCGATGAGCTTTGTCGCCGGGCTTTGGGCTGTCCAAATGCAGCTGATGACACCATGCATGTCTGAGCTTTCACACCCAACACACAGATGCATTTGCTACCCCGAGGTTGCTCTCTATTTAAAGATATTAGAGAGCAACCTTGGGGTAGCAATTGCATCTGACAATTGCGACCCCGTTTCATGGCAGATAGACCCTACCTCTCCATGACCTTCAGGGTTCAGCAAGTTGCAATACTACACGGTCCCACATGGGGACAGACGTGTACCTCCTTCGGTCGGTCATCTTCATCGACAGGCACCCTCTCCATGGCGGTCAGGGTCTGCAGGCCGCCCACCACACGGCCAAACACGGTGTGCTTGAAGTCCAGGTGGTGCGCGGACTTGTACAGGATGTAGAACTGGCTGCCATTGGTGTGCGGCCCGCTGTTGGCCATCGCCAGGACGCCCCGCCCTGTAGCAGATGCAGGGGTGCAACATATGTGGTGTACACAGTGGACTGTTGCACCCCAGAAACTGATCTCCTGATATGCAGTCTGCGAAGCACCTGTGCCAGCACATGCACCCCTGCACCAAAGGGCGACGCCGCCGGCGCCTCTCTGTGGCAGTGAACAAAGCCAGGGCCCAACATGAGGGCTGCTATGGCTGTCACACAAGCGCAGGCCCGTGCAGCTGCCAGCAGATACGCAAGGCAAGCTGCAGCGGTGGACCTGAGTGCAGCAGGCGGTTGTCGCACTCGTCCCTGAAGTGGCCGCCATAAATGGACTGCCCGCCTGTTCCTGTACCCGTGGGATCGCCACCCTGCAGCAAGCAGGATGTTCTTGTATGCATTGATCATGACACATGCCTGCCAGCTGCAGCCGACAAGGTGTGCAGTCTACGACATCAAGGTGTGAATGATGGCTTCGACGCTCCTCTACAGCAAGATGGCTGCGGGGCGGTGGAGTTTGTGGTTGTCCTAAATGCATAAAGTGCACCTGGATCATGAAGTTCTTGATGCTGCGGTGGAACTTGGTGCCCGTGTAGTAGCCCTTGTCCGCCAGCACCAGAAAGTTCTCCGCTGCACGAGGCGCCAGGTCCGAATGCAGCTCAATGTTCAGGTCGCCTGTGTGCAGCCAATTTAATCAACTATTGCTAATTGATGTATGGTTTGTATGCGCTCTGCTGCATCCCAGTGTTGCATGGCAGCTTGGCATTGAACGACTGCCGGACTCGTGGTGGCTGATTTGAGATGCTGCCGCACAGCTCAATGAGCAGCATCTGCATCACATGCTGCTGTGAGCCTCTTTGCAATGGCACTACCGCCAGGAAGCTGAGCTCAGTTCACCGTGTGTGGTGGATATCCGCAGGTACGCCTTCTTCTTTGGGCACCGCTCCACGCGCTCCGTCACCCGATGGTTCTTAGTGACGACGTCCTGTGCTGTGCTGGTGAACGACCTTGACGCCGCGCCTGCATGTGCCAGGATCCCATGGGCGATCAAGGTGACAAGCCTGCACTATGGCATCAAGAGAAGAGGCATCGCATGCTTGCAGCTTGCAATGCTCCAGTGCGCTCCTTGCGCATGCCCCCGGGACGAGTGCGGAAGCTACCTGCCCCCTGTTAAACATCTCGTTGGAGCAGCACCGTTACCTGTGGTCTGCCGCCGCTGCCTAAGCCAGGCGCTGCTGTAGCGGCAGTGGAACCAGGTCATGTGACCCGGTCGTCTACAGCAAAGCAGCAAGCTGGGGTACACGGTCGCCACAGTTTCTGGGAAAGGAAATCATCTTACCTGTGGTCTGCTGCCGCTGTATGAGCTTCGCACTGCTGGTGTATGGCAGCGGTGCCGGCCCCGCGTCCGGCGTCGGCGCGGCGCCAACAGTCGCGGTGGGGTCCTTCTTCTGCTTCTTCGCCGCCCGAGCCAGCCAGGGCTGCTGCTCCGGGTCGTCGGTGTTCCAGGTGGAGGTCCCAGGCTTGAACGCTGCCTGCATGATAGGCGAGATGACACTGCTGAAGAAAATGTTGTAAGTCTTCACGACTGCGAGAAACGAAGTGTCTTGCTAGTGCTATCCTTTGGGAATATCCAGATGCCGAATACAGGCGCTCGGCCTGGTCTGCAAGCAAGTGCATTTGGGTTTGCTGTCTGTTTATCGAATCCCAGCGGCGGCAGCTCCCCACGGAACGCTGCCATGCAGGCCCTGCAGCCGCTAGTGGGCCTCGAAGATCTGGGCGCCTGCCGGAGATCATGAGTACATGTGAGAAATCAGGGAGATATCCAGAAATTGACCCCAGCTCACCGTGACAGGCTGCCGCTTAGGCGCCTGCAACCGCGGGTCGGGCCCCGAGTGTTCTGCAGCGCCATTGCTGTCTGTGGCGGCTGCGCTGCCGCCGGCCATCTCGCCTGCCTTCTTGGCTTTGGCCGCCGCCTGCGTCTGCATGAGCAGGTTGTGGGCCTGCGCCTTGGCGCCGCCGCCGCCCGCCTGCCACAGAATGCACCGAGCTGATTGTGCAAAGATGGACAGCTGAAGCACTCCACGGTGTCATGAAGCGTACACAACATGCAAGACGAAAACTGGGTGTGGGCGATTGACCATGGCAGATCTACGACTCAGGCCAAACCCTAAACCCACCTGCAGGGCTGCGCCAGAGGTGCTGGTAGCCAGTGATGACAGCACCCGCTGGGCGTCCTCGCTCCGGAACTTGAGCGAAAACTCTGGGTCTGCCTGCAGCAAGCGTGAGGAAAACACGTGTCGGCCAGCAGAAGAGGCTGGTGGAGGACGGCCGCCAGAGGCTTGAATCATCACCTCGCACTATGTACAGGCTAGACAAGGTCTCAAAGAGTAAGCATATTGGGCAGCTATCCCACCTCCTGAGCCGCCTTCTCCTCGTCAGACAACAGCTTCAAGTCCCGCTTCACATGGTCAAACTTCACGATGTTGTGCCGCTCGAGCTGCGTTGGGTCCTGAGTGTTATGACAAGGGCTGGCCATCAGCTGCAACTTCCTTTACAGTGTGGAACTGCAGCTGCATATAACTTCTCGACAGCATTCAAGGACGGCATTGAGGCCATACGCAACGTGTGCAAATGCAGCGTTGTCAGAAGTAGCGAGGCACCTGCAGGTGGATGATGTCCTTCCTGGTGAAGGGCTCATCGGTCAGCAGATCCTTCCAGTACTTGGGCTTGATGTTCAGCTCCTGCAGCGCCTGCGCAGTCAAGCAGCACTGCAAATCGGGCTCTGAAGCGTCACAAGACGAGAGCAAGAGAACTCACGTTCATGTGCATCTTCCAGAGTACATGTGTCATCTCCACAGCGCGTTCTCACCTCATAGCAGTACACATTGCCTGTCGGCCGTACCGCCACAATGTGGGTGCTCTCAGTGAACACCTGCACATGCATCCTGTATGCGTCAGCCTCTCAGTGCAGTGGCAGACCAATACGATGATCAGCGGCACCGTCGCAAGATGCCACTCCTGCAGAACCTGACCTTGTGCAGCACCGGGCAGTGGTATTGGCCCTCGGCATTCTTGGCAAAGTGAAGGGCAATGACGTCCTTGAGGCCCAGCGGCTCGCCGGTGACCGGGTGCCGCTTGAACTTCTGAATGTAGGACACGATGTTCACGATGTCGTAGACCGTGCCATCGGGCGTGCACGCCTGCAGAGCAGCACCAATGGTCGTCATGCATTGGCAAGACTGCGGCATGTCTGCAGAGCTGAGTGGCACAGCGGCCACCTCAAGGCCATGCGACAAGCAGGCTACCAGAGGGCAGCAGCATACTGTCATCGATGTGACTGGTGTGTGGTGGCAACGAGACGGGTTGAGGCGGGACCACATCATGTGCACATCATGCGCGCTCACCGCATCCTCAAATGGCAGCAAAGATATGGCACAGCAGAAAAATGGCAGACGCCTGTAGTCCGTCTTTGTCGCTTCTTTGTAGCCGCCACCTTCCGTCTTCCACTCCGTCACTGTCATGTACCCCCGATCCTTTGCCTTCGACTTGCGCCCCATGCCGGCAGATGTGGGTTATTACGAGGTGTGTTTTGCCTGGACCATCGGCATCGGCCTTCAGGCGACGGAGGAACAACCTCAAACTTCAGCGAAAGTCTGGCAGCGGCCGGTTGCTGCCGTTCTCCATTCGCCACACTGCCAAGTGAATTGGGTGCCACTGGTTCCCAAAATGGTGTCGGCTGCGCAAGCGACAGGTGCAGGACTTGTCTGGTCAATTGCGCTTGCTGCCAGTGCTGCAAGGCAGGGTGCAAATTCGCTTTTTTGTGCCCAGTGCATGCGGGCAAATGGCACTGAGCGTGATCACCAAAACACACGTCAGGCTGGCGGAAATTGTGACGGGCGTTGGGCAGAGGGCTCGAATCCGCTGTTGCTGTCGTCTTGATGCACTTGAAGGACCAGCGTATCACGCAGCTCAAGCCTCGAGGCGATATGCAGGCATGTGCATAAGGCGGCGCTGCCGCTGTTGTTGAATTGCAGTGCTGCACGCTCAGCGCTTCAAAAACAAAGAGTGGGGAACTGCAATCGTGCAGCATTGACGGCCACCAAGGAGTTCACAGCTGAAAGAAGGAAGACAATGGCGAGCTGCAGCGCTGACTCAAATCGACCAACTGGTCAGAGTGCCATCTGAGTACGGCAGTATCAGTCCTCGAAGTCGTGCCAGTCGTTGTTCACGAACCGCTTGCCCTGGTCCAATGTGTCCAGGCGAGCCTGCACTCATGCAGACGCCTGTAACCAATGCTGGACGGCCAAATATTTGCAGAACTCATGAACCAATCTGCGACAAACCGGTTACTGATGACGAATCAGGATGCCACACACCTTCTGGTCGTAGGTCAAGCGCCAGTCGAACAGGCCCTTGATGTTGTCCACCATGTGGTCCTGGGAGGATGCCTTGGGCAGCACCGCCACCCCGCGCTGCACATTCCACCGCAGCAGCACCTGTGCGGCAGACAGAAACTGTCTTTGGACCTGACGAGACTGTCTCAGGAGCAAGCAGGAGGTGATGCAGCCTGCAACAACATTCTTGGGGTGCTGCATGAGCGCACGACTGGGTGTCATAATGCCGCTGCTGCTCATGGTGGTGGCTGGTGATGCCTGCACAGCAGCAAATGAGGTTGGGCAGCAGGTTCGTCAACCTGTGCGGGTGAGCGGTCAACTTCCTCTGCAATGGCGGCCACCCCAGGTTCCGCGAGCAGATCCGTCTTGGAGTGTCCCAGCGGCCCGTACGCCACGCAAGTGACGCCCTGCAGAGCAGACAGCATGCCAATCTGTCAGATGTGTCGTTGCCAAATCCCCTGTCATGCCATTAAGGCACTAAAGCCAAGAGGATGTGCTTGTGCAGGTACTGCATGGAGCCTTGTGGCAGTTGGTCCACCTTCAGCTATGCAGACGCCCACCAATTGCTGCGCCAGCAGCAACTGCAGCTCCACATAATTGGCTGCCGCACGAGGCATACGGAACTCGGAGGACCAACCCTCAATCTACATGCAGCCCTCCTCACCTTCCGTGCACATGAGCCGACGAGTCGCCGCTGCGCCAGCAGGGGGTGCAGCTCCACCTGGTTGACCACCGGCTTGATGCGCGCTGCCTCCAGCAGGGCACCCAGCTGGCGCTCGCCGAAGTTTGAGACGCCGATCGCCTTTGCGGCGCCCTCATCGACAAGCGCCTCCATTGCCCGCCTGGTCAGATTGTTATTTGTCGTCTAGCATGCAATCATTTGCAATGTGCTCAGAGTCGATAACAACATGGTGGCATTCAGTGCATGTAGCGCCCCCAGCTTCACCATGGCACATCGAAGTGGTGACTCACCAATGGCTGTGCCATTGTCACAAGCCGCAAATGCTGTCATGCGGAGGATGGCAGGCGATCCACGACTCTATCTTACAGCACGAACTGACAAGTGGCAACTTTCTCAGCTCCACCATCGCTTACCAGGTTTCCTCGATGGTGACAGTTGTGTCTGGCTCCTTGTCGCTGCCCGGCACCCACGCGTCCGGCCAGTGCATAAGCAGCAGGTCCAGCTCCTGCACCCCCAGATCCGCCAGCGTCTTGTGCACAGACTCCCTGAAAATGCAATCGACAGAATGTCGGTGTGTACAGAAGGTTGATCTATCATTCCAACTGCCCGGCCGCTCCTCATTACAGCAGATCCTGCTACAGCGCCCCTACACCTGCCAGCGTAATCACATTACAACACAGGGCATCACGGCCCCATCGTGAACAGAGCGCACTCTCCTGCTGCATGCTATGAGCATCGGCTTGCTGCTCTGCTGGAAACCTCAGCCCATGCAGCCGCACTGCACCCTGCTCACCTGGCCAGCTGCGGCCGGTGCGCATCATTCCAGATCTTGCTGGTCAGGAACAGCGAGTTGCGGCCGTGCTGCTCCAGCCACGGCTTGATGGCCTCGCCCACCAGTGCCTCGTTGCCATACACCGGCGCGCAGTCCAGGTGCCTGTAGCCTGCTTCCAGCGCGTTCCTGTTGCAGCTGGCATGAAACACTGTTGACCATTGCATGCGCAAAAGCTGCCGCTCACTTGCTTTCCAGGCACTTGCATCCCATGCATGTCTTGATTTCACAGATGATTCAGAAATTTCATGGCACCGTGCACAGAAGTCCAGCGTCTGTACCTGATCGCCTCAGTGCTTTCCACTTTGTACGTGCCAAAGCCGATGAGCGGCATGCGCACACCGCCCGGCAGCGTGACCGCATCCGATTGCCGCTCTGCCGCCGCCTCTGCCTCAGGTGCGGGAGCCCCGCCTGCTGCAGCAGCTGTCTGTGCATGCACGATGCCATACGCTCCGTCAGTGTCCGCTGGAGCAACATGAATGCTGAAGACTTCCACACCGTGAAACATTCTGCATGCATGTTATCGTATGCTGCGCACCCGAGTTCGACCACGCGGTGCTGGTCCATCCCACACGCCCGTTGCAGCCTGCTTGCAAATCAGGCATAATTATGTTGCAAAAGGCATGTACATGGTGCATGCTTGGCTGTCAAAGCGCCAGACATGTGTTGCACCATATGAGCGCCATGCAATGCACGCATGCTGTGTATTGCACCGGCGCATGCAGCAAGCCTACCTGTGAGCCAGGGGCAGGCGAGATGTCGCCGCAGGTCGCCACAGTGACCGGCCGTTCTGCAGCTGAGGTGTGTCCTTGCGTCATTGTAGATGTGTACCGAAAGTAACGCGTCGAACACGAGCATCATCAGGTAGATGAATTACCAGCAGATGATGTGGGATGATGCATGAGGTAGCTGAACGCCTGGCCGGTCCATGCTGGCTGCTGGCAGCCGTCCGCAGACATCGGATGTATGTGCCCTGCGGCGGGACTCTGACGGCGTGTGCGAGCTATCCCGGATGTTGTTGAGAGTTTGAAAGCTGCATGCATGCCGTGCAAACTGCAGGATGGAGCAGGGAGCAGAGTAGCATGATGGCGTCACAATGCCAGCGAATGCCAACTCAGATCTGCAATCACCAACTGTCTGTGCGCTCTCTGGTGCACAATCCGCGCTTGCTGAATGATTTCCGTGCTGCTGAGGTTTTGTGGATCTTCCTTGGAATCATAACGGGCACCACAGGCGGCTTGGGACCCTCACACGTGCCTATCTGCGCCTCACCTGTGCTTGCTTCACCGACAGAGCCGTCACACGCTGCAAGAAGCTGCACAATTTGATACATTGGTGCTGTACATGAGATAGACAGGCCGTCCCGGTGGTCCAAGCTGAACCTGGCCAGGTTGCACCGACAGCCTTGAAAGCCTCAACTCGGGCAAATTAGGATTGAGCCGAGGTGCCTGCGAGCAAAGTCAACTGGAGAGGCTGCAGGTAAGGGCCAGAACCATGCAGCGGGAGACTTGGCCATCTGTCAAGGTTGCTGTTGGTGTGACCACTGTGAATGCAGGTTGCCCAGGGTGGGACCATCACATGATATGTGTTGAGACATGAGCACAGGAGGGGTCCATCCTCTCACACAACACTCTTTCCTGCTATTGAGCAGGTCTGTCAGCCTCCTACCGCGCCATGTGAGCTGCTGTGCCGGCAGGTGCGCCGCAGCAAGGCGTTGACCAGCTCTGTGCGCGGCCGAACAGCAGTTGAAGCAATGTGACCCCATACGCGTCGATTCACCTGGCCCAGCAGTTTTGCAGCAGCTGCAGCTTCGCCAGCAGTGGCCGTGAGCATGGCATCAACAGGCAGCGCCCTGCCTGGCAGCCCCGTCGATGGTAGGGATCATCATGTGCAGCGGGCCACCTTTTTGAACCCTCTGTCCAAGGCAGCCAGCGGGGGCAGCAGCAGCGATGGTGCTGAGCAGCTTCGAAGCAGCGGCAGCGGCTCGGCAATGCAGCAAGCAGCCGCACAGCCTGCGACAACGCAGCCGCCTGCCAGCACTGTTGCATCGCCGGTCGCAGCCGCACAGGAGGCGACCCAGCCAGATGCAGATGCCTATGCAGAGGCCAGCGAGGCGCATGCGCTGCTCCTCGAGCGCCACAGGGACTCTGCAGCCCCCGCAGCCCGCAGCGGGCTCGCCCGCCACCGCAGTAGCACCGATGCCGGCCACGAAGACCGTGGCCTTCCAGCTGCCGACAGCGACAGCGACGCCGTATCTCTGGACAGCCCCGCAGCCGGCAGGCCGCCCGGTGGCAGCAGCGCAGCAATGGCCAACCCCTACTTTCAGATCGAGGGCGCGATGCGCAACCCGCTTGCGGGGCAGCCGCCCCTGGAGACGCCCAGCTCCCGGGGTCATCAGGTGATTGACAACCTAAAGCTTAACGCACAAAATTGACGCCACTCGTCCAGCTGATGGCAAAGTTGAAGTTCCTCGTGCATCGTCAATGCAGCTGCTGTTGGCGGGACTGGCGGCGCTGCCACTGGAGGCGCGGCGCCTGCTGCCGGAGTCCATCCTGGCGCTGCTGCAGTTCCGCAGGCGGGAGAACGAGCACCTGTCGCCCACCTTTGACGACTCCAGCCTGCCAGGCGAGGATGTGCTCTTGTCATGGCGGAGCGGCCACAGGCTTGCCTGCTGGTGGCAGCGCGAATGATGTAGTTGATGTATCCTGCATTGTTTTCTGTCGGCACAGAGTTGGCACTGACGCATCGCAGAATGAGCAAGAGTGTGAATGCAGGTGGTCACACTGTCAGTGAGGCGGCTGTCATCAAGAAGGTCAACCGGCACCTGCTGACGCGGTTCCTGATGCTCACCATGCTGTGCTACCTGGTGCGCTCCTGCAGCATTCATGTAGACTGATCCAGCAGACCGCTCATTTGCATTGACGTGCACGCCAGACTGCTGTGCAACTCACGGCCAACGGACTGACAGGTGCACGCCATGTGCAGGATCGCACGAACTTGGCATTTGCAGCGTTGCAGCTGAACAGGGATCTGGGCTTCTCGGAGTATGTGTATGGCCTGGTGCGCAGCTCTGCAGGTCTTTGATGCTTGATGTGCTAGCATGGAGTGTGGCACTCACCTGCCAGTTGATGCCCAGCAGTGCGAAATGTTGGCTGCCGTCAACAGTCATTCACATGCTCTCTGCTCTGGGTCTGGCAGGGGTCGTCCATCTTCTTCATTACATACGCAGTCGCACAGGTGCGCATGCCAAATCGAGATGCTGCCGACTCAGTACCACATGCGCATCAGGATGAAATGTATGCTCATTGAACACATGCCCGCCGTGCTTAGTAAATCAATCTCGTTCTCTGCGAAGGTGCCCAGCAACATGATCCTGGTGCGCATCGGCGGGCCGCTGTGGCTGGGCATCATCGTCACCTTCTGGGGCATCGTCGCCATGTGCTTCGCGGCGCTGTCCTCCGCGACCGGGTCAGCTGGCGCTTAAGTGACACACAACCTTCTATGATGCTGTGTTAGTCACCTCTTGATGAGCTGCAGATGGACTACAGGCTGTGGAAGCAGCTATATCCGTGCATGTCAACAGATAGGATGTTGTGTGTCATGTGCAGGTTCTATGTCCTGCGCCTGCTGCTGGGGTTGGCGGAGGCAGGGACATTCCCCGGATTGTGGTACATGCTGACGCAATTTTACAGCACATCAGAGGTGTGCTTCGGTCCACCGCCGCTCAGCAGCCCATTGTGATCAAGAGCAGCAGTGCTTGATGCGATCAGCTGCTTACCATCACGGTCCAATGTGGCAATGATGCACTCGTGATTGCCTTGACCACGAAACAATTCGCAAGATCTGACCTTCCCTTGTGTCGTTGCAGGTGGCGGTTGCATACGCCATCTGCCAGGCGGGCAGCGTCATCAGCCAGGTGACTGCAGAGCCCAGACCGAGCAGTTGCATCTGCTGCAAGATCAGCATTCATGAACCTCACCTTCTGCATTGATCAACTTACTAACTCTCTCTCATATCTATGAATCGCTCACCAGGTGCTGATCAGCTTTTGCTTTGACGTGCCCTTCTAGGTGTTTGGTGCACCGCTTGCAGCTGGGCTGCTGGCCATGGACGGTGTGTTGGGCCTGGACGGCTGGCAGTGGCTGTTCCTAGCGGAGGGGCTGCCGACCGTGGCGTTTGGCGTCTGGCTGCGCTGCTCGCTGGCGGAGGCGCCGGCGACCGCAAAATTCCTGCACCCAGCGGAGCGGCAGTGGCTGTCACGCCGCAACGAGGAGCACAAGGTCGGCAAGTTGTCAGGCAGAAAGGTCTACACGAATCATGTGTGGAGTAGCATGCTCGTGTTGTGGCAGAGTCCAGCTCATTATCCGCACAGCTCAGAAGTCAAGTCTGCCATGCTGGCACATCCAGGAGCGGGAAAGGTTGCAGCTGTCCGAGCATGTCACAGTGTACATCCTTCTGATTTGTCTGAGGAGCTGATGCTGGTGCTCGATGTGGCAAGGGCTATCGTAGTCCAGGTGGACGAGCGCAGCATGCCTGCACATCCCATTCAGAAGACATGTCACACATACAAAACGCTTGCATGCAGGTCATGGCTGGCAGCCTGAGCGAGGTGGAGTGGGAGGGTATCCTGCACTGGAAGACGTGGGCGCTGGCATCGCTGGATTGCTGCATATCGACCATCAAGTACGTTCCTTCAGCACTGGACATGGTCTTTGGCACCCTGTGCAGAAGCATCGTGTGCCGCACAACTGTCTGCCCTGCTGTAGTTGACATGACACCCATTGGTGCCATTTTGAAACTCTGAACTCTTGCACTGCAGGTATGCTCTGCTGGTGAGTCGACAGCAGAACAGCTGATACCTTTGCATTGGCGTCATGCTGTTGGCCTGCCTTGGTACAGTTCCTGCATCGCTCCTTTTCGACATAGCCTTACAAGCTTGCTGATGCAAACGCTCAATGTGCCTAACAGTACTTCACGCCGCTCATCATCTACCACATCCTCGGGTTGCGAGCGGAGCGCGCGGCAGCTGCAAAGGTACTGCAAAGACATCTTGCAGTCATGTGAACTGTATTGTCACTGTCGTTGATGCTGGTATGCAGAATGTCACCGATGAGGCTCTGCCCTTGTTGCATGGTCCAATCGCGGCATGCTTGTGCTGACGCTGATGCACTTATGGCTTGCCTTCCGGCAGGATGCAGTGCATGGGCTGCACCACGGCGCCGCCCCTCCCAGAGCAGAGCATGGCGACTTCGACGAATTTGGTGAAGACGGCGAAGGCCCGAGCGAGGTGCATGATGTTGTTTGCGGCGCCCTCACGGCGGCCCTGATGTGCTTCTTCAAGTGGCTTCGTCCTGACATATGTATGAGCATTGCACGCCTCGCACCCTGAGTCAGCGGAATGAGCTCGGGCAGGAAACTGATCCTCACTGCTGGCCGAACTGGAACCTTCCAGTGCAGCATGTCCCACGTCTGCGCGCTCATGCCCGCATCCACGTTTGCGAGTGCAGGTTCTGGTCGCGCTTTTGACGGCGCTGCCATTTGCCATCGCGGCCATCTGCACAGTGGCCAACGCCTGGCACTCCAAGCGCACAAGTGCGAGCAACAGTCTTGGGTCATCCCTGTCTGTGCCGTGCAACCACATGCTGTGCTCAAACCAGCTCAGCAGATGGTGCCAGGGCGTAGTAAGTTCAAAGCGGCCTCCCTCTCCCCCTCGATGTGCACACAGAGCACGTGTGCCAAGCCAACAGTCCATGTTTTGCCCGTGCAGCCGAGCGCCGGTGGCACGTCGTTGTGCCACTGGTGCTGTCAGCCGCCGCAATGTGCGCACTCGCGGCGTTCATGGGCTCGCACGCAGGCCTGGCATTTGCAGCGCTCCTTGTCACAGGTGAGGCGGCTTGGCAGTGCGGCGGCCCGGACCACGAAACTGCTGTCTGATCGACATGCTGCCTCGCACCTGTGGCCTGTGTCAGTGCGAGCGAAGCATGTTGCTCTCGCAGCCTGCTTTTGGCCGGCTGGAGCGCCAGCAGGGCATTGCAACACTGCCTGTGTTGACCGGCAAGGCTGCCGTTGCCTGACGGCTGGAGTGGCATTTGTGTCACAGCGCTCCCATGGCACTTATTGGCATGGTGTCGGCACACTCCTCCACCCACATCAGCAGCCCAAGTACATCTCCATCACAGTCTCGTGCCTGACCGTGCTGTGATCTGTGTTTCAGTGCTGGCGTGGGCTCCTGGCGGCATCCTGTCGGCCTACCCATCCAGCTACCTCAGTGGCCCGGCAGCGGCGTCGGGCTGGGCGGTCATCAACGCTGTCGGTGCACTCGTTGGCGGTGCGTAGACGCACATGAGTTCAATATACTGCAGAAATGTTTCGAGAACACGCTGGCATCAGGCGCACCCCGGCTGCGGGCGTCGGGCTCGGCAGCCATCAACGCCTTTGGCGCACTCGCGGGCGGTGCATGTATGCACATTCACAAGTACCCCACAGAGACGGTTTTCAACGGGGTGAGGTTCTGAGCGCAGCCCCGCCGTGGTGCACAGACCAAGGCGTCCTTGCACGTCCATGGTCCTGTATATTGCCAGTATGCAGTTGGGACGGCTGCGTTGCCAAGTATGTGCAGGTGGCCTGCATCTGGCAGGATGAGCAGGACCCGGGTGCAGGCCGGCTCGCATCTTTTGTTGAACTCTCATCCTCAGCATGATGGTGATCATGATCGAAAATGTTGCAAGGGGTGCAGACATTCATCGGGCCCCTTCTTGGTGGACGTGCTGAAGCACAGCCATTGTGACCACACGCCGGCGGCGCTGGTGCTGGGTGGCCAAAACAAGTGGCTTCTCTTTTAGCATAAACACCACCAGTACTTCCTGATAACATGTAGGGCTTCTTGGTGGCCGCTTCTTGGTGGACGCGCTGAAGGACAGACGTGGCGATTACAACACGCCGGTGTCAGCCCATTCTATAGTCGCCCTCCTAGCAGAATAAACATCGTCACGTTCATGCTCTCCATCGCCAAACCTTCAGGCACGTTGGACCCCTTGTTGGTGGCTGCGCTGGGACACGGCCGTCGCGACTACACGGCCGCAGTGTTGACCCATTCTCTTGTTAATCTTCCAGCAGAATCCACATCAGCAACATCATCACGTCAATGCTCTGTGTCGACAATCTTCAGGCATGTTGGGGCCATTCGTGGTGGGCGCGCTGAAGCACAGCCGTGGCGACTACACGGCGGCGGTGCTGGTGCTCGCCGGGGTCATGGCTGTGGGCGCAGCCTTCGCCTGCGTGGTGCTGCCGGTCGTCTCGCCCGACTCCACGCTGCGGCCGCAGCGTGCTGCTGGGGACCCGCGTACCGGAAACTCTCCGGATGGTGTCAAGCCAGCAGCGCCCGCTTCGGCCGGGAGTGGGGACGGCCTGGATGGCGCTCTTGGCAGCCACGAGTCTTTTGACGGCGGCGGCAATGGCTCGCTGGCAGTGAAGGCGGAGGCAGGGCTCGATGGCGGGGTGCAGCTGGTGCCGCTGCGGTCGCCGTGTTGACAAGTCAGCTGTCTCTTCTGCATGCCACGCCACGCCAGACTGACCAGCATTGTGGGATCTTGCGCTGTGGGCTCAAGTTGAAGTTCACCCGTAGAACTGGTTGTAACACTGCTCTCGGCATGTCAGTGCCAATGTAACAATGTTGGGATTTTGATCTGTTGTATTGTTTTTGTGTGTGCGAACCATCAACAGGGAGAGTCTGCAAGCTGATCGCGGTGTTGCACCTCCTATCTGAACTACCGTAGGGCTCTAAATCATTGGCGAAATCATATCTTGGCTCATGTGGGAATTGGGTTTTCAGAACTCCTAATTACTGACTAGCTCGCGCAGCGGAACAAAGGTTTTTGGCTCCAAATTTGTGGCTCGCGCACGCACTCAGCGGCATTACTGATCCAGCGCATATGCCGCCATATCACGGCTGTGCAAGCTGCCAGGCTACCCATACAAGCCGCACACATGATTGATTTAGCAGGCGAAAGTGGAGGCGTTTGATGGGCAATAGGGTCAGAAAGGCAAATTCTGCATTGGCTGATTGACCTGGCCACATTCTTCTCTAAATTCTGGCGGAAGTTTGGCAGCGGACATGCTGGCGGCTCCTGCTGATGAGTTGGATGAAGTATTTATGAGCCAATAATGTGGAGCCCTACGTTACATCACGAGAGACCTCCACATGGTCTGCTCGTGCGTATCCATGAAGCTTCGGTGCATGTCTGCTCAATGCACTGCGAACCCGTGAGCACAACAATGATGCTATAACAATCACCCGCAACAGTCAACCGGTGCTGTAGTACCCTCTGAGATGTCAACGAAGTCATACCTAGAAAGTGTTCCTGCGGTGTCTCAAGAGTCATGATCAGGTCACTTGTGCTGCTTGTGCGTGCCACCACCAGTGTCGCCCCACGGCAGGACGCTTATCTGAAGCTGCATCTACATCAAAGGCCAAGCGTGAAACCCCAAGCGAGAATGAACAACCCAAAAACCACGTTACTGATCAGCGTGGTGAGACACGTGCTTTTGCTGACTTCCCGGTGCGCTGCTGCCACCAATGGAGATCGGGATTGCTCAAACTGTCAAGCCCTGACTCTACATGGTGCCGCCTGCAAGGCTGCGTTGCCATTGCTGCAGCGACTGCCTGCCGGGGTCACAAGTAGGGCCCCAGGCTGGTGGCTGCCAGGCACGTCTCGTTCGAGTCCCTGTTGATCTTCTGGAACCAGCCATCCTTGCGTTTCCTGCCGGACCCTCCGCCCCGCCGCATCTTCTCGTCAAACTCCTGCAGAAGGCAGACAATATATGCCTTCACTCGGACCAGGTGTATGCACCCTGCGACCCAGCGTGGCCAGAAGCATGCAATTGAGAAGCGAACAAGTCCAACTACGACACCTTTTCTTGAGTGGGTTTCTTGATCAGGAATGCAGTGCCACAAGGCGATGCTCAGAAGGAGCCAAGCACGTATTGTAGATGCTGCCACACAGGCGAAGCATAGAAGGAGCCCAGCATGTGTCGCAGATGCTGCTGCACACAAAGAAGGGCAGAAACAAGGATGCATGGGTTCTGCACCTGCCGGCTCTTCACCATGTAGTGGTGAATCGCAATCTTCCGCTGCACCGATGGCGGCGCCTTGGATGTGTTGACGACCTGCCAGTTCTCCTTATGGATCTGCACGTCGCTGCTGTTCAGCTGCACTATGTGCCTGCGTGAGCATACCAGCTATAGTCAAGAGCTAGAGCAGCGAGGAAACACCTCGAAGCATGGGAATTTTGACACAGGCAACGAGCCGCAGCCCAGCAATGACCCCATAAGTCTGGCAGAGCTGCCTGACCAGCGGCACACCAGCAGCGGCCTCGAGCACTGTACCAGGCAGGCCTCAGAAACCAACTCTGTATGCCACATTTCACATGTGTCTGCTTGCGGGCACCATCATGCATGTTCGCATGGACAAGCCAGCAGCCCGGGGTTAGATGCTGGATGTCGAAAGACTAGACAGCATGCTGCAGGATGTGAGGACCACTCACGCTATGTTTTTGACGGTGTAGTCTGTGTTGGCCAGCGTCTTGACCAGCTTGTTCTGCTCCCACTGGACAGGCGTGCACGCTGTGAAGGCCTGCAGGCAGTCGATCATTGCAGGGTGAAATTTGTTCGGAAGACAGGACCCTGTTGTGCTGTTGTGAGTGTAGACAAGAACAAAGGCAGTACAAATATGCTGCCACCTCGATCTGGAGTTTCATATCCTGCATGCATTTCGCCTACAATGGGCATATGCATGTCCTCGCTGCCCTGTCTGCCGTCACACGACCAATGTGGGCCAGTCAGTCAAGTGCTGCAGCAGCGCTTCTCGCCCTTGCACATCAACCACCCATCAGGCGCCTCTCAAGCCCCCCCTGCACATTGTCTCTGCGTCACCACATGCAAGGCCCGGAGTTCCGCAATGCTACCTGCAAAGATGCCATACTGCGGCGGCGTGATGTGCCCGGAGAAGTAGACATGCGCCGGTGCATCGCCAGGCCGCCAGTCGGCAAAGTGACGGGTATTTGAGCAACTGGTCAGCCAAAGTCAGCTCACCTGCAAGGCGGCCTGCTGCGATGGCAGTCGCCGGACCAGCCGAACACCGCCAGAACACCGCCAGGTCGCTCATCAAGTTAGCAGCATTTCAAATGTGGCGCACGACGGATCACAAAACAGCCTCACCTGTGAAATGCCCTCCTCCAGCGGCTGTGTATGGCTAGACGAGCCCAACACCTGCTAGAACATGTTGCCAACATCTCGTGTGAGTCGCACGACGCACCACCAGACAGCCTCACCTGCAAAACACCCTCCTCCGGCGGCTCAATGTGACCAGACGAGCCAAACACCCGCCAATGCACAGCCAGCCCGCCGATGGGCCGCTGCGCCATCATCTCCCGCAGCAGGTGCGGGACGCTGGGTATCGACTTGTCCTGGAGCACCAGGAACTGCGGCAGGGAAAGCAGGAGTGTCAGCAACCCTCTTCAGCGCCGCATCCCCTGGAACGCTATTGCCCTTAGCATCCACCCAGTGACGTTGGCAAGCAGCAGAGGTGCGGGGCTTGCCAGTGTGCAGTGGACACGGCAGGTAGCACGGTGCTCAAAGGCGCCAGCTGGATGTGGCGCTTACCTCATCAGAGTCCAGGAATGCGATGAACTGGTGCCGTGCCCCATACTCGCGCAAGCAGTGCTGATAAACATCCTGCATGCCGACACAGCCCCTTGGAGTCTTCCGTATTGGCTTAGAAGAAGCCTTCTGCTGGCAGAACGGCCGAAAAGCAGTGCACCCGCACCATCTGTGGGTTCTCATCCTGCGTGTAATTCCAGTTGTCCCAACTCCTGTTCCACCAAACGTATTGCACTATGCCGGCGTCTATGTAGTCCCTGAGCAGCTCCCGAAGCGGCGGCTCGCTGCGATGGTCGTGCACGTAGATTGTGCTGGCGCCTGTATCGCGGCAGCCGCGCCATCAGTCATGCTTGTCAGGATTTGCCACGCCCATCGACAGGCTGCACCGGGAGGCACAGCACGTGCAGCCCAGCGGCCCTCACCTACTGCGTGGTGGTGACCCACCCACTCCCGAATGTCCTTGTGCTGGTTCTGCACCAGCATGCAAGGAGGTTGGGCTTACAGCTGGCGCAGCAGTCAGGACAAGAGATACGTGTTCCGACATCAGGCGTCTGCAGATACTCCTACACCACATACACTGCAACATTCAGACCGACGGACCCGCAGCCCACCTGTATGATGAGGCAGAACGCGAGGTAGTCCTGCCCCGTGCGATCCCAGGTCTTCTCTGCCAGTCTCCGCTGATGTGTCTGGCGCAACAGCAAAGAATAGAAGCAGGTATGTGCATCTGATCCAATAAGATAAGCAGCCGTCCGGATCCAGTCCACAATTGTCGCAACATGCGCCATTTGCAATTGCACATGTTTCTGTGGCTGCAACCGGAAATGCGCAGGACGCTACACGCAATGGCCGTATGCGGCCGACCTACCCAAGTATTGATCACTGGAATGGTCACGCGGCAGCCGTCTGAATCCCGCACGCCCGTCAAGCTGCCGGTGAGCGCCAGGAATGCAAAGCAGGTAAGCAGGACGGCAGCGGTGCGTAAAGTTGCGTGATCAACTTGCATGGTGGCGTTTGTCACGCCGGAAGTCTTGCCTAGTGCATCCTCAACAGTGGCGCTGCTCGACGGCGTGCAACAAGCCAAGGAGTGGGCTGTGCAGTCGGGTTGGTTGCAAATCCCTGCAAGCCCCCCTGAAGCGTGGTTGGGCCACGTGGATTTATGAGTCACTAGCAGGAGACGACCCAACATTCGGTGTTTTACAGAGTGGTCATGGTCACGGCTGCACTGAAACTTCAAATAAACCAATCTGATCTGCTGCACAACAGTGGACGGGCAGGACCACTTGACAGTCATGGCGGGACGGCGGCTCCAGTGCCTGATATCAGCTGCAGTCCCCACACAGCCATCTGCCCATCATCAACTTGAGTGAACACTGCAATACTCTTGTTCGGCATCTAATAGACACAGGCCAAGCACAGGCCAGTGATGCACAGTGCCCGAGGTCAACAGTGCATTGCACCAGCCGCCTGCGTGGTAGACCAGTTTCCACCAGAAATGTCTGACTGCTTATTGCGGCTTCCGTGTTTGAGTGCCCGGTGCTGCTGCACAGCACGCTGTGCAGCCGCAAGGCAAATTCGCCGCAGTCACAGGACGCTGCGGGATCGTGCCGCCGCTGCTCGCCGGTTGCCGCGACTGACAGCCATGCTTCAGCGTTGGCGTCGGGGCTGCCCATCTACTGCTCCATTGTCTTGCGCCTGCTCTGGGGTTTGCGCTGCTGCCGCTTTGGGGACGCTTTGCCGGGCATCTGCCAATTCTTCCTCAGATTGCCGTCGAGTGGCAGCGTGGAGCCCTGCAATGTAAGACGCTCTGTCAAGATGAGATCCAGGCTGCGTTGTGAGATGATCTTATAGCGAGGCCGACAATATGCACACGCATACAGAGCCCATGCCCAAGGACACCTATGCAGGGTATGCCGATGCGCAAGAGGAGCCGGACCCCACCTTGAAGTGGTACACGAATGTGCCCGTGTGCATGCAGATCTTCGCTTTCTTTGCGGCCTTCTGGCTGCGACTGAACAAGTCCTACACACACATGCCAGGCGCAGCAGTGGATGGCAGGCCACATCTTGAGCCAGTATATGTTGCAATTACTGAAAGTACAGGCACAGCCAGCAAAAGCAGCTGTCGATGTACCTGCTCCTGCGCAAACAGGCGGTTGCCGGGATTGAACAGGTTGTCCTCGTCGAATGCCCACTTCTGTATGTTGCGCCGCACGCCAAAGAAAAATCCTACAGAAGTTCAGCAGCATGGACTCAGGTGTACAGCGCAGGCTGCCAACAAAACATCACAGAGCATTTGAGGCCCAACAAAAGGCAGCCAGAAGTATCGAGGTAGTGGACAGCATCGATCAGCGGCAAGCAGCGGTGCAGGCTGGCAACACTCATTCGAATATGACTTACTGTGGTGAGTTCGGTGATATTGTTAGATATTGTTGCTGCACACCGGCACTGGCCAGTGAAAGCGCACCTGAGAAGCCAGGGATCCTCTGATGCACCTCCTGTTCCCTCCTCACGGCTGATATGTCCTGACACCCCGCCTTGTTGAATGCTTCCTGCAAGGTCACATTGGCACTGCATGACAGGAGTGTTTGAGTTGGTGTCACACATGTAGGCTCCTCCTCTGCCGTGACCTCCTGCGGTTGCTTGCTCAAAGCCTTTGTCAATAGACGCATGGTGCCGGCTGGGCAAAGTCACAGTACATCTTCATGAGCTCCTCGTGTAGGACACGTGCGTGACATGTCCTGACATCATCTACAGCCCCCGCAATGATGGCTGTCCAGCCTGCGTCACACGTACGTCAGCCCTGACTCAGCGGCCACGAACCTGCACGCGGCGGTAGTTGAGCGGGTTGCTGACGAACTGGTGCCCAGCGTCTGTGAGGTTCAGCTGCAGCTCGAGACCCTCCACAGAGCCCCAGTAGCCTTTGCCCTTGATCGTCGACTGCGGCGTCACCAGATCGCAGTCGCCACCTGCATGCATCGTGCGGAAGGTAAATATTTCGAACAAAGCAATGGCAGTGGGTTGCAGCTCCAGACCCTCCACCATGCCCCCATAGCCCTTGCTCTTGACCATCAGCTGCGGCGTCACCAGCTTGTTGTCGCCTGCTTGCATTGTACAAGGCTTCCAATGAATGAATGGACATTGAATGAAGCTGACGTAATCTGGTGACCATGAACCCCCTCGCCTTTGGCTGTCAACCGCGGCCAACATGTCGTGGATGTTGCCAGCACATAATGAGCAAAGCTCACAGCTGCAGGAGGACACTCCCAACTTTGTTGCTCTGCGCCGCATGAGCTTGGTCGTCTTGTCAGCCCTGCACCGCAACAGCTCTCTCTGGACGCCGCCACAGTGCAGTCCGTCAGGGGGGGGCCCACCTGATGAGTGACCAATTGAGGCTATGGCATTGCTTGACACTGGCGAGGCTCTTGTAGCATCCTGAGACATGAGAGCAGCGTCACATATAGACGGGATGTTTTTGCGCTTCCGTTACACAACTCCCAGAGCTTGGCTCACCCTCTTTGCTCATGGCCCTGGCCAGGGTATCAACCACGCCGTCCGGTATCAGAACGTCATTGTTGACGTAGAACAGGAACTGGTGATCGGTTTCGAGCCATGCCCGGTATGCCTGCAGAGGGACGCCAGGAAAGATTTCAGTGTCCCTCCTTAGATATGTCGCACTTTCCTGTTGCAGACAGCTACACATCCTCATCACAAGTGGGTGTGGCAGTTGATGCCAGGGGCGCAGCATGCATGCAAGCACCGGCCCACACGCTGCAGCAGATCAGCAGTGCCCGATTGCTGTGCTGCGTCACAACGGTGCAACTTGCATAACATCATGACCGACAAATCGCAGTGTTGTCGGCTTGACTGTATGCCCGACATGCTCCCATCGTACACAATGCCCAGCGGCTTGGGCGGCAGAGTGCAGATGGATGAGCTGCAAAGAGTCTACGACTGCACACACACTGGAAGCAGAAGCCATCGGCAGAGTGCGCCCCTTTTGCAGGCTCACCAAGTTCCAGTTGTATGTCACGCCCAGCCGTTCGGGAGGCGTGATCCACCAGATGCCAAGCTCGTCCAGTTTCTGCGGCGTCTCGTCGCTGCTCAGCTCGTCCACCACCTGCAGGGTGTAGAAGGCGATGATATCAGCACTGTGCAGACCGTGCCAAGGTACCATCATGTGCGAGAGCAGCACCATCCACCGCCGCCAAGCTCGTCCAGCTTCTGCGGCGTCTCGTGGCTGCTCAGCTCGTCCGCCACCTGCAGGGTTGAAAAAGTCATCACAGTTAGCATTGTGCAGACTGCGCCGAGATACCGCCATATGCATGAGCGGCACGATCCAAGAAATCCTGCGCGCGCCCTGCATGTCCTTTCTGCTCAGCTTGAATACCATCTGCAGGATTGCACAGCAATCGTTGAAGGCTTTCTCAAAGCACCGTGCAATGCAGCAGCACCACCAGACGTCATACCCATGTAGCTTGCACACTGGCATGACCGACTGCAACAGCAGTTCCGCGCAATGCCACTTGTGGCCGCTGACACCACTTGTTTCATCCAGTAGACTGCATCTCGGATCTTGACACAGCGAATGGCCCGTGGCTACGAGTGGCATCCATCAGCCTGTAGCAAACGCCTTCAGTGCCAGCAATTGCAGCAGCAGCTCGATCCCCTCCTTTCGATGCGCCACTGGCAATGAGAGCTTGCAGAAAGACACGTATGTCATATGCTGCAAGTCAAAGAAAGTCAGCAGCACCCACCAGCAGTTCGAAAGCATCGCTGTTGGCCGTCAGCGACTGCAGCAGCAGCTCGGTCTTCGCCCACACATTGGCAGTCGGCACCGCGAGCAGCGATGAACGCTTGGTGCGCTTTTTCCGCCGAGCCCTGATCTTCTCCCTCTCCTTCTGCTGCCGCTTCTGTTCCTTCTGCTGCCGTCGCTCCTCCTCTTGCTTTTGCTCCTGTTCCTCTGTCAGCTGGCTCTTCGTCTCAGCTGTGCCAGCATCCTGAGCTGTCTGCAGGGACATTGCCGGCAGCCCTGTCAGCAGCTGGCTCTGCACACCCTGGCGCCCTGCTTCCATGTCATTGCGCGTCAACAGCTCTTGTGCCGTCATTTAGCAATGCACTATCTGATACCATCTTGGCATATTCAACAACTTCACCTGGCTGGAGTTGTCGGGCACAGGGCTGTCCTGTGACGCCATGCCAGCGTCGCTAGTCTGCCTGCCGCCCTCCTCACTGCTTCCGCTTCCACTGCTGCTGCTATCCTCATTGCTGCCGCTGCCGTCACCTGCTGACGCATCCGAGTCTGGGTCGCCGCCGCCTTCCTGCCGTTTCAAAGCGTAGAAGCCGCAAGCGTAAGTTCCGCCACATCAAAACAGGCAGGCTATCTATACAGTCAGGCTGTGCACCCAACTGATCTTTTAACAAAGGAGGCAGGCAAACTTGTAGCCAGGGATAGCATCTCTTAGGCGGGACACACATCCGTAGGACATAGCCTGCATTGGCGATGGGAATACCTGCAGCAGCAGCCGCCTAGCCCACACTTTGGAGTTCCTCAACCAGCCCCCCCGCTTGGCGTCTGACGCAGCCATGTCCTCGATGAGGTCCCGAGTCTGCGGCAGACATGCTCGCAGGTCACACGCTGTACGGCCATTCCTCCTGCATGTTGCCAACACACCGCTGGTGGGCAAGCTGCCGCATGGTGGCAAAACCGGACGGGCTCACCACTTGGATGCACTCTGGCCACCCTGGCGGCGGCGGCGGAGCAGCTGGGAGATCGGCGGAATCCTCAGCCTGCATGTCGACTTGGACGGCAGGCCAGGTGACGGTCTCGACCACGGCTTCGGCAGGGGGATATGGGGCCGCCGTCCCTGCCAGCAACCTGGGTTGCAATGCTCCACCTGCCTGCAGCACGCCAGATCACAAACACTTCAAGCATGTGCAAGATCGTGCTGAAACATTCAAGAGGCCGGTCAACGTCAGCATAAGGCTGTCGAGGCTCGCACTGCAGGTCGGTGTGCCACAGCATTGAAACTCCCACAGAAAGCCGCATACATGAGGCGCACCCGGAATGGATGTACCAGCACAAACTTTGGAGGGTTCGATGACCACCGCAGCGTCACTGCCGCGCCCACGAGGCAGGACAGGACCATGGCGACCTTCACGGCTGTCGGCAGCATCGGCTGGGTGTCCGCCGGCGCCTTCTGCGAGCGGCCAGGGGATTGCATGGCGCTACACCGTGTGCTCCCAGCGCAAGTGGCCTGGCGTCCGCCCTGCCAGTCAGTTCAAGCCGTGGCTAGCTGCAAGACAAGGCGGTGGCTGCCTGCACGGTGCACAACTCCTGTTGTGGCGACGCGCCGGCCGGTGTGATACAGCAACATGCCGCAGTGCACGCTTCTGTAACAGCTCGAGTTTCGCCGGACGATTGCACATGATACAAAATGCAGCACCTGATGGCCTTCCGGAGGCGGATCTGCCCCGTAGTGCGGGCCAGCCACCGCAGATCGGTGCTCAGCCTGCCCAAACCTAAGCGGACGCAGCAATGGCGTCTCGGCAGCAACCGCGAACACTGCTGGCACCACGTATCGTTGTCTCTACATCATTGATGGATGGCTCAAGCCGCTCAGACGGCTGTAGCTGGGCCTCTTGGCGCCGATCGCATGGGCTCTGAGAGGGGGTGGGTACAGGTGGCAGGATGCGCGGCTGATGCAGTGAAATAGATGAAAGCCAGATGAAATCAAGGCAGGCTGTACTTGTTATCGCGCCACGCACACCGTTGTGCTGTTTGGGCAAACCACAGAGTTGGTTGGTCCTCTCATGCCGGGCGCTGGTCTGCGGCCAGAACCATTTCCCTTACTAAGTTTGACGGAGAGTCAAGCTATTTCTTCCCCGTTTGTCGGACACATGCTCGTATAGCTTGGTACTACTCGAGACATACTTGCGCCTGCACCGTTTGCACCTGCAGCCTGGCCATCTGTTCTGGTTAACAAGTCATGCATTGCAAACTGCAGCCGAGATCAGGTTGAACATCTTCCGCTCCGGCACTTGTGGATGGCAGCCTCTTGTTTATCATCCATCTTTCACCTCTTTGCCCGGTACGCACACAGTCAGTGCTTATGCGCGTGCAGAGCTGCTCAGGCCTGTAGAGTGCATGAATGCTTTGTCACCTGTACCTTGCTGCAGCTGTAGCGGTGCACCACCATCTCTCCCACGCTGCAAACCAGCTGTCGCCACCGTTGTGCTGTCGTCAGCAAGACTGCATGAGCGGCATCAGCCCACAGGCGGCCTGATGGTTGCAGCTATGCCATGGCGCTGACATCGGCACAGGATGCGGCATGAGGACGGTGTCGCAAACCCGCAGGTGCATGTGCAGCCCCGCGCAATCACACTATTTGTTCAGCTGCGAGTCCTAGTTGAATCCGTTAATGAGCAGCACTGCCGAGGGCAGCGCATCCGATGCTCTGGGTTTTGTGGACTTGCAGCCGGTGGCTGGCCGCCCGTCCAGCGCTGCACCCTCCCCCGGTCGCAGCCCTGGGCGCCCGAATCCCACCAACACTGCCGCCGCCGCGGCGGCTGCAAGCTGGTGGGGCGTGCCGCTGACGCCGTTGGCGGTGGTCATGCTGCTTCTGGTGGTCGCTGGCGGCGCTGTGCTGCTCAATCAAACGGGTGGCGTGCGGCAGCTGGCGTTTGGGCGGCAGACCAAGGTGGTGCCGGCGAGCTTCACGCGGGCAATGGTGAGCTGCGCCACACATGTTCGCTCGAGGGCGCTGGTGTGAAGGCCTCTGCACGTTGAGCAGAAGACATAAGGCCGGTGACATGGCCGGTGCTCTAGCACAGGGCCATCTCTGGCCTGCAGCTTGCTTGGCAACACTCGCTGTCTTTGGTAGCAACTGCAGGCAGCCGGTAAGCAGCCTGCAGTCACATCAAATGCAACAGCGCCAGCATGCCCATCAGAGCGGACCGCGCTTGCAGCAGGCGAGCCTGAGGCAGCATGTCCTGAGCCGGTCGGCTTCCCAGTGTGCAAAGCAGAGGTGAGCTGTCGAGCCCCTTACTGCGGAATGCCACAGCTCCTGGCATATGGAGGAGCTGTCGAACGCCTTCGCCTGATGTTTGCAAAGAGAGCTGCGTTCACCTCTACTGCAACACCTCCTTCTGTGTAAGTTTAGGTTGAGCAGGCTCTGCACACTCGCATCGCAGTCCATCATGGCGTGACCGCAGGCCCAGACACACCAACCCTGTCTCAGCCGCATCTGTCTGCTTTCTCTTTGAATTCGACGCCGCTAGGTGAGCCACAGCAGCAATGCTCATGCTGCGCAAGTGCAGGCGGCACGCTTGCTGGATGCCATGGCAGCGGCGGATGCAGCCCGGGGATGGCGACACGGTGGCCAGTTTACCGAACAGCTGAGCCGCAAATCCAGGTGCACGGGCAGAGGCAGCAACAGCGGCAGGCGCAGCAAGGGGACTCCTATGGCAGCCTCGCTGGTTGCTGTGCTGACGGCCAACATCTGGGCCAAGACGGAGCTGCTGCTGCACTCGCTAGTGGGCAACTCCGACGACTTCGAGCTGCTGGTGTGGCTCGGCACCTCGTCCTTGTTGACAGCCGTGCAGAGATGTGGTGGTGTGCACGAGCGCTGGCCTGTCGCACTTGTGTGAGCAGAGTTCAAGCAGTCGCTTCAGGCTGCCCTGCTTACCGCAGGCCCACTTCTGATGCGTATGGAATTGTTGTGGCTGCCATGCCTTGAGTGACGCTTGCGCGCACTCCTCGTAACAGGTGGTGGACGAGCTGAGTGACGACGGCACGCCGCAGCGCCTAGCGGAGCTGGGAGTCAAAGTCCTGCAGCCGCCCAAGCGGCTGGGCGTCACCCATAACTGGAACTGGGTGCGCTGGGCTTTTGGCTCGAGTTTGATCATTCCGCAGTGGCGCAGGCAGGGCGGTGGAGGTGCATGTCAAGGGTGCTGCAGCTGGCAATGCGCCTGGGCGCCACACACACCTAATGCTGGCACCTGTTCACTGTGCATGATGACAGGACCTAATATTGTCGAGCTGCAAAGCTGGAGGAGCTATTGCACCCGTCATATTGGCAGGGCAAACTCGTGTACGAATTACGATTTATATTGTCTCACAGCTTGTGTGCACCGCATCCTGTCAGCCGTAAGCCCACTGGCATGGGCTCCTGATTTCGCTAATCGCTCTGGCTGCTGAGAATGTGCTTTCAGGAAAACAACACTGAATGTCAGGGTGTAGGGTGCTTGCAGGCGTACCAGGAATGGCTGCAGAACACCAGTTTTGAGGCATTCTTCATCTCGAACAACGATGTGCTGGTGCCGGATGGAGTCATTGACGCCCTGGCCCATGCGCTGGCTCCAGATGGTGAGTTTCTGTGTGCTGCCAGCCTGCATGCATCTTCAATGATTTATGGGACCTTTGGCCACTGTGAAGCTGCGCTGCTGCCAAGACGCACCCCGCAGGATTGAGTTTTGGTGCAGGGGGCTCCTGTGTGCTATGGCTCCTCATCCCCGACCGGACAGCGGATGCAGGCAACATGTCGGGCTCTGCAGGCAACCTTATGGTTTGCAGGAAGCGACTGTGATCTGGTGGGGCCCCTCAGTACTGTCAGAGGACTCGGCACCTGGGGGATGCAAGAGGGTCTGGAGGTGTTGTACGGCTTGTCGCCAGCAGCTGGCGCCTTTGTCAACAATCCCCTGAACTACCAGCGTGTCCAGGTGAGGAGGCTCGGCGCGTATGAAGCTCGCTAGCGCTCCTGAAAAAGGTCTGTTCCAGTGCACCTCTCAGTCACCTCTCAAATCGATCGCCTGCTCAGTGGGGCCTTGCCGTGTGCCGCTGTTCCAGTTGCAGCACCAGTGCTCGAATTGATGTGACTTTGCAGGCTGCGCTAGATGATGCTGGCTGCGCTGGGCCAAAGGCAGTGCACGCTGTGTCTAACATCCAGAACAAAGTCCCTGGCATATCAGGTTGTGCAAAAGGTTCTCATAGTTCAAACAAACTGGCTGCACATGTTCTGCATCCATGTTGCTGACGGAGCAACAACGCAGATGGTGCATTGCTGACGCTGTCATGACCAGAATTTTGTGTGCAATGCAGGGTTCTTCTTCGGCATGCGGCGCAAGATAAAGCAGTGGGCATTCCAAGGCGAAGAGATGCTGTTCAACCCAGCGCACCGCATCATTGGCCAGGTATCGCTGCTGCATTGCCACAGCCTGCAGCACCTGCCAGGTGCAACAACAAACTCCTATTCAATGTGTGGCCATGCTGCGCTGACATCTCATAGTCTCATGCAGGAGGGCGACCTCTTCCAGCGTGCAGTTCAGCAGCCGAGTGCCGCTGGCCGGCCGGCAGCTCGGATGTGCCTGCACACTGGCGCATTCTTGTTTCACTACAAAGGTAGCACAATCCCGCCAGCGGCGGACCGTGAGAAATGGCACATGCCGAAAGCAGAGGCGGCACAACCGCTGGCAAATGCAAAGGGACCAAGACGAAAACCGAAGGCACCAGAGTGATGAACAATGCAGGATGCGCGAGCCGCATTGAGATACTGGGCAAAATGTAACAATTGTGTTTAGCAGTGGCAACACCCGCACGATCAGAATGACCTGTCCGCCAGACGATGCAGTCTCTGCAAAAGCTGCAGCAAGATGCCAGCAGACAGCGGATTGTGTATTGCTGGGTGGCACAAGGCCCATACTTGACATCGTGACTGCATCATGGCAGCCGTCATGTTACAACGTGAGGGTGTGCAATGCAAGTCGTCGAGACACCAGTGGCGCATAAAACGACTCAATGCATATGCACACTCGTTTATGCATGCATGCTGGAACAGGAGCGGTTCAGAAACGGTTATGATGGCAGTGTGTTTATGGGAGCTGACATCCACCGTGCATACGGTACCCATGTGTATACTGTATGTACCCATGTGTGCTAGGACTAGACATGTTCCTTTTTGCAAATGTTGGCGTTGACATTGATAGTAGGATTTATAGCAAGTTTGGCTGCGTTGATGACACTGCATCCTCTAAGACAGAGACCACATTTCAGGGAGCCAAAGATGCTGCAAGTTCCTCATTTGCCAACTTCGCAGCATCCACCAGCCCAGTCTCATATGCCGTGCTTTCATGAATGACCCACTGATCACCGGTGCTGCCTGAGGGTGCGGACCTTTCTCCAGAACAACCATCTGATCGTAGAAGGCAACCGACAGCGTGGAAGTGGTGCGATCGTGCGGATCAAAGTCTGCGTGCAGCTCTCTTGATATGGCGTGCCCTGTGAGGCGACAGCGATGCCAGGGTCACCGTCCTGACCTCATGGAGATATTGCACGTACACTGCTATTTGGGACTGAGCTGTGTCACGCCCTGATCGTAGCCCAGTTGGTGTCTCTGCAGACTTGACGCATTTGCTCAACACATACATGGCGTCATCACATACCTTGCACATAGTCCGCCAGCCGCTTGGCGTGCTCAAACCAGGTCGTGTTTTTGCCATAGCCCCCTTCATGCCAACTAGGAGCACTCAGAACTCGAATGATGCGAAGATCGTGCCGCAGTGCATGCTCAATGCCGGTGAGCATGGCGTCTCGCTGCGCAGCACCAACCTCCCCAAGCGGCTGCATCATATGCCCGACCATGGCTGTGCACGGTATCCATAGATGTTGCTGTGCCCTGCAGACCCGACAACATAGCATCAGATGCTCAGGCCTGCCGTGGTGTGTAATAATCCTGCATGTGTTTGTGGAACCGGCAACACATTTGCAGGTGTCAAGTACCTCGCATATGTACACACCGCCAGGCTTGAGCATGTCCCAGGTGCTCTCAAAGGTGGTAATCTGTTGCTGGATCTTGTGCCCTGGATGAGAAAAACGCATTGGTTTTTCCTCCACGCTGACCCTGCGGCTGCTTGATCTCAGCCTGCCAGAACCCTCGGTGGATTTGTACAGCAATGCAGGAGATGCGCACATGAGATGGTGTTGCTAGTCAGACGCACCTCCGTCATCAAGTATGACATCAAAGCCCTCTGGATCCTGCTGCGCCACCTGCAAGAGGCAGCAGGCGCTACTTGAGCCGCGCAGTCAGAAGCTCGGGCGTGGCCCCTCGCCTCATGCTGGCAGGCTGCATAACATTGTTGCAGTTTACATAGGCTCCGAGTACGTACATACCAGCGAGCGACCCCTCGTTAATCGAAATATATAGTGGTGGTGTTGATTTACGACGGTTGATCATGGAGCACAAATAGGCCGAAAGCCACAACACCTTGACTGGTGCCTGTCTCTTCTGTTTTGTGGGCGCAGATTTCGAAAAGGAGACACACGCCAGCAGACCATTATAAATACGCTCTGCCGGTATACAAGCAGGCCTCGCTGGGGTCTGCGCACAGTGCCAAAGTTCTTTGAAGCCAGGAGGCCAGAGATGCCTACATTTTGTCTGGAAGCATAAGGAAGCTTTTGAAAGCGACGCCATTGTCAACCACACCTAGAGGACTGTTCGGGAAAGCTTGTAGTATCAACCAAACGAAGGAGGGCATTCATTGGCATGGAACACAGGAAGCAGTTGTGCTCGTACTTCCTACATCTACAGCGAAACCAGCACCATTCAGCAGGCAAGCTCAGATCGACAATTTATTTCCAGGTTGGCGAGAACAGTCATCTGTAGTCCTCTTCGAGATTGCGGAATGACTCCTTAATCTGCTCATTAAGGTCCTCCAGGTGCTTCGTGACCGCCTCCTCGCCGCTCGAAGGGTCCTCAAACTTCTGAGCTGTGACCTGTGATCACGTAAGCGATGTTTCAGGTTCAGCGCGTTCCATACCACTCGACAGCCTTCACAGCAGGCTGCAACAATAAGAATTGCGTCAAACTGCAGGGCCTCAACCTCACCTTGTACATCAGGTCTGCAAGGCGGGCCTGCAGTGGACAACCAAGGGTGTCAGAGTCCACTCCAATGCGCACGGGCGGCATGCTTGATGCACGGCAACTTCAGGGACAAGCAGTCCGGTCTGGCAGCTGAACCTGCATCCCCTAACCACAGCCATTTGCCTGGCAGCCAGACGGTGGCACGCACCTTGATGGCATTGTATGTGATCTTGTGCTCTGGTGCTGAGCCAGCAGTCCGCTCCACAGCCTGTACAGAGACGGCAAGCTGGTGAGCTGATGTGTTGCGCTGCACATGTGCTACATTCCTGGCCACAGAACGTACACGCTCGTATCCGAACGATGCCAATGCATGCACCCCAGTGTGTACAGCAGCACGCCTGGTTTGCGAGCTCGTGGAAGGTGACGATGTTCTTGAGCATGCCCACAGACTTGTAGAAGGGACCTGCAGCATACGAGCGCCAAACAGGTCACCAAAGTGGGGTTTGCTGCAGCAAGGTAGAGGCCTCCTGTTGAGTAAGACCGTAGCGCGCATGGCGGTCTGGCAGAATTCCATGTGCAAAACGGGAGAGACAGACTGAGAGGATAGGAGCACGCACAGTATTTGTCATAGGGCGTGAAGCTGTTCTGCTGCAGGAAGTCATCCTTCAGGTAGCGCGCCGTCTCCAGCGTGATTTTGTCTGCCTCTGCCAGCGAGTCCTGCACTCAGCATGTGCTCCACATGACATGCCTGTGAATCTGCTGTGTCTGGAAACTGACAGTGCAGCTCCTGTTCTGCACCAACCAGCATCTCTTGGTGGGCACAACAAGCGCGGCCATCTGAGGTTTGGCCTGATGGCAGTAGAGTGTCATGAGGCGAAAATTAGGTGCAAATGTCCTAACCTTGCCGACAAGCTGCACGATCTCGTTGAGGTCCTCCTCCTTCTGCAGCACCTCGCGCACCACCTTGCGCACGTTGAGGAATGCTGGATCCAGTTTGTCATAGAATGGCTCCAGCGCCTGCGGCGGACAAGATGATAGCGGTGGATACAAATTGTGAAACAGGCAGCTTCGACACAGAGACAGCATGCTGAAGCAGCGGAGAAGCTCCTTCACGGGGCAGGGTCTGCAGCGGGTGCACACATGTACCTTGGTGTACTTGGAGTAGCTGATGAGCCAGTTAACAGAGGGGAAGTGCTTGCGCTGCGCAAGCTTCTTGTCCAGGCCCCAGAACACCTGTGGCGAGCAGGCACCTGGCCTGAGAGTGTGACACATGTGCGGCACTGCGCATCCGAGGTGGGCTGAAAGAAAAGCAATTCATATGCATATGATGCATCTCATCGGTAGGCTGAGCGGCGGCGGCATGTGCATCTCGATGTGTCGATGTTGACGCCAACGACGGCGTGCAGCACTACTCACCTGCACGATGCCGAGCGTGGCCATGGTGACGGGGTCGCTGAAGTCGCCGCCGGGCGGACTGACCGCGCCCACAATGGTGACGCTGCCCTCGCGCTTGGGCGAGCCCAGGCAAGTGACGCGCCCCGCCCGTTCATAGAAGCTGGCCAGCCGCGCACCCAAGTACGCCGGGTAGCCTGCAGAGTGCTTCGACAATGTCAGGGTGTTTGTTTTCGTGTCACTCGTTGACTTGCAGCTAAAGGTATGAGTGCGACGCTCGCCGCTTGCTGCTGCTGCGCGTAGATGCAGCAGCAAATGCAGGAAGTGACGTGTCTGTTGCACATTCTGGTAGCTGGGAGATGTTTGCACACCAGAGTCGGCGGGCATCTCGGCGAGGCGGCCTGAAATCTCGCGCAGCGCCTCGGCCCAGCGCGATGTGGAGTCTGCCATCATGGAGAAGTTATACCCCTGCATTGTGTGATACATAGTGAGACACATAAATGATCCAGGAAGGCACTTCTGATTGGGCCTGTGCTGAAAAAGGCATCATGTGTGCCTCCAGAGAAACAGTGGATACATATGAAGTGCACGAGTTATCTTGCATGATGGGCGCACCATGTCACGGTAGTACTCTGCCAGCGTGATGCCTGTGTAGATGGACGCCTCACGCGCTGCCACTGGCATGTTACTGGTGTTGGCCACCTGCAGCACGATGCGAATTCTTGGCAGCGAAGTGGCCGCATGTCAGCTGACAAGGCCCTCAGGGCTGCGTGCAAGGCAGGCATGTGCTCAGGATGACACACTAAGTAGGAAGTAACCCTCTAAGGCAAATGACACACCAGCGTCGTGCGCTTCATGATGGACTCCTCACGGCCATCAGGCAGCGTCATTGTCAGCTGCGGGAAGTCCATCAGCACCTGCGAGAAGTGTGCAAGCATGTCCAGTCATGTCTCTCTGTACGATCGGTTGCGACACCTTGAGCAACGAAACAGACTGATGGTTTCATACACGTATGCTGCGGCCAGCTGCTGACCTCTGCCATCTCGTTGCCACGCTCGCCGCAGCCCACGTAGATGATGCCATCCGAGTTGGAGTACTTGGACAGCGCCTGCGAGATGACGGTCTTGCCGCAGCCAAAGGCGCCAGGGATGGCGCATGTACCTGCAAAGTTGCAATAGTGTGTCATAAGAGGCTTCAGGTGTGGCAATCCTCACACCACTCTGCAGCTGGCGACAACCTCAGCCGGTGTGATGCACTGGCAAATGCGAGTTTCGAGGCCGCTCACCGCCTAAAACTGAGGGGAATAGTGCGTCCAGCACGCGCTGTCCTGTGAGCAGCGGCGTGTTCGCAAGCATCTTCTCAGCCACTGGCCGCGGTGACCGCACCGGCCACGTCTGCTTCATGGTGTACCTCTGCAGCAGAACGGCAGAAGTCAGCACGACATCACACATGCATGAGCCTGCTGCCCCATCTCGTGGTACCGGCCTCAGTGCTGCAGAAAGTTGGGTGGTCTTTGGGCCCTGACGACATGCTACTCTGCATAGAACCATGATGATGCAGCCACAGCATGGCATAAGGACAGCAAAACTTGACGCAGCGCAACCAGGGTAATGATGTCAAACATCAATGTCACCTTCTTCTGGCCGGCAAATTCGATCTCGATGACCTCATCCGCGATGGTGTACTCGCCGGCGGGCGCGATCCAGGAGATGTTTCCACGTGCCCCCGGCGGCACCATGACCTTGTGCTCCATCAGCGTGTTCTCCGGCACTATGGCGTAGATGTCGCCGGCTGTGATGCGATCGCCCACCTGTGCAACACAGTATGCCAATTCGCACAGTCGTGCAAGGCTTTCGACATAGTTGTATGCAAAACCAGAAGAAGTGATTGGTGCAATTGTTAAGCTGAAAGAAGGTGTTATCAGTAGCTCTGGCATTCTGTTCTGATGTGTCACTGCTTGGGCACCATCTGGCGTGTGCGAGCACACAACCATGCTGCTATCTCCTCAGCATGGGCACCCACCTTGAACTTGGTGGGGTTGAACTCCCACGACTTTTTGTGGTCCAGCGCATGCACATCCACGCCGCGGGGTATGAACACGTCGCCGCTGGTCTTGGCGATGGTCTTCAGCGGCCGCTGGATGCCATCAAAGATCTGCTCCATGACACCGGGCCCCAACTCCACCGACAGCGGCTTTCCAGTTCGGTACACCAAATCGCCCACCGTCAGCCCGCTTGTGTCCTCGTAGCACTGCGACATGAACACAGCAGCCCCTGAGCACCGAGCATGGTACTGTAGATTTGCATTAAATGAGTTGCTTCATGGATAATCAACTTAGACTATCCTTTCTGCCATGCTTACTTGGCTTCCAGAGCACTGCCATGATGAACATGTGTTCAACGGCCACGCAAGGACAGCTGCTGTATGCACGCCTCCCCATGCCATGTGCACTTTGTCCACAATGCCTGCCGAAGTGGCTACTATGCTATTCTCGCTGCAGACGGACAGCTGCACCTCGTGCAAATCTGCACGTCTAGATGCAGCCAGCCAGGCTCACCTGAATGGTGGCGGTGTCAGCCTCCAGGCGGATGATCTCGCCAATCAGCCGCTCTGCGCCGACACGGATCAGCTCGTACATAGCGGAGCCGGCCATGTTTTCCGCCACCACCACAGGACCAGAAACCTTGCGGATGCGCCTACACACATGAGCCATTCTGGTCATCTTCAGTGCTCGCCGGGACACAGATCAAGGAACAGTTGGCCCAGGCCGCAGCTCCGGAGGCTGTTGCCGTTGCAAACTTGACGCCTCGCACGACCGGCCTCCGCAGCAGGCATTGAGATGCCCTGCAACCAGGAGCAGCTTCGCCACTGTGCAGCGCCGCGAACCCGAGCTGGGTGGCCACATGTAAAAGCGTACAGGAGCTCATCACACGAGGCTCGCAGACCATTGTGAAACAGCACACGGCTGCCGCTGCGAGCTCCATCAGCAAAGCGATTTCGTTTCCACAGGCAGGTGTAGGGTTGGACTGCAAGCTTTGTTGCAAATCCACCGCTCCATTCGCGGATCGATCACCAGCCAGTGAGACCGCACATCAATCATGAGGCATCAAAGTGTGCAGACATGGTCATCAGCTTGCGAGAACAATCCCAGCAGCATCAATTTAACGATTGATCTAGTTAATCCAGTGCCGGTCAGCAAGCTGCTCACCCAGCGGCGCTCTCCACCTCCGCCATGATGATAAGCTGGATGCAGAACACCTATCAGTGTCTTGTGTGGCTGCCTGCCCAGCAAGGCCAAGCCCCTGCCCTGCCCAGCAAGCTTAGGTCCTGAACTGCACTCTGGCGTTCAACATGCGCCCCGCATGCAGCGACTGGGCTCCCGGCCGCCCGTTGAGGGGGTACACACACAAGCTACTGTCACAATTCGATGTGGATGTGCGTCGTGGCGCGCGTATGAGTGAAGCACGGGGCAAGGGTGTGGACTAAGCAAAATTTCCGCGCACACCGGAATTTCGGCCAGAGGCCTGGATACGGTGCTGGACCCCTGCCCCCCTGTCTTGATTGCATAATAAACTTTGTCGATTTGATGACCGTGACCCCTCAAAATTTCCGTTGACCTCCTTGCAGGAGCCCCGTGCCAAGGTGCCAGACTTTCGAGATCGGGCACGGCCCGGGCCACGTCTACAGCAGGCTGCCAGCGGCTCGATCGCGGCACAAAACCGACCCTGTGCTCAGGCCGCCCGCATGGCCTGCGATCGGTCGTATCTGAGCAAGTGCAGTAGCTGAGGCACTTCGGCAGGGCGGGCTGCCGCCGCCCCGACCCGGTCATGGGCGCCGCTTCCTCAAAGCAGGCAGGTCTCCTTCGACACGTGCGAGAATGGTCATCAAATCCGCCCAGTCTCGTATCACCGCGACCACGACTTCCACACAGCGCCTGTGTCAGTCCACGATCTCGACGCCTCTGTGCACATTCCTGGGCCGCGGGAGCGAGACGTACACGACGCGAGCTTCACCGTTATCCTGCAGGTGGCACGAGCTTGCAATCTCCTGTCGTATACACGCCAACCGACGTCAGGATGCCTGGCCATCTACCGTCCAAGACGTTCTGGGGATGCAAGCCTGCACAGCTCACCAACACAGCAAGCATCACATGTGGAAATTTTTCGTGATCTAAGCACCATAGCGGAAGCAGGTCAATCTGGCCTGCAAGCCTGTGAATGCGCGCTGTGCTTTTCCTGTCCTGCGGCTTCACCACAGCAGTGCCTTCATGAACCGAATTGTTGCTGACTTGCAGGCGGGGGGCGGCTGCTGCGGAAGTGCCAGCGCAACAAAGGAGGAGACGCCAAAAGACCAGGGAAAGCAGGCCGCGCCTCCGCGGCCAGAGCCAGCCGCAGCTGCGTCAACAGGTGTTTCAGCAGCAGCGGATGCGAGGGGTCAGGCGCCAGAGGCAGCGAAGACACCGAATGGCAAAGCGTCCCGCGGCCCTGAGGCCAAACAGCCAAACACGTTGGCGATGCCTGCGTCCGTTGCAACGCCAGCGCCAGCAGCTGCAGCGCGGGAATCAGATGGCATGGTCGTGCCGCTGGAGGGCGAGCGGCGCATGCGGCCAGCCCGCCCTGATGCCACTGCCGCAGACAAGGTCGCGGGCCTGCCGACGGTCGCTGGGCAGCGGCGTGCGGCCGCCATCGCGTGCGGCGCGGGCGACCAGCGAGGTGCTCGTTTTGACCATCTTGCGCGTGTGTTGCACCGCTGATGGGTACGTAGCAGCGTGCACGACCATTCTATGCGAACACAGCAGCCTTTGCAGCTGGCTATGGCAACCTCACGATGGTCGTCTGCACGACAGGGCGCTTCAGCACAGAGGCAGGCGCACAGGGGCGCCGCAGCACCAGCTGGTCCCCCGCAGCGAACGTTGGCACCACTGGCAGCCGCGATGGCTTTGTCACCAAAAGTTTCGAGATCAACAGGTGAACCGCACAGGTTTGGCAGCCTTCGGCGTTGTCAGGATGGCTGTCATGGCAACAGCGGCTGCAGCCATGGTCCAGCATAGCCTTGCAGGCGTCGATACTGACGGCAGTGACACCGTCCGTGTTGCTGCGCACAGGAAGTTCCCATCGGAAAACATGTACGAGCTGCCAAAGGAGGCACTGGACTCGTGCAAGCCGGGGTCCGCTTATGGGCTGCCAGATGGTGCGGTGGCGGAGGTGGACGACAAGGTCCAGCTGCCCGACCCAATAGTGCTGTCGCGGCCGGAGCCAGTTGGGGGCCGCACTCCGTTTGGGCAGTTTCCAGGCGAGCCAGGTGAGGCACAGCAGCTGGCAGCTGCGTCGATGTCTGAGATCTTCATTCACATCACGCTGCTGTGCTGGGCTCATGGAAATCATTCTCCACTGCACGAGTGGTCTGGCTGCACAGCAGTTGCCATCCTGTATGTTTGCCGGGGGACAGAAACCGCAGTGATGAACTGCAGGATTGCAGTTGCTGGGGTTCTGCAGAGCTGTTCCTGACCTCTGACTGTGTTCGCTGCAGATCCCAATGAGCCGCAAGGCGCCCCAATTCTTGCTGATGAGGAGGCCCGGCTCACGCACCTGTGCTCCATGGGCGTCATCGACACAGATGCAGACCCGCGCTTCGACGACATCACACGCCTGGTGGGTTTCTTTGGAATGTTGCTCATTCAGTGCCCGTGTCCCTCAGATATGCCTGCATCACCAGAGCGCTTGTCACCCGCCAGGGTCCCACCTATCATGCCGCCTCACATGGCCAGCAAGCTCTGAAACATCATGTTGCCAGCCTCACAAAGTTCAAGGGTCGTGGAGTGGCAGAAGGTCTTGCAACTCCACTCGAGCTGCTGCTGTCCTTGCTCGATCCTTTCTTACTTCACATGTGTGCAGGTGTGCACCATCTTCAAGGCGCCAATAGCGCTGGTCAGCCTGGTGGAGAAGGAGCGGCAGTGGTTCAAGTCTGTGGTCGGCCTTCAGGTGAGCAAGCGTTGCAAGTTGCAACCATGCTGCGAGGCTGCCAACGGGCACAGGCATGTCCCCACCAGATCAAAGCGCATTTGCACAACACGTCGACCAATTGGAGCCGCGAACTTTTAAAGGATGATGAGGAATGCCACTGTACAGTGTGTGACGACAAGTCATGTCTGGATGCTCTGTAGGTCACGGAGACATCAAGGGCCACCTCTTTCTGCGCGTGGACGCTGATCCCTGTCAATCCAGAGGTGCTGGTCGTGGAGAACGCTACCCTGGACCCCAGGTGTGCTTTATTACTGCTGTTGGTTCTATTGTAGGCTCTTATGCAGGCTATACTGTCTGGCGGTCCTGTGAGCGCCAGCAGACTTCCTCAGTAGGCCTAAGTATATCAGCATGCTTACGCTCAACATGCAACAAACTTGCTGCATAGGTTCCGGGACAACCCACTGGTCACAGGACCGCCGCACATCCGATTCTATGCGGGCGCGCCGCTGGTCACGTCAGAGGGATACCGCCTCGGCTCGCTGTGTGTGATCGACAGGGAGCCGCGGTCGTTTGACGCTGAGTCCGCCAACCTGCTGTGCAATTTCGCGGAGATGGTTGTGCGCGAGATTGAGAAAGAGAAGACACGGGTACGCCATGTGGCCACCACATGACCAGAGCTGTGACTTCAAGCGGCTGCAGCTCACACCAGAGGCGACTGACACCTTCATCGTACTGTGGTCATTGCCATTCTGAGCATGCTATGCGACAAGTGCACCGTTGTCAACACAGGTGAGCGAGAGCGTGAAGCTGCAAAGTCAGACCAGCAGCCTGATGCGCGCGATGGACGCCTTCAACGAGGCCATCATGCTGGTCGACATGGACCCGACAAACTGGACCATCATGTTCACGAATGACGCCTGGCTGCGAGTCATGAGTGCGTGCACTTCTGGATGCTTTCTAACGAGTTTCCGCTCACTTTGGCTGTTACTCTGGCTCTGCCACTTGCATCTCATGGTGCATGTGCTTGCACCTGGAAAACCCATGCGTGCCGCTCTCCAGGCAATGCCACGGCAACGATCGGGGTGCAGGCTGTCAGTGGAAACAGCTGCTGTCAGGGTGTGATGTAGCAACCTCATGCTATGCGTCCTGCGGCTGCAGACCTGACGAGGGACAGGGCGGTCGGGTCAGACCTGTGGGCCGTCTTCCAGCAGCCCGACCGCCGGAGGGAGGCCACCATGCAGGCCGTACGGAAGCTGACTGACCAGAAGCAGGTGCATGATGCCTCAGACAGCACCCTGCTGATAAAGCACCTTGATCCATGCTCGCTTAGTCATCGGCACAGTTGCTATCCTTTCCCCTGCTTCCATTTAGGGCCCTTGTTAACATCCGTCATGCCCCTGACACCCAGAAGTGGTGACTTGCTCCTGACACCTGCAGGAGTTTGCCCTGGAGCTGGCATTTCCTGATGCCCGTGCAACGGCCGGCCTGCAGCGAGTGGTAGCCAAGTTCAGGCCCGCAGCCACCGAGACGCTGGCCGACAATATGCCAGCGATCGGCATCCCCGGCTTTGTGCCATGGCAGAACAAGATGCCCAACTACTTCTTTGCAACCATTACGCCAAAGGTGCGGTGGCTGGGGCGCAGTTGCCAATCATGCAGCACTTCAGATGCATATGTAGGCAGTGTCCTCATCTCCACTGGCTGCCTCCCGCACCTTAGCAGCATGTTCTGCCGTACAAACACTATCTTCAGACATCATCCAGATTTTCAGACAACATTGACTTCCATTGCAGACGACGTCCAGCCTTGACAGGATGCTAGACAGTGTGATGCTGAATGGTGCTGCAAGTGGCGAATTGCTGAGCGGCAGCTCCAGGCATGGGTGAGCTCCCCTGCTCAGCATGTGCTGGCTGTTCAAGCCCTGCTGCAGGTGTGCTACTGTGCTACTGCACTAGCAGCATGGTTCGTGAAGTGAAGCCCGATGTTTCCCCCTGCACTGCAGCTCGGCGCATGGGTCTGGCGGACAGCGATGGCGGCCGCACGTCATCACCTCCAGGCACGAGCCATTTGAGGACGTGCAGCTGGGCCCGCTGCTGGGCAAGGGCTCATATGGCAGGGTCTATCGCGCCATGTGGAACGGCATCCCCGTCGCCGTCAAGGTGGGGTGATTCGCCCTTGCTCCGCGCCTTCTTGCAGCACCATGACCCTCAGTGTTGAGGTACAATGGTTGATAAGCGCATACTGAATCTGCCAGCCATTTGACATGTCTGTATTTGTCATATGCCTGTAGTTGTCATTTGTCTGTATCTGCATTTGTCATGCCTGTATTTGTCATTTGTCATGCCTCATGTTGATGTGATGTACTGAATGAGCGGACGTGCACCACAGGTGATAGAGACGCCGTGCGAGAAGGGGGAGGATAACGAGCCGAAGTCGCTGTTTGAGGCGGACAGGGGCGCCAACCTCAGCCACCCCAACATCGTGCAGACCTTCAAGTCCAGCTCCCTGATCTCCAAGGTGTGCAGCTCAGTGCAGCTTGGCCGCTGGTCATGGCTGCCGTCATGTTTATCATCTGGGGAATCACTGATTGGCTGTGTGGTCAGCCACAGTACATAGCTGGACACACTTCAGATTGAACATGCCCGGTCTGCTTATGCAATCAGATGCCGGCGTAGATGACAGTCAACAAGAGGTTCGGCAAGGTTGTCATTCCCTCTCCCGATGTCTGGCTGCTGCTTGTGCAGACGGAGGGGCGAGCGTACCAGGAGACTTGGCTGCTGCTGGAGTTCTGTGATCGGGGCAGTCTGCAGGATGCAATGGACCGTGGCACCTTCCGCGCTGTGCGATTGGGCAACTCCGAATCGAAGGTGAACTTCACATTTGTTAGCGTTTCCCCTCTCTTGATGTTTCCTATCAATTGCGCGAAATATGTGTAGCCCTGTTGCATGCCCGAAGCTGTGCACTGTGCCTGGCTTGTCCTTCTTTGCTGTAATGTGCATCATCTGGGACAGTGAGTGGTCTATATGTGTACATATACCATGTCACACATGGTGTATGAGGTTATACCTCCTGGTCTCACACACAGGCGGACCTGGAGGCAATCCTTGCAACAGCGCGGGAGATTGCGGCAGGCATGGCATACCTCCACGCCGACAACATCCTGCATGGCGACCTGACTGCGGGCAACATATTGCTGGTGTCCAGCCCCAAGGACCGCCGCCAGTTCTCTGCCAAGGTTAAGCTCCTCCCGCGCTGGGGTCTCTATTTGTCTGCAGGGGAGCAGTGCTTGGGTGCTGACTCTGTTTTTGACGCTTGTGAAAGTTGTGCTGGGCAATCCTTTCATCAATGCACTCCTTCAGACAGTGACAACCCTGCGCTGCACTGGCACTTGCAGATCGCGGACTTTGGGCTGTCGCGCGTGATGGTGGAGACATCCATCAGCACTGGCACATATGGCACCGTGACACACATGCCGCCAGAGCTACTGACCACGGTGCGCTCACTGTTTAGACGGCATGCTAGTCTGCTGAACTGCTTCCCCACTTTGCTCAAAGTTTGCTCAACAGATGCGTAGCAGAGCCAGCTTCTGACGCTGTCATAACATATCAGTCGAGCCCTTGAAAGGCGCCACTTGTTGCTGTGCAGGGGCGTCTGTCGAAGAGCGCGGACACCTATGCATTCGGCGTGCTGCTGTGGGAGATGTTCACCGGCCAGCGCCCCTGGGCTGGCATGCTGCAGATGCAGGTATGCGCCACAGCTGCATGTGGGCTGTGCCAGCATTTGCATGCCACAATGCAGTGCTGGAAGCAGTAGGGTTTGCATTCGCTCGTTCTCTGACGGGCAGCTTATGTGCGATGTGTGCAGATCATCTTCAACATCACGGTGCAGAAGAAGCAACTCGAGTTCCCTGCAGACACGCCCGCCAACTTCCGGGTGTGTGCCGAACCCAATTGTACTCGTTCAGAGTGTTTGCTCATGCATGCATCAGTTGTGTCTGTGTCTGTTGTGTAATGCATGGGCATATTGCTCAGCGCATCTCACTCTTATTGCGGCGTACAGGAGCTGGCAGCGAAGTGCATGCACACTGATCCGGCGGTGCGCCCAACCTTTGTGGAAATCCTGGAGATACTGCGGGACGAGTTCCCAATTGGCGGCTCTGTCGTTGCATGAGCAGCGACCCTGCGGTATAACAAAGGTGGCAACGCAGCGCAGCGCTGCCCTTGTGTGCAGCATGTACACATGTGGAGCGGTGGACCGTGGAGCAGTAAGTGTCTTTTTCGCCGGTAGTGATGCACACTCGTGCCAAGCATGAGGAGGTAGTGTAGGTGAAGAGTCTTGGGCAGGCGTGCAGCAAGCTGGAAGGTCAATCTTATTATGATGACATGTGCGCATCAACAGCATCTGTTTGCCATGGTTTGGAGGCTAGCCAGCACAACAAGTCAGTGCTAGTGCTGCCGGTCAGCACGTGCGGGTTTTGACCTGCGCAGAGATTTTCCACTGATGAGGACTCCAAGCTTGCTTTTGACCAGCATTCCCCGACCGTGGAAGTGATGCAAGTGCCGGCAGATATCAGATCCTTCTCCTACCTGCAAAATGAAAGTCGAGCTTAATACCTTGCTGTCGGCGACAGCCCGCAAGTACACACGAACTTCCACTAAACTATTATCAACCTCGGGGTTTTCAGCGTGTATGTGCCCTTTGGCGTGCTGAATGACAATTCTGAGCTGCTGGTGCACCATACATGTGCCCATCGCTTGGACTTTCGGTAAGAGACCGGAGAGAGAGGACTACACCCGCCAGCCTTGATTTCCCTAGGCTGGTTTGGGCAAGTGAAACCAAATGAAGCGAAACTCCAAACATAACCATCACAGCATCTCCAAATGCCACCGAAGTAGCGAAACCAGTAGATCATGTGGCAGCTGCCAGCTGCTCCGCCACTGACAGGCATTGCAACACGAACTGCGCGACCTGCAAGCTGTGTCCTCCCCACATGAAGTTGGCCATCGTCGGCAGCAGCGCCCCATCACCAAATAGCGCAAGGAAATTGGCACGGCAACCAACAGTGGCTGAGCACTCCAGCAGCAAGTGCTGCTCCACTGCTGTGTGAGTGCGCTCCCAGCGATGTGTGCGCTCGCGCCCGATGCAGCCAGTCTCCACTGGTAGGTCATGACAGCCAAGCCGAAATCTCAGCAGTTTCCGCAAGCAAGTAAGAGACCAACAAGCACTTTTGGTTCAAACAGTCCGGACGCCGCCAGGCGAGGCATTACACCAAAGGCTGGGCAAAATCACAACCCCCTTCCGTCGTAATATACTCCTGGACAAACTCAAGGTGTCGTGTACTCTGGGCTTCGGTGGTTCAGCTGCCAGCATTTTGCCGGCGGACTGACGTCAAGGCAGAGGGCTAGTATGCAAGAGATCTAAGGCACGCCGTTCAGTCAAGTCAGATCCAACACAGTCTGCACATCTTGCCTCCCGCTGACACGGTGCTTGCTGCACTGGCACATCGGGATATGCTGAGTCTGCCCCTCACACTGGCAGCGGGGCCGGAGACAAGGTTGCCCTCCCCCGAAAGAGTTGTCACATTTCACCCCTGAATTTGGCATCTTGGATCTTGGATATGCCAAATTTGCAATATTCGCTGCGCTGCTTGCCGCAAAGCTTCGGCCATTTGAGAGGCGCAGGTGCTTTCACATTATGTTCGTCCTCTTGTAGGCCTCGGTGCTGTATCGAGCCCACCGTGCGACTCGGAATCATGAAGCGGGCTTGCATCCTGCACGACAGGGCAAACCTGCTGTGTCTGCCCATGCTCGTATCGCTTGCAGTAGCAGGGTTGTGCGGAGCCGTCGACCCTGGGGTGTTCTCCTGGTTCATCTTCTTCTACGTTGCATTGGACACTATCTGGATCCTGCTGCAGCCTGACGCCGTGCCGGCTGCGCTCACAGCCATCAGAGTACACCATTTTGTAACAGTGAGCCGTGTGGTCATGTGCACGCTTCATCATGCAGACCAAGGACATCTGGCAAAACTGATGCAGCAGTAAAGGCTTGTTGCACCGCAAATATGACCTGTGGCATGTCGCCGCCAATTTGCACCATCTGTTTTGCAGTTGCTGTTGTGTGTCTTCCCGCTGTTGCGCAAAGAGACGGCGATATTCGCGTGCCTCGATGGGCTGACAGAACTCAACACGTTCTTTCTCATCGCACGGCGCCAATGGAAGGCCCAGGTGCTGACGAGTTAGTAACACGTCAACCATTTGCCACGTGACAAGAGCGCTGGCGGCACATGTCCACAATCATTCGTACACTAAATGCACACCTGTGCACGGCACATGATTCCTTGCGACTAACAATATCATATGCGTTCACACAGCGGGGGCTGCTCACGGCAGCATATTGGGCGACCTTCGTGCCAGTGCGGCTGATGCTGTTCCCATACCTGCTCATTGTGTTCGGCACTCGGCTGCCGCAGTCAATCCCAATCTGGGAGCGACACGTCATCTGGTACTGCCAGGTGAACGCGTGCATGCTAAATCGCAAGTGAGGAACACCACGAGATGCATACATGACTACTCGCGGAAGTTACTGGTCCACAACAACTGTCTTGATTGAAACTCATCCGGGGGTTGGGCTTCCACAGGCGTTTCTGTGTGTGTTCAACCTGGGCATGGTGCACCGGAGCCTCTCCGGCTGGTGGCGCAAGCGGCGGCACCAACACTGGCATAAGGTGCCAAACACAGTGAGCCTTGGCAGTTGACACATCTTCATTGGCTCCCCTGGCATTGCTCCTGCACCGCCACTGCAGCAGCAGCAGCATGCCAACGGTCTTGACAGTCGCCAACCAAACCCGCAGGTGGCGCCAGCGCCCCGCAGCAGCCCTCCCGAGCCGCTCGGCTCTGGGCAGACATGGCCACCGCAGCGTGCACAGTCAGCTCGCCGCAGTCGTGATGCTGGCGGTGCCGCCAGCGGGTCGGCAGCCACAGCCACAGCACACATTGTGCTGCGCAGCCGCCAGAATGGTGTAAAAAACGGATTTGGCCAGGTAAGATGCAAAACTGTTGCTGGCATCATTTGCTATGCTGGTTGGCATCCTATGCCATGCTGGCTGGGGAGACTACACGAGGATTAATGCGTGCCGGAGTGTGCGATCAAACCCCTGTGTTTTTACAGCTTCAAGACACTCTCTATCGCTGACTGCGGTTGCTCCTGCTGGTCAGGAGAAGTATACTGCGCAGGCAGCTGACGGCGCTCGCATCAACATCAGTGCATCCCGAGGCCTGCTCTCTTGATATCTCTGACGGCACCAGCTCTAGCACCTGCATTGGTCAGAGAAGGGGGCTGCCGCTGCTACTACCACTGATGCAGCTGCATCGCCGGCCGCCCTGACGAGCGCTGCTGTTTGGAGCGAGGGTGTGATCTTATGGCACACCATACCGTGTGGCGGACGCGCCCGCATGGGCAGCCTATTACACTTGGATGACACTCGTGGGTGCTGTTGCAGTCCATGTCGGCTGGCTGGTGTCAGCATGCTCTTTGGCGGCTGGCCTCTAGCTTGCAATTTTGGGGCTGTGCAATCAAGGACATGTATAGATTTTGGCTTTGAATCATAATGCAGTTGCTGGTCGGTCGTATGTAAAGAGGTTTCAGCTGTCAGCTGTCAGTCCACGTGGCCTTGATTGGTGTGCTTTGCAGTTGTACAATTGCACGTTGATTGTCATGTCGTGCAATGCTCTGATATGTGCAGACAAAGCCATGGACTACATTGTGATGAGTTTATACACAACATCGTATGCACTGCTGCCTGTGGCGAACACCAATGTGGCTCCTCAAAACATCAGTAATGATCTAGAGCACGTTCAAATTCCGGCAGGCGAGCGGATGAAGGAACATCAGTAATGATCCAATATGATTTGTTTTGAGTGCACATCGCATTGAGAAATCTAGATCTATGCTTGCATATGCCATTGCAAAGTCTTGAGCTCGCACCAAAATCGGCAGACATGCCTATCAGACGACACTTCCGCCAGTTGCCGCCGGAGCAGATAGAGTTGCCATTGCAGACACAGCCATCACACGTCTGCTGTTGCCCGCGTCGGAAGAGTCAGCCACCTTGATGGCGATTACACCTCATGTACTCCACCGTCAGCCACCTTTCAATGTGTTTTTGGACCAGTGATTCACATTTATATCAATTCAAACAGATTGCGGTTCCAGCGTGTTGAGGTGTTCCACGATATGGCGCCGTGTCAGCCCCAACCGATGACCAAAGTCTGCGGGTTGGCTCATCGGATGAACTAACCATTGACGGTTCAAGCTGTGCGACCAGGACAAACAGCACATACCAATTTATTACCCGAAACAGTCATTGCTCAAGCATGTTAAGCGCTTCGTTTCGAACTTCGCACGCTTTCACATGCTTCACGCTACTATTGACCGCTATATACCAATACATTCAATCAACTTCGTGCCAACCGTTCTTGAGGCTATGCTGCCGATGAGAAGCTTCGCACTCAACACGCCATACTTTCGACCGCAATATTTTCGAGTCAAATTCGTGCCAACCGTTTCATGTTGCCAATGAGAAGCTTCAGTGAAGCGACTGTCATTCTGCCCCTGAATTGCTGGCACTTCGGATGCATCATCCAGGCACTTCCCCCACAAAATTCAGCTTGGTGTCGCATAGCATGTTCAACAGCATATTGTTAAGCTCCTCGTACACAATCGGGATGTAATGAAGCTGCACGCAGCAAGACACACTTCGCTACTCTGTTAACGCAAACTAGAAATACGCATGCTTGGCAGTCGAACATGTCCATCTTTGAAGAGTTGAGCCCTGACCATGGCGGACTAGGGCCAAGTCAGCCAGTTCGCACCGGATGCCATGTGAAGATCAGACGTTGCGCCTGCGCTCGCGCAGTGAGTGCACGTGCATCGAAAAGCTCCCACGGGGGCGCTAGATGCCGTCGAGCCTCAGCATCACCCTTTGCATACCTGCACGGACAACAGCAAAGCTGGGTGGACGACGTCAATGCCATTGACCACCTCAGATGTGTGAAAATGCGATGGTGACTTGCAGGACATTGTTGGGGAGCTATAGCGGCTGATCATTCCGACGGTCAGCTGGAGCATTGCACCACGCCATCATCACCTGCGGCATGTATGACTCAGAAGTGTATGGAACTTGCTGTGTTGAGTACTTACTCACCTGGCATCCATCTTTGGCCGTGCGTCTGATGTGATGGACTTCCAAAGCAGTCGAAAGGGTGGTGCATCGGATGGCAGGAGGCTGGGCAGCTCTGCTGGAACCTGCAGCACATCATGGGAGGACAAAGGATATTTGGAAAGTGGACTTTGTGGCAGTGCCTAAAGCGTAGCTCATGTACATGATCACAACGATATATAGGTAGCATGCAGAGCCTCAAATTTCCTGGTCAGCTGCAGTCGTAGCCATAGATCATGCAGGCCCTGCTCACCTCGTTCAGAGTCTCATTGAAGAAGCTGAAGTCGCCACCTGAGACCCAGAGCCCAACATTATACACTACAGCACCCGAAGAATATAGTGGTGGTTGGGCAGCAAATTCCTGCAATCATCACATAAGTCGACTGACAGAGATTTTAAATCATTTAACATAATCAGCTCAACATCATGACGTTTGGTGTGCTCAGGTGCAGAGGGCCAAACTTCACGTCCAGTTTCACCCATGCAAGCCACACCTGAATAGCTGCTTTCACTGTCTTTGTGTCTTTGAAATCACGCCCCACAAACTTGAAGTCGACTGTCAGGCGCCCCGCAATGCCCGCAGGCATTGCAAAGGAGTGCAGGTAAAATGTCCGCTGCTCTGTGAAATCCTGTCTTGTTGCACACACCCAGGTTTTACGCGCTGTAGGCGCATGAGGTTGTAGGGCTGGAGGCACAGCCGGCAGACATGATGATCCAAGCTGCTGGCATTGCTGCATTGATGGACACCACTGCTCAGGAGCGGCTTGCAAGATATGCACCTTTCGCCGGCAGTTGCAAGACTCAAAGGATTTGGCGGCAGATGCATTTGAAAGCACTGCCGAGGTGTGCATGTAGAACTCAGGCCTGCATACACATGAACGTACCTGCTTGCACTGTGCTGATCATTGAACGGATGTCTGCAGACGAAGTGCATAGCCAGGCTGCAGATCTGCACAAATGAAACTCACCAGTCGCCCTTGAACTCGGTCTCGATACACACTGAACGCCCAAATTCGGGGTTTTCGCCATACCTGAAATGGCGAGGTAGAACCATCACAAGGGGTGCGCAGTACATTGCTGCACAGCGATTCAGTGACACATTCATATCAGACCATGAGGCGACACCACACCTTTCAGGCCAGACCCCCTGTGAGAGGAAATGATTCAGGCTCAGGTATTGATACCTTGTGAGGCTGTCGCCCACCTGCACCGCAGCGCAGCGTCAGGTCGAGATGTTCATTGGACATCTTACCAGTGTGCGCCAACAGATGTTTGGAACACGGCCATGAAATGAGGCAAAGCCGGGCACTTACAAAAGCCAATCGCTTTTGGTTGAGGCACTGCCGAGCCTGCTGTGCTGTGAGCCGCCGCAAAGTGCAATGTCCGGGCTCGAACCTGCACTTGAACAGCATTGGTTGCAGGCCACATATCATCAGAAGCAGCGCACGCCTGTACTCAGATTGGTACCAATTCTGACCAGATTCGTTTGCCACACATCAGGTGCCGTCGCCACAGTCCGCAGATAGCTTACAGGTAGTGGCCGTCTGAGCCCCGATACCAGCTGCCGGCACCATTCCAACCGCTCAGCATGGCTGGCGTGCACTGCTGAGCCGCCAGACGGCTGACGTTGTAAACTGAGACAAAGCATGGTTGCTGGCGCTTGGACGCCGACGACGACGTCGTCGCACAGATCGCCCTATAGCGCATACTGGAGCGAAAGCTGGGTGGCTGAGTTGAATAAGGTGCATGCGTTCTGCCATGAGGCAGCGCCCTCATCAGTGCTGATCCGCTGCTGATGCCGCGCAGCGGCCGGTGCACATCGAAGGCAATCCATCTACCTCTGACACTACCACTGCTGCAGATGATATCACTGCCAAGCAGCAGGAAGACGGCCAACGTGGCGACCGCAGTCGCTATGCTGCAGGCAATCGCTGCAGAACAGACGCCTGACGACATGAGTCACCACCCATCATCTAAACATCAGCGAGCGTGGTCCCCACGCTTGGGCAGCCATCTGGCCTTTCGCCAGCAGGGCGCTGATGTGAACTTGCCACAAGAGGTGGCACGCATGAGCGTCATTGATGACACAAAGTGACAGCTGCAAAGTAGGCAGGTCTAAATCCAACTATGTAGCTAAATGTTAGAACTAACTAATTAGTTTAGTTAAGGCACCGTTCACACACGGACTCAAGGGAAGTTCCCTCGCTTTTACACTGAACGTCTCACGCGCCCCGCTGTTGAGTGCCTCTTGCACACTGCCGCGCCACCCCGCTTGCGACGATCGAAATGCCGGATCTCAGAAAGTTCTTGGCCGTGCGGAGGGGTGTCATGTCTCGACGCCGGCGGATTGCTCAGCATCTGGCAGAATCAGCACAGCTTGTTCATGCAGTTCATGCTGCTGCTGCTTGCCGATGAGGCCGGTGCCGGCACCTGGGAGCGGCGATGCAGAGTTTGCAGCAATGCTTTGGTGCTGAGCGCGACTGCGCAGCCAGTGAGACAACTGCTGTAGGGCTGACACTTCTGCCTCGCTGGCCGACTGGGGCCCAGCGGGGGTTTCGACGCGCTCTGTGAGCGCGGTTTAGGACCCATGCAACCTTCTGCGAAGGTGCGGCAACATGCTGCTGGCCGCGGGCAAAGTTTGAACCTTCCTGTCCCGCTGTCCGTTCCCCCCGGACCCTCCACCTAGAGGAGAGAGTTGGGGGAGGGGGGAAGGGGAAGGGGACGGTGTCCCGCCCTCTGATTCCCATTTAAACCCTATTCTCCCCCCAAAGCTTCCCCCTAATCCTTCCCCCACCGCGTGTGTGAATGGGCCTTTGGATTTGAAATCGGCCCTGAATCTACATACGTCGGAAAATTTGGCATGGTGGAATCCACATTGGAAGGGGTGGAATTCCATATGATAGAGGCCCGTGGATCGAGCACGGATTCCACCATAAAATTAGAGGATGGAGCCGGTGGAATTCCGTCGGGGGTGAAATCCACCGCGCGCGGGCCAGCGGTGGAATGTGGTGGAGCACCACCGGTGAAAATCAATCATCCATGGGTGGATTCCGTGCCTGAGCAGCTCCATTCCATTGGTGGTGAATCTGTTTGATTCCATCATGTCCATCGGTGGATATCGTCCAGTCAGGCAACAACGTCTTACAGTAGATGTTGTAGGCCGCAGCAGGGTAGCAAGCATAAGAAGCTGTCCAATCAGGTTGGCTACGCTGCCTTGTAAGCAATTTGGCAAGGCGGTTCCGTATTGCTGATGCGGCGTCATGCGCGAGTCATCTAGACCATCTGCATCGGTCACCCCGATGCTGCAGTAGCAAGCCATCGCCTTGTCAGCGTCTAACATGGCTGCAGGCGACTGCCATGCTCCCCCCAGGCGCATTTTGACGGCCTTGGAAGTACAGATTGCACAGCTAATCAGACGGTTGAAGACATGACAGCTTGCAGTCTGACACATCAGACGCTCTCACAGTCTGCTCCGCACACGACGGGATGCAAGCGCCGGGCGCGAGTAGACAAACATCATTGCAATTGCGATTGACAGTTGTCAACAACAGCTATGCAACATTTTAAGCGTGCGGGCCGCCTGCGCCCACACGCGCGCCGTCCCGTGACACCAGTGTGAGCGCAACTCACCATTTTAGCAGTTGCAAGCGCCCTGCGACGGGGCAGTGTAGCTTGTTTGTGTTGACAGCTATGCCGCACGACAGCCGTGCCGGCGCGACAGCCAGGCCGCAACTGCCGATGGCTGACTCAGTGCCCAGTCTCGATTGAAGTAGAAGTGTAGCTGCGGGATCAAGACCGCGCAAGCCACTGCTGCGTTTGGCAGACGGGCAACAGCTTGCAACGGTCGCAGCGTCGCTCAATGCGCAAAGTGCGGATTGGCAAACCCTACTGAAGGTCGTTGCCGATCATCCCCTTCAGTGGGGGTGCTGATGATGGCCGCCGGCAGCAAGTCTTCATGGTTGATGATTGGAGCGTCTTGCCGCCGTGCGATGCGTCCATCGCACGGCGGCAACGGTTGATTATTTCTATTGTTCATTATGATATAAATGAATCTCATAATATTATTCATGCTACTACAATTGACAACTTTCTGCCTAACAGCATTGAAGGCATGACGGTTTGCGCATCGCCTACATATGGTCACGTGTGATCGTTCTGACGTTATTCGCATGCACTCAATCTTTGCAAAGGCTGCTATTGCATTTGTGTATGTACACATGTTGAGGGTGACGGAATCCGCCCGTGAAGCTTGAAGAGCCACTAAATTCCATCTCGGTCGGTGAAGCGGTGGATTTCAGCGCTATACGACTGAATCCACCGCTGACATTGATGAGATGGAACTCCACCCACGGTGGTGATATCCATCAAATGGGGCTGACTTCCATCGTTGGTGGAATGTTATCATTGACATCCACTTTCTCGATTGAATTCCATCACAAACACGGACAAGGTGGAAGTCCAGCAGAACCGGTAGAATTCATCATAGAAGGGGTTGAATTCCATCAATGATGGATTCCATCACGATCCTCCACCACTCCACCATTGGTGAATTCTCGACTTGGTGGTGGAGTACAGCGGATGGAATCCACCACAGTCCACCACGGAAGATGGAATATGATGGTCTTTGATGGAGCTCAGGCACATTTCACCTCGCAAGTGGATTTCAGGAACCCATTTGTGAAATACAGTTGAAAACTATTGACGGAACCCGACAAAACACGATGGAACTCCCATCGATGAAACCCGACAGGTGGATTCCATCATGCCCAACTTTCCGACGTAGTTAAACTAAAGAACTAATTAAACACTTAGATTCGCAGCGACGCAACACTTGCGCCGCGATACAGCGTTGCAGCGCCTGCGCCAGCGTGCTTTGTGCGGTGCTTACGGTCTCAAACACCTTAGACAAAGCGTTGCTGCTTGTTTGCATCAAAGCAGCAAGCTTCGACGGCCATTAGACATGCACGCAGAATGGATTTGAATGTGTGACCTCTTCAGTCGGCCTCGATGGCTGCGCCATTGCCTCAGCTGCCTGAGGACAAGAAGTCTACTGCGTGCAAAATGTATGACAAGCTTCCCAGCGGCGCCAAGCATGCTGCAGATACCGAGCAGATTCGTATGCCTGGAGTTCGAGCATATCCTGAAATTCTGCAGGTGCGGAAGTCCAAGGGCGAGAAGGGGCTGGCACCGCTGCAGAAGCGGTTGTCGGCCTGAGAGCTACAGGAGGAGCGATACCCCCTGCTGTCAGCAGTTGCGGCACGGGTGCTGAGCCTGCATGCCACCTCATGCAGCAGCGAGCGCAAGTGGAGCTGCTGGCGGTGGATGTGCCATGCCAACCGCTCGCGGCTGCAGATCGAGAAGGTCAGCCCTTACATTGAAAAGCATACACAGTGGCCCACGACTTCGAAGCACTCTTGGTGTGCCGTCATGATGGTGGTTTGTGGTTGCACTGTCATACATATTGTAGCAGAATAGTACTTTACAGCCTTGCCGCCGGTTATTTCTCCATGGGAACCTCGAGGACTTATGCTAGTTTCCCGTTGGTACCGTACCTTGCAAAACACCCTTGTGTAGAACATTCTATAGGAATGTTCTATGGCTACTTTTGTCCTTTTAGAACATTCCCTGTAGCTACAGTGAAGTTGTATTGCAGGGTTTATCCCGGATATATAACCGGGCTCAGCATTGACTTGGATCACTTCTTGTTTGCAAACTCTCCTCCTCTCTACCAACTCCTCTCGCCACTACCTTGGCGCTCCTCCTCTCCTTGGAAGCTCAGCACTCGGAACCGCTTCCCTCTTCCAGCTGCCGCCTTGCAGCAACTTCCAGCATTGCCATTAGTAGCCGCCGTTGCTTCCCTGCAGCCCGCGCTACACATATGGTGCTGTCTGAACTCCGTTGTGTGCTTGCTCTGGCAGATGCGCAAGCTGATGCTGATTGCGGCGCATGCTGATCTGAAGTACGGCACTGGTAGCTGGGACGTGGAGGAGATGGAGCTGCAGTCGCTGTTGGAGGCAGAGGAGGAGGAGCAAGCGGCAGCAGCAGTGGCAGCAGAGGCGGCAGAGTCTGGCGCTGCAGAGGAGATTGCGGAGGAGGATGACATCCTTGACGTCGACGATTTCTGAGTACTAGGATGCTGTCGAAGCGGTCACGGTAGCATTGTGAGCAATGCTGGGGCGATTCTCCAGCAGTTGACGGCAGCTTTTGGTCGCTTTAGTTTTCTTTAGATTTCAGCAGCCAGATTAGGCCTGAATTTGAGTTTTCAACTAACAAACTAACTAAATAGCTACACTCAAGTTAGATTTGGCCTCAAATGTTAGATGGTCACATGCCTATTGCAAAGACAACTGCACTGAGGGAAGTTGACTGGCTGACATAGCGTCCTACTGTGTGTGCATGGCAGCCTTTGATGCATATAGCCCTACAGGGTGACTGCAGGGCTCCGATCAGTGATCTCTAGTTAGTAACGTACTGAATGCTGTAAATCGTATGTTACTTGTATGCAGAAAAGGCTGTACAATCTGCATCTGTAAAACCGGCACTGTCTTGCCACAATTGGTATCTTTCGATGCCCGAATGATACACGCGGTGCTTATCCTACTCTCTGATTCTCTGTGCTGCGATATTTCGTGCGATACAACATTTGGTTTCAGGACCGGTCGAATTGATGGCGACCAACGATCATGAGGCTGGGCCGTCTTCTCACCCTTTTGACGACGATGATGAAACGACTGATGACGATCCTGCACCTCTTGATGATGAGACCGAGCAGGCATTGCAGCAGCAGGCTCGTTCATCCGCGGCTGCTGCCTCTGTTGGTGCGACCACTTACACCGAGGCCCATGTGGCAGTTTCGACACGTCAGCTGCGCGGTGCGCTGGAAAACGCCAAGACGCAGCTTGCCGACGCTCAGCGCGACCTGGCGAAGATGCAAGCAGCGTTCGAGGCTGAGCAGGTGTTGCGCGTGACCGCCAAGAGCCAGCGCGACCGCTCTGAGACCCTCATCGACGGTAACCCTACTACACCTGCTACACGTGCTGCTAACGTGAGTGTTCCTGCGCGCGCTGCTGCGACTGATGCTGACGCGCCGGCACCTGCACCTGCTGTGAAGATGCCGCACCTTGATTGGTTCCGTGGTGCAACCGATGTGCGACGCATCGATGATTTTCTTTTGCTGCTCGTAAGTTACTTTACGATCAGTGGCTATCCTCGTGCATTCTGGGCCGCATGTGGTGCTACCATGCTGACTGGTCAGGCCGCTGCATACTTTCATCACCTGTCTCGCGGCCTTGACCTGCTCACGATGAACTGGGAAACTTTTTGCTTCCTGCTGAAAGGGGTGTACCAGAAAAATGACCGCGAACCTGTTGCTCGCGGCAAGCTCGACGCGATCCGTCAGACCGGCACTATGGATGACTATGCCCGTCGGTTCCGTGAGCTGTGCAATAGCATCACGCGTCTGCCACTGTCTGAAGGCGACAAGATTCACCGATTTTTGCAAGGACTTTCACCTGTCTTGAAGTCCCGCTGTGCTGTGCCGCCTGACGGTAGGGATTGGGAAACTTTAGATGCTTTCGGTCATGTGCTTTCCGTTTCGAGGTGTTGATGGGTGCTGCAGCCCGTATGAACTCGAAGCCGACTGCACTTGTACCTGCTGGTACAGCCCTGCTGGAGGGCAACGCTGCACGCCGTGTGGGCCGCCAGCGCGTGGCTGGTGCTAAGCGCATGGGTGGTGCCTCCGACACTAGCCCCGACTCCGCTGATAGGAAGCCGCCACCGTTGACCAGCTTTGGCACGACACTGCAGATCGGATGCCAACCTTGCTGGATCGCTGCAGGGCTGGTTATGCTACTGACCCACACTTTGTTGATCTTGCTGCCAAAGATCCTGTTGCTAGAAAGCATGGATCGCTGTGGTTGCATGAGCAGGCTGTCATTGTGCCAGCAGATGATGCACTTCAAGACGCTGTCATCTTCGAAGCGCACGACTGTGTTGTTGCCGGTCATGGTGGCGTCAAAGCAACCCTCCATCGTCTGCAAGGCAAGTTCTTTTGGCAGCATGGAAATGAAAGAGCATGTTGCTGATTATGTGAGGTCCTGTGAGAGTTGCCAACGCAACAAGGCCTCCAGTCAAAAGCCTGCTAGTTTGTTGCAGCCCATGCTTGTGCCTGTAAGACCGTGGCCCAGTGTCAGTGTGGATTTCATCACTGGCTTGCCTGTGACTGAGCGTTGGCAACGACATGATTATGGTTTGTGTGGACCGGTTCACCAAGATGGTGCATCCGGTCGCCACAGACAAGGGGCTGACAGCGCCTGCATGCGCTCTGCTGATGTTCAATGCAGTCTTTAAGCGTCATGGGTTGCCTGATGACATTGTCTCTGATCGAGACAAGCTCTTTACCAGTGCATTCTGGAAAGAGCTCTGCAGGCTTTTGGGGACGCGGCAGCGAATGTCTACCGCCTTTCACCCCCAGACTGACGGGCAAACGGAGCGTACAAATCGTACGCTTCAAGAGACGACATGTTGTGTCTTCTTCTTATGATGACTGGGATGTGCTCCTCTGTGGCGCGGAGCTGGCAATCAACTCAACATATCATAGAGTGATTGACTCCACGCCGTTCATGCTGAATTATGGACAGGAGCCCAAGCTGCCCATTGATGAAGGCCTGCCTGATCCTGCTAAAGGTCCACTGACTCGTCTTATGACTGCAGTGGATGAAGCCAAGGTGCCCGCGGCAAATAGGTTGCATGGTCGATTGTGCACATACATGCTAATGCTCGTAAGCTGTTGGCTGAAGCTCAGTTACGGCAGAAGCAGTATGCCGACCAGCGCCGCCGTGAGGTCGAATTTGATGTTGGCAAGCAGGTGCTGTTGAGTACTCGGTTTCTGAGGCTGCAGGGCCCGCGCGGCGGTACCCCTAAGCTGCAACCGAAATACATTGGCCCGTTCCAGATCATGGAGAAGGTCGGTGCTGTAGCTTACCGCCTTGATCTGCCGAGTCATCTGAAAATGCACAATGTCTTTCACGTGTCCCTGTTGAAGGAATTTCACTCCTCTGGGCGCTATGAGCCACCACCGCCACCTGTTGTGCTTGATGATGGTGGGCTGGAGTATGAAGTGGAAGAGCTGCTGGATCACCGCAGGCGGTTTATTGGCAGAGCCACCCGCCCAAAGCGTGAGTTCCTTGTGAAATGGCGTGGCTACGAACACGAGTATGATACATGGGAACCAGAAGCAAATCTTAAGAATGCACCTAAGGTTTTCCTGAGCTGCCTGCAGTGGCGCAAGAATGAGGGCGACCATACCGTTGATGCGCCGCCCGAGAAGCCAACCAAAGCTTCTGCTATTAAACCAACTCAGGTTTCTGTCTTGCCTGCTGATAGGCCAGCCCCGAGGGATACCGCGATAGCGACCCCTCGGTATGTCCATGCTCGGGGACGGCGCGGCAAGCGAGCTCTCGGGCTTGCTGCTGATGCTGCAGAGCCGCCGCCAAAGAAAGTGCGCCGGTCTCAACGCCGCCGCACTGCTGCTGGTGACTGAGGTCATGAAGCACTTGTGTTGCTGTCAATCCTGATATGATTCCAATTTCTCTAAATGCTGACCGAGGCGTTCAGCTGCTGAGTGGGGAGAAATTGTTGTGTCTGGCAGCCTTTGATGCATATAGCCCTACAGGGTGACTGCAGGGCTCTGATCAGTGATCTCTGATTTAATAACGTACTGCTGTAAATCGTACGTTATTTGTATGCAAAAAAGGCTGTACAATCTGCATCAGTAAAACTGGCACTGTCTTGCCACAACTAGTACCTTTCGATACCCCAATGATACACGCTGTGCTTATCCTACTCACAGTGTTTCTCTGTGCTACGATATTTAGTGCGATACAACACCTACGTCTCGACTCTGACATGTTGACATCTAGAAATCTAGGCAAGTGCATCACTCCCCCCAACACAAAGGCCTGCAGTAAATTGGGCCTCTGCGCCAGACTCAGCATTCCCCGCGATGTGGCAGCCTGCCGCTAGGCAATTTGCTGATGTGTGGGAGCGCGCCAAGCTGGTGCGTTGCGCAACTTGCTTCCTATGGTGGTTTACTTGAGCGCTGCAGCATCTGCAACACATTCTGCTGCGACCGATCGTCTACATGAGCATTGTCGTCTGCTGTCGACAGCGTTTGAGCACACGCACGCTGGTGTACATTCAACAATGCTGGGTGCAATGCACTTCGCCAAGCGTGCACGCAGACGCTTGTGGCGCGCATAATGGGTTGTGCCTGACTTTCCAGTGCTGCGTGCCAGGCAGACGTTTCAAGCTGGTGCTGCGGTGCCTAGAATACATCCTGCAAGGTGTGCCTTGCGGAAGCGGGCATATTGCTTTGTGGGTCAAAGAATACCCGCCCAGCCGCGATGTGCAGCCTGGTCACCCGAGGTCTAGCTGTGATGTGCCGGAATCCCGTAGACAAATTTCATGCGGCTGTCGACCCTCGCAGGTTATTGCGAATTTTCCAAGATATTGTGAAGTTTCAAATATTTATCCGGCATCTGCTGCTCCATCGTTGTCACATCTCTAGCCGCCAAATTTGGCCTCGTTTATGGATCGTGCCGACTCGGCAATGCACATGATCGCCGCTTGCCCAGCAGAACACAACAATATTGTATAGTCCGCGATTTTCACAGCAGATGACCACGGCAGCGCATGCTTGAACCATTTATTTATCAGAAGCATGTGACATGCATACTCCAAGCTGCCATACCATTCAGATGTGTATACATGTATCTGCATAGCAATACATGTTGAAATGACGATGGCTCCTACGCACCCCTTTTTGCACTTGAACATGAAAAATTTCAGGTGTCACGCAACGCATTCGATGCAGCTTTGGTTTGTTGTGCCTGACAGCCTTTGATGCATGTAGCCCTACAGGGTGACTGCAGGGCTCTGATTATGTAACGTGTTGACAGCTGTAAGTCGTCACGTTATTGAGACGAGTACTCGGACGAGTACTCGTATGCAGAAAAGGCTGTACAATCTGCATCGGTAAAACGGCACTGTCTTGCCACCAATGGTGTCTTTCGACACCCCAATGCTACATGCGATGCTGATCATACTCTCCGTGGTTCTCTATGCTGTGATATATTGTGTGACACAACATGGTTTTCTGCACAGCGCCAATTAGGATGAATAGTCACAAATACGCCTTCAATGTAGCAGTTTGTTACGACATCAATTTCAGAAAATGACTGGCGTTCAACATACATCCTCTGCTCGTAGGCCAATCGGCATTTGGTCACCCACTGTGACCCATTTGACACGGTTTTGACCGGATGTCATAGTCTTATTGGTCTCATGCAGCTGGCCGGCATGTGTAGGGGCTTCATGTGCAGGGGCTCGTGCAATTGGGAAACTATGCACACCTTGTGCCCGCACGCCTGTACAAATATAGATAGTTCGCTATTTGAAAGATAGGTTGTCAAACATGTGCTTGTGGGTGTGGTGATGAATATAGTGCCTCGCTCTGTTGCCGACAAGTACATGTAGCTAGCAGACGCTCAACATGCTACCTGACCTTCTGCAACTTATGAGTTCCGTCTGTCCAACTGCGAGAGGGTAGAGGGTCCAGGGGGGTCTAGGGGGGAGGGTCAGCGCCCCCCCTTTTGCCGCTGTGGGCGCCCCATGGGGTGATGACAGTGGCAGCACAGTGGCAGGCGGTCTGAGACTGACCCTGCCACCCTGATGCAACCCTCTTCGCGAATGAAAATTGCCGAAATGGCTGAGGACTGGCCGCTGATTGCAAGTGGGCCTGCAGGCACTATACATTGCACAGCTTACTCTAGCAAGCAATGTTCTGTGGCGGCTAACCATCAGATATCCGGCGGCAGTGTTTCTGGTGGCGGCGGTCATGACGACATCCGAAGGGGGGTCTGGGAATAGGGGTTCCGGGGGAGGGTGCGCTACCCTGCCATCCCCTTGAGTGTTATACTCTTGGGTGAGGGGGTTCTCAGCTTGCACAAGGGGGAGGGTTGGTATAACGATCTGCGCGTCCTAACAGATGTTTGGTTTAACTAATAATGCTTACAACGTAAATCTATGGTCGTTACGATTGTTCTGTCTCTCTCGCGATACGGGTCAAAGTATCAAGCTGATGACCAGCATAAGTAATCAGAGGTCAACAGACAGGGTGTCTCATACTAATCAACAACGAGGGCACAGATTCACTACAATCCTCCCGGCTTGTTTGATTTGGCGCCCTCGCCAACGCATCATGCAAACTTCTATAATGCTTACAACGTAAATCTATGGTTGTTACGATTGTTCTGTCTCTCGCGGTTCGGGTCAAAGTATCAAGCTGATGACCAGAGTGAGTAATCAGAGGTCAATGGACAGGGTGTCTAATACTAATCAACAATGAGGGTACAGATTCACTACAATTGGCGACCCCCCTCTGGTTGAACAGATGGCAAAATAAAGTCACAGTCTGCTACATCAATAAACTGCCGCATGTGTGAGGTCCGCATCCGAGTGTAGTTTCCATCATGACACGCACAAAACGGCCAAATAACGTTGGCCATAAATTTATCGGCTGCATCTGATGAAAGGGAATCGGAACACCGTGTTGTACTTCTACTGCTGCGCATACACTCATGCTCAAGATCTGATCCAAAGTACCATCCCTTCCTCGATCTTCGGGGTGCATGCCCAACCATCGTCTCATCTTCATGGTCCTCCGGAGCATGATGACACATGTAGTGTCGGTGTTTGCTCTTGTTGGACCTGCTTCGTTTTTAATGGTTTTGGCTTATACAGCGCAGGGTGACTTGGCACAAGGCAATGTTGTTCGGCAACTCGAGACAAGAGCCCAAGTGCGGCGGCTATCATGCGTCAACAATCAACACAAGTATTCGAAAAAGCAGATGGAGCAACACTGAAACCATCAAAGAAATGCAGTCTGCAAGTGACTAGCGCTGAGCATCATGCCAGTGAGGTCAACAACACTACCTGAGGCGGTCCTCCTGGCGATACAAGGGCTGCTGACAGCGTAAGCGGCTATTGCAGCACCACAAAGGTCTGGTCTGTGGTGTGGTGGTCCTTGCGGAAACCCGCCTGTCCTCGCGCCCGCAGCCGATGCCGCTCTGTCCACTCCATGAGCTTGTCGTTCAGCATGCAGGCATACAACTTCGCAAGCAGGCACCCTACCGCAATACCTCTGTAGTTACCAGGGTCGTTGACGTCGCCGCCCTTGTGGATCGGGGTGATACCACACAGCGCCCATGCCCGCGGTATCGCCTCAGCCCTCTGGCTCGCATTGAAGATGGCAGCGATGCAAGGCGCAAGCTTGGCAGCTGCTACAGACAAGGCATCGAGCTTCAGCAGCCCGACAGTGGCCTTACCGCCGTGCAGGGATCCGATTCCGTGTTGGACGGATGCAGCCGTGAAGGGCGTGTTCAGCTCGCAGCCGTCGGCGGCTGGGGGTGCGGCGCCAGCATCTGCTGTCATATCTGGATGGGTTTGAAGGTCACTGGGAGCCTCAAGGAGCTTACGGAAGGACTCCAGCATGACGTCGTCCGGCACGGGGCAGGCACGCTTCTTTGCCGGTTTGAACTTCTTCCAAAAGGTCTTTTTTTTTTTTTTTTTGGGCACAAGGCCTTGTCGGTGCGGCATCTCGAGACAAGAGCCCAAGAGCGGCGGCTATCCAGTCAAGCAACAACAACCATTCTATGGTTCGAGAGGCGAATGGAGCAACACCGAAACCACTAAAGGAAAAGGTCTTTGGATCAGATCTTGCCTTGGCGACGAGGGCAATGGCCTGGCTGCGGGTCCAGCGCCACTGCGCGCGGCGCAGCAGTCGCTGGTACTCCGCGCGCGCGGCGCGTGCGGCATTGGACTTGGGGTCCCGCCGCGCCGCTTGCCGTGCCGCCCGCCGGCCCAACGCCAGCTCAGGGTCCCACCAGGGTGGCAGCTCCAAGCGATCTCGCCGCCGCCCCTTGGCGGCCGGCGGTGCCGCTGCCACCACGTCTGCCTGCGTGGAGCGGATCAGCTCGTCAAACTGATTCCCTACAGACTGCACGCCATTGGGATCCATTGTCGTCACCGCTGCCGCCTCTATGGCGGCCAGCCGAGCGGCCACATCCGGCTGCTGCAGGCGCTGCTGCCAGGCTTCCATCTCTGCGCTGCGCTGAGGCGCGCCGCTGCTGGTGCTGATGGCTGCTGCTACTCTTGCTGCTGCTGGTCTTGCTGCTGCTGCTGGCGGCGCCCGTGCCGCCCTTGCGGCTGGGCTGCAGGCTCTATCGTGTGCCGCTTGACAGTGACGACCACTGCCGAGTGGTCCGACTCCGGCGCTGGCAGAATCTGCAAAGATTGGATTAAAGGCATGGCGTCGGGGCTTGCAAGAACGTAGTCAATCAGGCTGCTGCCCTCCTGGCCAACGCTCGTGAAGGTGACCTCGCCCGCCTCATCTCCTGCAACACGACCATTAGCAATGCGCAGAGTCGAATTGATGCAAAGGTCAAGCAGCTGTCGACCCCAGCGATTAGGTCGCTGCTGGCTGTCGCGGCTGCGCCGCTGACTCTGCACAGGAGGGACAGCTGTTGACATGTATGCATCCTCGACAGGGTAATCAATGGTCCCTGGAAAATCAGGGTGCGTGCCAGTTCGTGCATTCAAGTCCCCAATGACAAACACATGCCCCAAGCGCAGAGTGCTGAACACCTCCTCATGCAATGCCTCCCACACAGCAACCCCCTTCCCACACAATGCAGGACTCCCATCGGGTGGCATGTCACATGCAAAGATGTATGCATCCTCAGCATGTCCAATGACCCCTGCGACCCGCAAAAGTGCATAGCAGTTCTGCGGGCCAGTCATCAGACAAGTTACCGCCGATGCCAGTGCATTGGTGGTGTAGACGGCGACACCGCCGCGGCTGCCGCCACGTTGCTGCCGCCGGCTCCGAGGCAGGTTGACGGTGTTGGTGTAGCCCGCCAGCTCCGGCGCGTCCGCCCTCTTCTGTAGCCACGTCTCGGTGAGCACAAGGATGTCGTAGTCGGCTGCCGCAAACACCTGCGATAAAGCAGATGATGGTGCGGTGATGGTGCGGTGATGTACGGTGGTGGTGTGGTCGGTGTGGCGTGGCGGTGGTGGTGCGGTCGGTGTGGCGTGGCGGTGGCTGGGCGAAGGATGGGCATGGCCGGCGTCCATGGCGTCAAAGGGTCCGGCGACGTGAGGGTGTTGGTGATCATGGATGAGGGGAGAGTAACAGAGGACGGCGTGATGAGGTCGACGATGTGGGCGGTGGTGGCGGCATGTCTGTGTTAGTGGGGGGGGGGGGGGGGGGGTGGATGTTGATGTTTGTTGCTGGAGAAGTGGCGACGGTGGTGGTGTGCTGGTGTGATGGTGATGCAGTTGGTGCGGCGTTACGGTTGCTGGGCGAGAGATAGGTACGGCCGGGGTCGGTGGCGTCGAAGGGTCCGGCATAACACCTTCTTTTGCACTCCGATTTTAGGCACCCCAGAAATTGCACAGGCGTGTTCATTGGACTGTAAGGAGCAATCCGCGAGCTCCGCAAGTGGAACAGCCGCCATAGGCGACCGGCAGCCTCTGTGGAAGCTGGGACCCCTTGGCATATGACCCCTTGCGTGGCGCGCCTAGATCCCGCCCCACAAACAGCGTAAAGTGCATCCAGAGCTCTTCATTGAATTGTCGAAGGCCATTGCGCTTAGATCCGGGTGATTTGCATTGCCATATGATCCGTGGTTGCGTGTCTGACCATGCGTGACGGGACGTTTCCGCATTTCCGTACCGCAGCACCGTTTCACGCCGTCTTTTTTTTTTGATTTTTACAGGGTGACTCAGCACAAGGCCTTGTCGGTGCGGCAACTCGGCGCCGTCTTTGCGCTCTTGAAGCGCTAGGCAGTGTCATCACATGCTCTGTAGTCGATAGAGGTCGTTGCGATTGCTTGCGCATGTCTGTGCTTACACGTTTCTTACCGTGACGGGTCGTAATAGACATCGACCACACCACCTTTACACCATCACCATCGCCACACCCTCAACCTCGTCACGCCGTCTTCCAACACTGTCCACACACCCACGGCCACCATCTTCACGTCGCCGGACCCTTCGACGTCACCGACACCGGCCATGCCCACCTCTCACTCAGCCACCGCCACGCCGCACCGACCGCACCACCATCACACCGTCACCGCCGTCCAAATATTCGACAACGCACATCAACGTCCACTTCCCCCACACTCACAACACGTCGCCACCACCGCCCACATCATCGACCTCATCACACCGTCTTCTTACCGCAGAACAGCCTGCTACACCGACCGTATCACCGTCACTTCATCACCGTCGCCACACCCCCACCAGCACAAATCAACATCCACTTCCCTCAGCAAACTCTACATCGCCGCCACCGTCTACATCATCGACCTCGTCAGGCCGTCGTCTATTACTCTTCCCTCATCCATCATCACCAACACCTTCACGTCGCCGGACCTTTCGACGCCACAGACCCCGGCCATGCCCATCTCTCGCCCAACCGCCGCCACGCCACACCGACCGCAATTCTCGACAACATGCAGACAACATCCACCCCCCACAATCACAACACGTTGCCCACCGCCGTCCACATCATCGGCCTCATCACACCGTCTTCCATCACTGTCCTCACATCAACCGACACCGCCTCCACGGCGCCGACGCTTTCGACTTCACCGCCCCGCCCATAGACGTTGAGCACATGACCGCGCGCTTCCGCCAGCTTTTTGGTCGAGCAGGCCCAGTGACTGCTGCAGAGGCCACCGATGCACTGTCGATGGCACTGCAGCATCGCACCGCAGATGGATCGAGTTTGAGTAGGCACTTCACGGCTGCTGAGGTCGTTGATGACATTGACATTGATTACATACTGTGGTAGGCCATACATGGCCTGTTCACAGGCTCCTATGAAGGAACAAACATGCTGCTCGAAACGGAGGTTCGATGTGCTGAGTGCGCGGGTAGCAAGACTGCCGAGGAAAGCCAAACGAAAAAACTGTCCCCTCCTAATCCGTGCTGGAACCCAAGCTGTCCAGCTCTGCACACTGATTATGGCAATGGCGCAAAAAGGCTGCCAGCTGGCTGGCATCCTGCTGAAGAAACTCGGCGACTGTGGAAATGTCACAATCCTCGAACAACTCAAAGTGCTGAAGCCTCTGGTCCAGCAATGCTGGACACCCCCAAATCATGTGTGCCTCATCATCCACCTCCCCACAGCTGCACCGCTGACACAGCCTGTCCTCGCGCCGCAAGCCCTTCCATCTGCCCGTCTCCACACCCAAGCGGTGAGCCCCCATCCTGAACTGTGCCAGCCGCCGGCGGCCGGACTTGGAGGCGACAGCCATTGCATTGGTGGCATTTTCCGCCTTCAACGATGCAAGGCATCGGTTGGCCTGCTGTCATTAGATGCACTGCGGGCGGCAGCCGCCATTCTTGCGGGTTGCATCGCGGCTTTGTTCAATGCATGTGTGCGGGTCGGCACTTTGCCACCTGATTGGGCACTTTGCCGCATCACCCCTATACACAAGGGTGGCGATGCCATGGTAGCAGGCAACTACCGTGGCATTGCGGTCAGCACCGTTCTGGCCAAGCTCTATGCCACACTTCTCACTGCGCGACTCTCTGAGTGGTGTGAGCGACACCGTTTGCGGGCAGTAGGACAGGCTGGGTTCCGCGCGGGGTACAGCCCAGCTGATCAGATGCTGGTGCTGCGCACGTTGATCGAGTCTGCTCGTGCCGCTCGTGAGCCGCTCTTCGTGTGCTTTGTGGATTTCCTGAAGGCATACGACTCCGTTCCAAGGGGCCTCTTGTGGCAGAAGCTGCAGAGCCTTGGAGTTACGGGGTGGTGCCTCCAGGCTATCCAGGCCCTGTATGCAGATGTTCCACTGGTTGTGCAGGGCACATCGCCGGACACGCTGCCTTTTCACTCCCTTCTGGGTGTGAAGCAGGGTTGCCCACTCAGCCCACTGCTGTTTGGCATCTACGTTGACGATCTCGAGTTGATGTTCGCCAGCAGCACCGTCGACCTTCAGGCTCCATCGTTGGGAGGGCAGCCAGTCCCGCCCCTGTTCTATGCTGATGACCTCGCACTTGTGGCTGGTTCGCAGGCTGGGCTGCAGTCTCAGATGAATCTCCTCGAGAGTTACTCTGAGAGGTGGCAGCTCACTGTGAATGTGGCTAAGACACGTGCCGTAGTGTTTCAGCGTGCAGGATCAGCGGCCGTGCAGCTCGACCTGACGTATCGTGGCTCTGCTGTCGAGGTTGTGGATTCTTTCTGCTACCTAGGCGTGGTCTTCCATCGCACAGCACCCTTTTCGGATGCTGGGTTGGTTCGTGCTGCGACGGGCCACCGCGCGACGTTGGCCATGGCCCGGCGGTGTAGGGAGCTGGGCATTCAGGATCCAGTCATGCGACTCCAGCTTTTCGATGCACTTGTGCGTCCGGTAATGCTTTATGGAGTTGAGGTTTGGGGGCCTCACGCGCTGGATCAGATGGATGCTCAGTTTGAGCGCGAGCACCGGAGTTTTTTGCGGCGGATTCTAGGGGTCAGAGATTCCACTCCTAGTGCTGTCGTGTTGGCTGAGCTTGGTCGGTACCCATTGACGGTGTTGGCCACTGTGCAGGTGTGCAAGTATTGGAACCGTCTGATGGCAATGGAGGACGGCAGGCTAGTTCGCTTGGCATTCTTGGAGTCTGTCAAGCTAGCTAACTTACCTTCTCGCTTTGCTGTGCGAGCCTCATGGGCTGCTCAGGTGGCTTCCTTGCTTGCAGTGACACCGCTCCCTGCTGCCGGGCCGAGGCGCATCGACATCAAGGCTGCGCTGTCTGCTTTGCAGCGGCGCTACTTGACATCTGTGCAGGAGTCTGCTTTGCCCAAAGTGCAAATGTATCTTGGGCATATCGCACCTCCTTTGCGCATTGGCACTTACAGTGTGGCTGCCTACTTGAAGGAAGTCACCAGCCGTGTGCAGCTCAGGCACCTGGCTCAGCTGCGCACCGGGTCGCACCGGTTGCGGGTTGAGACAGGCCGGTGGGAGAGGCCGCGCTTAGAGCGGCATGAGCGCACCTGCCAGCGGTGCTTGTCAGGCGAGGTTGATGATGAGCAGCACATGGTGTTTGGGTGCTCGGCGTTGGACGAGGTCAGGGAGCAGCATATGGGGTTGTTTGCAGTGTCGGCAGACCTTCGGTCTTTCCTAGAGCAGGAGTCGGTGCAGGTTGCAGCATTCGTTTCTGCGGGGTTTGCGGCGGCGGTGCTGGACAGCTGAACTTTTGTTTCTAAACTGTGTATGTGTTTGCAGGATTTTTTTAGTGGTGGTTTTTGTCTGCTTTTGCTTTAGGATTTAGGAGCTGGTTGTCGCTGTGTGTGGTGTCGGGCAGGCGAAGCCCGGCTCTAGCGCCGGTGCCAGCGCGGGGCCCCCACAGTCCTATGCACGTGCGCTCGCCTTGCCAACTGGGAGTTTTCGTGGGGTTTTCCCTCCCAGGGATCTTGCTCACCACCACAGCTCCAGCTCAATGTTACTCTTTTGTTTTGTTTTCTTTTTTTTTTTTTTTTTTTTTTTTTTTTTTTTTTTTTTTTGGTTACAGGGTGACTGGCACAAGGCCAGGTCGGTGCGGCAACTCGAGACAAGAGCCCAAGAGCGGCGGCTATCATGCAACAACAATCATCACAAGTGTTCGAAAAGGCAGATGGAGCAACACTGAATCCATCAAAGGAATGCAGGCTGCAGGAGACTAGCGCTAAGCATAATCCCGGTGAGGTCAACAGAACTACCTAAGGCGGTCTTCCTAGCACAACAAGGGTTGCTGACAGCGTAAGCGGCTATGCCCCCCCGCGGCTGCAAACACCTTCCACGTCAACTACCAATCTAGACAACAAACATGAAAAGCACTAGTCGGACGATGTACTATGGTAGCCGCTACTGATGCGGCCGCAACTAGCGGCAAACTGCGAAAGCGGCAGCTGCGGCAAGCTACGGAGGCGGCAGCTGGCACCGATGAGCTTGCGTGGCTGAGGGCGGCAGCACACGCCGATGAGGTGATACGATCGCTGAGATGGGCGTCTGCAGTATAAGACAAAAGGTTTGTGAGTTTCGGCTGTCGGCGGCAAGGCGGCGCTGAGTGCTGATGCTAGACGCCGGTCTGCCGTGGTCCCACCAAAAACCGCTGCAAACCGGATGCTGACAAGAGCTGAGGCGCTGCTGTAGCTATGAAGATGGCTGCTGTACGCTGCTGGACGCCAAATGGGTGCCTGGCCGCTACAGGGTGACCAAGCTTGTAGCGGCGCAAGCGCGCATGCGGCGCACGCGGCTGAAGCGGCTGCTATGAAGGCTGGTGGCAGGCTAGCGGCTCTCAAAGCGTATCATGAGGCCGTATGGGGTGGCTGCAGAGCTGTGGTGACGCCGGCCAGGCTGCGGAGGTGATTTCTGAAGGTGCTGTGCTGCGGGATCCCTGCTGATCGCCAAACTGAACTGCCGCCAAAGTCCGGCTAGCGAGGCGGGGCTGGCTGCAGACGGCTCCAATAATGGTGAAGAGGATGCTGAAGGTGATGGTGAAGGCGTAGAACCGTTGGTGGAGACGTTGGAGGGCTGGCTGGTGGAGGCGTGCTGGGGGGTTTGGGCGTTGAAGAAGGCGACCGGGGACTTTCCGCTTGAGCGCTTGCGTTGAGATGATGACCACGGAGGTGCTGAATGGCTGTGTGAAGGCTGGAGCCGTGGAGGTGCGGGGTTTGGCAAGGCGAGGTGCAATGCTGCTGGGATGGCAGCACTTTGGGCTGTGAAAGTGTGCCGCAAGGCTGGCTCGCTGCTCGGGGAGGCAAGCAAGAGTGGCGGAGGCGGCTGTAATGCGTATGGGAGCAGCGGCATGCCGTGCCAGGGGGCCGCCTCCCCCTGGCACGGTGCAAACGGTTGTTTCTTACCTTCGTTCAGTTTTGTTTCAGTTCTTAGTCAGCTTGGGTTTCTTTCAGTTTTGTTTGTCTGTTGCACGTCGCCCCCGCTGGGGTCCCTGTATGAGCCAAGAGGCTCCGTCAGGGCACACATGTAAGCTTCCTTCCTTCCTTCCTTCACCAACCCGAGCCGTGTTCATCTCTCGCCCAGCTACCGCTACTCGACACCGCCCACACCACCTTCACACCATCACCATCGCCACACCCCCAACATCGCCACGCCGTCTTCCAACACTGTCCACACACCCACGGCCACCACCTTAACATCGCCGGACCCTTCGACGCCACCGACCCCGGCCATACCCATCTCTTGCCCAGCAACGCCGCACCGACTCCATCACCATCACACCAGCACACCACCACCATCGCCACCTCTTCGACAACAAACATGAACATCCACCCCCCCACTAATGCAGACACGCCGCCACCACCGTCCACATCATCGACCTCATCCCGCCGTCCTCTGTTACTCTCCCGTCATCCATCATCGCCAACACCTCCACGTCGCCGGACCCTTCGACGCCACAGACCCCGGCCATGCCCATCTCTCGCCCAACCGCCGCCACGCCACACCGACCGCACCACCATCACACCATCACCGTCGTCCGAATCCTCAACAACACGCACTAGCATCCGCTGCCCCACAATCACAACACGTTGCCCACCGCCGTCCACATCATCGACCTCATCACACCGTCTTCCATCACTGTCCTCACATCAACCGACACCACCTTCACGGCGCCGACGTTCTGACTTCACCAACCCCAGCCGTGTTCATCTCTCGCCCAGCTACCGCTACACGGCACCAACCACACCACCTTTACACCATCACCATCGCCACACCCTCGACCTTGTCACGCCGTCTTCCGACACTGTCCACACACCCACGGCCGCCACCTTGACGTCGCCGGACCCTTCAACGCCACAGACCCCGGCCATGCCCATCTCTCGCCCAGCCACCGCCACGCCACACCGACCGCACCACCATCACACCATCACCGTCGTCCGAATCCTCGACAACACGCACCAACATCCACTCCCCCACGATCACAACACGTTGCCCAACACCGTCCACGTCATCGACCTCATCACGGCATCTTCACCCACACACAATCGACACGCCGACGCCACCAGACCCCCACTTCCAAATGAAGAAAAGGAGCCCCAGAATAGCGCACGACCGCCGCAGGCGGATATAGAGTTGCAGCCGCCCGCAGGAACGCGCCGGGGAAGCGGCTACCTCATGCTGTGGGCAATTGGCGCGGGCACCACCCGGTAACCTCGCAGCTTTGGCAGCGGGGCAGGGGGGAACACGAGCCAGCTTTTGGTACATGAGTTTAGTCGCTTCACCAGCATGTAGGGCGCCTCATGGCGAACCCGGTCCCAGACAAGCCAAAGAGCTTGTGCACCTCGTGTGCAACCGGTCCCTGCATGGCCTGCGCGGGGTTTTCTGGGTTTACCCGCGGGTGCTGTGGCACATAGACACTTAGGCTTGATTTCCTTGGTTGATTTGCGTGTAGTTGGGTAGTTCTAACAGGGGTATACTGCAGCCGCTCGGGGGTACAGCCGCCGCAGCCGCACGCAGCCCCCGCCGCCGGAAGACCGCTTAGCTAGTGCTTCTTGCCTCACCGGGATTATGCTCAGCGCTAGTCTCCTGCAGCCTGCATTCCTTTAGTGGTTTCAGTGTTGCTCCATTCGCCTCTCGAACACATAGAATGGTTGTTGTTGCTTGACTGGATAGCCGCCGCACTTGGGCTCTTGTCTCGAGTTGCCGCACCGACAAGGCCTTGTGCTGAGTCACCCTGTAAAAACCAAAAAAAAAAAAAAAATAGACATCTGTCCCGCATTTTCGTACCGCACGGCATTGCGCGCGATTTTTTTTTTTTTTTTTTGGTTTTTACAGGGTGACTCAGCACAAGGCCTTGTCGGTGCGGCAACTCGAGACAAGAGCCCAAGTGCGGCGGCTATCCAGTCAAGCAACAACATCCATCCTATGTGTTCGAGAGGCGAATGGAGCAACACTGAAACCACTAAAGGAATGCAGGCTGCAGGAGACTAGCGCTAAGCATAATGCCGGTGAGGCAAGAAGCACTAGCTAAGCGGTCTTCCGGCGACGGGGGCTGCGTGCGGCTGCGGCGGCTGTACCCCCGAGCGGCTGCAGTATACCCCTGTTAGAACTACCCAACTACACGCAAATCAACCAAGGAAATCAAGCCTAAGTGTCTATGTGCCACAGCACCCGCGGGTAAACCCAGAAAACCCCGCGCAGGCCATGCAGGGACCGGTTGCACACGAGGTGCACAAGCTCTTTGGCTTGTCTGGGACCGGGTTCGCCATGAGGCGCCCTACATGCTGGTGAAGCGACTAAACTCATGTACCAAAAGCTGGCTCGTGTGCCCCCCTGCCCCGCTGCCAAAGCTGCGAGGTTACCGGGTGGTGCCCGCGCCAATTGCCCACAGCATGAGGTAGCCGCTTCCCCGGCGCGTTTCTGCGGGCGGCTGCAACTCTATATCCGCCTGCGGCGGTCGTGCGCTATTCTGGGGCTCCTTTTCTTCAATCGGGAGTGGGGGTCCGGTGGCGTAGGCGTGTCGATTGTGTGTGGGTGAAGATGCCGTGATGAGGTCGATGATGTGGACGGTGGTGGGCAACGTGTTGTGATCGTGGGGGAGTGGATGTTGTCGAGGAATCGTACGACGGTGATGGTGTGATGGTGGTGCAGGCGGTGTGGCGTGGCAGTGGCTGGGCGAGAGGTGGGCATGGCCGGGGTATGTGGCGTCGATGGGTCCGGTGACGTGAAGGTGTTGGTGATGGTGGATGAGGGGAGAGTAACAGAAGACGGCGTGATGAGGTCGATGATGTGGACGGTGGTGGCGACGTGTCTTTTGCTTGGGGGAAGTGGATGTTGATTTGTGCTGGTGGGGGTGTGGCGATGGTGACGACGTCAAGCTGGTTTGGGGGCGTCGAGTAGCGGTAGCCGGGCGAGAGACATATACGGCTGGGGTTGACATTTGACATTTGACATTGATTACATACTGTGGTAGGCCATACATGGCCTGTTCACAGGCTCCTATGAAGGAACAAACATGCTGCTCGAAACGGAGGTTCGATGTGCTGAGTGCGCGGGTAGCAAGACTGCCGAGGAAAGCCAAACGAAAAAACTGTCCCCTCTTAATCCGTGCTGGAACCCAAGCTGTCCAGCTCTGCACACTGATTATGGCAATGGCGCAAAAAGGCTGCCAGCTGGCTGGCATCCTGCTGAAGAAACTCGGCGACTGTGGAAATGTCACAATCCTCGAACAACTCAAAGTGCTGAAGCCTCTGGTCCAGCAATGCTGGGCACCCCCAAATCATGTGTGCCTCATCATCCACCTCCCCACAGCTGCACCGCTGACACAGTCTGTCCTCGCGCCGCAAGCCCTTCCATCTGCCCGTCTTAACACCCAAGCGGTGAGCCCCCATCCTGAACTGTGCCAGCCGCCGGCGGCCGGACTTGGAGGCGACAGCCTGCAGGTATCCAGCCATCTGGTAGTCATCACAGTTCACGGGTCCTCTGATCTGCAGCCACTCTTGCACCTTGCGCAAATCACTGCAGTTCAGCCCATCAAACAGGCGGCGTTGCATGTGCGCAGTGACAACATCAGTGTCAATGTGCTGCGGCACGCCATCAACGATGGGGGACATGAAGTCCAGGAACGAAGCCACCTGGGCAGCCCAGCAGGCGGACCGGATGGCGCCGCCATGGCCAGCCATGGCGACGTTCTCCAGGAACGCCTGCTTGGTGAGGCGGTCGTCCGGCATTGCGACCATGCGGTTCCAGCACCGCGCGATCAGCATCGCCGCCGTGTGCGCCACAGGGAAGCGCCCGAGCTCGCCCAGCACCGCAGCGGTTGGTGAAGTCGAAAGTGTCGGCGCCGTGAAGGTGATGTCGGTTGATGTGAGGACAGTGATGGAGGACGGCGTGATGAGGTCGATGATGTGGACGGTGGTGGCGGCGTGTCTGTGTCAGTGGGGGGGTGGATGTTCATGTTTGTTGTCGAAGAGGTGGCGATGGTGGTGGTGTGCTGGTGTGATGGTGATGCAGTCGGCGCGGCGTTGCGGTCGCTGGGCGAGAGATGGGCATGGCCGGGGTCGGTGGCGTCGAAGGGTCCGGCGATGTTAAGGTGGTGGCCGTGGGTGTGTGGACAGTGTTGGAAGACGGCGTGACGAGGTTGGGGGTGTGGCGATGGTGATGGTGTAAGGTGGTGTGGTCGGTGTCGAATAGCGAACCCATGGCAGCGACAGCGTCGAAGCAAGCCAGGCGAACGCCCGCGCTGAGCCCGACATCGATGCTGCGCCCGCCCCCGACTTGTGACCGTCACACCATCGCCATCGCCAAACATCCTCAGCCACCGTCCATCGTCGCCTTCACCGTCCACATCGTCGACCTCGTCACACCGTCTTCAATACTTTCCTCTTATCAACCACCACCACCACCACCTTCAGGTCGCCGGAACCTTCAACATCACCGGTCTGGACCATGTCCAGCTCTCGCCCAGCCACCGCCACGCCACACCGACCGCATCACCATTACACCGCCACCATTGCCACACCCTCAACAACACACACCGACGTCCACTTCGCCAACACTCACAACACGTCGCCACCACCATCCACATCATCGACCTCGTCACGCCGTCTTCTGTTGCTCTCCCCTCATCCATCATCACCACCACCTTCACGTCGCCGGACCCTTCGACACCACCGACCCCGGCCATGCCCACCTCTCGCCCAGCCACCGCCACGCCGCACCGACCGCACCACCATCACACCGTCAACACCGTCCAAATATTCGACAACGCACATCAACATCCACTTCCCCCACACTCACAACACGTCGCCACCACCGCCCACATCATCGACCTCATCACACCGTCTTCCCACCACAGAACAGCCTGCTACACTGACTGCATCACCGTCACATCATCACCGTCACCACGCCCCCACCAGCACAGATCAACATCCACTTCCCCCAAGCAAAACCTACGCCGCCGCCACCGTCTACATCATCGACCTCGTCACGCCGTCGTCTGTTACTTTCCCCTCATCCATCATCACCAACACCTTCACGTCGCCGGACCCTTCGACACCACAGACCCCGGCCATGCCCACCTCTCGCCCAGCGACCGCAACACCACAGCGACTGCATCACCATCATGCCAGTACACCACCACCAACGCCACTTCTTCAACAACAAACATCAACATCCACCCCCCACTACCATAAACCCGTCGCCACCACCGTCCACATCGTCGACCTCGTCACGCCGTCCTCTGTTACTCCCCCCTCATCCAACATCACCACCACCTTCACGTCGCCGGACCCTTCGACACCACCGCCACCGGTCATGCCCACCTCTCGCCCGGCCACCGCCACGCCGCACCGACCGCACCACCATCACACCGTCAACACCGTCCAAATATTCGACAACGCACATCAACATCCACATCCCCCACACTCACAACACGTCGCCACCACCGCCCACATCATCGACCTCATCACACCGTCTTCCCACCACAGAACCGCCTGCTACACCGACTGCATCACCGTCACATCATCACCGTCGCCCCACCCCCACCAGCACAAATCAACATCCACTTCCCCGAAACAAAAGCTACGTCGCCGCCACCGTCTACATCATCTACCTCGTCACGCCGTCGTCTGTTACTTTCCCCTCATCCATCATCACCAACACCTTCACGTCGCCGGACCCTTCGACGCCACAGACCTCGGCCATGCCCATCTCTCGCCCAACCGCCGCCACGCCACACCGACCGCACCACCATCATACCATCACCGTCGTCCGAATCCCCGACAACATGCACCAACGTCTACTCCCCCACAATCACAACACTTTGCCCACCGCCGTCCGCATCGTCGACCCCATCACACCGTCTTCCATCACCGTCCTCACATCAAACACCACCACCTTCACGGCGACAGGACTTTCGACTTCACCAACCCCAGCCGTGTTCATCTCTCGCCCAGCTACCGCTACTCGACACCGACCACACCACCTTTACACCATCATCATCGCCACACCCCCAACCTCGTCACGCCGTCTTCCAACACTGCCCACACACCCACGGCCACCACCTTAACACCGCCGGACCCTTCGACGCCACCGACCCCGGCCATACCCATCTCTCGCCCAGCAACCACAACGCCGCACCGACTGCATCACCATCACACCAGCACAACACCACCATCGCCACCTCTTTTTTTTTTTTTTTTTTTTTTTTTTTTGGTTACAGGGTGACTGGCACAAGGCCAGGTCGGTGCGGCAACTCGAGACAAGAGCCCAAGAGCGGCGGCTATCATGCAACAACAATCATCACAAGTGTTCGAAAAGGCAGATGGAGCAACACTGAATCCATCAAAGGAATGCAGGCTGCAGGAGACTAGCGCTAAGCATAATCCCGGTGAGGTCAACAGAACTACCTAAGGCGGTCTTCCTAGCACAACAAGGGTTGCTGACAGCGTAAGCGGCTATGCCCCCCCGCGGCTGCAAACACCTTCCACGTCAACTACCAATCTAGACAACAAACATGAAAAGCACTAGTCGGACGATGTACTATGGTAGCCGCTACTGATGCGGCCGCAACTAGCGGCAAACTGCGAAAGCGGCAGCTGCGGCAAGCTACGGAGGCGGCAGCTGGCACCGATGAGCTTGCGTGGCTGAGGGCGGCAGCACACGCCGATGAGGTGACACGATCGCTGAGATGGGCGTCTGCAGTATAAGACAAAAGGTTTGTGAGTTTCGGCTGTCGGCGGCAAGGCGGCGCTGAGTGCTGATGCTAGACGCCGGTCTGCCGTGGTCCCACCAAAAACCGCTGCAAACCGGATGCTGACAAGAGCTGAGGCGCTGCTGTAGCTATGAAGATGGCTGCTGTACGCTGCTGGACGCCAAATGGGTGCCTGGCCGCTACAGGGTGACCAAGCTTGTAGCGGCGCAAGCGCGCATGCGGCGCACGCGGCTGAAGCGGCTGCTATGAAGGCTGGTGGCAGGCTAGCGGCTCTCAAAGCGTATCATGAGGCCGTATGGGGTGGCTGCAGAGCTGTGGTGACGCCGGCCAGGCTGCGGAGGTGATTTCTGAAGGTGCTGTGCTGCGGGATCCCTGTTGATCGCCAAACTGAACTGCCGCCAAAGTCCGGCTAGCGAGGCGGGGCTGCCTGCAGACGGCTCCAATGATGGTGAAGAGGATGCTGAAGGTGATGGTGAAGGCGTAGAACCGTTGGTGGAGACGTTGGAGGGCTGGCTGGTGGAGGCGTGCTGGGGGGTTTGGGCGTTGAAGAAGGCGACCGGGGACTTTCCGCTTGAGCGCTTGCGTTGAGATGATGACTACGGAGGTGCTGAATGGCTGTGTGAAGGCTGGAGCCGTGGAGGTGCGGGGTTTGGCAAGGCGAGGTGCAATGCTGCTGGGATGGCAGCACTTTGGGCTGTGAAAGTGTGCCGCAAGGCTGGCTCGCTGCTCGGGGAGGCAAGCAAGAGTGGCGGAGGCGGCTGTAATGCGTATGGGAGCAGCGGCATGCCGTGCCAGGGGGCCGCCTCCCCCTGGCACGGTGCAAACGGAACCAACGCCACCTCTTCAACAACAAACATCAACATCCACCCCCCCACTTACACAGACACGCCGCCAACACCGTCCACATCATCGACCTCATCACGCCGTCCTCTGTTACTCTCCCCTCATCCATCATCATCAACATCTTCACGTCGCCGGACCCTTTGACGCCATGGACGCCGGCCATGCCCATCCTTCGCCCAGCCACCGCCACGCCACACCGACCGCACCACCACCGCACCATCACCGTCGTCAGAATCCTCGACAGCATCATGCACCAACATCCACTGCCCCACAATCACAACACATTGCCCACCACCGTCCACATCATCGGCCTCATCACACCGTCTTCCATCACTGTCCTCACATCAACCGACACCACCTTCATGGCGCCGACGCTTTCGCCTTCACCAACCCGTCACCTCGCCACCCCCCGTCCACATCGTCGACCTCATCACGCCGTCCTCTGTCACTCTCCCCTCATCCATCATCACCAACACCTTCACGTCGCCGGATCCTTTGACGCCATGGACGCCGGCCATGCCCATCCTTCGCCCAGCCACCGCCACGCCACACCGACAGCACCACCACCCCCACGCCACACCGACCGCACCACCACCGCACCATCACCGCACCATCACCGCACCATCGCCATCGTCCGAATCTCGACAACATGCACCAACATCCACTCTCCCGCAATCACAACACGTTGCCCACCGCCGTCCACATCGTCGACCTCATCACACGTCTGCCATCACCGTCCTCACATCAACCACCACCACCTTCACGGCGCCGGAACTTTCGACTCACCAACCCCAGCCGTGTTCATCTCTCGCCCAGCTACCGCTACTCGACACCAGACCACGCCACCTTTACACCATCACCATCGCCACACCCTCAGCCTCGTCACGCCGTTTTCCAACACTGTCCACACACCCATGGCCACCACCTTAACGTCGCCGGACCCTTCGACGCCACCGACCCGGCCATACCCATCTCTCGCCCAGCAACCGCAACGCCGCACCGACTGCATCACCATCACACCAGCACACCACCACCATTGCCACCTCCTCAACAACAAACATCAACATCCACCCCCCCCCCCCCCCCCCCACTTACACAGACACGCCGCCACCACCGTCCACATCATCGACCTCGTCGTCTGTTACTCTCCCCTCATTCATCATCACCAACACCTTCACGTCGCGGACCCTTCGACGCCATGGACGCCGGCCATGCCCACATCCTTCGCCCAGTCACCGCCACGCCACAACGACCGCACACCACCACACCATCACCGCCGTCCGAATCCTCGACAACATGCACCAACATCCACTCCCCCACAATCACGACACGCTTGCCCACCACCGTCCACATCATCGACCTCATCACGCCATCTTCACCCACACACAATCGACAAGCCGACGCCACCGGACCACCACTCCCGATTGAAGAAAAGGAGCCCCAGGATAGCGCACGACCGCCGCAGGCGGACATAGAGTTGCAGCCGCCCGCAGAAACGCGCCGGGGAAGCGGCTACCTCATGCTGTGGGCAATTGGCGCGGGCACCACCCGGTAACCTCGCAGCTTTGGCAGCGGGGCAGGGGGGAACACGAGCCAGCTTTTGGTACATGAGTTTAGTCGCTTCACCAGCATGTAGGGCGCCTCACGGCGAACCCGGTCCCAGACAAGCCAGAGAGCTTGTGCACCTCGTGTGCAACCGGTCCCTGCATGGCCTGCGCGGGGTTTTCTGGGTTTACCCGCGGGTGCTGTGGCACATAGACACTTAGGCTTGATTTCCTTGGTTGATTTGCATGTAGTTGGGTAGTTCTGACAGGGGTATGCTGCAGCCGCTCGGGGGTACAGCCGCCGCAGCCGCACGCAGCCCCCGCCGCCGGAAGACCGCTTAGCTAGTACTTCTTGCCTCACCGGGATTATGCTCAGCGCTAGTCTCCTGCAGCCTGCATTCCTTTGATGGTTTCAGTGTTGCTCCATTCGCCTCTCGAACACATAGAATGGTTGTTGTTGTTTGACTAAATAGCCGCCGCACTTGGGCTCTTGTCTCGAGTTGCCGCACCGACAAGGCCTTGTGCTGAGTCACCCTGTAAAAACCAAAAAAAAAAAAAAAAAAAAAAAATAGCGATAGCTGGGCGAGAGATGAACACGGCTGGGGTTAGGTGAAGTCGAAAGTTCCGGCGCCGTGAAGGAATTGGTGGTTGATGTGAGGACGGTGATGGAAGACAGTGTGATGAGGTCGACGATGTGGACGGCGGTGGGCAACGTGTTGTGATTGTGGGAGAGTGGATGTTGGTGCATGTTGTCGAGGATTCGGACAACGGTGATGGTGTGATGGTGGTGCGGTCGGTGTGGCGTGGCGGCGGTTGGGCGAGGGATGGGCATGGCCGGGGTCTGTGGCGTCGAAGGGTCCGGTGACGTGAAGGTGTTGGTGATGATGGATGAGGGGAGAGTAACAGACGACGGCGCGACGAGGTCGATGATGTAGATGGTGGCGGCGACGTGGGTTTTGCTTGGGGGAAGTGGATGTTGATTTGTGCTGGTGGGGGTGTGGCGACGGTGATGATGTGACGGTGATGCAGTCGGTGTAGCAGGCGGTTCTGTGGTGGGAAGACGGCGTAACGAGGTCGATGATGTGGGCGGTAGTGGCGACGTGTTGTGAGTGTGGGGCAAGTGGATGTTGATGTGCGTTGTCGAGGATTCGGACAACGGTGATGGTGTGATGGTGGTGCGGTCGGTGCGGCGTGGCGGTGGCTGGGCGAGAGGTGGGCATGGCCGGTGTCGGTGGTGTCGAAGGGTCTGGCGACGTGAAGGTGGTGGTGATGATGGACGAGGGGAGAGTAACAGAGGACGGCGTGATGAGGTCGATGAAGTGGACGGTGGTGGCGACGTGTCTATGTTAGTTGGGGGGTGGATGGTGATGTTCGTTGTTGAAGAAGTGGCGTTGTTGGTGGTGTGTTGGCGTGATGGTGATGCAGTCAGTGCGGCGTTGCGGTCGCTGGGCGAGAGATGGGTATGGCCGGGGTTGGTGGCGTCGAAGGGTCCGGCGACGTTAAGGTGGTGGCCGTGGGTGTGTGGACAGTGTTGGAAGACGGCGTGACGAGGTTGAGGGTGTGGCGATGGTGATGGTGATGGTGTAAAGGTGGTGTGGTCGGTGTAGATTAGCGGTAGCTGGGCGGGAGATGAACACGGCTGGGGTTGGTGAAGTCGAAAATTCTGGCGCCGTGAAGGTGTTGTCGGCAGATGTGAGGACGGTGATGGAAGACGGTGTGATGGGGACGATGATGTGGACGGTGGTGGGCAACGCGTCGTAATTGTGGGGAAGGAAGGAAGGAAGGAAGGTTACATGTGTGCCCTGACGGAGCCTCTTGGCTCATGCAGGGACCCCAGCGGGGGCGACGTGCAACAGACAAACAAAGCTGAAAAAACAAACCAAGCCGACTAAGAACTAAAACAAAAACTGAACGAAAGTAAGAAACAGAAGAGTAACATTGAGCTGGAGCTGTTGTGGTGTGCAAGATCCCTGGGAGGGAAAACCCCACGAAAACTCCCAGTTGGCAAGGCGAGCGCACGTGCATAGGACTGTGGGGGCCCCGCGCTGGCACCGGCGCTAGAGCCGGGCTTCGCCTGCCCGACACCACACACAGCGACAACCAGCTCCTAAATCCCAAAGCAAAAGCAGACAAAAACCAACACTAAAAAAGATCCTGCAAACACATACACAGTTTAGAAACAAAAGTTCAGCTGTCCAGCACCGCCGCCGCAAACCCCGCAGAAACGAATGCTGCAACCTGCACCGACTCCTGCTCTAGGAAAGACCGAAGGTCTGCCGACACTGCAAACAACCCCATATGCTGCTCCCTGACCTCGTCCAACGCCGAGCACCCAAACACCATGTGCTGCTCATCATCAACCTCGCCTGACAAGCACCGCTGGCAGGTGCGCTCATGCCGCGCTAAGCGCGGCCTCTCCCACCGGCCTGTCTCGACCCGCAACCGGTGCGACCCGGTGCGCAGCTGAGCCAGGTGCCTGAGCTGCACACGGCTGGTGACTTCCTTCAAGTAGGCAGCCACACTGTAAGTGCCAATGCGCAGAGGAGGTGCGATATGCCCAAGATACATTTGCACTTTGGGCAAAGCAGACTCCTGCACAGATGTCATGTAGCGCCGCTGCAAAGCAGACAGCGCAGCCTTGATGTCGATGCGCCTCGGCCCGGCAGCAGGGAGCGGTGTCACTGCAAGCAAGGAAGCCACCTGAGCAGCCCATGAGGCCCGCACAGCAAAGCGAGAAGGTAAGTTAGCTAGCCTGACAGACTCCAAGAATGCCAAGCGAACTAGCCTGCCGTCCTCCATTGCCATCAGACGGTTCCAATACTTGCACACCTGCACAGTGGCCAACACCGTCAATGGATACCGACCAAGCTCAGCCAACACGACAGCACTAGGAGTGGAATCTCTGACCCCTAGAATCCGCCGCAAAAAGCTCCGGTGCTCGCGCTCAAACTGAGCATCCATCTGACCCAGCGCGTGAGGCCCCCAAACCTCAACTCCGTAAAGCATCACCGGACGCACAAGTGCATCGAAAAGCTGGAGTCGCATGACTGGATCCTGAATGCCCAACTCCCGGCACCGTCGGGCCATGGCCAACATCGCGCGGCGACCCGTCGCAGCACGGACCAACCCAGCATCCGAGAAAGGTGCTGTGCGATGGAAGACCACGCCTAGGTAGCAGAAGGAATCCACAACCTCGACAGCAGAGCCACGATATGTCAGGTCGAGCTGCACGGCCGCTGATCCCGCACGCTGAAACACTACGGCACGTGTCTTAGCCACATTCACAGTGAGCTGCCACCTCTCAGAGTACCTCTCGAGGAGATCCATCTGAGACTGCAGCCCAGCCTGCGAACCAGCCACAAGTGCGAGGTCATCAGCATAGAACAGGGGCGGGACTGGCTGCCCTCCCAACGATGGGGCCTGAAGGTCGACGGTGCTGCTGGCAAACATCAACTCGAGATCGTCAACGTAGATGCCAAACAGCAGTGGGCTGAGCGGGCAACCCTGCTTCACACCCAGAAGGGAGTGAAAAGGCAGCGTGTCCGACGGTGTGCCCTGCACAACCAGTGGAACATCTGCATACAGGGCCTGGATAGCCTGGAGGCACCACCCCGTAACTCCAAGGCTCTGCAGCTTCCGCCACAAGAGGCCCCTTGGAACGGAGTCGTATGCCTTCAGGATATCCACAAAGCACACGAACAGCGGCTCACGAGCGGCACGAGCAGACTCGATCAACGTGCGCAGCACCAGCATCTGATCAGCTGGGCTGTACCCCGCGCGGAACCCAGCCTGTCCTACCGCCCGCAAATGGTGTCGCTCACACCACTCAGAGAGTCGCGCAGTGAGAAGTGTGGCATAGAGCTTGGCCGAAACGGTGCTGACCGCAATGCCACGGTAGTTGCCTGCTACCATGGCATCGCCACCCTTGTGTATAGGGGTGATGCGGCAAAGTGCCCAACCAGGTGGCAAAGTGCCGACCCGCACACATGCATTGAACAAAGCCGCGATGCAACCCGCTAGAATGGTGGCTGCCGCCCGCAGTGCATCTAATGATAGCAGGCCAACCGATGCCTTGCATCGTTGAAGGCGGAAAATGCCATCAACGACCTCAGCAGCCGTGAAGTGCCTACTCAAACTCGAACCATCTGCGGTGCGATGCTGCAGTGCCGTCGACAGTGCATCGGTGGCCTCTGCAGCAGTCACTGGGCCTGCTCGACCAAAAAGCTGGCGGAAGTGCGCGGTCATGTGCTCAACGTCTATGGGCGGGGCGGTACTGCCACGAGGCGAGAAGCAACTCCAAAATTTCCGAGGGTCGCCTCGGAACTGGGTCGCCAGAGCAACACTGCGCCGCCGAATAAAGGCCCGTCTGGTGCGACGCAGACATCGCTGGTATGCTCGGCGTAACTGGACGGCCTCCTCTGAACCCGAAGCCCTGTGCATTGCCCGAGTCGCATCGGCACGCATGCGCGCCAGCTCCGCTGTAAACCAACGTGCTGAGTGCTCCCTCGAGCGCTGACAAGGCTGCCGAGCCGCCTGCCCAGCAGTGGTGCTGTCTCTACTGGTGCTTGCCCAAGTCTCACTGATCAATGCATCGAATCTCGCACAAACTGCCAGCAGTGGCTGCCGATCAGAGGCTGTGCGAGCGGATGCAATGATATCATTAAGTGTGTCTGAGCAGCCCTGAGATGACAGCACCTCTACCCACTGTAGCAGACGGTCATCGCCCATCATACGCGGAGGCGGTGCCGGTGGCGGACCACGCGACGGAGGGGCTGCCGAAAGAGACCGTAATCGCAGGTGCACTGCCAGGTGGTCAGACTCAGGCGCGGCACGGACGCGCAACTCCTGGATTAGAGGCATGATGTTCGGGCTGGCCAGCACGTAGTCAATCAGACTGCTGCCGCCGCCACACCCCACAAAAGTGAGTGCACCATGCTCATCTCCAGGAACGCGCCCGTTGGCGATGCGCAGGCCGAGGCGCATGCACAACGTCAACAACCGTCTACCTGAGGCATTCACCGTGCCCTGGCATCCTGACTGCATCGGACAGATGACACTGCAGCAACACCACGGGAGTGCAGACCACCGACAGAAGAGTCTGCCAAGTCTGCATCCGGCGGGAAGTCTGGCCGATCACCAGTTCGGGCATTCAGGTCACCCACAATCATAGGTTCCCCAACTGCATAAGCCTCCCCCACCCGCTCCTCAAGCCGCTGCCAAATGCCACTGTCATAGTGTGGCGAGCCGACAGGAGGAATGTAACAGGCTACAAGCATCAGGTCTCGGCCAGAGGGAAGGACCCCAGAGACCCGCAGGATGGCAAAGCATGCCTGCGGGCAGATGTGCCACTCACCCACCCTCCCAGCTAATGCATCCCGCACATACACTGCAATGCCACCCTGAGCGCGGCGCTGATGCTGCGTCGGCCTAGAGAATGTGAACGCGGTATACCCAGCAATGCTAGGTGCCGATTGCCCCGCCCTCAACCAAATCTCGGTGAACACAATGACATCAGGGTCGGAACCCCCAAGCATGCGCACAGCGACTGATGAGTCACGTGACAACCAGCCACCGACGTTCACATGAGAGACAGAGAGAGGTCTGCGCCCGGGCCGAGCCCCCGGGGCGGCAGCCCGGCCCCCGCACCCCTAGCTGTCCGGCTGCGGCGCAGCGGCGGCTGTCTCAGATCGACATCCAGGTACTGGAACGGGAGAATGCTGAGAAGATGGGGTCGCTATGGCAGCAGTTTCCACAGGCATCCTGACCTGAGCAGCGTCAGAAGCAGTGGAGAGCGGCGTGCCGCCTCCATGCTGCTGCTGACCAAGCCGAGATCGGCGCTGCTGCCGCATCTCGCTGCGCTCATGCCGCAGAGCTGTCGACTGGCTGAACTCGACGCTGATGGGACACCTGCCATCAAGAAGCACGCTCTTAGCAGTGATGATCGAGTTCACAAGGTACATGTTGTGAATCCGCACCACCACCGCAGAGCGCGCCCCTGTCCTGCCATACATGGACCGCACACTCAGATCCTGCGGGCGCATGTCAATCCGCAGCTGCGATGAGCAGAACTGGAGGACAGCACGGTGTGCAGGCATGAATGAGCGGCCAGCTATGACAGGAGGCAAAGGAAGTCCCACAAACACAAGATCGCGCCCAGCCTTGCGGCTAGGTGCATGCACCAAATCGCAGCCCTGCTGGCGCCCAGCGGAGGCAGCAGGTGGAGAAGCTGCTGGTTCCGCTGGTGCCGTGGCAACAGACGGCGTAGAACATGCGCGCCTTGCAGCAGAAGCAGCAGCCTGAGGCTCTGCTGGACCTGCTGGGGCGGGCAGTATCTGCGGCGCTGCCTGCAACTGCTGAACAATGCGAGTGAGTGAAGTGATCTGCGATGCAACCTCGACCTCGCGCTGCTGCAAGCATGCACGATGCTGCTGCAAACTGCTCAACGCAGACTGCACCTCAGACATCACTGCATCCAAAGAAGCAGAGGAAAGAAAGGGAATCGCAGCCCCATCAATCGGGTCGATCGGCAGGCCGATCGGCTGACCGACTGGCAGGGTGTCGGTGCTGGGCGCAAGCAGCTGAAGTCGCTGCAGCTGAGGCTGAGAGGCTCCTGCTAGCGGCTGAGGCGTCGTGCTGGGTGTCTGAGCGTCAGCAGCTCGCGAATCTGGCACAGCTGCTGCACCAGTTGCCGGGAGTGCTCCGACACCTGATGCAGCATGACTCTGGCCTGCCAGAACGGGCTGTGATCCTGATCGCAGCCGAGGGCTGCTCATCTGAGCCTGATCATCTGCAGATGCACACCGAGCGGTCGCAGCAGCAGCAAGAACTCGGGGAGACGAGGCTGCACATGGAGTCTGTGCAGGTGCCAACCCAGATCTGCTGTGCTGAGACTGACGCGGCTGTGCAGGCTGTGCAGATGACATCTGGCTGGCCAGATGAACCCTCGAGAGCACTCTAGTCTGCTCTGCTGGACGCTGGGCGTCACGCCGTGATGCAACTGACCCAGCTGTCGGTTGCATCACGTGTGCAGCAGCCGAAACCGACTCCAGCAGCGCAGAAACAAAGGTACGAGTGCGCACACTGCGAAACAGGCTCAATGAGACGACTGGAAAGACACGAGCGAGCTGTCGCTGGACTGTCTCGAGTGCAGCACCGGGTCGCACCCTGATACAGTACCTGGACACCAGACGACGGAGCTCCGACACCGCTGTCGCTGCAGCCAGCTCCTCCCAATCCCGTATAGAGCTAGAATCATCAGATACAACACCACAACTGCGCGTTCGGCGTGCCATCTGTTGCAGGCAGCGCCAAAATGCGAAAATTCGCACCTGACAGCTGCTGGTTGCAACAAGCGCACCAAAGGCGTGCAGAACGTCAAAACAAGTTGGCGTCCGTCAGATTCGCAACGTAAGGCCACAAGATGGCCTATAGAAGCGACTGAGAACGCTACATGCAATAGCTTTTCCAACGTGCAAATGGAAAAGTGACGTGGATGTTGGTGCATGTTGTCGTGGATCTGGACGACGGTGATGGTGTGATGCTGGTGCGGTCGGTGGTGGCGATGGATGTTTGGCGATGGTGATGGTGTGACGGTCACAAGTCGGGGGCGGGCGCAGCATCGATGTCGATCACGCGATTTCTGTGCTCATACGACGTGGCACGGCTCGTGCAGCCGACCGATAGTTGGCAGGAGCATTGCGCGTGCCTGCGGAGAGCTTGCGTTCGTATACCTCGAGGCCGGCGGCTCATTTTCTGACAGAGTGTCGTAGCTTCTCGCCCCTGGTAGTACTGCATCGTTGTGCGCTTGTACGTCGGCAGTTTGCGCACGTCGCTGACTGAGCGACGGCCATATACCTCGTCGTGGGGAGGACAACGACGTGATCCAGCACGACTTGCCGCTTGTATAGCGCGTTGCTTGCCAATACCGAGGTTCTGTGCGACTGTAATCAATGTGATCAATGTCAATGACTGTACGGTTTCGTACCGCACACCAGCCGCGTGCTGCGCGTCACTCATCACCGGACCCTTGGGTTGCGGCTTGTCACCAATTTGCTGCAGGCACACAACCACGTCACTCGCTCGCCATCCCCACATGATGGCCACCACCGGCCGCGATTACTTCGCCTCCCACACGGCCGACACCCACCCGTCCGCCGACAGCCACTCCCTGCCGCCTCCGGTCCTGCGCGTCACCGCCCGCAGACGACCGCCATCACCTCCAGCGCGCTCTGTGCCGCCCAGCAACAACCGCTACCACCTCCGGGGCCCCTGCCCAGCGACTGAGTGGTGGATGCCCGCCGACATGGACGCTGTCAGGACGAGCGTCGGTCGCGCCATGCGTGGCCTCCGCCCCGCCGCTTCACCGCCCGCTGCCACGCCGACTGCCGCCCGCGGCAACGACGGGGCATCTACCACCAACCCCGCCCAGTGTGCACCTCGCCGCGGCGCCTTCCGGAAGGCGCCGCGGCGGGGAGCCATGAATCCCCACTCCGACCGCCCCCGCCTGCGCCTACTGTCACTCAACGTCAACGGACTCGCCGATAAGAACAAGCGCCGACAGCTATTCGCGTCGCTTATTGGGGGGCCTTACGACTGGACTGGAGAGCGGTAAGGGGGGTTGCAAATAGCGATGGAAAAGAGAACCTTTGACCGGAAGGCTGTTTGTGTATTGCGTTTTATCAACGACATATACACAAACAATGGAGGGCAGATTGCCGAGGCAACCAAATGCGTTTGTGTGGGTTGGTCCCGTGCGGAACTAGACCCGAAAACTCCCGCCACCGTGAGGGTTCGAACCGAGTCCCTCACGATGTCCAGTGGACTTACGACGTCATCTTTCTCCAGGAGACACATCAGCGTGCCTCCGACAAAGGCAGCGAGTGGGCGCATTCGGGGGCGGCACCGGGCCAGCACTGGCCAGGCTGGTCCTACTGGCAGCGCGGCACGCCTGCCATCACAGGCCCCACCTCCACCCCCCGTCGACGGCGAACGACCGCAGGCGTCGCCATCCTCATACGCGACTCTGCCGGTTGCGCGGACATTTTTTTTTTGTTTATTTGGATTTTTACAGGGTGACTGGCACAAGGCCAGGTCGGTGCGGCAACTCGAGACAAGAGCCCAAGAGCGGCGGCTATCATGCAACAACAATCATCACAAGTGTTCGAAAAGGCAGATGGAGCAACACTGAATCCATCACGTTGGTTTACAGCAGAGCTTACCGCTCTCCAGTCCACTGGACATCGTGAGGGACTCGGTTCGATCCCTCACGGTGGCGGGAGTTTTCGGGTCTAGCTCCGCACGGGACCAACCCACACAAACGCATTTGGTTGCCTCGGCAATCTGCCCTCCATTGTTTGTGTATATAAGTCGTTGATAAAACGCAATACACAAACAGCCTTCCGGTCAAAGGTTCTCTTTTCCATCGCTATTTGCAACTCCCCTTACCGCTCTCCAGTCCAGAGCTGGCGCGCATGCGTGCCGATGCGACTCGGGCAATGCACAGGGCTTCGGGTTCAGAGGAGGCCGTCCAGTTACGCCGAGCATACCAGCGATGTCTGCGCCGCACCAGACGGGCCTTTATTCGGCGGCGCAGTCTTGCTCTTGCGACCCAGTTCCGAGGCGACCCTCGGAAATTTTGGAGTTGCTTCTCGCCTCGTGGCAGTACCGCCCCGCCCATAGACGTTGAGCACATGACCGCGCACTTCCGCCAGCTTTTTGGTCGAGCAGGCCCAGTGACTGCTGCAGAGGCCACCGATGCACTGTCGACGGCACTGCGGCATCGCACCGCAGATGGATCGAGTTTGAGTAGGCACTTCATGGCTGCTGAGGTCGTTGATGACATTGACATTTTTTTTTGACATTGATTACATACTGTGGTAGGCCATACATGGCCTGTTCACAGGCTCCTATGAAGGAACAAACATGCTGCTCGAAACGGAGGTTCGATGTGCTGAGTGCGCGGGTAGCAAGACTGCCGAGGAAAGCCAAACGAAAAAACTGTCCCCTCCTAATCCGTGCTGGAACCCAAGCTGTCCAGCTCTGCACACTGATTATGGCAATGGCGCAAAAAGGCTGCCAGCTGGCTGGCATCCTGCTGAAGAAACTCGGCGACTGTGGAAATGTCACAATCCTCGAACAACTCAAAGTGCTGAAGCCTCTGGTCCAGCAATGATGGACACCCCCAAATCATGTGTGCCTCATCATCCACCTCCCCACAGCTGCACCGCTGACACAGCCTGTCCTCGCGCCGCAAGCCCTTCCATCTGCCCGTCTCCACACCCAAGCGGTGAGCCCCCATCCTGAACTGTGCCAGCCGCCGGCGGCCGGACTTGGAGGCGACAGCCTGCAGGTATCCAGCCATCTGGTAGTCATCACAGTTCACGGGTCCTCTGATCTGCAGCCACTCTTGCACCTTGCGCAAATCACTGCAGTTCAGCCCATCAAACAGGCGGCGTTGCATGTGCGCAGTGACAACATCAGTGTCAATGTGCTGCGGCACGCCATCAACGATGGGGGACATGAAGTCCAGGAACGAAGCCACCTGGGCAGCCCAGCAGGCGGACCGGATGGCGCCGCCATGGCCAGCCATGGCGACGTTCTCCAGGAACGCCTGCTTGGTGAGGCGGTCGTCCGGCATTGCGACCATGCGGTTCCAGCACCGCGCGATTAGCATCGCCGCCGTGTGCGCCACAGGGAAGCGCCCGAGCTCGCCCAGCACCGCAGCGCTGGGCGTGCCTGCACGCACACCAAGCAGACCACGAAGGAACTTTCGATGTACCACTTCGCATGCATCCATGCCATTGCCACAAAGCGCTCCCGGCCCCCAAGTCTCCACACCATACAGCATCACAGGGCGCACAAGTGCGTCAAAGAGATGCAGCAGCAGTGCAGGATCATGCAGCCTGAGGTCATGGCAACGGTTTTGCAAAGCAAGCAATGCGCGCTGGGCTGCACTGGCCCTGTCGGCGCCGGCTGCTGCAAACTGGTGCATGCTAGACACCTCCACCCCCAGGTACCTGAACGAATCAAGCACCTCAATGGGAGCAGACATGTACGTGAGCACCGGTGGCGGTGGCGCCGGGCGGCGCCCGGCGCCATACACCACTACCTTCGTCTTCTTCACGTTCACCGTGAGTCGCCAGCGGCGGCAGTAGCACTCCAGCAGCTGCAGCTGCGCTTGCAGGCCAGCGACGCTGTTGGAGACCAGGTCCAGATCATCTGCATAAAAAAGCGCCGGCGCCGCATTTCCACACAGGGTTGGCAGGTCGAAGCTGGAGGCATGTGCCTCCAGCTCCGCCTGGAAATCGTCAATGTAAATACCAAACAGGGTCGGAGAAAGTGGGCATCCTTGCTTCACCCCCAAAGTGCTCTGAAACGTCTCAGACAACCCCCCCTGAAACTGCACTCCCATAGGGACATCAGCATACAATGCCTTCAATGCTCGCATGAACTCACCGTGCACGCCAATGCGCTCCAGCTTCGTCCACAGCAGGTCGCGCGGGACGGTGTCATATGCCTTTTTAAAATCAACAAAGCAGGAGTACAGCAGTTGCTTGTTGGCCTTGGCCTTCTCAATCAGGGTGCGCACCACAAAGGTCTGGTCTGTGGTGCGGTGATTCTTGCGGAAACCCGCCTGTCCTCGCGCCCGCAGTCCATGCCGCTCTGTCCACTTCATGAGCTTATCGTTCAGCATGCAGGCATGCAACTTCGCAAGCAGGCACCCTACCGCAATACCTCTGTAGTTACCTGGGTCGTTGACGTCGCCGCCCTTGTGGATCGGGGTGATACCACACAGCGCCCATGCCCGCGGTATTGCCTCAGCCCTCTGGCTGGCGTTGAAGATGGCAGCGATGCAAGGGGCAAGCTCGGCAGCTGCTACAGACAAGGCATCGAGCTTCAGCAGCCCGACAGTGGCCTTACCGCCGTGCAGGAATTCGATTCCCTGTTGGACGGAGGCGGCCGTGAAGGGCGTGTTCAGCTCGCTGCCGTCGGCGGCTGGGGGTGCGGCGCCAGCATCTGCTGTCATATCTGGATGGGTTTGAGGGTCACTGGGAGCCTCAAGGAGCTTACGGAAGGACTCCAGCATGATGTCATCCGGCACGGGGCAGGCACGCTTCTTTGCCGGCTTGAACTTCTTCCAAAAGGTCTTTGGATCAGATCTCGCCTGGGCAACGAGGGCAATGGCCTGGCTGCGGGTCCAGCGGCGCTGCGCTCGTCGCAGCAGCCGCTGGTACTCCGCGCGCGCGGCGCGTGCGGCATTGGACTTGGGGTCCCGCCGCGCCGCTTGCCGTGCCGCCCGCCGGCCCAAACGCCAGCTCAGGGTCCCACCAGGGTGGCAGCTCCAAGCGATCTCGCCGCCGCCCCTTGGCGGCCGGCGGTGCTGCTGCCACCACGTCTGCCTGCGTGGAGCGAATCAGCTCGTCAAACTGATTCCCAACAGACTGCACGCCATTGGGATCCATTGCTGTCAGCGCTGCCGCTTCTATGGCGGCCAGCCGAGCGGCCACATCCGGCTGCTGCAGGCGCTGCTGCCAGGCTTCCAGCTGCGCTGCGCTGAGGCGCGGCGCTGCTGGTGCTGATGGCTGCTGCTGCTCTTGCTGCTGCTGCTGGCGGCGCCCGTGCCGCCCTTGCGGCTGGGCTGCGGGCTCTATCGTGTGCCGCTTGACAGTGACGACCACTGCCGAGTGGTCCGACTCCGGCACTGGCAGAATCTGCAAAGATTGGATCAAAGGCATGGCGTCGGGGCTTGCAAGAACGTAGTCAATCAGGCTGCTGCCCTCCTGGCCAACGCTCGTGAAGGTGACCTCACCCGCCTCATCTCCTGCAACTGATGACACTGATGGCATTTTCCGCCTTCAACGATGCAAGGCATCGGTTGGCCTGCTGTCTTCAGATGCACTGCGGGCGGCAGCCGCCATTCTTGCGGGTTGCATCGCGGCTTTGTTCAATGCATGTGTGCGGGTCGGCCTTTTGCCACCTGATTGGGCACTTTGCCGCATCACCCCTATACACAAGGGTGGCGATGCCATGGTAGCAGGCAACTACCGTGGCATTGCGGTCAGCACCGTTCTGGCCAAGCTCTATGCCACACTTCTCACTGCGCGACTCTCTGAGTGGTGTGAGCGACACCGTTTGCGGGCAGTAGGACAGGCTGGGTTCCGCGCGGGGCACAGCCCAGCTGATCAGATGCTGGTGCTGCGCACTTTGATCGAGTCTGCTCGTGCCGCTCGTGAGCCGTTGTTCGTGTGCTTTGTGGACTTCCTAAAGGCATACGACTCCGTTCCAAGGGGCCTCTTGTGGCGCTTGGGGCATGTGTTTGTCATTGGGGACTTGAATGCACGAACTGGCACACAACCTGACTTTCCAGGGACCATTGATCACCCTGTCGAGGATGCATACATGTCAACAGCTGTCCCTCCTGTGCAGAGTCAGCGGCGCAGCCGCGACAGCCAGCAGCGACCTAATCGCTGGGGTCGACAGCTGCTTGACCTTTGTATCAATTCGACTCTGCGCATTGCTAATGGTCGTGTTGCAGGAGATGAGGCGGGCGAGCTCACCTTCACGAGCGTTGGCCAGCAGGGCAGCAGCCTGATTGACTACGTTCTTGCAAGCCCCGACGCCATGCCTTTGATCCAATCTTTGCAGATTCTGCCAATGCCGGAGTCGGACCACTCGGCAGTGGTCGTCACTGTCAAGCGGCACACGATAGAGCCCGCAGCCCAGCCGCAAGGGCGGCACGGGCGCCGCCAGCAGCAGCAGCAAGAGCAGCAGCAGCCATCAGCACCAGCAGCGCCGCGCCTCAGCGCAGCGCAGCTGGAAGCCTGGCAGCAGCGCCTGCAGCAGCCGGATGTGGCCGCTCGGCTGGCCGCCATAGAAGCGGCAGCGCTGACAGCAATGGATCCCAATGGCGTGCAGTCTGTTGGGAATCAGTTTGACGAGCTAATTCGCTCCACGCAGGCAGACGTGGTGGCAGCAGCACCGCCGGCCGCCAAGGGGCGGCGGCGAGATCGCTTGGAGCTGCCACCCTGGTGGGACCCTGAGCTGGCGTTGGGCCGGCGGGCGGCACGGCAAGCGGCGCGGCGGGACCCCAAGTCCAATGCCGCACGCGCCGCGCGCGCGGAGTACCAGCGGCTGCTGCGACGAGCGCAGCGCCGCTGGACCCGCAGCCAGGCCATTGCCCTCGTTGCCCAGGCAAGATCTGATCCAAAGACCTTTTGGAAGAAGTTCAAGCCGGCAAAGAAGCGTGCCTGCCCCGTGCCGGACGATGTCATGCTGGAGTCCTTCCGTAAGCTCCTTGAGGCTCCCAGTGACCCTCAAACCCATCCAGATATGACAGCAGATGCTGGCGCCGCACCCCCAGCCGCCGACGGCAGCGAGCTGAACACGCCCTTCACGGCCGCCTCCGTCCAACAGGGAATCGAATTCCTGCACGGCGGTAAGGCCACTGTCGGGCTGCTGAAGCTCGATGCCTTGTCTGTAGCAGCTGCCGAGCTTGCCCCTTGCATCGCTGCCATCTTCAACGCCAGCCAGAGGGCTGAGGCAATACCGCGGGCATGGGCGCTGTGTGGTATCACCCCGATCCACAAGGGCGGCGACGTCAACGACCCAGGTAACTACAGAGGTATTGCGGTAGGGTGCCTGCTTGCGAAGTTGTATGCCTGCATGCTGAACGACAAGCTCATGAAGTGGACAGAGCGGCATGGACTGCGGGCGCGAGGACAGGCGGGTTTCCGCAAGAATCACCGCACCACAGACCAGACCTTTGTGGTGCGCACCCTGATTGAGAAGGCCAAGGCCAACAAGCAACTGCTGTACTCCTGCTTTGTTGATAATAAAAAGGCATATGACACCGTCCCGCGCGACCTGCTGTGGACGAAGCTGGAGCGCATTGGCGTGCACGGTGAGTTCATGCGAGCGTTGAACTCACGGGCATTGAGACGGGCAGATGGAAGGGCTTGCGGCGCGAGGACAGGCTGTGTCAGCGGTGCAGCTGTGGGGAGGTGGATGATGAGGCACACATGATTTGGGGGTGCCCAGCATTGCTGGACCAGAGGCTTCAGCACTTTGAGTTGTTCGAGGATTGTGACATTTCCACAGTCGCCGAGTTTCTTCAGCAGGATGCCAGCCAGCTGGCAGCCTTTTTGCGCCATTGCCATAATCAGTGTGCAGAGCTGGACAGCTTGGGTTCCAGCACGGATTAGGAGGGGACAGTTTTTTTCGTTTGGCTTTCCTCGGCAGTCTTGCTACCCGCGCACTCAGCACATCGAACCTCCGTTTCGAGCAGCATGTTTGTTCCTTCATAGGAGCCTGTGAACAGGCCATGTATGGCCTACCACAGTATGTAATCAATGTCAATGTCAATGTCAATGTTGAAGGCATTGTATGCTGATGTCCCTATGGGAGTGCAGTTTCAGGGGGGGTTGTCTGAGACGTTTCAGAGCACTTTGGGGGTGAAGCAAGGATGCCCACTTTCTCCGACCCTGTTTGGTATTTACATTGACGATTTCCAGGCGGAGCTGGAGGCACATGCCTCCAGCTTCGACCTGCCAACCCTGTGTGGAGTTGCGGCGCCGGCGCTTTTCTATGCAGATGATCTGGACCTGGTCTCCAACAGCGTCGCTGGCCTGCAAGCGCAGCTGCAGCTGCTGGAGCGCTACTGCCGCCGCTGGCGACTCACGGTGAACGTGAAGAAGACGAAGGTAGTGGTGTATGGCGCCGGGCGCCGCCCGGCGCCACCGCCACCGGTGCTCACGTACATGTCTGCTCCCATTGAGGTGCTTGATTCGTTCAGGTATCTGGGGGTGGAGGTGTCTAGCATGCACCAGTTTGCAGCAGCCGGCGCCGACAGGGCCAGTGCAGCCCAGCGCGCATTGCTTGCTTTGCAAAACCGTTGCCATGACCTCAGGCTGCATGATCCTGCACTGCTGCTGCATCTCTTTGACGCACTTGTGCGCCCTGTGATGCTGTATGGTGTGGAGACTTGGGGGCCGGGAGCGCTTTGTGGCAATGGCATGGATGCATGCGAAGTGGTGCATCGAAAGTTCCTTCGTGGTCTGCTTGGTGTGCGTGCAGGCACGCCCAGCGCTGCGGTGCTGGGCGAGCTCGGGCGCTTCCCTGTGGCGCACACGGCGGCGATGCTGATTGCGCGGTGCTGGAACCGCATGGTCGCAATGCCGGACGACCGCCTCACCAAGCAGGCGTTCCTGGAGAACGTCGCCATGGCTGGCCATGGCGGCGCCATCCGGTCCGCCTGCTGGGCTGCCCAGGTGGCTTCGTTCCTGGACTTCATGTCCCCCATCGTTGATGGCGTGCCGCAGCACATTGACACTGATGTTGTCACTGCGCACATGCAACGCCGCCTGTTTGATGGGCTGAACTGCAGTGACTTGCGCAAGGTGCAAGAGTGGCTGCAGATCAGAGGACCCGTGAACTGTGATGACTACCAGATGGCTGGATACCTGCAGGCTGTCGCCTCCAAGTCCGGCCGCCGGCGGCTGGCACAGTTCAGGATGGGGGCTCACCGCTTGGGTGTTAAGACGGGCAGATGGAAGGGCTTGCGGCGCGAGGACAGGCTGTGTCAGCGGTGCAGCTGTGGGGAGGTGGATGATGAGGCACACATGATTTGGGGGTGCCCAGCATTGCTGGACCAGAGGCTTCAGCACTTTGAGTTGTTCGAGGATTGTGACATTTCCACAGTCGCCGAGTTTCTTCAGCAGGATGCCAGCCAGCTGGCAGCCTTTTTGCGCCATTGCCATGATCAGTGTGCAGAGCTGGACAGCTTGGGTTCCAGCACGGATTAGGAGGGGACAGTTTTTCGTTTGGCTTTCCTCGGCAGTCTTGCTACCCGCGCACTCAGCACATCGAACCTCCGTTTCGAGCAGCATGTTTGTTCCTTCATAGGAGCCTGTGAACAGGCCATGTATGGCCTACCACAGTATGTAATCAATGTCAATGTCAATGTCAATGCTGTACGCTGCTGGACGCCAAATGGGTGCCTGGCCGCTACAGGGTGACCAAGCTTGTAGCGGCGCAGGCGCGCATGCGGCGCACGCGGCTGAAGCGGCTGCTATGAAGGCTGGTGGCAGGCTAGCGGCTCTCAAGCCGTATCATGAGGCCGTATGGGGTGGCTGCAGAGCTGTGGTGACGCCGGCTAGGCTGCGGAGGTGATTTCTGAAGGTGCTGTGCTGCGGGATCCCTGCTGATCGCCAAACTGAACTGCCGCCAAAGTCCGGCTAGCGAGGCGGGGCTGGCTGCAGACGGCTCCAATGATGGTGAAGAGGATGCTGAAGGTGATGGTGAAGGCGTAGAACCGTTGGTGGAGACGTTGGAGGGCTGGCTGGTGGAGGCGTGCTGGGGGGTTTGGGCGTTGAAGAAGGCAACCGGGGACTTTCCGCTTGAGCGCTTGCGTTGAGATGATGACCACGGAGGTGCTGAATGGCTGTGTGAAGGCTGGAGCCGTGGAGGTGCGGGGTTTGGCAAGGCGAGGTGCAATGCTGCTGGGATGGCAGCACTTTGGGCTGTGATGGCTTGCTTTGCAAAACCGTTGCCATGACCTCAGGCTGCATGATCCTGCACTGCTGCTGCATCTCTTTGACGCACTTGTGCGCCCTGTGATGCTGTATGGTGTGGAGACTTGGGGGCCGGGAGCGCTTTGTGGCAATGGCATGGATGCATGCGAAGTGGTGCATCGAAAGTTCCTTCGTGGTCTGCTTGGTGTGCGTGCAGGCACGCCCAGCGCTGCGGTGCTGGGCGAGCTCGGGCGCTTCCCTGTGGCGCACACGGCGGCGATGCTGATTGCGCGGTGCTGGAACCGCATGGTCGCAATGCCGGACGACCGCCTCACCAAGCAGGCGTTCCTGGAGAACGTCGCCATGGCTGGCCATGGCGGCGCCATCCGGTCCGCCTGCTGGGCTGCCCAGGTGGCTTCGTTCCTGGACTTCATGTCCCCCATCGTTGATGGCGTGCCGCAGCACATTGACACTGATGTTGTCACTGCGCACATGCAACGCCGCCTGTTTGATGGGCTGAACTGCAGTGACTTGCGCAAGGTGCAAGAGTGGCTGCAGATCAGAGGACCCGTGAACTGTGATGACTACCAGATGGCTGGATACCTGCAGGCTGTCGCCTCCAAGTCCGGCCGCCGGCGGCTGGCACAGTTCAGGATGGGGGCTCACCGCTTGGGTGTTGAGACGGGCAGATGGAAGGGCTTGCGGCGCGAGGACAGGCTGTGTCAGCGGTGCAGCTGTGGGGAGGTGGATGATGAGGCACACATGATTTGGGGGTGCCCAGCATTGCTGGACCAGAGGCTTCAGCACTTTGAGTTGTTCGAGGATTGTGACATTTCCACAGTCGCCGAGTTTCTTCAGCAGGATGCCAGCCAGCTGGCAGCCTTTTTGCGCCATTGCCATGATCAGTGTGCAGAGCTGGACAGCTTGGGTTCCAGCACGGATTAGGAGGGGACAGTTTTTTCGTTTGGCTTTCCTCGGCAGTCTTGCTACCCGCGCACTCAGCACATCGAACCTCCGTTTCGAGCAGCATGTTTGTTCCTTCATAGGAGCCTGTGAACAGGCCATGTATGGCCTACCACAGTATGTAATCAATGTCAAAATGTCAAATGTGAAAGTGTGCCGCAAGGCTGGCTCGCTGCTCGTGGAGGCAAGCAAGAGTGGCGGAGGCGATTGTAATGCGTATGGGAGCAGCGGCATGCCGTGCCAGGGGGCCGCCTCCCCCTGGCACGGTGCAAACGGAAAAGTGTCTTACATCGCTTCATTGGCCGAGACCACCTCCGGCAGGTCTGCACGGCTGCCGGGCTCACCGACGCGTGGAGACACCTCCACCCGGCCCCTGCAGTCGGCTTCACATATGCCTCCACCGACCACGGCTGCTCGCGGCTTGACCGCTGGCTGGTGACAACGTCATTGCTCGACCACTCACCCGAGGCTCGCATGGTTGACGGCCTGCCTGGTGATCACCGCGCCGTCGCCTTTGCTTTCACCCCACCCGGCTCGGCCATCAGGGTTCGTTCGACATGGCGGTTCCCCCTCCACCTGCTGGCCGACACTGCCTTCATTGCGACCTTCACGGACGCGGCCAACCAACTGACAGCCAACAGCCTCCACCGTCAGGACGCCTCCCGTCATGCCACCGACTTCCTCAGGCTGCTCCAGGCCTCACAGTCGGTGCCCCGCTCCAACGGCTCTACGCCCAACATACCTGCCGACGCCGACCCTGGAGGCCTCCTCGAAGACCTGCTGGCCTGCCTTCGCATTCATGCGCAGAGGCAACAAGCCGAAGACCGCCGCCGCACACACCTCGAGGAACGCCGACTGCAGCAAGCGGTTACACTTGCCGCTGCGCAGCTGCCAACCGCCACCGAGGCAACCCGGCCCGTCGCCATCGCCACATACACCACTGCCGCTGCCGCCTTCAAAGCACACACACGAAGCCTCCATGAGCGGGCCCTGGAGCGAGCCGAGGCTCTGGAGATCCTCTTCTTCGAGAAGCCCACCCACTACTTCCACTCGCGCTGCGACCCTCGCCACTTCAGCGACACCACCTTCACCTCCGTCATCGACCACACAGCAGACGGCGCCCGCATCGTCGTCGACAGCCCCGACAGCCTCGCGCGCGCCCAGCGTATCCTCGCCGAACACTTCACAGCCCACTTCGCTGCACGCCCCACGTCCACCGCCGCACAGGATCAGCTCCTCGCATCTCTGGACGCCACAATCACCGCCGCCGCCGCCGCAGAATGCGATGCGCCCCTGACAGAGGGCGAGCTCAAGGCTGCCGCCAAGGCTCTCGCACGAGGCCGCAGCCCAGGCACCGACGGCATCCAATCCGAGGTGTACGTCCAGCTCTGGGACGTGCTCGGCCCACCGCTCACCAAGGCGTTCACCGCCACCCTCGCCGACGACCGCCCACTCATGTCCGCCCGCCAACGCACTTCGGACTACACCCTCATCACTTTTCCGTTTGCACCGTGCCAGGGGGAGGCGGCCCCCTGGCACGGCATGCCGCTGCTCCCATACGCATTACAATCGCCTCCGCCACTCTTGCTTGCCTCCATGAGCAGCGAGCCAGCCTTGCGGCACACTTTCACAGCCCAAAGTGCTGCCATCCCAGCAGCATTGCACCTCGCCTTGCCAAACCCCGCACCTTCATGGCTCGAGCCTTCACACAGCCATTCAGCACCTCCGTGGTCATCATCTCAACGCAAGCGCTCAAACGGAAAGTCCCCGGTCGCCTTCTTCAACGCCCAAACCCCCTAGCACGCCTTCACCAGCCAGCCCTCCAACGTCTCCACCAACGGTTCTACGCCTTCACCATCACCTTCAGCATCCTCTTCACCATCATTGGAGCCGTATGTAACCAGCCCCGCGTCGCCAGCCGGACTTTGGCGGCTGTTCGGTTTGGCGATCAGCAGGGATCCTGCAGCACAGCACCTTCAGAAATAATCTCCGCAGCCTGGCCGGCGTCACCACAGCTCTGCAGCCATCCCATACGGCCTCATGATACGCTTCGAGAGCCGCTATCCTGCCATCGGCCTTCATAGCAGCCGCATCAGCCGCGTGCGCCGCATGCGTGCTTGCGCCGCTACAGGCTTGGTCACCCTGTGGTGGCCAGGCACCCATTTGGCGTCCAGCAGCGTACAGCAGCCATCTTCATAGCTACAGCAGCGCCTCAGCTCTTGTCAGCATCCGGTTTGCAGCGGTTTTTGGTGGGGCCACAGCAGACCCGGCGTCTGGCATCAGCACTCAGCGCCGCCTTGCCGCCAACAGCCGAAAATCACAAACCTTTTTCTTATACTGCAGACGCCCATCTCAGCGATCGTGTCACCTCATCAGCGTGTGCTGCCGCCCTCAGCCACGCAAGCTCATCGGTGCCAGCTGCCGCCTCCGCAGCTTGCCGCAGCTGCTGCTTTCGCAGTTTGCCGCTAGTTGCGGCCGCATCAGTAGCGGCTACCATAGTACGTCATCCGACTAGTGCCTTTCATGTTTGTTGTCTAGATTGGTAGTTGATGTGGAAGGTGTTTGCAGCCGCGGGGGGGCATAGCCGCTTACGCTGTCAGCAGCCCTTGTTGTGCCAGGAGGACCGCCTTAGGTAGTTTTGTTGACCTCACCGGGATTATGCTCAGCGCTAGTCTCCTGCAGCCTGCATTCCTTTGATGGATTCAGTGTTGCTCCATCTGCCTTTTCGAACACTTGTGATGATTGTTGTTGCATGATAGCCGCCGCTCTTGGGCTCTTGTCTCGAGTTGCCGCAACGACCTGGCCTTGTGCCAAGTCACCCTGTAAAACCCAAAAAACAAAAAAAAAAAAAACACCCTCATCCCCAAGCGTGGCGACCCTGCCGACCCCAACAACTGCCGACCCATCGCCGGCATCAACGCGGATGTCAAGATTTTTTTTTCTTTTTTTTGGTTTTTACAGGGTGACTCAGCACAAGGCCTTGTCGGTGCGGCAACTCGAGACAAGAGCCCAAGTGCGGCGGCTATTTAGTCAAACAACAACAACCATTCTATGTGTTCGAGAGGCGAATGGAGCAACACTGAAACCATCAAAGGAATGCAGGCTGCAGGAGACTAGCGCTGAGCATAATCCCGGTGAGGCAAGAAGTACTAGCTAAGCGGTCTTCCGGCGGCGGGGGCTGCGTGCGGCTGCGGCGGCTGTACCCCCGAGCGGCTGCAGTATACCCCTGTCAGAACTACCCAACTACATGCAAATCAACCAAGGCATCTGCATCACCATCACACCAGCACACCACCACCATCGCCACCTCTTCAACATCAACATCCACCCCCCCACTAACACAGACACGCCGCCACCACCGTCCACATCATCGACCTCATCACGCCGTCCTCTGTTACTCTCCCCTCATCCATCATCACCAACACCTTCACGTCGCCGGACCCTTTGACGCCATGGACGCCGGCCATGCCCATCCTTCGCCCAGCGACCGCCACGCCACGCCGACCGCACCGCCACCCCCACGCCACACCGACCGCACCACCACCGCACCATCACCGCACCATCACCGCACCATCGCCATCGTCCGAAATCTCGACAGCATGCACCAACGTCCATTCCCCCACAGTCACAAAACGTTGCCCTCCACCGTCCACATTATCGACCTCATCACACCGTCTTCCATCACTGTCCTCACATCGACCGACACCACCTTCACGGCGCCGACGCCATCGACTTCACCAATCCCAGCCGTGTTCATCTCTCGCCCAGCTACCGCTGCTCGGCGCCGACCACACCACCTTTACACCGTCACCATCACCACACCCTCAGCCTCGTCACGCCGTCTTCCAACACTCTCCACACACCCACGGCCGCCACCTTGACGTCGCCGGACCCTTCGACGCCACAGACCCCGGCCATGCCCATCTCTCACCCAGCCACCGCCACGCCACACCGACCGCACCACCATCACACCATCACCGTCGTCCGAATCCTCGACAACACGCACCAACATCCACTCCCCCACGGTCACAACACGTTGCTCACCACCGTCCACATCATCGACCTCATCACGCCATCTTCACCCACACACAATCGACACGCCGACGCCACCGGACCCCCACTCCCGATTGAAGAAAAGGAGCCCCAGGATAGCGCGCGACCGCCGCAGGCGGACATGGAGTTGCAGCCGCCCGCAGAAACGCGCCGGGGAAGCGGCTACCTCATGCTGTGGGCAATTGGCGCGGGCACCACCCGGTAACCTCGCAGCTTTGGCAGTGGGGCAGGGGGGAACACGAGCCAGCTTTTGGTACATGAGTTTAGTCGCTTCACCAGCATGTAGGGCGCCTCACGGCGAACCCGGTCCCAGACAAGCCAGAGAGCTTGTGCACCTCGTGTGCAACCGGTCCCTGCATGGCCTGCGCGGGGTTTTCTGGGTTTACCCGCGGGTGCTGTGGCACATAGACACTTAGGCTTGATTTCCTTGGTTGATTTTTTTTTTTTAAGTTTTTACAGGGTGACTCAGCACAAGGCCTTGTCGGTGCGGCAACTCGAGACAAGAGCCCAAGTGCGGCGGCTATTTAGTCAAACAACAACAACCATTCTATGTGTTCGAGAGGCGAATGGAGCAACACTGAAACCATCAAAGGAATGCAGGCTGCAGGAGACTAGCGCTGAGCATAATCCCGGTGAGGCAAGAAGTACTAGCTAAGCGGTCTTCCGGCGGCGGGGGCTGCGTGCGGCTGCGGCGGCTGTACCCCCGAGCGGCTGCAGTATACCCCTGTCAGAACTACCCAACTACATGCAAATCAACCAAGGCATCTGCATCACCATCACACCAGCACACCACCACCATCGCCACCTCTTCAACATCAACATCCAACCCCCCACTAACACAGACACGCCGCCACCACCGTCCACATCATCGACCTCATCACGCCGTCCTCTGTTACTCTCCCCTCATCCATCATCACCAACACCTTCACGTCGCCGGACCCTTTGACGCCATGGACGCCGGCCATGCCCATCCTTCGCCCAGCCACCGCCACGCCACGCCGACCGCACCGCCACCCCCACGCCACACCGACCGCACCACCACCGCACCATCACCGCACCATCACCGCACCATCGCCATCGTCCGAAATCTCGACAGCATGCACCAACGTCCATTCCCCCACAGTCACAAAACGTTGCCCTCCACCGTCCACATCATCGACCTCATCACATCGACCTCGCACTTGTGGCTGGTTCGCAGGCTGGGCTGCAGTCTCAGATGAATCTCCTCGAGAGTTACTCTGAGAGGTGGCAGCTCACTGTGAATGTGGCTAAGACACGTGCCGTAGTGTTTCAGCGTGCGGGATCAGCGGCCGTGCAGCTCGACCTGACATGTCGTGGCTCTGCTGTCGAGGTTGTGGATTCCTTCTGCTACCTAGGCGTGGTCTTTCATCGCACAGCACCCTTTTCGGATGCTGGGTTGGTTCGTGCTGCGACGGGCCACCGCGCGATGTTAGCCATGGCCCGACGGTGCAGGGAGTTGGGCATTCAGGATCCAGTCATGCGACTCCAGCTTTTCGATGCACTTGTGCGTCCGGTGATGCTTTACGGAGTTGAGGTTTGGGGGCCTCACGCGCTGGGTCAGATGGATGCTCAGTTTGAGTGCGAGCACCGGAGCTTTTTGCGGCGGATTCTAGGGGTCAGAGGTTCCACTCCTAGTGCTGTCGTGTTGGCTGAGCTTGGTCGGTACCCATTGACGGTGTTGGCCACTGTGCAGGTGTGCAAGTATTGGAACCGTCTGATGGCAATGGAGGACGGCAGGCTAGTTCGCTTGGCATTCTTGGAGTCTGTCAGGCTAGCTAACCTACCTTCTCGCTTTGCTGTGCGGGCCTCATGGGCTGCTCAGGTGGCTTCCTTGCTTGCAGTGACACCGCTCCCTGCTGCCGGGCCGAGGCGCATCGACATCAAGGCTGCGCTGTCTGCTTTGCAGCGGCGCTACTTGACATCTGTGCAGGAGTCTGCGTTGCCCAAAGTGCAAATGTATCTTGGGCATATTGCACCTCCTCTGCGCATTGGCACTTACAGTGTGGCTGCCTACTTGAAGGAAGTCACCAGCCGTGTGCAGCTCAGGCACCTGGCTCAGCTGCGCACCGGGTCGCACCGGTTGCGGGTCGAGACAGGCCGGTGGGAGAGGCCGCGCTTAGAGCGGCATGAGCGCACCTGCCAGCGGTGCTTGTCAGGCGAGGTTGATGATGAGCAGCACATGGTGTTTGGGTGCTCGGCGTTGGACGAGGTCAGGGAGCAGCATGCGGGGTTGTTTGCAGAGTCGGCAGACCTTCGGTCTTTCCTAGAGCAGGAGTCGGTGCAGGTTGCAGCATTCGTTTCTGCGGGGTTTGCGACGGTGCTGGACAGCTGAACTTTTGTTTCTAAACCGTGTTTGTGTTAGCAGGATCTTTTTATTTGTTAATTTTTGTTTGCGAGCTTTGCTTTGGGATTCAGGAAGGAAGGAAGGAAGCTTACATGTGTGCCCTGACGGAGCCTCTTGGCTCATGCAGGGACCCCAGCGGGGGCGACGTGCAACAGACAAACAAAACTGAAAGAGAACCAAGCTGACTAAAAACTGAAACAAAAACTGAACGAAAGTAAGAAACAAAAGAGTAACATTGAGCTGGAGCTGTGGTGGTGTGCAAGATCCCTGGGAGGGAAAACCCCACGAAAACTCCCAGTTGGCAAGGCGAGCGCGCGTGCATAGGACTGTGGGGGCCCCGCGCTGGCACCGGCGCTAGAGCCGGGCTTCGCCTGCCCGACACCACACACAGCGACAACCAGCTCCTGAATCCCAAAGCAAAAGCCAACAAAAACCAACAATAAAAAAGATCCTGCAAACACAAACACGGTTTAGAAACAAAAGTTCAGCTGTCCAGCACCGTCGCAAACCCCGCAGAAACGAATGCTGCAACCTGCACCGACTCCTGCTCTAAGGAAAGACCGAAGGTCTGCCGACTCTGCAAACAACCCCGCATGCTGCTCCCTGACCTCGTCCAACGCCGAGCACCCAAACACCATGTGTTGCTCATCATCAACCTCGCCCGACAAGCACCGCTGGCAGGTGCGCTCATGCCGCTCTAAGCGCGGCCTCTCCCACCGGCCTGTCTCGACCCGCAACCGGTGCGACCCGGTGCGCAGCTGAGACAGGTGCCTGAGCTGCACACGGCTGGTGACTTCCTTCAAGTAGGCAGCCACACTGTAAGTGCCAATGCGCAGAGGAGGTGCGATATGCCCAAGATACATTTGCACTTTGGGCAAAGCAGACTCCTGCACAGATGTCAAGTAGCGCCGCTGCAAAGCAGACAGCGCAGCCTTGATGTCGATGCGCCTCGGCCCGGCAGCAGGGAGCGGTGTCACTGCAAGCAAGGAAGCCACCTGAGCAGCCCATGAGGCCCGCACAGCAAAGCGAGAAGGTAAGTTAGCTAGCCTGACAGACTCCAAGAATGCCAAGCGGACTAGCCTGCCGTCCTCCATTGCCATCAGACGGTTCCAATACTTGCACACCTGCACAGTGGCCAACACCGTCAATGGGTACCGACCAAGCTCAGCCAACACGACAGCACTAGGAGTGGAATCTCTGACCCCTAGAATCCGCCGCAAAAAGCTCCGGTGCTCGCACTCAAACTGAGCATCCATCTGACCCAGCGCGTGAGGCCCCCAAACCTCAACTCCGTAAAGCATCACCGGACGCACAAGTGCATCGAAAAGCTGGAGTCGCATGACTGGATCCTGAATGCCCAACTCCCTGCACCGTCGGGCCATGGCCAACATCGCGCGGTGGCCCGTCGCAGCACGAACCAACCCAGCATCCGAAAAGGGTGCTGTGCGATGAAAGACCACGCCTAGGTAGCAGAAGGAATCCACAACCTCGACAGCAGAGCCACGATATGTCAGGTCGAGCTGCACGGCCGCTGATCCTGCACGCTGAAACACTACGGCACGTGTCTTAGCCACATTCACAGTGAGCTGCCACCTCTCAGAGTACCTCTCGAGGAGATTCATCTGAGACTGCAGCCCAGCCTGCGAACCAGCCACAAGTGCGAGGTCATCAGCATAGGACAGGGGCGGGACTGGCTGCCCTCCCAACGATGGGGCCTGAAGGTCGACGGTGCTGCTGGCAAACATCAACTCGAGATCGTCAACGTAGATGCCAAACAGCAGTGGGCTGAGTGGGCAACCCTGCTTCACACCCAGAAGGGAGTGAAAAGGCAGCGTGTCCGGCGATGTGCCCTGCACAACCAGTGGAACATCTGCATACAGGGCCTGGATAGCCTGGAGGCACCACCCCGTAACTCCAAGGCTCTGCAGCTTCTGCCACAAGAGGCCCCTTGGAACGGAGTCGTATGCCTTCAGGAAATCCACAAAGCACACGAACAGCGGCTCACGAGCGGCACGAGCAGACTCGATCAACGTGCGCAGCACCAGCATCTGATCAGCTGGGCTGTACCCCGCGCGGAACCCAGCCTGTCCTACTGCCCGCAAACGGTGTCGCTCACACCACTCAGAGAGTCGCGCAGTGAGAAGTGTGGCATAGAGCTTGGCCAGAACGGTGCTGACCGCAATGCCACGGTAGTTGCCTGCTACCATGGCATCGCCACCCTTGTGTATAGGGGTGATGCGGCAAAGTGCCCAATCAGGTGGCAAAGTGCCGACCCGCACACATGCATTGAACAAAGCCGCGATGCAACCCGCTAGAATGGTGGCTGCCGCCCGCGGTGCATCTAATGATAGCAGGCCAACCGATGCCTTGCACCGTTGAAGGCGGAAAATGCCATCAACGACCTCAGCAGCCGTGAAGTGCCTACTCAAACTCGAACCATCTGCGGTGCGATGCTGCAGTGCCTCCGACAGTGCATCGGCGGCCTCTGCAGCAGTCACTGGGCCTGCTCGACCAAAAAGCTGGCGGAAGTGCGCGGTCATGTGCTCAACGTCTATGGGCGGGGCGGTACTGCCACGAGGCGAGAAGCAACCCCAAAATTTCCGAGGGTCGCCTCGGAACTGGGTCGCCAGAGCAACACTGCGCCGCCGAATAAAGGCCCGTCTGGTGCGACGCAGACATCGCTGGTATGCTCGGCGTAACTGGACGGCCTCCTCTGAACCCGAAGCCCTGTGCATTGCCCGAGTCGCATCGGCACGCATGCGCGCCAGCTCTGCTGTAAACCAACGTGCTGAGTCTCCCTCGAGCGCTGACAAGGCTGCCGAGCCGCATGCCCAGCAGTGGTGCTGTCTCTACTAGTGTTTGCCCAAGTCTCACTGATCAATGCATCGAATCTCGCACAAACTGCCAGCAGTGGCTGCCGATCAGAGGCTGTGCGAGCGAATGCAATGATATGAGCAAGTGTGTTTGAGCAGCCCTGAGATGACAGCACCTCTACCCACTGTAGCAGACGGTCATCGCCCATCATACGCGGAGGCGGTGCCGGTGGCGGACCACGCGACGGAGGGGCTGCCGACAGGGACCGTAATCGCAGGTGCACTGCCAGGTGGTCAGACTCAGGCGCGGCACGGACGCGCAACTCCTGGATTAGAGGCATGATGTTCGGGCTGGCCAGCACGTAGTCAATCAGACTGCTGCCGCCGCCACACCCCACAAAAGTGAGTGCACCATGCTCATCTCCAGGAACGCGTCCGTTGGCGATGCGCTGGAGCTGGTTGTCGCTGTGTGTGGTGTCGGGCAGGCGAAGCCCGGCTCTAGCGCCGGTGCCAGCGCGGGGCCCCCACAGTCCTATGCACGCGCGCTCGCCTTGCCAACTGGGAGTTTTCGTGGGGTTTTCCCTCCCAGGGATCTTGCACACCACCACAGCTCCAGCTCAATGTTACTCTTTTGTTTCTTACTTTCGTTCAGTTTTTGTTTCAGTTCTTAGTCAGCTTGGTTCTCTTTCAGTTTTGTTTGTCTGTTGCACGTCGCCCCCGCTGGGGTCCCTGCATGAGCCAAGAGGCTCCGTCAGGGCACACATGTAAGCTTCCTTCCTTCCTTCCTTCCTTCACACCGTCTTCCATCACTGTCCTCACATCGACCGACACCACCTTCACGGCGCCGACGCCATCGACTTCACCAATCCCAGCCGTGTTCATCTCTCGCCCAGCTACCGCTGCTCGGCGCCGACCACACCACCTTTACACCGTCACCATCACCACACCCTCAGCCTCGTCACGCCGTCTTCCAACACTCTCCACACACCCACGGCCGCCACCTTGACGTCGCCGGACCCTTCGACGCCACAGACCCCGGCCATGCCCATCTCTCACCCAGCCACCGCCACGCCACACCGACCGCACCACCATCACACCATCACCGTCGTCCGAATCCTCGACAACACGCACCAACATCCACTCCCCCACGGTCACAACACGTTGCTCACCACCGTCCACATCATCGACCTCATCACGCCATCTTCACCCACACACAATCGACACGCCGACGCCACCGGACCCCCACTCCCGATTGAAGAAAAGGAGCCCCAGGATAGCGCGCGACCGCCGCAGGCGGACATGGAGTTGCAGCCGCCCGCAGAAACGCGCCGGGGAAGCGGCTACCTCATGCTGTGGGCAATTGGCGCGGGCACCACCCGGTAACCTCGCAGCTTTGGCAGTGGGGCAGGGGGGAACACGAGCCAGCTTTTGGTACATGAGTCTAGTCGCTTCACCAGCATGTAGGGCGCCTCACGGCGAACCCGGTCCCAGACAAGCCAGAGAGCTTGTGCACCTCGTGTGCAACCGGTCCCTGCATGGCCTGCGCGGGGTTTTCTGGGTTTACCCGCGGGTGCTGTGGCACATAGACACTTAGGCTTGATTTCCTTGGTTGATTTTTTTTTTTTTAAGTTTTTACAGGGTGACTCAGCACAAGGCCTTGTCGGTGCGGCAACTCGAGACAAGAGCCCAAGTGCGGCGGCTATTTAGTCAAACAACAACAACCATTCTATGTGTTCGAGAGGCGAATGGAGCAACACTGAAACCATCAAAGGAATGCAGGCTGCAGGAGACTAGCGCTGAGCATAATCCCGGTGAGGCAAGAAGTACTAGCTAAGCGGTCTTCCGGCGGCGGGGGCTGCGTGCGGCTGCGGCGGCTGTACCCCCGAGCGGCTGCAGTATACCCCTGTCAGAACTACCCAACTACATGCAAATCAACCAAGGCATCTGCATCACCATCACACCAGCACACCACCACCATCGCCACCTCTTCAGAATCAACATCCACCCCCCCACTAACACAGACACGCCGCCACCACCGTCCACATCATCGACCTCATCACGCCGTCCTCTGTTACTCTCCCCTCATCCATCATCACCAACACCTTCACGTCGCCGGACCCTTTGACGCCATGGACGCCGGCCATGCCCATCCTTCGCCCAGCCACCGCCACGCCACGCCGACCGCACCGCCACCCCCACGCCACACCGACCGCACCACCACCGCACCATCACCGCACCATCACCGCACCATCGCCATCGTCCGAAATCTCGACAGCATGCACCAACGTCCATTCCCCCACAGTCACAAAACGTTGCCCTCCACCGTCCACATCATCGACCTCATCACATCGACCTCGCACTTGTGGCTGGTTCGCAGGCTGGGCTGCAGTCTCAGATGAATCTCCTCGAGAGTTACTCTGAGAGGTGGCAGCTCACTGTGAATGTGGCTCAGACACGTGCCGTAGTGTTTCAGCGTGCGGGATCAGCGGCCGTGCAGCTCGACCTGACATGTCGTGGCTCTGCTGTCGAGGTTGTGGATTCCTTCTGCTACCTAGGCGTGGTCTTTCATCGCACAGCACCCTTTTCGGATGCTGGGTTGGTTCGTGCTGCGACGGGCCACCGCGCGATGTTGGCCATGGCCCGACGGTGCAGGGAGTTGGGCATTCCGGATCCAGTCATGCGACTCCAGCTTTTCGATGCACTTGTGCGTCCGGTGATGCTTTACGGAGTTGAGGTTTGGGGGCCTCACGCGCTGGGTCAGATGGATGCTCAGTTTGAGCGCGAGCACCGGAGCTTTTTGCGGCGGATTCTAGGGGTCAGAGGTTCCACTCCTAGTGCTGTCGTGTTGGCTGAGCTTGGTCGGTACCCATTGACGGTGTTGGCCACTGTGCAGGTGTGCAAGTATTGGAACCTGGACTGGAGAGCGGTAAGGGGAGTTGCAAATAGCGATGGAAAAGAGAACCTTTGACCGGAAGGCTGTTTGTGTATTGCGTTTTATCAACGACTTATATACACAAACTACGACTACGACTACGACTTATATACACGAACCGTCTGATGGCAATGGAGGACGGCAGGCTAGTTCGCTTGGCATTCTTGGAGTCTGTCAGGCTAGCTAACTTACCTTCTCGCTTTGCTGTGCGGGCCTCATGGGCTGCTCAGGTGGCTTCCTTGCTTGCAGTGACACCGCTCCCTGCTGCCGGGCCGAGGCGCATCGACATCAAGGCTGCGCTGTCTGCTTTGCAGCGGCGCTACTTGACATCTGTGCAGGAGTCTGCGTTGCCCAAAGTGCAAATGTATCTTGGGCATATTGCACCTCCTCTGCGCATTGGCACTTACAGTGTGGCTGCCTACTTGAAGGAAGTCACCAGCCGTGTGCAGCTCAGGCACCTGGCTCAGCTGCGCACCGGGTCGCACCGGTTGCGGGTCGAGACAGGCCGGTGGGAGAGGCCGCGCTTAGAGCGGCATGAGCGCACCTGCCAGCGGTGCTTGTCAGGCGAGGTTGATGATGAGCAGCACATGGTGTTTGGGTGCTCGGCGTTGGACGAGGTCAGGGAGCAGCATGCGGGGTTGTTTGCAGAGTCGGCAGACCTTTGGTCTTTCCTAGAGCAGGAGTCGGTGCAGGTTGCAGCATTCGTTTCTGCGGGGTTTGCGACGGTGCTGGACAGCTGAACTTTTGTTTCTAAACCGTGTTTGTGTTAGCAGGATCTTTTTATTTGTTAATTTTTGTTTGCGAGCTTTGCTTTGGGATTCAGGAGCTGGTTGTCGCTGTGTGTGGTGTCGGGCAGGCGAAGCCCGGCTCTAGCGCCGGTGCCAGCGCGGGGCCCCCACAGTCCTATGCACGCGCGCTCGCCTTGCCAACTGGGAGTTTTCGTGGGGTTTTCCCTCCCAGGGATCTTGCACACCACCACAGCTCCAGCTCAATGTTACTCTTTTGTTTCTTACTTTCGTTCAGTTTTTGTTTCAGTTCTTAGTCAGCTTGGTTCTCTTTCAGTTTTGTTTGTCTGTTGCACGTCGCCCCCGCTGGGGTCCCTGCATGAGCCAAGAGGCTCCGTCAGGGCACACATGTAAGCTTCCTTCCTTCCTTCCTTCCTTCACACCGTCTTCCATCACTGTCCTCACATCGACCGACACCACCTTCACGGCGCCGACGCCATCGACTTCACCAATCCCAGCCGTGTTCATCTCTCGCCCAGCTACCGCTGCTCGGCGCCGACCACACCACCTTTACACCGTCACCATCACCACACCCTCAGCCTCGTCACGCCGTCTTCCAACACTCTCCACACACCCACGGCCGCCACCTTGACGTCGCCGGACCCTTCGACGCCACAGACCCCGGCCATGCCCATCTCTCACCCAGCCACCGCCACGCCACACCGACCGCACCACCATCACACCATCACCGTCGTCCGAATCCTCGACAACACGCACCAACATCCACTCCCCCACGGTCACAACACGTTGCTCACCACCGTCCACATCATCGACCTCATCACGCCATCTTCACCCACACACAATCGACACGCCGACGCCACCGGACCCCCACTCCCGATTGAAGAAAAGGAGCCCCAGGATAGCGCGCGACCGCCGCAGGCGGACATGGAGTTGCAGCCGCCCGCAGAAACGCGCCGGGGAAGCGGCTACCTCATGCTGTGGGCAATTGGCGCGGGCACCACCCGGTAACCTCGCAGCTTTGGCAGTGGGGCAGGGGGGAACACGAGCCAGCTTTTGGTACATGAGTCTAGTCGCTTCACCAGCATGTAGGGCGCCTCACGGCGAACCCGGTCCCAGACAAGCCAGAGAGCTTGTGCACCTCGTGTGCAACCGGTCCCTGCATGGCCTGCGCGGGGTTTTCTGGGTTTACCCGCGGGTGCTGTGGCACATAGACACTTAGGCTTGATTTCCTTGGTTGATTTTTTTTTTTTTTAAGTTTTTACAGGGTGACTCAGCACAAGGCCTTGTCGGTGCGGCAACTCGAGACAAGAGCCCAAGTGCGGCGGCTATTTAGTCAAACAACAACAACCATTCTATGTGTTCGAGAGGCGAATGGAGCAACACTGAAACCATCAAAGGAATGCAGGCTGCAGGAGACTAGCGCTGAGCATAATCCCGGTGAGGCAAGAAGTACTAGCTAAGCGGTCTTCCGGCGGCGGGGGCTGCGTGCGGCTGCGGCGGCTGTACCCCCGAGCGGCTGCAGTATACCCCTGTCAGAACTACCCAACTACATGCAAATCAACCAAGGAAATCAAGCCTAAGTGTCTATGTGCCACAGCACCCGCGGGTAAACCCAGAAAACCCCGCGCAGGCCATGCAGGGACCGGTTGCACACGAGGTGCACAAGCTCTCTGGCTTGTCTGGGACCGGGTTCGCCGTGAGGCGCCCTACATGCTGGTGAAGCGACTAAACTCATGTACCAAAAGCTGGCTCGTGTTGCCCCCTGCCCCACTGCCAAAGCTGCGAGGTTACCGGGTGGTGCCCGCGCCAATTGCCCACAGCATGAGGTAGCCGCTTCCCCGGCGCGTTTCTGCGGGCGGCTGCAACTCTATGTCCGCCTGCGGCGGTCGTACGCTATCCTGGGGCTCCTTTTCTTCAATCGGGAGTGGGGGTCCGGTGGCGTCGGCGCGTCGATTGTGTGTGGGTGAAGATGGCGTGATGAGGTCGATGATGTGGACGGTGGTGGGCAAACGTGTTGTGATCGTGGGGGAGTGGATGTTGGTGCGTGTTGTCGAGGGTTCGGACGGCGGTGATGGTGTGATGGTGGTGCGGTCGGTGTGGCGTGGCGGTGGCTGGGCGAGAGATGGGCATGGCCGGGGTCTGTGGCGTCGAAGGGTCCGGCGACGTCAAGGTGGCGGCCGTGGGTGTGTGGAGAGTGTTGGAAGACGGCGTGACGAGGCTGAGGGTGTGGTGATGGTGATCGGTGTAAAGGTGGTGTGGTCGGCGCCGAGCAGCGGTAGCTGGGCGAGAGATGAACACGGCTGGGGTTGGTGAAGTCGAAGGCGTCGGCGCCGTGAAGGTGGTGTCGGTCGATGTGAGGACAGTGGTGGAAGACGGTGTGATGAGGTCGATGATGTGGACGGTGGTGGGCAACGTGTTGTGACTGTGGGGGAATGGATGTTGGTGCATGCTGTCGAGATTTCGGACGATGGCGATGGTGAGGTGATGGTGCGGTGATGGTGCGGTGGTGGTGCGGTCGGTGTGGCGTGGGGGTGGTGGTGCGGTCGGTGTGGCGTGGCGGTGGCTGGGCGAAGGATGGGCATGGCCGGCGTCCATGGCGTCAAAGGATCCGGCAACGTCAAGGTGTTGGTGATGATGGATGAGGGGAGAGTAACAGAGAAGAAGAAGAAGAAGAAAGAAGGAAGGTTACATGTGTGCCCTGACGGAGCCTCTTGGCTCATGCAGGGACCCCAGCGGGGGCGACGTGCAACAGACAAACAAAGCTGAAAAAACAAACCAAGCCGACTAAGAACTAAAACAAAAAGTGAACGAAAGTAAGAAACAGAAGAGTAACATTGAGCTGGAGCTGTTTTTTTTTTTTTTTTTTTTTTTTTTTTTTTTTTTTTTTTTTTGGTTACAGGGTGACTGGCACAAGGCCAGGTCGGTGCGGCAACTCGAGACAAGAGCCCAAGAGCGGCGGCTATCATGCAACAACAATCATCACAAGTGTTCGAAAAGGCAGATGGAGCAACACTGAATCCATCAAAGGAATGCAGGCTGCAGGAGACTAGCGCTAAGCATAATCCCGGTGAGGTCAACAGAACTACCTAAGGCGGTCTTCCTAGCACAACAAGGGTTGCTGACAGCGTAAGCGGCTATGCCCCCCGGCGGCTGCAAACACCTTCCACGTCAACTACCAATCTAGACAACAAACATGGAAAGCACTAGTCGGACGATGTACTATGGTAGCCGCTACTGATGCGGCCGCAACTAGCGGCAAACTGCGAAAGCGGCAGCTGCGGCAAGCTACGGAGGCGGCAGCTGGCACCGATGAGCTTGCGTGGCTGAGGGCGGCAGCACACGCCGACGAGGTGACACGATCGCTGAGATGGGCGTCTGCAGTATAAGACAAAAGGTTTGTGAGTTTCGGCTCTCGGCGGCAAGGCGGCGCTGAGTGCTGATGCTAGACGCCGGTCTGCCGTGGTCCCACCAAAAACTGCTGCAAACCGGATGCTGACAAGAGCTCAGGCGCTGCTGTAGCTATGAAGATGGCTGCTGTACGCTGCTGGACGCCAAATGGGTGCCTGGCCGCTACAGGGTGACCAAGCTTGTAGCGGCGCAGGCGCGCATGCGGCGCACGCGGCTGAAGCGGCTGCTATGAAGGCTGGTGGCAGGCTAGCGGCTCTCAAAGCGTATCATGAGGCCGTATGGGGTGGCTGCAGAGCTGTGGTGACGCCGGCCAGGCTGCGGAGGTGATTTCTGAAGGTGCTGTGCTGCGGGATCCCTGCTGATCGCCAAACCGAACTGCCGCCAAAGTCCGGCTAGCGAGGCGGGGCTGGCTGCAGACGGCTCCAATGATGGCGAAGAGGATGCTGAAGGTGATGGTGAAGGCGTAGAACCGTTGGTGGAGACGTTGGAGGGCTGGCTGGTGGAGGCGTGCTGGGGGGTTTGGGCGTTGAAGAAGGCAACCGGGGACTTTCCGCTTGAGCGCTTGCGTTGAGATGATGACCACGGAGGTGCTGAATGGCTGTGTGAAGGCTGGAGCCGTGGAGGTGCGGGGTTTGGCAAGGCGAGGTGCAATGCTGCTGGGATGGCAGCACTTTGGGCTGTGAAAGTGTGCCGCAAGGCTGGCTCGCTGCTCGTCGAGGCAAGCAAGAGTGGCGGAGGCGGTTGTAATGCGTATGGGAGCAGCGGCATGCCGTGCCAGGGGGCCGCCTCCCCCTGGCACGGTGCAAACGGAAAACTGGAGCTGTTGTGGTGTGCAAGATCCCTGGGAGGAAGAACCCCACGAAAACTCCCAGTTGGCAAGGCGAGCGCGCGTGCATAGGACTGTGGGGGCCCCGCGCTGGCACCGGCGCTAGAGCCGGGCTTCGCCTGCCCGACACCACACACAGCGACAACCAGCTCCTAAATCCCAAAGCAAAAGCAAACAAAAAGCAACACTAAAAAAGATCCTGCAAACACAAACACAGTTTAGCAACAAAAGTTCTGTCCAGCACCGCCGCCGCAAACCCCGCAGAAACGAATGCTGCAACCTGCACCGACTCCTGCTCTAGGAAAGACCGAAGGTCTGCTGACACTGCAAACAACCCCGCATGCTGCTCTCTGACCTCGTCCAACGCCGAGCACCCAAACACCATGTGCTGCTCATCATCAACCTCGCCTGACAAGCACCGCTGGCAGGTGCGCTCATGCCGCTCTAAGCGCGGCCTCTCCCACCGGCCTGTCTCGACCCGCAACCGGTGCGACCCGGTGCGCAGCTGAGCCAGGTGCCTGAGCTGCACACGGCTGGTGACTTCCTTCAAGTAGGCAGCCACACTGTAAGTGCCAATGCGCAGAGGAGGTGCGATATGCCCAAGATACATTTGCACTTTGGGCAAAGCAGACTCCTGCACAGATGTCAAGTAGCGCCGCTGCAAAGCAGACAGCGCAGCCTTGATGTCGATGCGCCTCGGCCCGGCAGCAGGGAGCGGTGTCACTGCAAGCAAGGAAGCCACCTGAGCAGCCCATGAGGCTCGCACAGCAAAGCGAGAAGGTAAGTTAGCTAGCCTGACAGACTCCAAGAATGCCAAGCGAGCTAGCCTGCCGTCCTCCATTGCCATCAAGCGGTTCCAATACTTGCACACCTGCACAGTGGCCAACACCGTCAATGGGTACCGACCAAGCTCAGCCAACACGACAGCACTAGGAGTGGAATCCCTGACCCCTAGAATCCGCCGCAAAAAGCTCCGGTGCTTGCGCTCAAACTGAGCATCCATCTGACCCAGCGCGTGAGGCCCCCAAACCTCAACTCCATAAAGCATCACCGGACGCACAAGTGCATCGAAGAGCTGGAGTCGCATGACTGGATCCTGAATGCCCAACTCCCTGCACCGCCGGGCCATGGCCAACGTCGCACGGTGGCCCGTCGCAGCACGAACCAACCCAGCATCCGAGAATGGTGCTGTGCGATGGAAGACCACGCCTAGGTAGCAGAAAGAATCCACAACCTCGACAGCAGAGCCACGATACGTCCGGTCGAGCTGCACGGCCGCTGATCCCGCACGCTGAAACACTACGGCACGTGTCTTAGCCACATTCACAGTGAGCTGCCACCTCTCAGAGTAACTCTCGAGGAGATTCATCTGAGACTGCAGCCCAGCCTGCGAACCAGCCACAAGTGCGAGGTCATCAGCATAGAACAGGGGCGGGACTGGCTGCCCACCCAACGATGGGGCCTGAAGGTCGACGGTGCTGCTGGCAAACATCAACTCGAGATCGTCAACGTAGATGCCAAACAGCAGTGGGCTGAGCGGGCAACCCTGCTTCACACCCAGAAGGGAGTGAAAAGGCAGCGTGTCCGGCGGTGTTTTTTTTTTTTTTTTTTTTTTTTTTTGGTTTTTACAGGGTGACTCAGCACAAGGCCTTGTCGGTGCGGCAACTCGAGACAAGAGCCCAAGTGCGGCGGCTATTTAGTCAAACAACAACAACCATTCTATGTGTTCGAGAGGCGAATGGAGCAACACTGAAACCATCAAAGGAATGCAGGCTGCAGGAGACTAGCGCTGAGCATAATCCCGGTGAGGCAAGAAGTACTAGCTAAGCGGTCTTCCGGCGGCGGGGGCTGCGTGCGGCTGCGGCGGCTGTACCCCCGAGCGGCTGCAGCATACCCCTGTCAGAACTACCCAACTACATGCAAATCAACCAAGGAAATCAAGCCTAAGTGTCTATGTGCCACAGCACCCGCGGGTAAACCCAGAAAACCCCGCCATTTTCCTCTTTTGCACTCCGATTTTGGGCACCCCAGAAATTGCACAGGCGTGTTCATCGGACTGTAAGGAGCAATCCGCGAGCTCCGCAAGTGGAACAGCCGCCATAGGCGACCGGCAGCCTCTGTGGAAGCTGGGACCCCTTGGCACCTGACCCCTTGCGTGGCGCGCCTAGATCCCGCCCCACAAACAGCGTAAAGTGCATCCAGAGCTCTTCATTGAGTTGTCGAAGGCCATTGCGCTTAGATCCGGGTGATTTGCATTGCCATATGATCCGTGGTTGCGTGTCTGACCATGCGTGACGGGACGTTTCCGTATTTCCGTACCGCAGCACCGTTTCACGCCGTCTTTGCGCTCTTGAAGCGCTAGGCAGTGTCATCACATGCTCTGTGGTCGATAGAGGTCGTTGCGATTGCTTGCGCATGTCTGTGCTTACACGTTTCTTACCGTGACGGGTCGTAGTAGACATCTGTCCCGCATTTTCGTACCGCACGGCATTGCGCGCGATTTCTGTGCTCATACGACGTGGCACGGCTCGTGCAGCCGACCGATAGTTGGCAGGAGCATTGCGCGTGCCTGCGGAGAGCTTTCGTTCGTATACCTCGAGGCCGGCGGCTCATTGTCTGACAGAGTGTCGTAGCTTCTTGCCCCTGGTAGTACCGCATCGCTGTGCGCTTGTACGTCGGCAGTTTGCGCGCGTCGCTGACTGAGCGACGGCCATATACCTCGTCGTGGGGAGGACAACGACGTGATCCAGCACGACTTGCCGCTTGTATAGCGCGTTGCTTGCCGTTACCGAGGTTCTGTGCGACAGTACGGTCTCGTACCGCACACCAGCCGCGTGCTGCGCGTCACTCATCACCGGACCCTTGGGTTGCGGCTTGTCACCAATTTGCTGCAGGCACACCACCACGCCACTCGCACGCCATCCCCACATGATGGCCACCACCGGCCGCGATTACTTCGCCTCCCACACGGCCGACACCCACCCCCATTTCGTCCACCCCTCGGGTCACGTGCCGGCACGTGCTGCGCCGACATCCAGCACGTGCCACGTGGCCCGCCACCCTCCCGCCACCGGCGCTGCCCGCCATCTTCCCGCCACCCACCCTCCCGCCAACCCCACCGCCGACACCCCAGCTGCCGCTCCCACTGGCACCGTCGCAGACCTCTTCAGGCGGGGCCCTGGCTCGCCCACGATCAGGGCCATCCGGCATCGCCCCCGCGCCGCCTTCAGCCGCCCAGACACCGGCTCCGGCCCGGATTCTGGTCACAGGGCTCCCCACCCATCCCCCTTCACGCGGGCTGCCGGCGACTGCGATGTCCGCACGCCACCGCCACCGCCACCACGACCACCGCCACCACCCCCACCGCCACCGCCGCCGCCGCCGCCGCCGCCCCGCGATCAGCGTGCCAGGCACCTGACACTGAGCCTGCGGCGCCTGCGCGCCGATGGTGCTCCAGCACTGCAGCCGCAGCGGTCAGAGGGTGCCCTTGGCAGCTCCGCCATCTTGCCGCTCGCACTGGGGGTAGCCTTGCCTGCAGCCGCGGCAGCGCTGCCCGCCCGCCAGCTTGAGGCTGCCGTCACCGGCCTCCAGGTCGAGCTGCTTCTGCACCTGGATAGCCACCTCGGCCGCGCTCACGTCGCTTCCACCACCACCACCGACGGCGTCTTCACGCTCACCGTCTTCTTAGATGGCTGCCGCCATGGCATCGCCAGTGCGGCCGCCGCTGCCGACGCGCTGCTGCGGGCTGGCCACTTCCCACTGGCATCGCCATCCTTCGGCATGCAGCTCCGTGTGGACGTCACGCAGCCCCAACCCAAGCAGAGCCTGCTGCCGATGGGCCACTCGCTGCTCATCTTCCACAACGTCGCCCACCACGACTGTGTGGCCGGCTTCACCGCAGCGGCGCTCATGGCCAGCGGCTACCGCCCTGAGGCCTTCGCGGTGAAGGCAGAGACCCTGGGCTGCGCCCGCCTGCCCACACCGCTGCAGGACCACCACGGCAACGCCACGGTTGTCAAGGCCGTGGTGGAGATGCAGTCGTATGACCATGGCCTCTGTCCGCTGCTGCGGGAAATCCCGAGAGGCGGCGGCATGCGAGGCATCTCCGTCAGCGTCCAGTTCGGTGGCGACAGCTCCGACGTCATCCCTCGCAGGCCCACGCCCACCCAGCCCCGCCCTCCCGTCGCCAACACCCACAGTGGAAGCACACACACGGGCGCTGCTACCGACGCTGCGGACACCGACGTGCGCCACACCGACTCTGCCGCCCGCATGGCCGCTGCCGTCAGCGCCGACACTGCCACCACCAGCGCTGGCACGGATCATGACACCGACATGCCTGCCGCCAGCGACCACGTCGCTGTCCACTGAACATCGTGAGGGACTCGGTTCGATCCCTCACGGTGGCGGGAGTTTTCGGGTCTAGTTCCGCACGGGACCAACCCACACAAACGCATTTGGTTGAGATTTTCCGTTTGCACCGTGCCAGGGGGAGGCGGCCCCCTGGCACGGCATGCCGCTGCTCCCATACGCATTACAATCGCCTCCGCCACTCTTGCTTGCCTCCACGAGCAGCGAGCCAGCCTTGCGGCACACTTTCACAGCCCAAAGTGTTGCCATCCCAGCAGCACTGCACCTCGCCTTGCCAAACCCCGCACCTCCACGGCCCCAGCCTTCTTACGGCCATTCAGCACCTCCGTGGCCATCCATTCAACGCAAGCGCTCAAGCGGAAAGTCCCCGATCGCCTTCTTCAACGCCCAAACCCCCCAGCACGCCTCCACCAGCCAACCCTCCAACGTCTTCACCGACGGTTCTACGCCTTCACCATCACCTTCAGCATCCTCTTCACCATCATTGGAGCCGTCTGCAGGCAGCCCCGCCTCGCTAGCCGGACTTTGGCGGCAGTTCAGTTTGGCGATCAGCAGGGATCCCGCAGCACAGCACCTTCAGAAATCACCTCCGCAGCCTGGCCGGCATCACCACAGCTCTGCAGCCATCCCATACGGCTTCATGATGCGCTCTGAAAGCCGCTAGCCTGCCACCAGCCTTCACAGCAGCCGCTTCAGCCGCGTGCGCCGCATGTGCGCCTGCGCTGCCACAAGCTTGGTCACCCTGTAGCGGCCAGGCACCCATTTGGCGTGCAGCAGCGTACAGCAGCCATCTTTATAGCTACAGCAGCGCCTCAGCTCTTGTTAGGGTCCGGTTTGCAGCGGCCTTTGGTGGGGCCACGGCAAACCGGCGTCTGGCATCAGCACTCAGCGCCGCCTTGCCGCCGACAGCCGAACCTCACAAACCTTTTGTCTTATACTGCAGACGCCCATCTCAGCGATCGTGTCACCTCATCAGCGTGTGCTGCCGCCCTCAGCCACGCAAGCTCATCGGTGCCAGCTGCCGCCTCCGCAGCTTGCCGCAGCTGCCGCTTTCGCAGTTTGCCGCTGGTTGCGGCCGCATCAGTAGCGGCTACCATAGTACATCGTCCGACTAGTGCTTTTCAAGTTTGTTGTCTAGACTGGTAGTTGATGTGGAAGGTGTTTGCAGCCGCGGGGGGGCATAGCCGCTTACGCTGTCAGCAGCCCTTGTTGTGCTAAGGAAGACCGCCTTACGTAGTTTTGTTGACCTCACCGGGATTATGCTTAGCGCTAGTCTCCTGCAGCCTGCATTCCTTTGATGGATTCAGTGTTGCTCCATCTGCCTTTTCGAACACTTGTGGTGATTGTTGATGCATGATAGCCGCCGCTCTTGGGCTCTTGTCTCGAGTTGCCGCAACGACCTGGCCTTATGCCGGTCACCCTGTCAAAACCCAAAAAAAAAAAAAAAAAATTTGGTTGCCAATCTGCCCTCCATTGTTTGTGTATATAAGTCGTTGATAAAACGCAATACACAAACAGCCTTCCGGTCAAAGGTTCTCTTTTCCATCGCTATTTGCAACTCCCCTTACCGCTCTCCAGTCCAGTCGACACCGTCACCGCCACTCCCCACGCGCCAGCCGACATTGACATGACAACTCCCGCCGACGGTCAGCCTGGCGACACCACCCTAGCAGTCCACCACGTCACAACGGTGACTGCTGACATCGGCTGCCCAATGGACGCAGAGAGCTCCCCCCTGCCCACCACTCCCCAGCCTGTCAGCGCGTCCCCAGTGGCCACCACGCCTGCTGGCCCGCCTGCAGCCACAGGCCAGCCTGTTTCCATGGAGACCAACCTCCAGGACATGGATCCCACGGCTCGTGCGAGACACCAGGTGTCCGGCTACGCCCTCGTCCACAGCGGCGTCGAGGCTCCCACTGCAGCTGCCACAGGCGGCCGCATTGGCCCCTCCCGCACGGGCCTCGGCTTTGCAGACCCCGACACCAATGACGGCCCTGCCGACATGGCTGCGTCGCCGACGGCCGCGGCCCACTCACAGCCGTCGCACAGGCTATCGCCGTCGGTGCCGCCAGGCTTCTGCGAGGTGCCAGCCGAGTTCGTGCGTTACCTCACTGACGAGCACGACATCCCCCTGCCGACGGCACGCCTGACCCTCGACATGGTCCGCGACCGGGAGCCGCTGCTGTGGAAGGCGTCGCTCGACGCCCATCCTCCCAACACCGCCAACCTGCCGTCAGCCCTCCGCCCCGCCGTCGCCCTCACACTGCGCCAACTCGCCGAGGACGCTGCAGCGGATGCCGACTATGGCTTTGAGGCGACATCCCGCGACGAGGCCGCCGCATCCACACCAGGCAGCCACCTGGCCGCTGCGGCCCTCGCCTTCCTCGACGGTCTGCCGGACCAGTTCGACGACTCCCTCGAGGAGTGCCTCGGTCCCATAGTCGCTGCATGGGCGGCCGAGCACCGCGACTGCTGGGACTCGTACGGAGTCCCCCGGCAGCCTCTGAGCGAATCGCTGAGCACGAGCCTCGTCGCCGCCATTTACGGATGGAGGTTTGAGCGCTGCCATGGCCGCCCGCCTGCGACCGCGTCCTATGCTGCCGTTGCTGCTGCCTCATCCGCTCCCACACGTGCCAGCGACCGCACGCCCCCCTCACCACCACGCCCGACCACCGCCCACCGGAACCCCAACACCTCCCCCACCACAAACCCCTCAGCGTCGTCAGGCGTCCGCACCCGGGCGTCCGCCGCTGCGCACGCCGACACCGCCATCCGGCCGCCGCCCTCCCGCACGCCTCCCACGCCGACATCATCATCGCACCGCTCCCTGCCGTCACCGCCGCCGCGACCGTCCGCCGACAGCCACTCCCTGCCGCCCCCGGTCCTGCGCGTCACCGTCCGCAGCCGGCCGCCATCACCTCAGCCGCACTCTGTGCCGCCCAGCAACAGCCGCTACCACCTCCGGGGCCCCTGCCCAGCGACTGAGTGGTGGATGCCCGCCGACATGGACGCTGTCAGGACGAGCGTCGGTCGCGCCATGCGTGGCCTCCGCCCCGCCGCTTCACCGCCCGCTGCCACGCCGACTGCCGCCCGCGGCAACGACGGAGCATCTACCACCAACCTCGCCCACTGTGCACCTCGCCGCGGCGCCGGAAGGCGCCGCGGCGGGGAGCCATGAATCCCCACTCCGACCGCCCCCGCCTGCGCCTACTATCACTCAACGTCAACGGACTCGCCGATAAGAACAAGCGCCGACAGCTATTCGCGTCGCTTATTGGCGGGCCTTACGACGTCATCTGCCTCCAGGAGACACATCAGCGTGCCTCCGACAAAGGCAGCGAGTGGGCGCATTCGGGGGCGGCACCGGGCCAGCACTGGCCAGGCTGGTCCCACTGGCAGCGCGGCACGCCTGCCATCACAGGCCCCACCTCCACCTCCCGTCGACGGCGAACGACCGCAGGCGTCGCCATCCTCATACGCGACTCTGCCGGTTGCGCGGACATTGCTGTCGTCGGCAACACCGACCCCAGTGGCCGCCGACTGCGTGTCGACTTCAGCCTCCACAACCACGCCTACACCGTCATCACCGCCTACACGCCCTGCGAACATCACCCTCGCACAGAGTTCCTGCCAACTCTTTCAGCCATGATGCCCACCGACGACCGCGCAGTCCTCCTCTGCGGGGACTTCAACTGCATCGACACCGTCCACGACGCTTGCCCGCCCCCACCCTCGCGCTCCCATCGCTTTTTTTTTTTTTTTTTTTTTTTTTTTGGTTTTTACAGGGTGACTCAGCACAAGGCCTTGTCGGTGCGGCAACTCGAGACAAGAGCCCAAGTGCGGCGGCTATTTAGTCAAACAACAACAACCATTCTATGTGTTCGAGAGGCGAATGGAGCAACACTGAAACCATCAAAGGAATGCAGGCTGCAGGAGACTAGCGCTGAGCATAATCCCGGTGAGGCAAGAAGTACTAGCTAAGCGGTCTTCCGGCGGCGGGGGCTGCGTGCGGCTGCGGCGGCTGTACCCCCGAGCGGCTGCAGCATACCCCTGTCAGAACTACCCAATTACATGCAAATCAACCAAGGAAATCAAGCCTAAGTGTCTATGTGCCACAGCACCCGCGGGTAAACCCAGAAAACCCCGCGCAGGCCATGCAGGGACCGGTTGCACACGAGGTGCACAAGCTCTCTGGCTTGTCTGGGACCGGGTTCGCCGTGAGGCGCCCTACATGCTGGTGAAGCGACTAAACTCATGTACCAAAAGCTGGCTCGTGTTCCCCCCTGCCCCGCTGCCAAAGCTGCGAGGTTACCGGGTGGTGCCCGCGCCAATTGCCCACAGCATGAGGTAGCCGCTTCCCCGGCGCGTTTCTGCGGGCGGCTGCAACTCTATGTCCGCCTGCGGCGGTCGTGCGCTATCCTGGGGCTCCTTTTCTTCAATCGGGAGTGGGGGTCCGGTGGCGTCGGCTTGTCGATTGTGTGTGGGTGAAGATGGCGTGATGAGGTCGATGATGTGGACGGTGGTGGGCAAGCGTGTCGTGATTGTGGGGGAGTGGATGTTGGTGCATGTTGTCGAGGATTCGGACGGCGGTGATGGTGTGGTGGTGGTGCGGTCGTTGTGGCGTGGCGGTGACTGGGCGAAGGATGTGGGCATGGCCGGCGTCCATGGCGTCGAAGGGTCCGGCGACGTGAAGGTGTTGGTGATGATGGATGAGGGGAGAGTAACAGAGGACGGCGTGATGAGGTCGACGATGTGGACGGGGGTGGCGAGGTGACGGGTTGGTGAAGGCGAAAGCGTCGGCGCCATGAAGGTGGTGTCGGTTGATGTGAGGACAGTGATGGAAGACGGTGTGATGAGGCCGATGATGTGGACGGTGGTGGGCAATGTGTTGTGATTGTGGGGCAGTGGATGTTGGTGCATGATGCTGTCGAGGATTCTGACGACGGTGATGGTGCGGTGGTGGTGCGGTCGGTGTGGCGTGGCGGTGGCTGGGCGAAGGATGGGCATGGCCGGCGTCCATGGCGTCAAAGGGTCCGGCGACGTGAAGGTATTGGTGATGATGGATGAGGGGAGAGTAACAGAGGACGGCGTGATGAGGTCGATGATGTGGACGGTGTTGGCGGCGTGTCTGTGTTAGTGGGGGGGTGGATGTTGATGTTTGTTGTTGAAGAGGTGGCGATGGTGGTGTTGTGCTGGTGTGATGGTGATGCAGTCGGTGCGGCGTTGTGGTTGCTGGGCGAGAGATGGGTATGGCCGGGGTCGGTGGCGTCGAAGGGTCCGGCGGTGTTAAGGTGGTGGCCGTGGGTGTGTGGGCAGTGTTGGAAGACGGCGTGACGAGGTTGGGGGTGTGGCGATGATGATGGTGTAAAGGTGGTGTGGTCGGTGTCGAGTAGCGGTAGCTGGGCGAGAGATGAACACGGCTGGGGTTGGTGAAGTCGAAAGTCCTGTCGCCGTGAAGGTGGTGGTGTTTGATGTGAGGACGGTGATGGAAGACGGTGTGATGGGGTCGACTATGCGGACGGCGGTGGGCAAAGTGTTGTGATTGTGGGGGAGTAGACGTTGGTGCATGTTGTCGGGGATTCGGACAACGGTGATGGTGTGATGGTGGTGCGGTCGGTGTGGCGTGGCGGCGGTTGGGCGAGAGATGGGCATGGCCGAGGTCTGTGGCGTCGAAGGGTCCGGCGACGTGAAGGTGTTGGTGATGATGGATGAGGGGAAAGTAACAGACGACGGCGTGACGAGGTAGATGATGTAGACGGTGGCGGCGACGTAGCTTTTGTTTAGGGGAAGTGGATGTTGATTTGTGCTGGTGGGGGTAGGGCGACGGTGATGATGTGACGGTGATGCAGTCGGTGTAGCAGGCGGTTCTGTGGTGGGAAGACGGTGTGATGAGGTCGATGATGTGGGCGGTGGTGGCGACGTGTTGTGTGTGTGGGGGATGTGGATGTTGATGTGCGTTGTCGAATATTTGGACGGTGTTGACGGTGTGATGGTGGTGCGGTCGGTGCGGCGTGGCGGTGGCCGGGCGAGAGGTGGGCATGACCGGTGGCGGTGGTGTCGAAGGGTCCGGCGACGTGAAGGTGGTGGTGATGTTGGATGAGGGGGGAGTAACAGAGGACGGCGTGACGAGGTCGACGATGTGGACGGTGGTGGCGACGGGTTTATGGTAGTGGGGGGTGGATGTTGATGTTTGTTGTTGAAGAAGTGGCGTTGGTGGTGGTGTACTGGCATGATGGTGATGCAGTCGCTGTGGTGTTGCGGTCGCTGGGCGAGAGGTGGGCATGGCCGGGGTCTGTGGTGTCGAAGGGTCCGGCGACGTGAAGGTGTTGGTGATGATGGATGAGGGGAAAGCAACAGACGACGGCGTGACGAGGTCGATGATGTAGACGGTGGCGGCGGCGTAGGTTTTGCTTGGGGGAAGTGGATGTTGATCTGTGCTGGTGGGGGCGTGGTGACGGTGATGATGTGACGGTGATGCAGTCAGTGTAGCAGGCTGTTCTGTGGTGGGAAGACGGTGTGATGAGGTCGATGATGTGGGCGGTGGTGGCGACGTGTTGTGAGTGTGGGGGAAGTGGATGTTGATGTGCGTTGTCGAATATTTGGACGGTGTTGACGGTGTGATGGTGGTGCGGTCGGTGCGGCGTGGCGGTGGCTGGGCGAGAGGTGGGCATGGCCGGGGTCGGTGGTGTCGAAGGGTCCGGCGACGTGAAGGTGGTGGTGATGATGGATGAGGGGAGAGCAACAGAAGACGGCGTGACGAGGTCGATGATGTGGATGGTGGTGGCGACGTGTTGTGAGTGTTGGCGAAGTGGACGTCGGTGTGTGTTGTTGAGGGTGTGGCAATGGTGGCGGTGTAATGGTGATGCGGTCGGTGTGGCGTGGCGGTGGCTGGGCGAGAGCTGGACATGGTCCAGACCGGTGATGTTGAAGGTTCCGGCGACCTGAAGGTGGTGGTGGTGGTGGTTGATAAGAGGAAAGTATTGAAGACGGTGTGACGAGGTCGACGATGTGGACGGTGAAGGCGACGATGGACGGTGGCTGAGGATGTTTGGCGATGGCGATGGTGTGACGGTCACAAGTCGGGGGCGGGCGCAGCATCGATGTCGGGCTCAGCGCGGGCGTTCGCCTGGCTTGCTTCGACGCTGTCGCTGCCATGGGTTGGTGGTGCTGGTGATGTTGGTGATGGTGGCGGGTGCACCGGGTGGGTGGCGGTCCAGGTGATGGTCAGGTGATTGTTCCTGACAACGCACAGCCCGCTGGATGCCCAGACACGGTGGAACGCCTGTGCAGGCGTGTCGCCCTCGTCGTGCCTACTCTGCCGCTGTTGCGAGCCCGTCATGTGAGCATCGCACGACTGCGCCAGCTGGGATGGGCTCGTGTGGGCGGCAGTGAACTCGGCACGCATTCGTCTGATGGCGGAGTGGCGGGTGGCAGCTGCTATGGATGATGGGGTGGGTATGACGCCGCCGTGGTGGACGGCGCAGTGCGCGGCCCACGCACATGTGAGGAACAGACACCTCAGCCGCGTCCACAAGTCGGGCTCCCGTCTGTGTGGGGCCCATACGCGGAGGTCGCCGCCGATGATGACGTCCGGGGTGGCAGGTGGAGTGTTGCCACCATCGATGGCAGCCCAGAGTCGGCAGAGCCAGTCCACCGCGGGGTGGATCAGTGGGCAGTGGAGGAGGACGTGACTGGTGGTGGCGATAGTGCCGCCACATGCGTGCCAGCGGCAGAGCGCTTGCTCCAGTGGGCTGTCAGTGACGTGGCCGCGGGTACGACAGTAGGCGATGAAGGACGGGGTGCGAAGCTGGCAGTGGAGCGCCCGCCAGGCTATGGCCACGTCCGCCTTGTGGATGAGTGGGTGACACAGCTGTTCCCAGCAGCCACGATAGTGCCTGGCTTGGGCCTCGGTGATGTCCGCGGCATGGCGCGGCCCGTCGGCCGGTGGCGAAGCGTCGGCAGCGACTGGCCGGGCAACGGCAGTGCCGCTGGGGGAAGCCGCAGCGTCGCCGTGTGTGGCTGGGCCGCCGGTGTCGGCGGGGGTGGAGTTGGTGGCAGATGGCAGTGTGGCTCCCAGCTGTTGTGTCGCCCTCTCGGCAACTCGCTCATACACCGACTGCCGAGGCTGGCTTGGTCGGCCGAGCTGTGCCACCCATCGTGGATGTTGGATGCAGTCGGGCGGCCTGCGAAACGCAGCCTCTGCATCCCGGATGGCGCGCTCCTCTTTGGCCTCCACCTCGGTGTAGCCTGGCAGATACCAAGGTGGAACGACGGCAGGCTGTCTCGCCGCCACAGTGATTCGTCGCTGGGAGAGCAGCTCAGCGGTGAGCAGCTTGTCGGTGCCGAGGGCGACGCGATACTCCAGAAGGGTGTGGCCATCGCGGTGGTATGTGTAGGCGTTTGGGAGGATGGTGATGTGGGCGGTTTCGCCGTAGAAGTACGGACGGCCGGCAGTGGGTGCTGAGTCGTGAGTATCCTGCGCCTGCGAGATGCCGCCACTGTCTCCAGCGTCCGCTGCAGATTGTTTAACAGGCGGCGACCAGAGGAGGATGTGACACGGGCTCCATGGTGGCTGTGGGGGCGGGTGTGGGTTGTGCGGGCAGGCGGTGAGGGAGTGGTCGGGCCGAATAGCGAGCATGCGTCCGCTCCCAGGAGCACGCACGAAAGCGTGACCAGAGTCGACTTGCCAGCCGACCCAGGTGTCGGCGTCAGGGACGGCGTCAGTGTCAGGTTGCTGGCTCGACGGTGGGGAGTGGGGACGTGGCGGCTCGTATGCCCCCGTGAGCGCCGCTGCTGCCCGGAGGGCTTCCTCCCACGGTGGCGGACGTTGAGGTGGTGAAGCTTGGAGCGGCGGTCTGGGGAGTGGCGGTGGCGGTGGCGGCGGCGGTGGCGGTGGCGATGGCAGGCTGTCGCTGGAGGCAGCTCGTCGTGCCGGAACGACAAGGGTGGCAGTGGGGTCGACGTGTGGTGACGGTGGGGCCGGTAGCGGCGGTGATGGGGGCGGGGGTTGGGGTGTTTGCTGGTGCCCGCCGGCGTTGTTCCCTGCGCCGGTCGGTGCAGGTCTCGAAGACGCCAGTGCTTCCTGCACCAGGTTGAGGGCGTATATAGCTATGTGTTGGCCAAGGACCGGATCGAGGCTGAGCAAACGCTCCTGGTCCCGGGCCTCAATGTGGCTGTCGGCGTCGAAGCGGTAGTCCTGTCGCAAGGTGTGAAGGGTGATGCCGTGGTGAGCGAAGACGTCAGCGAGTTGGCGTACGTAGGCCGAGAAGGCAGCTGGCCGTGCGAAGGAGTGGGAAGCGGGGCGGCCGGACAGTGGCATGCCGACGGCATCGAGGATGAGGGGCATGTACAACCAGGAGTTGGTGGGGCGTCCGTGGGGTGGTAGCGACGAAGGCAGCCGTACGATGTCTGGTGGGGGAAACTGGGGCGGGTTCGGCCGTGTTGTATGGCGTCGGCGTTGGCGCGGGCGATGTGGGCTGGGCGACCGACTGGCAGGCCTCCTGCGCAGCGACGGCTGCCTGGGCAGAGACGCCTGTGTCCGGCCGGCAGCGGAGGCGATGGTGGGCGTAAGCACGGCTGGTGCCACTGACGGCGGCGTTGTGGTCGGGACTCGCGAGTCGTCGGGGGCCGCGGCAGCGTTGGTACGAGTGGTGGGACCATCGGGCGAAGAGTGTGGTGGTTCGCCGGCGGCGGGTTGGACACCGGTGGGCGGGTGGTCGTCGGCTGCTGGCGTGGTGCTGCTGGGACATGGGCTGGGCGGGGGGGCTGTGATGCGTGTAGCTGCAGAAGATCCGGGGAGAGCGAAGACGGTCGTGGTGCGGTTGCCTCGGCGGGCCGAGAGGGGGGACGGCGATGGCAGGGCTGCGATGGCGTCGTCGGGTGCGGCCTCGTCGAGAGCCAGCCGCAGGCCGGCGGACAATGTGGACCGGATTGTTGACAGGTCGGCGAGGGGCACCGTCGCGAACCTCGGATCACCAGTGATGGCGTCCAGCAGGTCCTGCATGCACCACAGGCCCGCCTGCGAGGCACGTGTCCATTGGGGCAGGTTGGCGTTGGGGTCTGAGATGGCCCTCCGGTTGAAGAAGAGGCGCTCGCGCATCGCCAGGTGGGGAGGCTGCTCGTCGGAGATGGGGTCACGGCCGACACGCTGCGCCGCTGCAATGGCTCCTCTGATGCGGTGGGGCAGCTCGACGGCAGTGCGCGTGTCGAGTGTGGAGACGATGGCGGCGAAGCCCAAGCCCCAGCAGTCGAGTTGGCGGCGGGTGTCCTGTCGGCGATGGGCGTAGAAGTCTGCAGCCCGCAGCAGCTGGAAGCTGCGGACGGACTTCCACAACATGGGGATGGGCTCCAGCATGCGGAACGCCTGCCTCGCCGCGAGGGCGGTGGCGAAGTGCTGCAGGCTGGGCGCCCCAGCGCCGCCCGCACGGCGAGGGAGTGCGGACACCCCCCTGCCTGGGTTGCAGGTTGCGGCGTGAGGGTCGGTGGTGAAGCGATTGCGGCTGATGTAGCCGTGGACGAGGGTTTGGAGTGCCGCCAAGTCAGTTGGGTCGGGGGGATCGATGCTCCAGATGTGGACGAGCCGGGACTGCATGTTCTGCTTGCCGACGTAGGCGCGGCCGAAGTGTGACAGGGTGTGCCGCGACCATTTCTTGACGGTGGCGCCCACTGACGTGATGGCAGCTGCTGCCTGCTG